>CM022303.1:385498688-386098688 GCA_011799875.1 Thinopyrum elongatum | reverse complement strand
AGAGAATAGGAGCTTGATTCCGAGCTTTGCGCATAATGTCTTCCAAAAGTAGCTAAGGAACTTGACGTCGCGGTCCGAGACAATAGTCTTTGGCACTCCATGTAGGCGCAATATGTCCCTACAGAAAAGATTTGCAACATGTGAAGCATCGTCTATCTTGTTGCATGGTATGAAATGTGCCATCTTAGAGAATCGGTCCACAACAACAAACACGGAATCCTTTCCATTTCTAGTTCTAGGCAACCCAAGTACAAAATCCATGCTAATATCCTCCCATGGGTGATATGGAATTGGAAGGGGTATATAAAGACCATGAGATTGAGCTTTGGACATAGCTTTGCGACATGTCGAACATCGGTTGGTGAAGCGTGAGACGTCGCAGAACATCTTGGGCCAAAAATAGTTCTTAGAGAGCGCAGCAAATGTCTTGTCTCGTCCAAAGTGTCCCATTAGTCCTCCTCCATGAGATTCCTGCAAAAGTAACAAACGAAGAGAAGACTCGGGGATGCAAAGTTTGTTAGCTCTCATAAGATAATCATCCTTGATGTAATAGCGTTCCCAAGACATATGCATCAAACACTTGGCATAAGGAGTAGCAAAAGTAGGATCATGCGCATTCAAGTCTTTTATGTGCTCAAAGCCAATGACATTCAATTGAAGTTTAGTAATAAGCATGCATATGCGGGAAAGCGCATCCGCCACAACATTCTCCTTGCCCTTAATGTATTTGATGACATACGGAAATGACTCAATGAATTCACTCCACTTAGCATGACGCTTGTTCAACTTAGTTTGACCCTTAAGGTACTTAAGCGTTTCATGGTCGGTATGAATGAAAAATTCATGAGGGCGAAGATAATGTTCCCACTCACGCAAAACTCGAACTAAAGCATATAGCTCTTTGTCATATATGGGGTAATTGAGTTGCGCTCCGGAAAGTTTCTCACTAAAGTAAGTAATTGGGCGCTTCTCTTGCGCTAACACACCTCCTATGCCATTACCACTAGCATCGCAATGAATTTCAAAGGGTTTGTCAAAGTTGGGTAAGGCAAGCACGGGAGCATGAGTAAGTAAATTCTTAAGCTCATTGAATGCGGTATCTTGTGATGGTCCCCAAGCAAAAGGTGCATTTTTCTTACTCAAAGCATGTAAAGGTGAAGCAATGGTACTAAAATCCTTCACAAATCTACGATAGAAACCGGCTAAACCAAGAAAACTACGCACTTGTTGCAAATTGATTGGTTGGGGCCAAGTTTTAATAGCATTGATCTTAGATTCATCTACATGGACACCCTTAGAAGACACAACGAAACCCAAGAAAAGAAGCTTATCAACACCAAAAAGGCATTTGTCCATATTAGCATAAAGTCGCTCTTTTCTAAGAGTTTGCAACACGGTTTTAAGATGGGTGACATGGTCTTTGAGGGATTTGCTAAAAACAAGAATATCGTCAAAATAGACCACAACAAATACGCCAATATAGGGTCGAAGAACAAAATGCATGACTCTCATGAAAGTACCGGATGCTTCGGATAAACCCATTGGCATAACAAGCCATTCATATAAGCCAAATTTGGTCTTAAATGCAGTTTTCCATTCATCACCTTCTTGGATGCGTATTTGATAGTAGCCACTTTTAAGATCAATTTTAGAGAAAATTGTAGCTCCGCTAAGCTCATCTAGCATATCATCTAGGCGTGGGATAGGGTAACGATAACGCACGGTAATAGCATTGATAGGACAACAATCGGAACACATGCGAAATGTACCATCTTTCTTGGGAACAAGGATTACCGGTACGGCACAAGGGCTCAAGCTTTCACGTACATGGCCGTTGTCGATGAGTTGTTGTACTTGCCGTTGGATCTCCTTTGTTTCCTCAGGGTTAACGCGGTAGGGAGCCTTGTTAGGAAGAGGTGCTCCGGGAATGAGGTCGATGCGATGTTCGATGCCTCGTAGAGGAGGTAGACCCGGAGGTAGCTCGTCGGGAAAAACATCTTGAAATTCCTGCAATAGAGAAGATAACACTAAAGGGAGATTGTGAGAGTTGTTAGTTTTGGGTGCGTCATCTTTGCACAAAAGGACATAGTGCATAACACTTGATGGGTTCTCACACACTTCTCTCATCTCACGTTTGGTGGCAAAAAGGAGTAGGCTCATCGTGGAGGCACTCGTTTTGGGCTTGTGGCGCTCACTCACTTTATGGTGGTTCGCTCTCTCATTAGTCTCTCCACGATGGGTGGCTTGCTTGTCGGCGATCACTTGACTTGGAGACATAGGTCGTAGCACGTACTCCTTCCCTTTCATCTTGAAGCTATAGTGGTTCGTTCGCCCATTGTGGATGACGCCTCGGTCAAATTGCCATGGTCGTCCAAGTATGAGATGGCAAACGGACATAGGAACGACATCACACTCCAAAGTATCCTCGTAAGCTCCGATCTTGAAGGAAACTTGCACCATATGCTCGACTTGGATAGTGCCGGAGTCGCTTAGCCATTGAACCTTGTAGGGATGTGGGTGCCTCATCTTGACTAGTTGGAGTTTGGAGCATAGTTCTTCACTTGCCAAATTATGACAACTCCCTCCATCGATGATGACCTTCACGGACCTTCCATTGATGCCGGCCTTGGTATGGAAGATATGGCATCTTTGGTCTTCGTCTTGGTGATGTTGAAGTGTCAAGACCTTGGAGACGACAAGAGCGGGGCTCGAATCTTCGTCGCAAAAGACTTGATCATCTTCATCGTCGTTCACTTGCCGGTGCATGGCCACTTGCTCAAGGGCTTCCATTTAGCCTTCACTCATTGAGTCGTATGTACCATCATCGTTGAGGATCATGGTGCGTTTGTTGGTACATTCGAAGGACTTGTGGCCTCGGCCGCCGCATGTGAAACACTTGATTGAACTTGTCTTGATGGTCTCATCGGTTGGAGTTGTAGATGATGAAGCTCTCGACTTGAAGTTGCTTGTAGTAGGAGGACGACTTGAGGTTGTCGAAGTTTTCTTGTAACTTGACTTGTCGACGTTGCTTGTAGAAGGCTTCGTTGAGGTAGAAGTTGTTGGAGTCGTTGAAACTTGGGTGTTGGAGAAGCCATAGGACTTGGATGAGGACTTGGCATACTTGAAGTCATCTTGCACTTGACGTTTCGCCTTGGTAGCTTGGTGCACTAGCTCGATGAGGTTCGAGTATGGTTGGAAGTCGGCGATCTTCTTGATAGGATGATTGAGTCCATTCAAGAAACGTGCCATTGTTTGCTCATCATCTTCCGTGACATTGGCTCGTATCATGGCAATCTCCATTTCCTTGTAGTACTCTTCAACGCTCTTGGTTCCTTGCTTGAGGAGTTGGAGTTTCTTGAAGAGGTCGCGGTTGTAGTAGGTTGGCACAAAACGTGCTCGCATGACATCCTTCATTTGCGCCCAAGTGGTGATTGGTGGTTCACCTCTTGCCTCACGACGCTCAATGACTTGTTCCCACCATATGAGGACGTAGTCCTGGAACTCAAGGGATGCCATCGCGATCTTCTTCTCTTCCTCATAGTTGTGCAAACAAAAGATCTTGTCGACCTTCAATGCCCATGATAGGTACTCTTCGGGATCATTACTTCCGGAGAACTTGGGCATGGTGAATTTTAGCTTGCCGTAGCGTTGCTCTTCATTGTGTTGGGGGCGAGGGTGATGACGTCCTTGATGAGGAGGGTTGTTTCCCTCAACTTGTTCTTGTCGTGGAGGATTCTCAACTTGCTCTTGTCGTGGAGGATTCGCAACTTGTTCTTGTTGCTCTTGTTGAACTTGAGGTTCTTGGCGAGCTTGTTGAGGAGCTTGACGAGCGTGACGATGAACTTGAGGAACTTGGCGGTGCAACCGTGCTTGATAAATCCTCTCTTGAACTTCATCGCGAAGCGCCTCTTGTTGCTCACGAGCTTGCCGGTTTCGTGTGGCGACGGCTCGACTTGAATCTCAGAGGGCTCCTCTTGAAGAGTGGGTTAGTAGAAGAACTTGGCCTATCCATCATTCCAAGCAAATATGTGAGTGGGAGAAAGAGAAGAACTTATACCAAATGTACCTTGACCGATGTTGAAGATGGATCAATGATCACTCAAATGTGGAACAAGGAAATAGCACAATTGGTACCGATTCTTGTCGGTTTCTCACACCTACACAAATAAAAGCTTATGGTGGAGCTCGGTTAGGATGGTGGCACAAAATTCGATGCAATTGTTAGTTAGCCTCAATAATGTTGGAAAAGATTCACAAATTTGCAAATGCAACAAGTATACCAAGCAAGTAGTGTTACACGGAAACACACACGCAAAAAGATAAATGGGGTCGTGCAACCAAAAATGAGCGAAAAATGTGGAATCCACGGAAAATGCTCTTGTTGCACAACACTAGAGAGACGCTAGCACGATTGCACAATAGGCGGATACGAAACTTGTGCACGACCTACTAAGCAAACATGCAACGACTTCTATCCCAAGTATGCTATATGTATTGTGTTCCGATGATATGATCCAAGATGATCGAGTATGACAATCTTAATGTAGTATGATGCTATGGTTCTTGCTTATAAGCTCTTTGCTTATCTTTTCCTTTTGCTTAAAAGCTTGGATGGCTCTTTCTCTTTTGAGCTCTTTCTCATGCAAGACATCATGAACCAAGATAGCAATTGTGTATGCTATGACAACCTTGTGACACAAGAGATGATACCAAGATATGCACCACGATGATATGGTATGTGTGCTATGGGAAGTATGATCACTAATGTGCACAAGTGAAGTTGCCAGCAATACTCAAGGGCTAGTCTCGATAGGCAAGATACGCAAAATTGGGCTATGGTAGTTATCAATGTAATGGCAAGGAGTAGACCAAGATGTCGTCGAAATTACCGTCCTTGCTTACGGTGTAGGGTGTTAAAATGGTGAAGTGGTCGATGTCGAGTCCTTGTCGAAGATGAGCGGTGGTGATGTTGATGTCGAACCGTTCCTAGTTAGCCGAAACACCCTAGGAAACGATGAACCACAACTCAAAATCTCAAAACCAAATGTGTCAAAATTGTGTTGGAGTGCGGAGCGTGTAAGGGATGGTGGTTGCGGAAAGCGATATGGTGGTATCGGGGTGCGTACGCGGAAGTGGAATGGGTAGTGGAGAGGTGGTGGTGGCCGAACTGAAATTTTTCGGTTTCGTTAGGAAACGCCGGACGTCCGGTGTATAGCGGACGACCGGTCGCCGGACGTCCGGTAGCTGGCGGACGTCCGGTGCCTGGGCGGATTCGGGCACGGGATGAACAGCTAGGGTTCGAGGTGAAGAAGTCAAATCCGAGCGATTTTGTGGATGGAAAAGGTGGAGATGATGGGGGAAAGCTAGATCCACTCGTGGCAAAGTAAATCCATGGATCAAATCCAACAAAACTTCATCAAACTAACAAATCACAAAAAAAATTTGGGGCTATTTTTGTGGGGATTTTCAAATTTGGGGAAGAACACAACAAAATCAAGCTAGAAAAAGAGAGGGGAGGCTCCGAAATCGTGATCAACGTGGCTCATGATACCAAGATGATGTAGGGTAGAACCCTAGATGCCCGATCTTTCACGAAAGGAGCGGATCCCGCGATGAACACGAAGAACACGGGGAGAAAACACAAGGGGAAACGCGAGAGAATCACTCAAACCAACAAGATTCGATTACACATGCACTAGATCCTCGAAACACAAAGAGAGTCACGATCCACGATCAACAAGGGACGATACAAAGGTTACTAGTTCATCTCTGTGAGGAGGCCTTGAGTTCTTCCCGTTAGGGGTCTTGAATCCAGGTGGATCTTCTCCAAAGAGGCACGGTCTCTCTCGGAGGAGCAGATCCGGATGGATGAGCAACGCTCTATCTCTCAAATGAGCTATCACTTCGCTGAAAGTCAAAAGAGGGAGGAGGAGGAGTATATATAGTCTAGGTGGGCGAAGGGGTACAAGGGCCTCTGCCCGAAACTGCGCGCAGGCAGGGACCGGACGTCCGGTCTGGAGCGGACGTCCGGTGGATCATGGGCGTCCGGACGTCCGGAGGTCACCGGTCTTCCGTCATTTCGGCTCGGGTGCAGAGACACCGGATGTCCGGAGTCGGCTGGTCGTCCGGTCGCCGGACGTCCGGTCTTTTCCGGATTTCCGCTGATTTGGCTCGGGTGTGGGGTGGCCGGTCGTCCGATGGGAGACGGACGTCCGCTCGCTAGGAGATGCCAGTCGTCCGGTGGGGGCCGGACGTCCGCTCGCTGTAGTATGCGTTGGCTGGGCTTGGGCAGGCTGAGGCTTCAGGAGCCGGACGTCCGGTCCCGACCGGTCGTCCGGTGGCTGGTGTTTCTTTGGCGGCTCTTCTTCTTGTCCCTCCTCCTTGGTGTCCTCGCCGTCTTGTCCGTTGGCTGCAGCTGCCCCGTGGCCTTCATCCACGTACCTGATCACACATAGTGTTTCCGTTTGAGGTAGTAGCCATGTCTCATGTGTAGAAAGTAGCAGTTCGGAGAGGAGCGAGTTCACCTTATCTTCGATAGCCTTTACTCGAGCTCTTGTCATGGGTCCAAGTGGTGTCGTGGGAGATGTAGATACGTCCATGGGGATGACCATGGGATGCTTCGCATCATCATGCCTTCCCCAGGGCAAGGCAATCAAGATGAAGCGCCAAATGGGGTCGTCAACCCGCAAACAGATCCTTCTCGTTGTCACGCCACCCTTGCGGTGGGCTCACAATGACGAGAACGCGCCACCGCCACTACTGATACCGTCAAAAGTCGGGCGACGTCGCGATCTGCGTCGTCATCTATGCCAAGCACTGCTTCAGAAGCCATGGTGCGAGCCCAGCTCCTGTTGAGATTCCCACCAGCGGCCGATCAAATGGAGAGCCACCATTCAAAGTTTGATTGGTTTCGCTAAGGCGGGGGGATCACAATGTGCAGGTTCGCCACGGCATCCGCAGGCGGTGACAACGGCCTGTGCCGCTGGCCGTGCCGAAGGGGCCAATCCTACTGTGCAGTCCCCCCACAGCAACCAGCGCAGGGGCTGCAGCCAGAGCCACGCGACCAAGAACCCGACGAGGTGTCGATGGCTTCATCTGATCCTCGAGCCCGTCGATAACACACGATCGAGGGAAGCAGTACTGGCTGTCGAGGGATCAGGCACTCCTAGTGCCGGCAAGAAGGCCAAGACCGAAGCCCCCGGCAAGGAAGTTGCCACATGCACCGACTGCCAGGAAGCTGCGGCAGCCGAGAAGGCTGGGAAGGCTGACGGGCCGTACTGCAAGATCCATTGGACCAAGGGCCATGATCTCCAAGAGTGTCATCAAGTTGAGCAACTCGTCAAGAAGTAGAAAGCTGAGTACGAGAAGCGTGACAAGGAGAGAGTCCTAGATGGCGTTAGCGGGAAGGGCCGAGGCGGCCGAGGAGTCCGCCCCGGCAAGGTCCCCCAACATCAAGGGAAACCTGCTAAAGACCATGAGAAGAAGGAATGTGGTGACGAAAGCGATGAAGGGGATGAACAGGAAACCAGTGAGCAAGAGTTTCAGAAAGCCACTGACGCCCTGTGCATTGACGGGGGCGCATCCTTGCACTCCTCTCACCGCCAGCTGAAACAATGGGCGCATGAGGTCAATGTTGTGGAGCCAGCGGCATATTCCCGGAAACCCCTCAAATGGTCTCACACGCCCATCATCTTTGACGAAGATAATCACCCTGACCGCACCATCACGATAGGGTGCTTGCCATTGTTGGTATCGCCAATAATCCGCAACCTCAAGGTCACAAAGATGTTGGTTGACGGCGGGGCCAGATTGAATCTGATTTCTCCCAAGGTAATCAGCAAGCTGCAGATAACAGATGAAGAGCTCAAGGTTACTGGCACATTCCAAGGGATCAACCCCGGCAGGAGTCGTCCAAATGGGAAGATCACGTTGCCGGTGACATTTGGAGGAGAATTGAACTACCGGACAGAGAAGATCGTGTTCGATGTGGTCGAGCTTCCGTTGCCATACAATGGGATACTTGGACAACCTGCCTTGGCAAAGTTCATGGTGGCATCCCACTATACCTACAACACCCTGAAGATGCCAGGACCGATGGGCATTATTTCTATCCCATCAGACAAGAAGGACGCAAGTATATGTGTGGACAAGATGTACCAAGATGCGGTCGCTGCCGAGGCCGTGGAAGCCGCAGTCCCCGCCAAGGAAAACAAACAAGGGAGAAAAGCTAGCAAGGATACCGGCAAGGAATCCAGGAAGCGCGCCTCTCCGGAGTACGCTGCACCTGTCGATGACTTGCCAGACAGTTCCACTAGCAAGAGATCCAAGGTTGCTATACCCACTGTGAAGAAGGTCCCGGTAGGGCTGGTTGGTGCTGATGGTACATTTACTATCAGCTCCACCCTTGACGACAAATAGGAAAGCGTGCTCGTTGCCTTCCCGCGGGCGAATGCCGATGTGTTTTCTTGGCAACCATCTGACATCCCCGGTGTTCCCAGGGAGGTAATCGAGCACCACCTTGCTATCTTCCCTCATGCCCGGCCCGTCAAGTAGAAGGTCCGGAAGCAAGCCTTGGAGCAGCAGCAGTTCATTGCCGAAGAGATCAAGAAACTTGAGGCAGCTGGTTTGGTCAGAGGAGTATTGCACCCAACATGGTTGGCAAATCCAGTGGTAGTGCGCAAGGTGAATGGGAAATGGAGGCTTTGCATAGATTCCACAGATCTGAATAAAGCATGCCCGAAGGAGCCATTCCCCTTGCTGCGCATCAACCAGATCGTGGATTCCACCTCCGGGTGTGATTTGCTTTCCTTCTTGGATGCCTACTCCGGGTACCACCAGATATTCATGTCCAAGGAAGACAAGAAGACAGCGTTCATAACCCCGTGTGGCACGTACTGCTTCGTACGGATGCCCTTTGGGTTAAAAAGTGTTGGATCCACTTTCGCAAGAGCAGTGCAAATGGGGTTTGAATCCCAGCTGCAGAGGAATATTGAAGCTTACATGGATGACATAGTGGTCAAGACCAGGGACAGATCAACGCTCATTCAGGACATGGAAGAAACCTTTGCAAACCTGCGCAAGAACAACTTGAAGCTGAACCCAGATAAGTGCGTGTTTGGCGTTCCCTCCGGCAAGCTACTTGGCTTCTTTGTGTCTCACCGGGGGATAGAGGCCAACCCCGACAAGATCAGGGCAATTGAACAGATTCAAGCACCCAAGTCAGTCAAGGACGTGAGGCGTTTAACCGGATGTGTTGCCGCGCTGAGTAGGTTCATTTCCAAGTCCACCGAGCGCACCCTACCATTCTTCAAAATTTTAAAGAAGGCAGGGCCCGTGAAGTGGACCCTGGAGGCGGAAGCAGCACTGCAGGACTTAAAATTTTACCTTTCCTCTGTTCCCACCCTGGACGCTCCTAAACCACAAGAGCCGTTGCTGCTGCATATGGCGGCAACCAATCAAGTGGTTAGTGCAGCACTGGTGGCACAACGGGAAGTAGAAGAAGGAGGAGCTGCAGCTACTATCCTCCCCAGAGAAGGGAATGAACTAGTCACTGCAGGGCTGAGTGCAGATCAAGAGAAAGAAGAGCAGAGAGGTGAAGGCAATCTCAAGACTGCGGCGAGGAAGAAGGTGGTGCAACGACCAGTTTACTTTGTCAGCTCCCTGTTGCAGGGGGCTAGATCAAGGTACGTGCAAAAGTTGATCTTCGGCCTCGTCATGGCCTCAAGGATACTGCGCAACTACTTCCAAGCCCACGAGATCACAGTTGTCACCCGATTCCCTTTGCAACGCATACCGAGGAACCCGGAGGCCACTGGCAGAATAGTGGAATGGGCTTTGGAGTTATCAAACTTTGGTTTGAAGTTTGAGAGCACATCAACCATTCAGAGCAGAGCACTGGCGGAGTTTATTACAGAGTGGACGCCTACACTAGTAGAAGAGGCACTAGAAATAGTTATCCCCGGCAAGGAAGCGCCTCAAGAATGGATCATGTACTTTGATGATGCCTTCTCACTACAAGGTGCAGGAGCTGGCGTGCTGCTCATCGCACCCACTGGAGAGCACCTCAAGTATGTGGTCCAGATGCATTTCCCCCGAGAGAAGGCTACCAACAACACTGCAGAATATGAAGGACTCCTTGTCGGGCTCAGAATCGCGACAGAGTTGGGGATTAAGAAGTTAATCATTCGAGGAGACTCACAGCTCGTGGTGAGGCAAGTGAACAAGGATTATCAGAGTCCATTGATGGAGGCATATGTGGAGGAAGTGAGAAAGTTGGAGGAGCACTTTGATGGATTGCAAAGAGAGCACGTGTCGTGTGCAGAAAACAACATTGCTGACCATCTATCAAAGTGCGCTGCACAAAAGCTTCATGTGGAACCAGGGACTTTTGTTCTTCACCTGACTCAACCCTCCGTATCCCCGACAACAATGCCAAAAAGAGGAGGAAACTGGACTCCGGTAAGCCTCTCCCGGCAGAGCTTCCTGAAGCCCCCGGTAGAGAGGTTGGCGGGATCAACTCCACTTCACTCGGTGAGCAGCACCCTCCCGCCAAACTGCCAGTCCTTGCGGTTGAGGCATGCGCTCCCACGAACAAGGAGGTGCCGCTGATCCTTGTTGTCGAGCCTCAGGCTCCAACTTGGGCGTGGCACATAGTCCATTACCTCCAAACAGGAGAACTTCCCGAAGAGCAAGAAGAAGCTGAAAGAGTAGCCCGGAGGGCCAGTATGTATCAATTCGTCGATAACACGCTATACAGAAGGAAACCCAATGGTGTGAAATTGAAGTGCATTTGCCGGGAAGAGGGGAAGGAACTGTTGGCAGAGATACACAAAGGCATGTACGGCTCACATATTGGATCAAGAGCCTTGGTTGGAAAAGCTTTCCGGCAAGGTTTCTACTGGCCAACGGCCCTGCAAGATGCAATTGAGCTAGTCACCAGATGTGAAGCCTGCCAGTTCCACTCCAAGAATATCCATCAGCCTGCTCAAGCTCTCCAAGCGATTCCTTTGTCATGGCCATTTTTGGTCTGGGGGCTTGACATCTTGAGCCCCTTCCCCGTGCTACCGGGGGCTTTGAATTCTTGTACCTTGCCATCAACAAGTTTACAAAGTGGTCGGAGGTGGAGCCCGTGAGGAAGGTAACCGCACAGTCAGCTATCAAGTTCTTAAAGGGATTGGTGTGCCGCTTCGGGGTACCCGCCAAAGTCATTACCGACAACGACACCCAATTCACAAGTCACGCCTTCATGCAATACGTTCAAGCCCTTGGAAGCAAGGTCTCATTTGCCTCTGTTGCCCATCCCAGAAGCAACGGACAAGCTCAGAGGGCGAATGCTGAAGTGCTGCGAGGACTCAAGACAAGAACATTTGATAGGCTGCAGAAGTGCGGCAGGCGCTAGATTTATGAGCTGCCGGTGGTTCTTTGGTCCCTCCATACGACACCAAATCGAGCTACCGGCGAGACTCCCTTCTCCCTAGTCTATGGGGTAAAAGCAGTGATCCCCATAGAACTCATATACGGGTCACCTCGAGTATTTGCCTACGATGAAGTAGAGCAAGAGCAGCACCAGCATGACGATGCCGTGCTCCTTGAGGAGAACCGTCTGCGGGCTGCTACGCATGCTGCACACTATCAGCAAGCTCTGCGTCGCTACAATAGCCGCAAGGTTCATGCCCGGAGCCTTGAGGAAGCCCACATTATCCTTAGGCGCGTTCAGTCTGCCAAGGGTGCAAACAAGTTGACGCCGAAGTGGGAAGGCCCTTACCGGGTAGTACGAGTCTCTAGACCCGGCGGAGTCTGTCTGGAGACCGAAGATGGCATTCAGTTGCAAAACTCATGGAACATTGAGCATCTTCGTAAGTTCTACCCGTAAGGCGTGACTGTCGGGCCCTGCCCGGCAGCCACCCTTTTGTACAAGCCTTGCCGATGCTGCATGTAACCCTTTGTACAAAGCCAGGCGCAGACCCTGAGCAATAGATAAATAAATGAAGCGCTGGGGCCCCAAAAACTTGCATGCATGCATAGCATAACATGAGCATGGCATGATCATGTAGATAAGGTCATATGTAGCTTTGTTTTCCTCTGCACTAAACTGCAGGGCTCTTGCCGCGGACTCGGTCCCGAAAGGAAGAAATGGAAACAAGCCTACATATCGGTCCCGACAAGCCAGACAGATAAGTTCCTTCTTATCCATACGTATTCTGTAAGAAGAAAACTTGTGCATATAGAAACCTCGTCACCTTCAAAGCATTTGTGCTCCCATCCTTTGACCCGAACATTGCTTCGGTCAAGGTGGTTGTAGTAGCTTTTGACGAAGAAGGTTCGACGGGGGGCTGGTCCCCTTCCATAATTTTGAGCCCGGCAGCCAAGCCCGCGGCAACAAACGGAAGGCGCCGACAGGATAGCTTGTCGAGGAAACTTGTTTACTTAAACGTATAGAGGCATTCCACCTCTGCATGGACATAATACATGCACAAGTACCCGGCAAGGCTTGTCTTTTTTCATTAATATGCGGATAAACAAGTACAGATCTTACAGAGCACAAACATGGATAAAGAAGATTACATATTGAAGAATAAAGTTTGGCAAGTGCCTGCATATTTTAGACTAAAAAAGATAAGTGCCCCGTAATCCCTTTTTTGTCCCTCTCCTCCTAGGAACTACAGTGGGAGGTGAAGAGGGAAAAAGGAGTGCCTGAGTAGAAGCCCAGCCTGACAAGATCGGGAGTGGCCAGGCTGCGAAGGCGGCGAACGGATAGAGCGGCCAGGCGACGCCCTAGCCACCACCGGGACCGCGGGGTGCGCCCAACAAAAGGCACCAAGAGAGCCTCCCCCGGCAACCATCCGGAAGAGGCTGGTGATGATGGTGTCGGGGTAGGGGAAGAGACGAAAAACGGAGTAGCAGGCCAACAATACGAGACTAAGGTGTCGGTGCCATCGTACTCCGACCTGACGGCCTGCCACCCGCCTTCCTCGTCTTCGCCGATTTCCTCCTCGTCATTGTCGCTCCGAGGAGGTGTTGGGCACCTAGCCCGATGCCTCCCCCGGAGAGACTGCTAATGATGGTGGCGGCCCCCAAGGCATGCTGAGAGCACCGTCCCCCACTTCGGCGGGCAAAAGGGCGCCACGACCTCCGGCGTCGCCCCTCACCTCGCCAGATAGAGCAGCGCCGGGGGAATCAAAGATCCCGGGCACGATCCCACGGGCGGGCGCCAGAAGCCCCGGACGAATAACTCGTATGAAAGATATGAGTGCTCCGCCGTCAAGGAGAGGCACGGCGCCCCTCACACCGATATCGGTGCGACCGCCGTGGGTGCGTCGCCACCAACTACGGCAGCTCCAACGACAGCCACCGCGTCTCCTATAGCCATGGACCAAGCTCACTCCCTGGGTATCTACACGGACATTCAAGATCATCACCCCTGAATGGAAGCGCGGGGTCGAGCCCCGGCCTCTCTTCCTAGGCATGAAGAAGATGAACGAGAAGAAGGGGAGAGAGCGAGGATGGGTGCCTCCATTCACCCTCATGCTCCCTTTTATAGACAAGCAGAAGCCCAGAGCTGGGGGCTCCTTCGGACCCGACCCGCTCGTGTAACTGGCAGTAACCGGGCCCGTTCACTGCCCGCTCACACCAAACCGGAGCTGCCGGGTTTTTGCCACGGCGCCCTCCCCCACGCCATCCATCACCTACCCCGCACAATGCATGCGGTTAACGTGGCAGAAAAAGCGAGCGTGGTGGGAAGAGTGGGATGGCAGTTTCCTCCCCGTGAGTTAAAGTCATTCACAGGCCAGTGCAGAGGTGACCCCACCGCATTCGGCGTCTTGCACGACGCACGGAGAAACCGGAAACTGACTCAAGCACAGGTTAATGAAGAAGCAAAGGAAATCTCAAGGAATGAGCTACCACAAACTCTTCGCCTGTGTACTAGATAGGGCCTACCCCAATGACGCTCGACAGAGCGTTCGGGCCAGGCCCGGGGGGCTCCTGTCGGTGCAACAAACCATGGTGTATGTTGCCCAGACTGTACACAGGCTCAAGGGTAAGGTTACAACGACAATACGAAGCCAAGCAGAAGAGATAGCTCTTTGAGAAATCAAAGGGCAGATCAAGAAGACCAAGACAAGCCAAAGAAGCAAGACATCACTAAGGGAAAAACCTCCCTTACCGGGCAGGCGAGCCTGGTCTGGTCGATGTCGCCCTAAGGGCAAGTCCCAAGATCTCCCCGGCAAGGGTTGCCGGGGCATCGACGGCCTGCTTCCCCGCCAAGGCTCCACCGCTCTACCTCATAGCAACGCAAGTCACTTATCGGTGCGGTGTCGAGCCCTCAAGTGATTAAGTGGCTGTCATTTGGCACGTGGCAGCCATTTCTGATGGAAGATCACCCCTAAATGGCACCCGTCTAGGGGTGTGTCACGCAGGCAGACGAGAAGGTGGCTGAATGGGGCGGCAAGGCTTGCTGGGCTACATCCACAACGTGACACTAAGTGGTGCATTTAATGCACCTTGTCCAGTCTGCAGAGTTAGGTATGATAGCACTGTGGCTATCTAATCACTGGATAATGACTGTTTTGCTATTGTGGTAACCCCTTGACCTATAAAAGGAGGGCCGTGGCAACCTTAGAAAGGATTCAGACCCTTGTACACTCGTAAGCGCATAGCTGCTCTCCCCGAGGCGACCTTGCCGGGCTTGAGCGCTGCGTGTTCATCACGGTCCCCCATCCAATCCATCAAAGGAGGAGTAGGGTTTCACGCCTTGCGGCGGCCCGAACCTGGGTAAAAACCACCCACGTCAGCATTGCTGTGCTGCCCTACGGCCTCCGCTCTTTGTGCAACGTGCCCTTCCCCCTTGCCAAACCACAAGGGGCCGATGGGCCCATAGGTGATCGTGTTGAACCACGACAACTGCTGTATCCATGGGTTAGAGTTAGTTTGAGCTAGTTTGGGCTCAAATAGCCCTAAAGTATATCCAAACACGAGGGCTAGTTTGAGCTAGTTGCATCTAACCCACCCAAAAAAACTATCCCACCCAAGAGGTGCTAATTGGAGCTAGTTCTCCTAGTGCATTTATTGTCAATCTAACCCTGTCATCCAAACACCTCTTTGGCTAGAGTTAGTTCAGGGTTAGTCATGAGCTAGAAACTAACTCTAACCTCTAGCTAAGTTGAGTATCCAAACAGGGCTGTGTTGTTGTTGTTGTTTTTGCTGCTGCTCTTCTACGTATATCTAGACATCATCAGAACATTAAGGTAACACTCTTCCTTGTTGCTATGTATCCTAGGATTGCATATTTAGACATTAAGTACAGTGCATGTTGCTATGTAGCCTCAGATATATTACATATGGCCCTAGTTAACCTAACGATAAATGGGTTACAGATATATTCAGTTAAAAGTTTGATTCACAGATTAGTCCCTTATCAGCCCCCGGCCTATATGGTACCAGCTACCGATATCCTGAACAGTGAGTATATATAAGCCATGGGATGAAACTAACCTCGATGGAAAACAGCAGTCGTTCCCAAAATTGTCCTGTGTAAGTACATCGAGAGGCATGTTAAGCACAACAGGCTAAACATCAACCAAATATATCCATGGCAGACAAAATAATCTCCAAAAGATAGCTTCAGTGTGCAGGTTTAAGCATGCTAGTAAAGCAAAACAAGTGGAAAGGTGTGTTAACTGAAACAGGCCTAACATTTAACAACAAGCAAACATAGTCATTCAAACTGGTATTGTGCCGGTCTAAGTACACTGGTTATTGTTAAATAAAAATGGAAAGGCATGATAACTACAAGATGCAGCAACCAAATGTAGTTATTCATAGTGGTATTGTTGAAACTGGTATTGATGAAATTGAACTGCACAGTTCATACTTGCACATATAGAACATCACGTTGTGAATAACTGGAATAAACAAGGCATACTACGAACAACCAAAGATAGCATTTGAAACTGGACATATGCTAACTACAAACAACCGAACAATCAAAAAACTTTAAAAGAGGCATATGCTAGCTATAGCAGGCTTAACAACAAGCAAATATATGCATTCCTATTGGTATGTTTAAAACTGGATTGATGAAAATGTACTATATAGTAAATAGTTGCACATATAGAGCATCACATTGTGAACAACTGAAATAAACAAGGCATACTGCAAACAACCAAATATAGCAATTAAAACTGGACATATTCTCACTACACTACAAAACAGACTCGACAAAACAAATCATGGGTTCCCCCTTGTGAAGAGGCACGGCAAAACAAATCATGGGTTTCCTCACTTGTCACAGATGGGCTCGTTCCCGTGGGAAGAGCATGGACCCTGGATGTGCTCCATGTTGTCGCAGATGGGCTCCTTCCCCTTGGAAGAGCACGGCTGTAGGGTGCCCTCCCTGATGTCGCAGACGGGCTCTTTCCCCTTGGAAGAGCACGGCTGTAGGGTGCCCTCCCTGATGTCGCAGACGGGCTCTTTCCCCTTGGAAGAGCAGATGGGCTCTTTCCGCTTGGAAGAGCCGAAGAGGGTGCCCTCCTCGTGGTCGCCGTCGATGAGGTTTGACTTGGAAGCTGTGGATCCCAAGCCAGCATCGCAGAACGTGTCCTTCAGAAATGACAAAAGGGGCTCGATGGTGATGTAGGATGGAAAATTCTTGACAGCGAGCCAGAGGAGATCAGCGGCGGGGCCATGGATGAGATCGACGGCGGTTGAACCCGAGGGGTTGGGGGTGGGTCACTTAACCTGTGACATAGCCCGCGTCAGGCCGTCACTGTCGACGACCTCGATGTCGTAGCCGGCGTCCGCGACATACCCGCATACTCTAGCCCGCTAATTGAGTGCCTGCGGCCAGTAATGGTCATCAGCTTCCTCGGCGGCCACCTCGGCGACGTCGGGCGAAGAGACCGCGATACACCTCTTTTGGGCCAATTGCTCCTCGAGCTCCACGGGAAGCGTAGTCGGGCTTAGGCTACGATGCTCTGGAGTGGGGGATGGAGATGGGGATGGGAATCTATGGGAAAGGGGGCATTTGGCAGGTGTCATCTAAGAAACTCAGGGCAGCCTGGGTATGGAGATCGGTGGGTAAGCTGCACGGGCAAACCGGCAGATGTTGACAATGGAGGACTTGCGGCAGCACCGGCGACGACCTTGCTAGGGTTTCGAGCGAGGGAGGGGTTGTGGTGGGGGTGGTGTGTGTGTGTGCGCGTGCGCCGAGGAGGTTTTGGTGTGTGTGTGTGTGGAGGGGGAGTGTGTTTGAGGAAATGACACGGCTACTGAAAATTTTACTACGCGGGAGTCAAACGCGGGAGTGAAATGCCGAGGCTATTGAAAATTTGGATGATGGTGCATCGCACACGGTCTGGAAATAACAACCGTGTGTTATGAAACAGAAAAACCCTTGAGGCGGGCAGATATTTTCGAGGGATGCAGGCGGGAGCGGGAACAACAAACATCACACACGGTCGAAACATAATAACCATGTGTTATCAAACAGAAAAAACCTGTAGGCGGGTAGATATTTTTGATAGGGGAAGCCTCGTGGAGCCCAATGTACTATGCAGATGTGCGTGACAGGGGCACCGGCGTGGCACACGGTTAGTGTGAGTGAATCGTGTCTGTTGCGCCATCCGACTTGTCTAATGTTCATAAATTTGGCGAAAATGACGCGGGAAAGGGTCAGAACATGAACACACTTGCATGTGGACCAAATATATGTATGAAAAGGGTGATTTGATGTTCAAATACCAAATGCAACTTCGATGTGGCACCTATCTCGCAAAGCGCACGGTATTGCTTGCCCCCCCTCGTGTTGGCAGGAGGGGAATCCTAAGCTATGGATGCATGCCCCCTCCCACGAAGGTTCACCTAGCAAAGTGCAAAGCAGCAGTCCCCCCAATCACACACACACACGCGCACACACACACACACACACACACACACACACACACACACACACACACACACACACACACACACACACGTGTGCGCGTGCACACACACTTTCAGTCGGCGGGCCGGAGAGGGCATCTCACCAAGATGTATCGTAAAACGGACCAATAATAATCCACCTTGGTCGTACAACCTCTCTCTTGTTGTTGGTCAAAGTGATGGCCATCCATGCGACCCCAGAGATGGGCTAGCTCGCCAATAATCACGCAAGTAGCTAGTCCCCGAAGACAACCACTGCTTGCGTGTGGCCCAAACATATGTATGGAGAGGTGTTGATGTTTGAATACACAATGCAACAACTTTGATGTGGCACCGTGCTTTCAAACTAGAAATCCCCACACGGAGCGAGGGTTAGTTGACGATGCATATGTATGTCACACCACACTTCAAGCCGATGACGGGGATTCATGCATGCATGTGTGCATAGTACATTGATTGATTTTCCCCTTCCCCCTCTTCCCCACACAGAGCGAGGTTCATGAAGCGTACTGCATATGATGGTTCCCTTCCCCCTCTTCGACGCATACTATATGCTCCTACCGTAATAAAACCCAAAATGAATCATTCTTGATGGTGAAATTAATTAACCTCTCCCGATGTAGGTCAAAGTGATGCATGCATCGACGATGACCTCGTGGGCCCATAGATGGAAGCGTCACATGTGAGTGTCCTAGGATAACCACTGCCTGCATGCATGTGGCCCAAAAAGGTGTTGTGTGATGTTTGAATAGCCAATTCACAACTTTGATGTGGCACATGCCTTGGAAACCGAAAAGTCTCGACACTGAGTGAGGTGTACTTGTTCACGGACGCGTACGTATAGCATATATGCTAGCCCCCTCCCACCTCTTCGACGCGTACTATATACTCCCACCATAACACAAAAAAAAAGATTCTACCTTGCTGGTCAAGTTAACCTCTTTGCCGGCTGTTGGTCAAAGTGATGGACGATGACCTCACGGGCCCATAGAAAGTGTCACACGCAAGTGAGTGTCGAGTAGGACAACCACCGACTGCATGTGGCCAAAACATGTATGTATGAAAGGGTTGTGTAATGTTTTAAATAATGAATTCACGACTCAGATGCAGCACCTGCCTCACAAAATGGCCAACCCACACGGTGGCTCACGACTCGTAGTGTACTGCCAGCCACCCCCACCCCCCAGATGCACACACACACACACACCGCGCATCCACCACAACTACGATGCATGTTAAATTTTCCCGCGGTGAACATATGTTACCAAAGGAGGGACGTTTTAATTTTGAAAAAAACAGAGATCATTAAGACATTTTAGTACATTGATTGATTTCTAGGGGTATACTGTTCAAAAATCAAATTTGAGCTACATGCACATGTGACAGTGCACCTAAATGGATTGGAAAAACACATGTGTCTCTCTGGGTGCATGTTTACTACCCATGCAAGAAATTTCAAACATTGAGAATCTTGATTTTTAAATTCTACTACATCCAAAACTTACTTGAAATTCATGAAACTTATCGTGTTGTCGTATGGACACCAATACGAAGTGGCATTGTACTTTTTTTTGTCAAATTTGAGACCAGTTTTGATGTAATTTTTATCTTCTTACAAATGGGAGATTATTAATAATTGGGAACCAATATCGCAAATGGATTATTTATTCGAACTGTGGGCGTTAGACCAACAATGGATACGTGCCATGCTTTGGTTAAGCAATAAAGCGGCAGCATTAATCATCAAAATAGACAAACAATATACGTGCCGCCACGCGACCCGTGTGCCGTGCAAGCAGGCATGAGTTGACGGGATGCATGCGAGCAGTCCGCCGCGCAGGTAGACCATGAGGCGTGCGTGCAGGTGTGTGAATTGATGGGAGGCGTGCTCGCTGCGCAGTGTCATCAGGAGGCGTGCGAGTAGCTGTGTGAAATAACGATAGGCATGCCAGCAGTGCGGTGTGAAGGTCACTGGGAGGCGAGCCAGTGGTTTGACCGCCACCTGCCTCTCTCCCACTACTCCATATTAATGGCGCGCCCGAGCGGCCGCACCCCCCATCCTCGCCACACACACAATCCTCTCTCTCCGCTTGCATCCTCGACGCCGCTCTCAGTCCTCAAAGCCATCAGTGTATGAGGATGCCGCCGAAGCGCCCCATCGGAGGGAGTGGCAACGCCAGGGCTGCAGAAGCACCGGAGCACGGCATGGAGATGGAGATAGAGGTTGCCGTCACCGCCGATGAGGTATCGCTGCACCCTGACATCATCAGCGGCGTCGTGCTTTCACAGCCGGAGCCGGAGGTCCACACCGACTCCGATGACTACTCTGGCGACGACTCCGATGACCACAGACAACCGGTTAGTCATCTATACCCATTTATGTGTCAAATATATCCTAGGGTTTCTCTGCTTACTCCTGCCTCCTCCTTTTTGGAATAGAAATCCTATGGTTATGTGCTCTCAATCCATGAAATCTGAGTAAGTTTTGTTAGATCCGTGTAGTGTATTGATTGTTTGAATGGTACAAGTGATAAGTGATTAGTTGTTTCATCTATGCAAATGATTTCTGCTAATAATCTGACTAGGGTTAGTGTTCGTGCTAATAATTCCTAGCCAGGTCTTGACAATTGATTTTGAATGACCTACATATATGTTTGTGCCATTATTTTCTTCAAGATTGGTCTGTACATAGACGATTGTGCTTAAAAATCGAACCATAATCTCTGGATATGTATAAAAAAATAGCCATAAATTCCAAATCCTACTTCACGGCATGTAAACATTGATTTGATGCCAAATTTTGGCAACTGCCAAATGTTCGCTAGAGATTAGTTTGTAAACATTAATTTGACGCCACATTTGTTTTACTATATGTATAGGTGTTGTCTGACAATGTCGACAGTGAGGATGAAGATGGCCAGAGGAGGTACAAGAGGCAAATCCTCAGGGAGCTTTAAGCGGTAATGCATAACAGGCGTATTAGGACCTGGGACGGCGGCTATCGATGCCCATTTTGCAACCAAAAGCTTCATGACTCGTATCAAAGTGTTCTGGCGCATGCAAGAGGACGAGCCGTTGGCTCCTTCAAGCAGAAGTATTCTTGCAGGGTGGCGCACGCCGCGTACGCCTAGTACCTGGAGAAGCTTCAGGATCGTGACGGTAGATGAGATGAGATGTGGGATCGAACTATGTACGCTTGAGTATGCTTAATGATGGTTGAAGTATGTACTTATGGTTGAACTATGCTTGTGTACTCTTATTATCTATGTCTGAGTATGTTTAATCTATGTTTACTTATGTCTAAATGTCGGATATGGATGCAATCAGTTCGGTTGATGGAATCTACCTCCGTCCTGGTTTATTGGTCCCCTTTGTAATTTGTGTTAAATTTTGACCAAAGATTTAACTGACAAAATGTTAGTGCAAGTCAGCAAAAATTATATCGTTGGATGCGTATTTGAACATAGTGTTCAATGATATAATTTTTGGTGACATGCATAAACATTTGTTAGTTAAATCTTTGGTCAAAATTTGGTACAAATTACAAAGGGGACCAATAAACCAGGATGGAGGTAGTACGTCAATCACACACGGTTCCCAAAATTGGAACCGTGTGCAATGACTTTAATTTTCCCTGTTACGTCAATCACACACGGTTGGCTCTAGCAAACCATTGCCTCCAAAACTCTTTGTGGGACAGAAAACCCTCACCACCCAATTCAAAAAAGAAAAAAGAAAATCCTCACCATCCCCACGTCACAAAAGCCCTCACCCCGCCCGCCACCCCCTCTGGTCCCCATTCACACCTGCACGAGCTGCTCCGCATCTATGCATGGCACCGCCTATCGCCGCGGCAACCACTTAGCTCAACGCCTGTCGCCGCCGCCAGGCTGCTGGCAAACCCCAACCGCATTTCGCCACTTCCACTTGCCGACGCCTATCGCCATCGACTTTCTCGATGCTGCCCGCGGTCGACCCAGCTCCGCCCGATTGGAAAATCCGCCGTATTTAGGGTTTTTTCTCATGGACAACAAGGTAACAAATTTAATGAGATATTATCTCATCTCTTATCCCAGTTCATCTACCTCCTTTAATCACCCGGCCGAAATCGCCGTAAATTCATTTTTATTCGAGCTGATTTGAGGATTTTCTTTCATTCATAGAGTGTATAGTGCACGGACACATCAGGACTTTGCGGCCTTGGCTAGACATCCATGGAGTTCCATCTCACCGTACCAGATGACTTGAGGATGCGCGCGGTATGTTCAATCTCACCCTAAATCGGTTGGCATGGCCTACTTTCCTGAACATATACTATATATTGCTGCATTTGGATAAAAGGTGCCACATGCAGCATATACGTCAAAGGGGATTTTTTTCCTCTTCTTTCTATATTAGGCAAATTAATGATGTATTGTTCTTTCGATTACTCTCATATTTCCATGACATCATGGTTACCCTATGTGTTTAATTATAGATTTTTGTCCTTTGATTTCAACTGCTGTACAGTTCTTTCAATTTCACCCATATTTGCATGTTACCATATTCTTTAACAATCCTACAATTTTCTGTAGTGCGTCCCTTGCTATGCAACAGAATCTCTAGTACATAATCTTTCCCTTTACATAAATCAAGACTGCGGGGATGTTATACTGAACACAAACCATGGATTTACAATCGTTGCTTCTGTAAGACTTGATGAATGTGGTCACTCCTATTTTGCCAAGGGCTTTTGGACAGAAATTTCTAAGTTTTATGTACTGAAAGCTGGCACTAAAATTGCACTTCACATACAAGACCTTGGTCATGAGATATATGCTAACTTCCCCGATGATATCATCCGTCCAGACTTTGTTCGAAGTATGTGTTCTTTTCAAGTATCTGCATGTTGACTTACCCATTAATATCAAATGGATTGTGTTGTATTTAAGCAACCAATTGTTATTCCATTTTCTTACTCTATTCCTACCTACTAACTTCTAGTTACGAATACACTTTTCTATTGCCCTGTTTTAACTAAATATTCCCTGTACTCCCACTTCTATCAGAAAGTGCCGCTGATGAGGAGACTCCGGAGGTGGAGAATGGGGCTGCCAACAAGCGGAGGCGGGTCAAGCAAGAACCGCAAGCGACTCCAGCAGGCCTAGACTTCATCAACAGCCTCCCCGATGATATGTCGATAGTCATCATCTCCCTCCTCCC
This sequence comes from Thinopyrum elongatum, assembly GCA_011799875.1. Classification (NCBI taxonomy): domain Eukaryota; kingdom Viridiplantae; phylum Streptophyta; class Magnoliopsida; order Poales; family Poaceae; genus Thinopyrum; species Thinopyrum elongatum. Next base: position 386,075,564 of record CM022303.1, on the reverse strand, counting down.
AATCAAATATGGGGCGCGGACAACCGTCCTTTCCCGGCGGTGGCGCCCCCTATGGAACTCCACCCCTCTCGACCTCATCGACACCCACGAGCTCTACCATGGCTATCGCAAAAGCTTGGATGTGTTCTCCAAGATCCTCGGCAGTCACCCTGGCCCAACCAGAGGCCTTAGCATTGGCAAGTTCCATTCCAACGGCAAGGACCGAGCCAAGCTTGACGACTGGTTCCGATCCCCCGCCCTAGATCAGCTCGAGGGGCTCACTTTTGATGATGGGCATATGTGCTTGCTGCCAATGTCCACGCTCCGCCTCGCGCCCACGCTGCACATCGCCAAGTTCAGGAACTGCCATTCCCCCCCTTAATGACGCGCTCACTCTTATTCTACCACGACTGAAGCACCTCGAGCTCGTTGCCATCTGCCTCCCAAATGGTGACATGGAGCGCCTGCTTAGTGGCTGTACTGCACTCGAGTACCTTCGTCTTCAGGCGATCAATGGGTTGAGTAGCTTCCACATCACCTCCATGCCTCTCTGGACTATTTATGTGTGGTGCTGGTGCTGCAAGAAGATATCACAAGATGTGTACCACGGTATGGTCATTGAGGACACACCTTCACTTGAGAGATTACTTGTAGTTGATCAAGAAGGTCCAACAAGAATCAATGTCATTTGTACTCCGAAATTGACAGTGGTGGGCTACTCGTCTAACAAATACTCCGAACTTGTTATTGGATCCACACCCGTTCAGGTACAACAGCTGCCTTCTACCTCTCCTTCTAGAAATTAACATTATTTCTAATTTTGAAGATGTATGTTCGTCTGTCATCCAGAAAATGATTTCGACAAGCTTGACCTCGAAACTGCGCACAGTGAAGGTCTTGGCACTAGAATCTATCGGCCCCAACCTGGACCAAGTTGTCAGTTTCCTGAGATGCTTTCCATGCCTGGAGAAACTATATATCGAGGTGATGTTCCTTTCCTGTTAAATGTTAACCATAAGGGAGTTCAATTTGTGACACCTTTTTCCAAGTTTACAATGACAATGTACTACGATTTCTGAAGGATTTTTGAAGGATTTCAGTACATACATGTTTCCCCCCCATATTGGTTGCTTGATCCATATGGTTACATCCATAAGCATTTCTCCTTTGGATTCATCTGTACTAGTTTTCTTAGGGAACTTTTCATCCACTCCAACCTCTTGTGAAGAAGGCTACATTTTTCTAGATTGTAATCAAATGCCCATGTTAATCATGTCAGATCGAAGATGGCACGTTAGTGCATTTTATAAATCCTGCAAACCAAATAGGCCTGTAGAAGTGTTCAAAACTGCATGTAGGCACTAACACATTTTCTTCTTTTGCAGATAAGATTAGGCCTGGTGGTGGATAATGTGATACAATATAACAATCACATCGAATGCCTAGATCTGCATCTCTCAAAAATTAATTTGAACTTCTACCGAGGGACCTTACCGGAGATTATATTCGCCAGGTTTTTTGTTGTCAGAGCAAGGGTGCTGAAGGTAATGAGGTTTGCCCTACATTTATTTCACAAAAATGAATGATTTGTTGATCAGCACCGGCGGCTGCGGCAGAATGGAATAGGCTCCGAAAATGCTGAATTTCATTTTGGAACTTCAGTGACAGAGTAATCGGAAGTCATTGTGTCAACCCCATACATGACTTCTCAGTGGCTGACCCCTTTGCAAAAATTATGAGGTTTCGAAACCAGCCTTACAAGTGGTAATATTAGTTTGAACCTCTCTTATATCCATGTTCAGCAGACCAAAGCGAGCATTTGCAGCTGATGAGCTGAATTTCATTTCTAATATCAGTTTGAACCTTGTAACCTTCGAATTTGAGCCATATAACTCTGGAATTTGAACCTTGTAATATTTTGAGATTTTGTGGTACAATCTTTGAAATGGCATCGTATGAGACTCGTATATTGGTAGCACTATTTTGACCTTAATATGCAATGGACTTAGATTTTATTAACCATTCTCGAATCTGTTTACCTTGTTGATCTCATAGCACACGATCTGTATAGCTAACTCGACTGTGATCTTTGACATTTTTGCACATAGTTGGTTTCTTCTACCGTGTGCCCTATAGAGCGCAGAATTAATTATCGCACTCGAGTGTCCATCATCACCCTTCTGTGTAATTTAGACCTCATCACCCACGGGTAAACTTATGACCGAAGTCATTCCACACACTTCGTTTTTACAAAGCTTTTTGCCAATAAATGCCCATGATTTGTCCCTCTTCTAGCCGACGCGTGGCCAAACTAGCCGGGCTGGAAGCTTGCGCGGTAAACTGCGTGGTAGCGTGGGAACAGGCTCACCGATGATACATTTGGCACCTCTTCGAGCCCACACGTGGTCAAACGAAACGCGTGCGGTGTTGTCAAGCGTGCACTGGAATCCTCCGCTATGAACGCGATGACAAGACGTGACGATTACTGGCCAGTCGGCCCCCATTTATTACAGCGGCCATTTAACCCTTGTGTCTCTTCAACCTTTCGATCGCGCCCCACCATTGCAAGAAGCACACCCACCACGACAAATTCTTCGAGGGTATCCTGCGCGGCTCCAATCGCACTCCGAGCAGCTGCCGACGACGAGCAATAGTTCACCATGCATGCCATGGTGGACACCCACAAAAGGTTCACGAAGCTCTCGGTGGTGTACACCAACAACCCGGTCTGGGTGGAGCACCCCATCCACATCATGGAGCTGTTGCTTGCTGAGGAGAAGTATAAGGTGGTCAGGTTCGACCTCGAGTACACCCGTGCTCGTGCCGGGTCTCGTGCCAAGGTTGTCATCGCCCAGATGTGAGTGCGCAATCACGTCCTCATCTACCACTACTGCCTGGCCACAAGGCCTTGCGAGCGTTTTGCCAGGTTTGTCAATAGCCCCCACTACATGTTTGCTACGGTGGACATCACCAACGATGTAAACACTACTGCAGGATGCTGCTAACGCGACACTACAATCAGAGACACTTCGACAAAACTGTGTGTGATGCATTAATCGCAAACGGTGATGTAAAAAAACCGTCAAAAAAGATGCAAAACGTTTGCGATGGCGGATACATCAAACACGGTTTAGATTTTAGTTGCATGTGCGTTGCGGGGCATACGGTTCAGTTCAATGAACTGTTTGTGATGAGGCAGAACAAAAAAAACGGGCAGCCAGATGGAGGCGTGTGCGGTATATGGCATACAGTCACTCGGATAAACTATTTGTGATGAGGCGGAACAATAGAAACGGGCAGCCAGATGAAGGTGTGTGCGATATACGACATACAGTTCACTCGGATGAACTATTTGTGATTAGGCAACACAAAAGAAATGGTCAGCCCGATGAATGTGTGTGCGATATACGGCATACAGTTCACTTGGATGAATGAAATAGTATTTTTTACTGTGAATAGTGTGCTCTATTGGGCACACAAGTATATGGATCATTGCCTTGGGCGAGCAATGTGCCCGCACGCGTCGTGGTAGCTCGATGTTCCTTCTATGCTAAGTTTCCATTAATTAATGGCATTTTATGAACACGCCACCATTTCCCGCCATTTCCTCACCGGTTTCCCGCCGCCACCCAGCGATATTGCGTGCGGCACGGGATGCACGGAGGCAACAAGCGCAGCCTATAGCACATCCACCTTTTCCAAGCATGCCAACCCACCAAAGCACCGCCTCTGCCATCAACCTCCTCGACGAGGAAAATGAGAAGGCGCCATGGCCCATCGAGGCCGAGGCGCTCCCCGACAATGCGATGGACGATGCCGTGATGCATGTCATCGCCAGGGTTGAGCAGACCCTTGGTGCATGGCGCTTCAGCACCGCAGATCAAGATAGGCATGTCAGTGCCAAGAGACTGCAGCTCGCTGCACAACATGATTGATGGCGCACCGCATAGCAAGCTAGGCGCGTCCGCGCTGATAGGCTGCGGCTAGCCGCACAGCGAGACCGTTGGAGCACCGCAGTGCAAGAGGTGCGGTGCGCCGCACAGCAAGAACAGATCCATCGGCGCTTGCCTGCTGTGGACAGGGCGTCGTAGCTGGGTACACGTCTCTTCAGTACCCCTATTCCTCACCAGGAGTGGGCAGAGGCCATCTGCGTCGTACTTGTACCGGAGGCCGGCCGCGCCGTACTTGCACCGGACGCCCACCGCGCTGTTCGCATGGGTCGCGCCGTTCGCCTTGTCCGCGGCCCGCTTGATGCCAATGCGCTGGTCGCTAGGCTCGACCGCCTCCTTGGCCCAGGTGTCCACTTGGGCGCAGTAGAGGAACATGGCCGTTGCATCCTCGAGCTAGTGATCTCCGATGAAATAGCCAACTTAGAGCTCGAGATTGCGCTCCAGATGTACCGCGAGCGTGTCGACCGCTTGGACGAACGCCTGTACGAGTTTAGGCAGAGCAAAGAGCTTCCGTAGGCAAGGGCTGCTGGTCATGGTCTCATGGACGTGTTTTATTTTGTTGAGTCATTTCGACGTGGATCGCTATGTATTCACAGCAATCATAATATTGCTCTGTTTCAATGTGTGTACTCTGTTTTTTGTTCTTATATGTTCTGTTTCAATGTGTGTGTATATACTTTCCATTCTGTATATGTGGATGATAACAGCTAGATACAAATTAGTATATGAAAACAGATAGAAAATGGAATTCATAATATATATTAATTGTTCATTAGTTCATCACATAATATATATAATATCATCACATATACGCGATGATACTTAACTACTAGGTACAATGCATAAAATTGAAAACGAACAATACTAAAACTAATAATCCCTCCTAGGGGCAGTATTCCGGTAGCCCCTCGCCAGCAGCTCCCTGGTGCGCGGCATCTTCCTAGCGCGGAGGCAGTACTCTGCCTCCTCCACCTCGTAGTGCTTGACTTACCGATCTGCCTCTTGCTGGCGGACGAGCTCGAACGATCTTGCCATTTCGTTGGGCGCCCACCGAAGCTCCTCGTTGGTAGCACGCTAGAGCTTATCGGACCACCTCCATGCAGCGATGAGGTGCCTAGCGCCTTTGACCTTCATCGCGAAGTACCCGTCTTCGTACACCTCCTCCGCATGATGACGAGCCCGCCCCCAAAGCTCCACCACCTCCTTTTTCCAGGTGGCATCACAGGCTTCATAGGTCGCCTGGTACCTGGCTTCCTCCTCCGCCATCTCCTTCTTGAACGCCACTTGCCTGGCTTTCTCAGCCGGTGGCAGCGACTTCCACAGACAAAGATTGTACTGGCCTCAAAACCACTCCAAAGTTGGGGGGGTCCGGCGCAACCTCGTCCGGTGACACGTAGGGGTCCTCCTCGTCACTTCTCTTGGACTGAGCGTCCTCAGGGGGCGGCGCCTCCTCGTCGGCGTGTGGGCAGATCGGCAGCGCCATGACAGAGATTTGAGAGAGAGAGAGAGAAAGAGAGAGAGAGGGCCAGCGAGGGGAGGATGTAGATTAGAATGCAGGCGGGACAACATGAGGAAGGTAGTATTTATTGGCGACCGGAATCTAGATCGACGGGAACAGTACACACGCCGGTCGCCGGAATTTATGAGTACTGTAGTTTGAATTACACACGATCCCCGCAGCGAAATGTGTGTGTGAACTTAATAGCTGACGGTTTCCAATACAGAACCGTGTCTGATTAATAACCCATGCCACTCACCTTCCAAACCTCGAGGCGCGAAATAGAGTGCCAATCGTTTGGGGTCCGGTTATCTTGCCAGATCTTTACATTTTCTTTTTTGAACACCAGATATTTACACCATCTGATCATTTTTTATTTTTTTGGAATTTAAATGCCATGGCACTCCATGCATGTGTCCAAGCCGTGACACCAATATGTTTGAAAATTCGTTCCAATTTACTGCACATGGAATTAACTCGCACACAAGTACACAAATATGATTTTTCAAACCGTTATGGTTAGCGGCTGCATGTAGATGTAGTTCAAATTTGGATTACGGTCATTAAATGGTTAGGAAATCACTTAAATATCTTAAAAAGGTCAAATGACCCCTGAATTTTTCCAAATTTTTACATGACAGTTGTATTAGTGCAAGTTAACTGTAGATTTTTTTTGAAGCCCATAAGAGGAAGCTATCGTCGATTCGTCATCAAGCATGCGTTGTTCCCTCTCGAAAACACGAGCCTTCTAGTGAGTTGCTCCGGTTTGTGAGGGGTGTCTGTCCAAACTTTCGTCAAACAGGCCAATTTTTTTACCACATCATCTTGGTGGCATGACATTATGTCAAGCAAGGTTTCATGTGTTTCTGATCATTTTTTTATTTTTTGAAATTTAAATTGCATGGCACTCCATGCATGTGTCCAAGCCATGACACCAATATGTTTGAAAATTCCTTCCAATTTACTGCACATGGAATTAACTCGCACATAAGTACACAAAAATATGATTTTTCAAACTGTTATGGTTAGCCGTTGCATGTAGATGTAGTTCAAAATTGACTTATGGTCATTAAATGGCTAGAAAAATACTTAAATGTCTTAAAAAGGTCAAATGACCCCTAGAATTTTCCAAATTTTCACATGACAGTTGTATTAGTGCATGTTAAATGTAGAAAAAATTTGAAGGCCGTAAGAGGAAGCTATCTCCCGTTCGTCATCAAACAAGCATTGTTCCCTCTCGGAACCACGAGCCTTCTAGTGAGTTGCTCCCGTTTGTGAGTGGTGTGTGTCCAAACTTTTGTCAAACATGCCAATTTTTTTACCACATCATCTTGGTGGCATGACATTACATCAAGCAAGGTTTCATGTGTTTCTGATCATTTTTTAATTTTTTGGAATTTAAATGCCATGGCACTGCATGCATGTGTCCAGGCCGTGACACCAACTTGTTTGAAAATTCCTTCCAATTTACTGCACATGGAATTAAGTCGCACACAAGTACACAAATATGATTTTTCAAACCGTTATGGTTAGCTGTTGCATGTAGATGTAGTTCAAATTTAAATTACGATCATTAAATGGCTAGAAAATCACTTAAAATGTCTTCAAAGGTCAAATGACCCCTGAAATTTTACAATTTTTGACATGACAGTTGTATTAGTACTACAAATTTTCTTGTACATTTAAAACACCATCCGTTGCCACTTTACTCCAAATTTGTCTTTCACAGCTAATAAAAAATATCAACAACATCACACACAGTTTTTTATAGGAACCGTTTGCGATGAAAATTTGTGGGTCTATTTAAGTCTTCCTCCTTAAGCTTCGCCGGCTCGTCTGCTCCAGTGCCGGCAATCCCCGAATCCCCGAATCCCGATCCCCATTCCCGCAACCCCTTCTTGCAAGGATGACGCCGTGGAAACGCTTCGTGAGGGCCCGTACGGTGGTCGCGTCCTCCCCGAGCGCCGTCACCTGCGTCGAGAGCGCGGCCGCCTACGCCGAGAGTGCCGCCGCATCCGCATTGAGCGCGGCCGCATCCGTTGAGAGGGCGTCTGCGGCAGCCGACAGGGCAGTTGCAGCAGCCGAGACATCTGCATCAGCTGCTGCGACGGCGGCTGCAAACGCCGAGAGCGCTCGAGCTGCCGTCCGTGCCACCGATATCGCCCTGGCCCGGGTCGAGGCCATCCATGCCAAGATCGAGGATGCACACGCCAAGATATTCCAGGCCACCTCGGAATCAAGCATGCAACCCACGTCCGAAAAGGCGGCAGTGGCCATGGAGCACCTTCTTCCTCATGAGATCGCCGAGCGGGAGCTAGAGATGCAAGAGGCGGCGGAGATCGAGGAGCGGCGGGAGGAGGAGTTGCGCGTGGCCGAGGTCGAGGTAGAGAAGGGTCTGTCCATCGAGGAATCGGTAGTGGAGTACCAACGCGAGCTCTGGCGCAGCCACTACTACGAGTACTACAACCTTGAGGGCAGCGCCGAGGACGAGGACGAGGATGAGGACAAGGACAAGGACGAGGACGCGGCCGACTTCAGCAGGGGGGATGCGGAGTCCACCAACGGCGACATGTCGCCAGGACAACTCATCGATGTCTCATCTCACACCGGCGATGCATAGGCCGGCACGGCGGCGGCTTTGTTAAAATTATGTGTACTTAGGCTTTGTTTTTAATGCTGGTCTTTTGTTAGAGCAATGTTCACGTCGACTGGCTCTGTTTAATTACTAAAATTCCTCGATTCAGTAAGTGTGGTCTGTGTGTTGTACGTTCTTTTGTGTGCCCAAATTAGCAAGCGATGTTAAATTATGCAATGACATGGATGACGACAGTACCCAGGGAAATTTCCACCAAAATTTGAATTATCAAACTCATCCCATGCGCGTAAAGCATAAGAATCGTTTGCGATGCACACAATCGTTCAAAGTGAATGGTGTCCGGCAGCACCGCGCAAAAAGTTTCCCTCCACATTTCGAAATTTTTGGCCTACTGCCGAAATATCTACCCCCGCCCGCTCCCCACCCCCTTTTCTTCCCAACCCCAAGTCACATTTCCCCTGTTTCCTCCTTCCTTCCTTCTGAAGCTATAGCCGCTTCCTCGCTTGCTTCCTCGCTCTCGCTGTCTCGCATCCTACTACCGGGGTCGCCATGGTCTTCTTCAATGACCTCTCCAGCGGTTCCTCCTCCGACTATGATTTTTTCAGCACTTGGGTATGCCTCTCTTTTCTCTCTCGGGTTATGACTTGGAATGAAGGATTTTAACCCAACGGTCGATTTGGGTCATTTCTTCCTCTTGTAGCTCCCTAGGACCATCAGTTGCAACGAATGGAGCAGGGTGGCTGAAGATCTGCCTTCTCGCTGTCACCATCAATCTCCATGCGTGAAGCTAGTTATGTTTGAATCTGTGGACAATGGGAGTAAGTTTTTGGCATGTGCAGAGAAAGTTAGCCCCACTTTCATTGTTACAAATCATTTGTTAGATGTGATTCAGCCACTATCACTGTGCTATGTTATTCTGGATGTTAAGACAGTGTCATAGTTTGTACCTAGTATCTAAAAATGTTTCCATCTTATCAGCGGTGCCATTAGAAAATTATTTGGCACCGCTTCAGCAGTTTGTGCAGCCAACTTTGGTCCACACATCTAAGCAGCCAAGCAGTAAAATACTAAATCTTTATGGCACGAAGGAACTGGACATCGGAGCAACTAGGTGCTCCGAAGTCCGGGTCCCTGATTTTTTCCCGCTGCATCGGCTCGCCAGTGCAGGGCACCGGTGCCAAATGTAGCAACAGTTGTCTTTACACCGGTTTTGGCATACATAGTGGACGGCCTTAGTGCTATTAGTTCTATGTTACTAAATTTGTGCATGTACACACCTGTTAGTATCAATTTGCTATCATCCAAACACTGTCGCTATGCTGTTGCAGTTATATTTAGCTTCCTCACAAAATGTTCAATTTGTTATTTATAGTACATGACTAAGAACTTGTAGCGTTTTTGTAGTTAATTATAGCTTCTGATGTTTCAGAATTTGGTTGTTGTCTCAGTAGTAATTAATTCATTTGTACATTGATCTTTTTGAGAAGATATGTCATAATTAACCTGTTTCTTCAGTTTTTGAAAATATGTATTTGGTGATTTTCTATGTTGCGAGAAACCCATTTCACCTACAATTGTTACTGATATAGTTTTACATATTATAGGATGAACATAAGTCTTCTTATCTGGAGTGGGTTGATCAAGAGTGGCCATAGCCTTTGAAGATGTGCCTAGCAAAGCTCTGGAGCATGTATGAGGAAGAGAACAAAGGTAGGCTTAGAGAAAGTGTTGTCAATGCTAAAGAATATTTGAAGATGCGGGATAAAAAGAGGAAGATGGAGAATGAGCTCAGATTTTTTTAAATTAGACTTTGCTAAGATGGTGTTGGCGAAGGAGGAGGCACTTTCCCAGTTGGCCAGTGTAAAACAGGTTCTTACTAAACTGAAAGCAGAGGTGGATAAGACGATCCTGGATGATCTCGATTAAGGAAATGAATATATTGTTCTAATATTGTTCTTATGAAGTTGAACTAGCTATATGCTGTACTGTTCTGTTTTCAGGTAGCTATCGTACTGTGATGTTAAAATATATTTATGTGCCTGATATGAAATTGACAAACAGTTGTTTGATATGAAATGTGAATTTGCGTAATACTGGAATTATTAATTGTAAACTAATAAACCTGCTAAATGGGTCATGGAACTTTGCAAACGGTTCTAGCAGTAAAAGCGCTTGTGATGGATAGCCCAATGCCATACAATTTTCTTCATCAAATCGTGTGTGATGTAGTTGAATAAAAGCAAATGGTTAACCGAGGTAGAGCGTGTGTGATAGTTACACCTATCACACACGAGGCTATACATAAAACTGTGTGGGATGTATATATGAACGGAAATGTTTTCCCTGGATTGACTGTGCGGGATGTACATACGAATGGAAATGTTTTCCCTGGATTGACTATGTGGGATGTACATAAGAACGGAAACGTATTCCTTGGATTGACTGTGTGGAATGTACATAACAAACGGAAACATTTGTTTGGGACTGACTGTGTGGGATGTACTTACAACCGGAACTGATTGGACCTGTATAACCGTATTTGATCGCTCGCTGGTCGCACACGACCTCATTTTGCCGAGCGTGTGTGACCGGAGGGCCTATCCCCGACGGTTTCTGGGTCGTGTGGGAAGGACCCCCCTATCGCAGTCACTCACTATGCGACGGTTCAAAACACCATCGCGAAAAGGGGTTAAAAACCATTTGTATAGCACCTCGCTGTACCAGTGAAAGGTGCTCAAGAATTCGGGCATCGCCTACCAGAATCTTGTCGACATCCAGGGTCAATACAAGATCTGGGGCAGCAACGAGCATGAGAAGGACTCACTGGTTCACCTCGCCGAGGCCATCATCGATCCCTACTATAGAGACATGAAGGATTCCTGCAACAAGGACAAGCGTGCCTATCACTCGGCCTGGATGGAGAAACTCGACAAAGCTCACGTCGTGTACGCGGCCAAGGAGGCGTACACGAGCTACGAGATGTACAGGTGGATTGTTGACATGAGGAAGTGCCTCCTTCCCCAAAACGGCCAGGGATCTAGCCGGAAGCAGAGTAATGGCAAGCATCCTCGCAACAAGAAGTAGATGATTAGATCCTCGTTTCTCCTAGTTTAGTATGCATGTAATTGCTTACTTTGGTGTGTGGAAATGTTATGTGTGTAGTCACTTGTGTAATTGTATGCTTAATTTGGTTATGCAATGCTGTCTTTTTAAGTATATATGTTGATGCTCTGTAGACAAAGGGTAGATGTTGTGCGGACAGAGCAAATCACATCGCACATGGACTAAACAATGGAACCCGTCGGTGATGATTTCATCAATCACTGATAATTGTATACTAGCAATCGTTTGCTCACAACACACACGGCTTGTTAATAGGAATCGTCTGTGTTCTTATCGGTCTTCCCACACATTTCTGATTACAGACCTGTTTGCCGCGTATCACACACATCTTGTTAAGTTGAACCATTTCTGTTCTCTTGGCTCAACGCAAACAGTTCATTCGAGTGAACTGTATGCCGTATATCGCACACACCTTCACCTGGCTGACCGTTTCTTTTGTGTTGCCTAATCACAAACAGTTCATCCGAGTGAACTATATGCCGTATATCGCACACACCTTCATCTGGCTGCCCGTTTCTGTTCTTCTGCCTGATAGCAAACAATTCATTGGACTGAACCATATGCCCAGCATCGCACACGCAACTAAAATCTGAACCGTGTTTGATGTATCTGCCATCGCAAATGTTTTGCATCTTTTTTGACGGTTTTTTTTCATCACCGTTTGCGATTAATGCATCGCAGACAGTTTTGTCAAAGGGTCTCCGATCGTAGTGTCGCGTTAGCAGCATCCTGCAGTAGTGACATCCTATGTGAGGTTGAGAGCCATTTGAGTGAATCCACCAACCATATGAGTGAGAGCATCTTACCGGGAGTGAGTGAGCCACAACACTTAGTGAATGAGGTAGTTGAGACGGCATGTGAGGCCAATATGATTTCTAACGACTTAACCTCTACTCCGAGTGTGTTTTCCTTTTTGGTGCTAGAGCTCCAACAAGACGAAGCACCAATCCTCGTCGAGTCCATACCTCCAATGGGCAAACCGATGGCCATGATGGACGATATTGCACCACCCACATGGTACCATCAAGTTGATGAAGATATTGACCAAGTGTCAATTTTGGCAACCTCACCTACAACACATGAGCGGAGCTCTAAAGGTAACATAGGTGATGGTACTTCTTTTGTCCCACTAGTGGACTATCTTGCAAATGATTGCTTGCATGATGTTGATCACCTTATGGATTCATCGCATACTATGTCTTGTTTCGATATGCCACCCATTTATGATGAATATGTTGACGAGCACGTCGAATTGCCTAGTTGTGATGCTATGCTCCATAGGATATCATGTGCAAATTCTATTGGTCATGTCATGTTTGACAATCCATTAAACTTGTCATATGCTATGAGTGAGATCTCCCATATTGCATCATTCCAATCTCAACATAGTATCTATGCATGCCCCATTAAAATAAATCCCATTTGCACTTATGGCATAGATGACGAGATCATGGTTATTAGATTTTGTTTCTCTTGCAATGATATTGCTATGCCACCTTTGCAAAATTTGTGCAATTCATCTCATATGCCATGCCATGAAAATTATTGTGTATCGCATGATTCCATTCCTTGTGTGCACCATATGCATACCATTCATGACAATGCTTTAGATATCACTAGTGATGCATTACACAATTTGAGTCTCCATTATGCTATACATAACAACAAACCTATCATGATGGATGACATGTTTCTATATCATGCATCTCATTTATTTGAGCATTGGATATTTTGTGCTAACCAACACTTGCAAGTGCGCATCATAATGGATGATGTGTACATATACCACGCACACACAATTTTTCCTTTGCCCTTGTTTTGTGTAGGTACTTATGAACACTCGTATCCCTCACAATCCCATGAGTTGACGAAATGAGCTCTTGAGAGCAACGACGATTCAGGATCCCGCGGATTATCCTTACCACCATTCCTTTCGCGCAAGGACTACGCGCATCTCTTTTACTTGGCTCTCACACGGCTATGGGCTATATATCACTTGTTACTTTATGCCCATCGTAGCGTGTTCACTTTGCATGATACACCTCTTTCTATGATTTTGCCATGCAATTGTGACCCTTGCGTGCATTTACCCATGATTCACCATTATACTACTTCTATGTGTATTTGCATGCTTGGTGGAGATACTTGTTACTATTGCCATGTTATATACATGCGTTATGCTATTGTTGATTCTTGTGTTGGGAGAGTCATGATGTTCCATTGCTATTTACATAGAACTTCTTGCCAACACAATGATGATACATTACTCATATCTTGTTTTCATGCTTGTGATATGTCATGTGCATTATATATGCCCACTATTTGCACACATGATATGATTTCCATGATTACCTCTAGTATGTTGCATCTTCGCACTACTAGCTTGCATGCCTTGTTTACTATCATCACTTGCTTTGTCGCATCACCCATGATACATAATTGCTCATTGCATTGGGTTGATAGCGTCTATATACATGCCTCTCACATGATTTATCTTGATCATTGTCTCTTGTCTCCAATAGTTGCATCTCTCATATCCCCTTGTAGTGAGTGCAAAAATGCTATGCTTATTCATCCTGGAGACTTGGACATCTTACTTGTGAAGCGTGCTTGTTTGATTGACCTTAATGTCTTCGGTTGTGCTAGCATCTTATGCCTACATACCATGCCCTACACCCTTGTACTTTCTTATGATAAGAATGATGAAAACACTTGTTGGGTATTTCACCACACGAATGTTTGGTTTTGCATTTCCGCTAACCTCATTTGTTTTTTCGAGTGTTTGTCATGTTCTTTCATTTTGAAGGATTCACAAGGCGATACTGTCATGAGATAACTTGGTCATGTGAAGGCGTACATGATGTGCAACACCAACATTTGTGAGAAACTACTAAAAATGAACTCCTTCCCTTTGAGGCATCCTCGAATACGCATATTGGATGGGTCATTCTTTCATTGTTGTCTCCTTCTTCTTGTCTACATGATACATCTATTGGATGGAGGACCGACATTGGAGATGGACCCTATGGACCTTCAAGTTGAGGAGTGCTCGAACTTAGTGGATGCACCTACTTTGGAAGCACCACCGGACCACCACTTCTACCACGACATTGAGCCATGGTACAACACCACCCATAACAAATTTGCATCTTATGCATGGATTTACTCACATTATGATTGCCTTGTTGTATCTTGTATTTCTACGTCATCCATGATATATGAGCTTGTGCACTTTCTAAGCAAATTTGTTGTGATCTTTCTTGATGGCATATTCATACATCACCATCACATTGCCCACCATCAATTGCATGATAACATAATCACATTGAGCACCAATTACAATGTTCATGCTTTTGATACACCGTCCCATTATGACATCATTTTGCATAATGGCTGCATTAATCACATTCCCAACACCTTTGTGTGTACTACAAATGCTTTTGCTCCCATGAATGCTTTGGATATCATTCTATATCATCTTGATACGCTTCATGCACTTTGTCATGAACAATCTTGCCGAACGGACTCATCCTTACTTGATGGACGCCTTGTGTGCGCTAACCATTGTATTTTCGAGTGTCGCTTGTGTTTGATCTTTTTGCTTGAATACCACTCTGGAGACACCTTGGACTACTTGGATTGCGCCATGTCTTCAACTTCGTCCAACTACATGTCCGTCCACGACTACCGTTTCCATGGTGATGAGGATCACGATCCGAGGTCGGATGTTCCCAAGGGGGGAGATGATGCGGAGCATCCTACGATCATCCCCATGTACACTACAACTACTCCCCAAGCCCCAGGAGGACATACGATGAGACCTCGGTCATACGCCATTGGACACAAGGTTAACTCGCTCCTCTCCGAACCTTCACTTTCTACATGTGAGACATGGCTACTACCTCAAACGTATGTGCTATGGATGTCTAGGAACCAGGAGGAAGGCCATGGATCAGCTAGGAGCATTGGACAAGATGGAGAGGACACCAAGCGCGAGGAACAAGAGAAAGGACTAACAGCGGCCAGACGACCGATGAGACTACAGACGTCTGACAATCATCAGCCACCGGACGATCGGTCCTTACCGGACCTCCGACGCCTGGAAGATCAGCCAGCTAGAACGACTACAACCGAGGCACCCTACAGCACCCGGACAACTAACCAAGACCGGACGTCCGACACCTCCAGCCACCGGACGACCGTCAGCGTCCGGATATCCGATGCCGCCGAACTCGAGCCAAAACGTCGGAAGTCCGGCCTCCTCTGGATAATCGGACGCACGCGATCGACCGGACGACCGACACCCGTCGGACGTCCGACGCCTGTCTGTGTACAGAGATCGGGCCCGAGGCCCATGTACCCTTTCTGCCCCTCACTTAACCCTTCATGGCTCTAGACTATATATACTCTTCCACCTCCACCATTTTAGGGTTAGCATTGTATTAGCTCATTTGTATGTGAGCTTTGCTCCTATCTACTCTTCTCTTGAGAGAGAGACTACTCCATCGGAGGCCAAGACCTCCATCTAGGAGAAGATCCCTAGTGGATTCAAGACCTCTTCACAGGGAAGATCCATCTCGGATTCAAGACCTCAACTTGTCATGGATTGGGATGAACTAGCTACCTTTGTATCATCTTTTGTTGGATTTGAATCATGTATCTCTCTTTGTGTTCATGGATCTAGCACATGTGTGATCGTATCTCATTGATTTGAGTGTTTCCTCTCGTTTTACCTCGCGTTTTCCCTCTTGTGTTCTTCATGGGATCCCCTCCATTTCATGAAAGATCGGCCAGTAGGGTTCCACCCTACGTCACGTCCCATCTCATGGAGATGAGCCGGCCCTTGGGGGCTACAGGCAATTTCTTTCCAGATTCTTAAATTGGAAGACCCGGCTCATCTTATGAAGATGATCCAACCCTTGGGGGCTACATGACAAGATCTTCAGATTTTTATAGAAGTCTTATACTTACTCAAGTCTTCCTATGTGTAAGACTTGGGGGCTATGAGGGCATATATATGTAATGATTAAGAGGGGTCAAGTTTATCCATATGTCGTATTTTCGGTTCATCATGCTTACCAGGCCGGCTTCCATTTCACGGCTTGTAGAAAGGCGGCTTAGCTAGCCCGTGTGCAATTCCTCTGCGCTGAACTTTTCATAATTAGGCAGCTCAAGCTTTGCTTTACCCTTTTCAAATAAGGGCGTCTCATCTTTGGCTATATGCTTGGCTAACACATTTGAGGTGTCTGGGGTCTTATGACCTGCCCTAGGGATAATAATATCTTCATTGTTCCCTTCTTGAGAGGGAACGTCTTCAGTTGCCTTGGCAGGGCTGGAAGCAAGAGTCAGACTTGGCGGGTTCAGCTCGCCTGCCAGGTTAGCATTAATATCCATAGCATCGGTAGCTGCCGGGTCACACTATGGGGGCGGGTCACCCTGGTTATCATGCTGGTCTTCAGGTTTTTCAATATCCACCTCAGGGGTTACCAAGATTTGTTCATCAAATTCAGGAATGCCAGGATTTGTTGACGACTCGCCCATTTTCCTTTTCTTGGCTTTGGCTTTGGCTCTGCAAAGAAGATAGCTTGTTAAAGTTATATGCGCCAATGACTACAAAGTTCAATTAAAAGGAGAGGTACCCTGGATTTATAACCAAGGCCGAAAACTGTGTAGAGGATGAGTCTCCTGAAGACGGTGGCGACTCCTGATAATTGGAATCAGAAGGATTAAGTGGTTGCCTGACAAGGCCGGCTTTGGGTAAAGAAGGAGCTAGACTGTGTGGCACCTCGTTACGCCGCTTACGAGTAGAGGGTTCATGAGTTAACCCGGCCACTTGATCTCCAGAGCCGCCACTCCGAGTATGGCGCCTTGACTCATGCTGAGTTTTCTTCAAAATAAAGTTCGGGTCTAAATGAGCATCTGGATGAGAAAAGCTTACTTTCCGGATGACCCGCCTTATCTTCTTTGGAGGCAAGGAGTCTGAGCCAGAAGAGATGGAAATTACCTTGGTATCCTCGGCCCGGCTTGTTGCAACATCACCCTGAGAGTAAGAGGTGCCAGCTAGTTCGATAAAGAGACGGCCAAGGGATTCAAGTTCTACCTCTGACTGTTCATCACCCTCCGGTGACTCGCCCGTGGTTGCCGGCTCATTCACAGCAGCTCGTTTATTCTTCTTCCGAGCCGGTATGGTTTTAGATTTGGCCAGCTGAGTTTTTCTCTTCTTATTCCAGAAGGGAAAGTCGCCCTGCATGGTTGAGAAAGGTGAGAAAATGAAGTGCGGTAAAGTAAGGATTTACAAACCGGATAGAAAAGTGTGCTTACTGGAGGCGCCCAGTTAAGTTTGGAGAATGGTAGCGGCCATGTCTTATTGCAATTCTCCTGATTCTCCCCAAGCAGGCTCTTTACAATTTTGTTAATTTCATCAGTGGTAAAGTTTTCAGAGCTGTACCGCTGAGGGTCGTTTGACTCGCCCGAGTATTCACACATTAAGCCGGGTCGGCGGCTTAAAGGGAGGATTCTCCATGCAACCCAGCACCGGGTTAGATCAATCCATGTTAAACCATTGGCCAGCAAAGCTCTCAGCTTTGGATAGACAGGGGTGGCTTCAGCATGTTCTTCTGGAATAATCCGGCTTGGGAGATCTAATTCCATGGGAAGGCGGTCCTCTCTGTAACCCGGCAAGGGGTTTTCATTGGCTGGGGCGGTATTCTTGCAATAAAATCAAGTCTTGATCCATCCCTTAGGGTGACTTGGCAAGGTAGCTAAAGGAAAACAACCGTCTCCGCGTCTCTGGTTGAAATTCCACCGAGTTCTAGGCTCGGGCCATCTGCACATTCTATTTGGTGGTTTATATAGAAAAATTCCTTAAAGAGGGCAATAGTGGGCTCCATTTGTAGATATGCTTCGGATAGGATTTGAAAGTGGCAGATATTGGATATGGAGTTTGGGCCCAGATCTTGAGGACGGAGTTTGAAATAGCTTAAGACATCCCTAAAGAACTTTGACCCGGGCGAAGAAAAGCCTCTAAGGAGATGGTCAGTGAAAACCACGACTTCTCCTTCGCCGGGTCGAGGAACATCGTCTCCTTGGCCGGCTCGCCAACCAATTTCTTCTTGGGACGGCAGAAGACCTTGATCTTGATAATCCTTAAGGATGAGCTCAGAAACTTGGGAAGGCACCCAATTACAAAGGGTGGTTTTTGACATACTAAGCCACCTAAATAAGATGGAGGGCTGCGGAAATATAAATGGCGAGTTACTTAAGAAATAATGACTTGTCACCTCGATCATGTGAACAAAACAACATAATGGGTAAGTTGCCCTTAAACGGTGAACCGGCTTAGCAATACGTAGGTAAGTCGCCCAAGATATGAAGGCGAGTTAACTAAGTTGCGGATCACTGAGTTTTCTGCTAAGTATGGGATAAACAAGTTTCAACTAGAACAACTGCAATTATGGATCTAAAGGTGAAGCAAAAAGGAGAATAAATTGCTAAACCTAATGGTAGCAGCAGAAGTACTGATGAACTGTTCATTGATTCTAGAAGAAGTTTAGTCTATTTAGATGCAAGGTTAATCTGGAATCTAGTACCGCAGCATTTCTATGGCATCTCGAAGAAAATACAAGATCTACTAAAAAATATGATGAAGAAGAGTGGATGAACACCAACGAACTTCATGAACTTAGGCGAGCTAATGTTAATATGAGAAGGGGATATGTGAGTACCTGGCTGTGGTAGCAGAGAGCAGAGATGCACCGCTGAGCTCCGGCGAAGGTGGGGCGGTGCTGTGGTCCCGGGCGAGGCGGCCGATGAAGGTCGACGGGCACGGCGAAGCTCTAGTCGCAGGGCTTCGAGAGGAGGAGGAAGAAGATACAGAGGGGACGCAGTAAAAGTGAAAGGGAGGACCCCCGTGCGTATTTATAAGGAAAAGGCAATAGTAAATGGCAGGCATGAAAATCGAGGGGGCACAGTAACTTTTGGAGTAAAAGGCGCCTCGGTTTTCGGGATAAGCGGATATGCATAAGATTCATTATGACGTCATGAGGGACTCTCCAAAATTGCAAAAGTGACGCCATCTTTTCATATGGAGGGTTGTGAGGCTTTTCAAGCTGAGACTGTGAGACTCAGAGGAAAGACTCGCCAGACTGTTGGATTGAAGATTGACATGAATGAATTCAAATCAATCTGGGGCCTATTGTTGGGGATATGACCCCACGATATAACTCGCCGTATAAGGGCCGGGTCATGTTACTGGCGACTCTTGAAGCCAGGTTTCAGATGGGCCAGAGCAATCAAGACGCAAGACTGGAAGGGCGGCTCATAAGATGGGCCGGCTTAGGGCCCAGAGCCAGAAGGCGGCGGGTGGCCCAGAGGCATAAGCCGCCATGTGGTGTCTTGCTGTGGAAGGCAAGGCGACTTAGAGTTGGACTCAGTTACGGGTCATGACATGACCCGGATTCTTGTAAGCCGGAGGCCTTGACCTGTATATAAAGGCGAGTCCCCGGCACAGATAGATCAGGTTACAACCAGTCGATAGCTAGGTCAAGCGAATCCACTCCCTTGTAATCGATACTCAAGCATTAAGCAGAAAAGCAGGAGTAGGCTTTTACCACCACCGCGAGGGGCCGAACTTGGGTAAACTCATGTCCTTCGAGCCGCTCAACCCCGACAAGCTAATCACTATTTGCGATGGCCTCATGTCTAAGTCCTCACACTAGGACATCTGCTGTGACAAAACCACGACACCGTGTGTGATTGGATACCTATTGCACACAGTTATGAAAATGTACACATTGGCGATAGTAGAGGCATCACACACATTTTACATTTTTGAACTGTGTGCGGTAACGCACCTATCGCAAACATATCGGTAGATTAAATGTTTGTGATATCCACCTTTTCCACATGACTATAGTAGCGTAATCATTTTGGATGTCTCTCGGATAAAAAAAATGTAACACCGAGACATAACGCGTGGGATAGGCGCGACTTCTCATACATTTATTCTATGGCAATCGTCAGTAGCCACTCGCCTATCCCCGACGGTTTCTGGGTCATGTGAGAAGGACCCCCCTATCGCACACACTGATGAGGCAGCGGTTTAAAACTCCATCGCGGAAAGGGGGTAAAAACCGTTTGTATAGCACGTAACGGTACTAGTGTTAGATTAAAAGTTTACCATAGCTGCAACTTCGCGTACTTCGTTTGTGTCCAATGACCAGACCAATACGTCACATAAACCCACTTTCATCAATAAAGATTTTGATGAGGACATCAATACCATTGTTACACCCACAGCCCCTGCTGCTATACATACTGGACCAATTACTAGAGCTCGCGCACGCCAATTAAATTATCAGGTACTTTCATTTCTTGGTAATGATTCTAATGTTCATGAGAATATGATGCTGCCTAAATTGGATACATTTGTTTTGCTTACAAATGAAGGGCCTAGCTTGGACAAGAAAGAGGAACCTTGGAGCAAGTTCAAGCATGGAGATGATGGCATGCGCAAGGGGAACAAGAACGGAGTTACAAGTGATGATTTCAGGACTTTGAAGCCACCATAAGGAGTGCAGGAAGCCTTGGACGAAATATACAAGATGCCACTTCATAAATTTCGTCCAGAGGCTATTATAGGTGCTGCGTCACCTTATTATTGGGCCAGGCCCATGTAATTTCGAAATACTTGAGTATAGGCTGTTTTTAGAGTCCGTATGTGTGGGGAAACAAGAGATAGGGTTGGTTTCGGACCCCTCCTTCAAGGGCCACGAAATCCCCCCCTCTTCCTCCATATATACAGCCCTTAGGGCACCGTTTAGACTTTGGGTTTTGTTTAGATTAAAAGTTCGCCATAGCTGCAACTTCGCGTACTTCGTTTGTGTTCAGCGACCAGACCAAGACGTCACAGAACCCCACCTTGATCAATAAAGCTTTCATCTTATATTCGCAATATCCAGATTGCAAATCTTAGTTTCTTGCCTGTTCTTCGTTTGCTTGCAGGAGATAGACCCTCGTGGTCAGGTTGATTGTGCTCCGGCGTGGTCAATAACCTCTCGGAGTTGGTTTAGCGATTGCTAAGGCGCGACGTCCTCGCACGTTCGTAGTCGGATCATCAAAGTCTACTCCACCAAAAACGATAACTACCATCTCATCGAAAGATCGGGACACCCTCACCTCTATCAAGTGGTATCAGTTTTCAGGTTGCTCGGTGAGAATTTCCTGTTTTCCCTAGGTTAGATTTATTTTCTTACCTATTGTCCAAGAAAAAGCCACAAAAAAATAAGTTAGATCTATTCGTCCTTTGTCCAAGCCAGTCTGAGCCTTTGCAATTTTCTTTTCATTGTTTGCATTATTGAATTATCGGTTGCATCGTCGTGTCGAGTTGCTGGTCTTAGTGTCTAGTTCGTTTAGAGTTTCGAGTTCTGTTCACATTAGTCACGCCGCCGCTGCATCGTTATTCCTTCCGCTGTCCACCATTCCATCCATCAATTTCCACATCGTACTACCCACTGTTCATTGTCATAATCATAGTTGAGGTCGTTCACATCTGTGCTTGATCCAATCTACATCTTATCTAGTTTGTTTTGGAAAGAGGGAGCAAGAAAAAAAAAAGAGAAAAAAAAGTTAAAAAAAAGTCAGAGAAAAAAAAAGAGAGAAAGAAAAAGAAAAAAAAAGTGTGAGGAAAAAAAAAAGAGAAGAAAAAAAAAACAAAATTCGGATCTATCTAGACTCAATCTCGTAGCTGATTTCGGATTGGAATCTGTTTTGTGCAATGTTCAGTAAAACAGGCATATCTTTTTCATACGAAGTCTGTTTTGGCTCCGTGAGTACTCAAATTAAAGCTAGCGACGAGCCGCATCTAAATAGTTGCAGAAGCTAGTTCAATATTTGACACCTCAAAATGGGCTTCTAAATAGGTCTTTTTGCCCTCCGAAGTTTGCGAACACAGCTTGTTCCAGTTTTTCAGGCCAGTTTTAGAATTTTTTGACTCCTCATATCAACTCGGAATTGAGTGATTCTTTTTGCATTTGAAAGCTTGAGTCAGTGCCTTTCTTGAGAAAAACTATCATAAAATTGGCACAAACTTTTATAGAGTAAAGTTGGAGAGAGAATTGTTGGTATATGCTACTTGGTAGTTGTTTCTCATCATTATCTTTACTGCCATTGTGATCTTCACTTATATCTTGTTGTCCGGAGCTACTTCATATCCTTTCTTGATGCTAGTTGTGCTACGCCGTGATTTTTGTTAGTGTTCTAGGCTCGCGTCTCTAGCACGGTCTAGCGTAGGACCAGCACAGTACCGTCGTTGAGAGTTTATTCAACATTGCATCTCTGAATTGATTATTGCTGACCCTTTTTGCTACCATATCATAAGCCTTCCCAGCTCCACATACATCTACATCGTGTGTTTGACACCACCTGGCAATCGCTCTGTCCAAGCTCTGAGAGTTTTGACTACAAGGTTGCCGATCACCACCTGCTGCTGGGTAAGAACTGGTAAGAATTTGAGATTTGCTTGACGGATTTGTGACACCGCACCACACCACCACCACTTTCTAGTAGTCTGTAGGATCATATTCTTGTGTGTTTCTATTGCTGCTAACCATGGCAGGATCACAAGCCGACGAGATTGACTGGGAGAACATGACGAACAAGGAGTTGCATGATAAATTTCGGCAAATGATGAGTGGCCAGGTGGGAGATGTGCTAAACAGATTTGAAGAGGCCATGGAGAAGATAGATGGCATGGAGAAGTCGTTCGAGACAAAGCTGGATAACTAGTTTAATGAATTGCTCACGCGTCTTCCCCAACCACCACCGGCTGCACCTGTCGCACCTCTGCAACGACAACAACAACGCCCCCTTCCAAATCAGTTCGGATGAGCGAAGCGTGTTCCTCTTGAGGATGGCCAAACTTCTGGTGCTGCTGTACCTACTGTTGATGCTTCTTTGGCTCCTGCTCCTGCTGCTGCTGGTGCCGAGGAGGAGGATGATTACGCGGGCGATTATGAGGATGAGGTTGATCAAAATCATAACTACGTGCAACCACCAGCACCAGGTCGTCCACATGCAAATAATCGCAATGGTAGGCCTGCACCACCACTTCAGGTACGAGATCATGACCATCTTCCTAAATTAAAATTGAATATTCCACCATTCGAGGGTAGATATGTTCCTGATATATATCTTACTTGGGAGTTAGAAACTGAACAACGTTTTACATGTTTACAATATCCCGAGGAACGACGTGTTGCTGCTGCTGTTTGTGCTTTCACTAGTTTTGCATGTGTATGGTGGTCTGACCATTGTAGATTATATCCTATTCCAGCTACGTGGGCTGCTTTGAAAACTGCTATGCGTACTCGTTGGGTTCCACCATATTATCAACGTGAATTACTTCAAAAATTGCAGCGCTTAAGACAAGGAAAAAATTCTGTAGAAGAATATTATCAGGAATTACAAACTGGCATGATTAGATGTGGTATTGTTGAGGAGAATGAAGCTATGCTTGCACGTTTCATGGGTGGATTAAATAGAGAGATTCAGACCAATCTAGAGTATAAGGAGTATAATAATATCACTCGTTTATTCCATCTTGCTTGTAAAGCTGAACGTGAAGTGCAGGATCGACAGGCATTGGCGCGAACTAATTTTTCTGCAGGTCGATCTTCATCATGGACACCGCGTGCCTCCTCTACTCCCACACGTCCTACTGCGGCACCACTGACTTCAGCCGCCAATTCCAACCGAGATACAAGAAAACAGGCACCACCACCACCATCTGCCAAGAGTACACCTTCTGGGCCTGCCCAGAGCTCTTCTTCATCTATGGCATCAACAGGGCACACACATGATATTATTTGTCGTCGTTGTAAGGGAAGAGGTCATTATGCCAGAGAATGCCAATCTCCGCGTGTTATGATTGCTACTGAGGATGGTGGGTATGAGTCCGCTAGTGATTATGATGAGGAGACTTTGGCTCTTATTACAAGTAAAGAACACGGTGGAGATGATTCTGATCATGAGACGCAATACATGGCTCCTGAAGACGCTGACAGGTATGAATGTTTAGTTGCTCAACGTGTTTTGAGTGTGCAGGTCACACAAGCTGAGCAAAATCAGAGGCATAATTTGTTCCATACAAAGGGAGTTGTGAAGGAACGTTCTGTTCGCGTCATCATAGATGGAGGGAGCTGCAACAACTTGGCTAGCATGGAGATGGTGGAGAAGCTATCTCTCACCACAAGACCACATCCACATCCTTACTATATCCAATGGTTCAACAACAGCGGCAAGGTTAAGGTAACACGTACTGTTCGTGTGCATTTTAGTATCTCTACATATGCTGATTATGTTGATTGTGATGTGGTACCCATGCAAGCATGTTCATTATTACTTGGTAGACCATGGCAATTTGATAAAAATTCTGTACACCGTGGTAGTAACAATCAGTATACTCTTGTTCATAAGGATAAACATATTACTTTGCTTCCTATGACTCCTGATTCTATTTTGAAAGATGATATTAATAGAGCTAGTAAAGCAAAACAGGAGAAAAATAAGAGTGAAAATCAGATTGTGGCAAAAGAATTTGAGCAACAAATGAAGCCTAATAATAAACCATCTAGTGTTGCTTCTGAAATTAAATTGAAAAGTGCATGCTTACTTGCCACCAAATCTGATATTGATGATCTAGATTTCAGCAATTCTGTTTGCTATGCTTTTGTGTGCAAAGAGGCGTTATTTTCATTCGAGGACGTGCCTTCCTCTTTGCCTCCTGCGGTCACTAACATTTTGCAGGAGTTCGCTGACGTCTTTCCACAAGACGTGCCACCGGGATTACCACCTATTCGCGGGATTGAGCATCGTCGTTCGAGACAAAGCTGGATAACAAGTTTAATGAATTGCTCACGCGTCTTCCCCAACCACCACCGGCTGCACCTGTCGCACCTCTGCAACGACAACAACAACGCCCCCTTCCAAATCAGTTCGGACGAGCGAAGCGTGTTCCTCTTGAGGATGGCCAAACTTCTGGTGCTGCTGTACCTACTGTTGATGCTTCTTTGGCTCCTGCTCCTGCTGCTGCTGGTGCCGAGGAGGAGGATGATTACGCGGGCGATTATGAGGATGAGGTTGATCAAAATCATAACTACGTGCAACCACCAGCACCAGGTCGTCCACATGCAAATAATCGCAATGGTAGGCCTGCACCACCACTTCAGGTACGAGATCATGACCATCTTCCTAAATTAAAATTGAATATTCCACCATTCGAGGGTAGATATGTTCCTGATATATATCTTACTTGGGAGTTAGAAACTGAACAACGTTCTACATGTTTACAATATCCCGAGGAACGACGTGTTGCTGCTGCTGTTTGTGCTTTCACTAGTTTTGCATGTGTATGGTGGTCTGAACATTGTAGATTATATCCTATTCCAGCTACGTGGGCTGCTTTGAAAACTGCTATGCGTACTCGTTGGGTTCCACCATATTATCAACGTGAATTACTTCAAAAATTGCAGCGCTTAAGACAAGGAAAAAATTCTGTAGAAGAATATTATCAGGAATTACAAACTGGCATGATTAGATGTGGTATTGTTGAGGAGAATGAAGCTATGCTTGCACGTTTCATGGGTGGATTAAATAGAGAGATTCAGACCATTCTAGAGTATAAGGAGTATAATAATATCACTCGTTTATTCCATCTTGCTTGTAAAGCTGAACGTGAAGTGCAGGATCGACAGGCATTGGCGCTAACTAATTTTTCTGCAGGTCGATCTTCATCATGGACACCGCGTGCCTCCTCTACTCCCACACGTCCTACTGCGGCACCACTGACTTCAGCCGCCAATTCCAATCGAGATACAAGAAAACAGGCACTACCACCACCATCTGCCAAGAGTACACCTTCTGGGCCTGCCCAGAGCTCTTCTTCATCTATGGCATCAACAGGGCACACACATGATATTATTTGTCGTCGTTGTAAGGGAAGAGGTCATTATGCGAGAGAATGCCAATCTCCGTGTGTTATGATTGCTACTGAGGATGGTGGGTATGAGTCCGCTAGTGATTATGATGAGGAGACTTTGGCTCTTATTACAAGTGAAGAACACGGTGGAGATGATTCTGATCATGAGACGCAATACATGGCTCCTGAAGACGCTGACAGGTATGAATGTTTAGTTGCTCAACGTGTTTTGAGTGTGCAGGTCACACAAGCTGAGCAAAATCAGAGGCATAATTTGTTCCATACAAAGGGAGTTGTGAAGGAACGTTCTGTTCGCGTCATCATAGATGGAGGGAGCTGCAAAAACTTGGCTAGCATGGAGATGGTGGAGAAGCTATCTCTCACCACAAGACCACATCCACATCCTTACTATATCCAATGGTTCAACAACAGCGGCAAGGTTAAGGTAACACGTACTGTTCGTGTGCATTTTAGTATCTCTACATATGCTGATTATGTTGATTGTGATGTGGTACCCATGCAAGCATGTTCATTATTACTTGGTAGACCATGGCAATTTGATAAAAATTCTGTACACCATGGTAGAAACAATCAGTATACTCTTGTTCATAAGGATAAACATATTACTTTGCTTCCTATGACTCCTGATTCTATTTTGAAAGATGATATTAATAGAGCTAGTAAAGCAAAACAGGAGAAAAATAAGAGTGAAAATCAGATTGTGGCAAAAGAATTTGAGCAACAAATGAAGCCTAATAATAAACCATCTAGTGTTGCTTCTGAAATTAAATAGAAAAGTGCGTGCTTACTTGCCACCAAATCTGATATTGATGATCTAGATTTCAGCAATTCTGTTTGCTATGCTTTTGTGTGCAAAGAGGCGTTATTTTCATTCGAGGACGTGCCTTCCTCTTTGCCTCCTGCGGTCACTAACATTTTGCAGGAGGTCGCTGACGTCTTTCCACAAGACGTGCCACCGGGATTACCACCTATTCGCGGTATTGAGCATCAGATTGACTTAATTCCCGGTGCTTCGTTGCCAAACCGTGCGCCATACCGTACCAATCTAGAGGAGACGAAGGAGATTATGCGTCAAGTACAGGAGTTGCTCGACAAAGGTTATATACGTGAATCCCTTAGTCCTTGTGCTGTTCCTATTATTCTAGTGCCGAAAAAGGATGGTACATCGCGTATGTGTGTTGATTGTAGAGGCATTAATAATATTACTATTCGTTATCGTCATCCTATTCCTAGACTAGATGATATGCTTGATGAATTGAGTGGCTCTACAATATTCTCCAAAGTTGATTTGCGTAGTGGATACCATCAAATTCGTATGAAATTGGGGGATGAATGGAAAACAGCATTTAAAACAAAGTTTGGATTATATGAGTGGTTAGTCATGCCTTTTGGGTTAACTAATGCACCTAGTACTTTCATGAGATTAATGAACGAAGTTTTACGTGCTTTCATTGGACGATTTGTGGTAGTCTATTTTGATGATATACTGATTTATAGCAGATCTTTGGAGGAACATTTGGAACATTTACGTGCTGTTTTTATTGCTTTACGTGATGCACGTTTGTTTGGTAACCTTGGGAAGTGCCATGTCATAAAAGCGATGATGCTGTTAATGTTGCTGATTTGTTCTTTCGTGAAATTATACGCTTGCATGGTGTGCCAAATACTATTGTTTCAGATCGTGATACTAAATTTCTTAGCCACTTTTGGAGATGTTTATGGGCTAAGTTGGGGACTAAACTGCTTTTTAGTACTACATGTCACCCCCAAACTGATGGACAAACTGAAGTAGTCAATAGAACATTACATGTCACCCCCAAACTGATGGACAAACTGAAGTAGTCAATAGAACATTGTCTACTATGCTTAGGGCTGTTTTGAAGAATAACAAGAAAATGTGGGAAGAATGCTTGCCTCATATTGAATTTGCTTATAATCGTTCATTGCATTCTACTACTAAGATGTGTCCTTTTGAAATTGTGTATGGTTTCCTTCCTCGTGCACCAATTGATTTGTTGCCTCTTCCATCTTCGGAGAAGGTTAATTTTGATGCTAAACAACGTGCTGAATTGATCTTAAAAATGCATGAGTTAACTAAGGAGAACATTGAGCGTATGAATGCTAAATATAAACTTGCTGGAGATAAGGGTAGAAAACATGTTGTGTTTGCACCTGGAGATCTTGTTTGGTTACATTTGCGTAAGGATAGATTTCCTGATTTGCGCAAATCAAAGCTAATGCCACGTGTTGATGGTCCTTTTAAGGTGTTAGAGAAAATAAATGAGAATGCATATAAACTTGAGCTGCCTGCAGATTTTGGGGTTAGTCCCACTTTTAACATTGCAGATCTGAAGCCTTATTTGGGTGAGGAAGATGAGCTTCCGTCGAGGACGACTTCATTTCAAGAAGGGGAGGATGATGAGGACATTAATACCATTGTTACACCCACAGCCCCTGCTTCTATACATACTGGACCAATTACTAGAGCTCGCGCACGCCAATTAAAATATCAGGTACTTTCGTTTCTTGGTAATGATTCTAAAGTTCATGAGAATATGATGCTGCCTAAATTGGATACATTTGTTTTGCTTACAAATGAAGGGCCTAGCTTGGACAAGAAAGAGGAACCTTGGAGCAAGTTCAAGCACGGAGATGATGGCATGCACAAGGGGAACAAGAACGGAGTTACAAGTGATGATTTCAGGACTTTGAAGCCACCATAATGAGTGCAGGAAGCCTTGGACGAAATATACAAGATGTCACTTCATAAATTTCGTCCAGAGGCTATTATAGGTGCTGCGTCACCTTATTATTGGGCCAGGCCCATGTAATTTCGAAATACTTGAGTATAGGCTGTTTTTAGAGTCCGTATGTGTGGGGAAACAAGAGATAGGGTTGGTTTCGGACCCCTCCTTCAAGGGCCACGAAATCCCCTCCTCTTCCTCCATATATACAGCCCTTAGGGCACCGTTTAGACTTTGGGATTTGTTTAGTTAAAAGTTAGCCATTGCAACTTCGTGTACTTTGTTTGTGTCCAACGGCCAGACCAAGACCGCTTTCGGATCCCCACCATTATCAATACTTCATCTATATTCGCAATATTCAGATTGCATTATCATATTCTTGCTTGTTCTTCGATTGCGTGCAGGAATAGACCTTCGTGGTCAGGTTGATCGTGCTTCCAGCATCGTCAGTAACCTCAGGAGATTGGTTTAGCGATTGCTAAGGCGCAACGTCGTGCACGTTTGTAGTCGGATCGTCAAAGTCGGCTCCACCAAATCGATAGTTACCATCTCATCGAAAGATCGGGACACCCTCTGATGAGGACATCAATACCATTGTTACACCCACAGCCCCTGCTTCTATACATACTGGACCAATTACTAGAGCTCGCGCACGCCAATTAAATTATCAGGTACTTTCGTTTCTTGGTAATGATTCTAAAGTTCATGAGAATATGATGCTGCCTAAATTGGATACATTTGTTTTGCTTACAAATGAAGGCCCTAGCTTGGACAAGAAAGGGGAACCTTGGAGCAAGTTCAAGCATGGAGATGATGGCATGCACAAGGGGAACAAGAACGGAGTTACAAGTGATGATTTCAGGACTTTGAAGCCACCATAATGAGTGCAGGAAGCCTTGGACGAAATATACAAGATGTCACTTCATAAATTTCGTCCAGAGGCTATTATAGGTGCTGCGTCACCTTATTATTGGGCCAGGCCCATGTAATTTCGAAATACTTGAGTATAGGCTGTTTTTAGAGTCCGTATGTGTGGGGAAACAAGAGATAGGGTTGGTTTCGTACCCCTCCTTCAAGGGCCACGAAATCCCCTCCTCTTCCTCCATATATACAGCCCTTAGGGCACCGTTTAGACTTTGGGTTTTGTTTAGATTAAAAGTTCGCCATAGCTGCAACTTCGCGTACTTCGTTTGTGTTCAACGACCAGACCAAGACGTCACAGAACCCCACCTTGATCAATAAAGCTTTCATCTTATATTCGCAATAACCAGATTGCAAATCTTAGTTTCTTGCTTGTTCTTCGTTTGCTTGCAGGAGATAGACCCTCGTGGTCAGGTTGATTGTGCTCCGGCGTGGTCAATAACCTCTCGGAGTTGGTTTAGCGATTGCTAAGGCGCGACGTTCTCGCACGTTCGTAGTCGGATCGTCAAAGTCTACTCCACCAAAAACGATAGCTATCATCTCATCGAAAGATCGGGACACCCTCGCCTCTATCAGTTCGTGTGCATTTTAGTATCTCTACATATGCTGATTATGTTGATTGTGATGAGGTACCCATGCAAGCATGATCATTATTACTTGGTAGACCATGGCAATTTGATAAAAATTCTGTACACCATGGTAGAAACAATCAGTATACTCTTGTTCATAAGGATAAACATATTACTTTGCTTCCTATGACTCCTGATTCTATTTTGAAAGATGATATTAATAGAGCTAGTAAAGCAAAACAGGAGAAAAATAAGAGTGAAAATCAGATTGTGGCAAAAGAATTTGAGCAACAAATGAAGCCTAATAATAAACCATCTAGTCTTGCTTCTGAAATTAAATTGAAAAGTGCATGCTTACTTGCCACCAAATCTGATATTGATGATCTAGATTTCAGCAATTCTGTTTGCTATGCTTTTGTGTGCAAAGAGGCGTTATTTTCATTCGAGGACGTGCCTTCCTCTTTGCCTCCTGCGGTCACTAACATTTTGCAGGAGTTCGCTGACGTCTTTCCACAAGACGTGCCACCGGGATTGCCACCTATTCGCGGGATTGAGCATCAGATTGACTTAATTCCCGGTGCTTCGTTGCCAAACCGTGCGCCATACCGTACCAATCCAGAGGAGACGAAGGAGATTATGCGTCAAGTACAGGAGTTGCTCGACAAAGGTTATATACGCGAATCCCTTAGTCCTTGTGCTGTTCCTATTATTCTAGTGCCGAAAAAGGATGGTACATCGCGTATGTGTGTTGATTGTAGAGGCATTAATAATATTACTATTCGTTATCGTCATCCTATTCCTAGACTAGATGATATGCTTGATGAATTGAGTGGCTCTACAATATTCTCCAAAGTTGATTTGCGTAGTGGATACCATCAAATTCGTATGAAATTGGGGGATGAATGGAAAACAGCATTTAAAACAAAGTTTCGATTATATGAGTGGTTAGTCATGCCTTTTGGGTTAACTAATGCACCTAGTACTTTCATGAGATTAATGAACGAAGTTTTACGTGCTTTCATTGGACGATTTGTGGTAGTCTATTTTGATGATATACTGATTTATAGCAGATCTTTGGAGGAACATTTGGAACATTTACGTGCTGTTTTTATTGCTTTACGTGATGCACGTTTGTTTGGTAACCTTGGGAAGTGCACCTTTTGCACCGACCGAGTATCTTTTCTTGGCTATGTTGTTACTCCACAGGGAATTGAAGTTGATAAAGCCAAGATTGAAGCTATTGAGAGTTGGCCACAGCCCAAAACGGCCACTCAAGTGAGGAGTTTTCTTGGACTCGCTGGTTTCTATAGACGTTTTGTGAGAGATTTCAGCACCATTGCTGCACCTCTCAATGAGCTTACAAAGAAGGATGTGTCTTTTGTTTGGGGTACCTCACAGGAAGAAGCCTTCACGGTATTGAAAGATAAGTTGACACATGCTCCTTTACTCCAACTTCCTGATTTTAATAAGACTTTTGAGCTTGAATGTGATGCTAGTGGAATTGGATTAGGAGGTGTTTTATTACAAGATGGCAAACCTGTTGCATACTTTTCTGAAAAATTGAGTGGGCCTAGTCTGAACTATTCTACTTATGATAAAGAATTATATGCTCTTGTTCGGACCTTAGAAACATGGCAACATTATTTATGGCCCAAAGAATTTGTTATACATTCTGATCATGAATCTTTGAAACACATTAAAAGTCAAGCAAAACTGAACCGTAGACATGCTAAATGGGTTGAATTTATTGAGACTTTCCCTTATGTCATTTAACACAAGAAGGGTAAAGAAAATGTTATTGCTGATGCATTGTCTCGTCGTTATACTATGCTTTCACAACTTGACTTTAAAATATTTGGTTTGGAGACCATCAAAGATCAATATGTGCATGATGCTGAATTTAAAGATGTATTGCAGAATTGTAAGGAAGGGAGAACATGGAACAAGTTCGTCGTTAACGATGGATTTGTGTTTCGTGCTAACAAGCTATGCATTCCAGCTAGCTCCGTTCGTCTTTTGTTGTTGCAGGAGGCGCATGGAGGAGGATTAATGGGACACTTTGGCGTGAAGAAGACGGAGGATATACTTGCTACACATTTCTTTTGGCCAAAGATGAGACGGGATGTTGAGCGTTTTGTTGCTCGCTGCACTACATGTCAAAAAGCTAAGTCACGACTCAATCCTCATGGTTTATATATGCCTTTTCCTGTACCTAGTGTTCCTTGGGAGGATATATCTATGGACTTTGTTTTAGGTTTACCTCGAACAAAGAAGGGGAGGGATAGCATATTTGTTGTCGTGGATAGGTTCTCGAAAATGGCACACTTTATACCATGTCATAAAAGCGATGATGCTGCTAATGTTGCTGATTTGTTCTTTCGTGAAATTATTCGCTTGCATGGTGTGCCAAATACTATTGTTTCAGATCGTGATACCAAATTTCTTAGCCACCTTTGGAGATGTTTATGGGCTAAGTTGGGGACTAAACTACTTTTTAGTACTACTTGTCACCCCCAAACTGATGGACAAACTGAAGTAGTCAATAGAACTTTGTCTACTATGCTTAGGGCTGTTTTGAAGAATAACAAGAAAATGTGGGAAGAATGCTTGCCTCATATTGAATTTGCTTATAATCGTTCGTTGCATTCTACTACTAAGATGTGCCCTTTTGAAATTGTATATGGTTTCCTACCTCGTGCACCTATTGATTTGTTGCCTCTTCCATCTTCGGAGAAGGTTAATTTTGATGCTAAACAACGTGCTGAATTGATCGTAAAAATGCATGAGTTAACTAAGGAGAACATTGAGCGTATGAATGCTAAATATAAACTTGCTGGAGATAAGGGTAGAAAACATGTTGTGTTTGCACCTGGAGATCTTGTTTGGTTACATTTGCGTAAGGATAGATTTCCTGATTTGTGCAAATCAAAGCTAATGCCACGTGCTGATGGTCCTTTTAAGGTGTTAGAGAAAATAAATGATAATGCATATAAACTTGAGCTGCCTGCAGATTTTGGGGTTAGTCCCACTTTTAACATTGCAGATTTGAAGCCTTATTTGGGTGAGGAAGATGAGCTTCCGTCGAGGACGACTTCATTTCAAGAAGGGGAGGATGATGAGGACATCAATACCATTGTTACACCCACAGCCCCTGCTGCTATACATACTGGACCAATTACTAGAGCCCGCGCACGCCAATTAAATTATCAGGTACTTTCATTTCTTGGTAATGATTCTAATGTTCATGAGAATATGATGCTGCCTAAATTGGATACATTTGTTTTGCTTACAAATGAAGGGCCTAGCTTGGACAAGAAAGAGGAACCTTGGAGCAAGTTCAAGCATGGAGATGATGGCATGCGCAAGGGGAACAAGAACGGAGTTACAAGTGATGATTTCAGGACTTTGAAGCCACTATAAGGAGTGCAGGAAGCCTTGGACGAAATATACAAGATGCCACTTCATAAATTTCGTCCAGAGGCTATTATAGGTGCTGCGTCACCTTATTATTGGGCCAGGCCCATGTAATTTCGAAATACTTGAGTATAGGCTGTTTTTAGAGTCCGTATGTGTGGGGAAACAAGAGATAGGGTTGGTTTCGGACCCCTCCTTCAAGGGCCACGAAATCCCCTCCTCTTCCTCCATATATACAGCCCTTAGGGCACCGTTTAGATTTTGGGTTTTGTTTAGATTAAAAGTTCGCCATAGCTGCAACTTCGCGTACTTCGTTTGTGTTCAACGACCAGACCAAGACGTCACAGAACCCCACCTTGATCAATAAAGCTTTCATCTTATATTCGCAATATCCAGATTGCAAATCTTAGTTTCTTGCTTGTTCTTCGTTTGCTTGCAGGAGATAGACCCTCGTGGTCAGGTTGATTGTGCTCCGGCGTGGTCAATAACCTCTCGGAGTTGGTTTAGCGATTGCTAAGGCGCGACGTCCTCGCACGTTCGTAGTCGGATCGTCAAAGTCTACTCCACCAAAAACGATAACTACCATCTCATCGAAAGATCGGGACACCCTCGCCTCTATCAGATTTCCTCTTATATTCACAATATCCATATTGCAATTTCAGTTTCTTGCTTGTTCTTCATTTGCTCGCAGGAAATAGACCCTCGTGGTCAGGTTGATCGTGCTCCGGCATGGTCAATGACCTTCGGGAGTTGGTTTAGCGATTGCTAAGGCGTGACGTCTCGCACGTTCGTAGTCAGATTGTTAAAGTCGACTCCCACAAAAAATGATCGCTATCTCATTGAAACATTGAGACACCCTCGCGTCTATCACTGGTATCATATTTCCAAGTTGCTCGGTGAGATTTTACTAGTTTTCGTAGTCTAGATTGCATCTGTTCTTGATACCTACAGTCCACGAAAAAGCCAAAAAAATTAGGGTTAGTTCATCATATCTGAACCAATCTGACCTTTGCATAATCTTTTCAGTATTTTGCTTTGTCAAATTTGCAGTTGCATCATCGTGTCTAGTTGCTGGTATTCGGGTCTAGTCCTTTAGAGTTTCGAGTTCTGTTCACAAGTTGTCACATTGCCACCGCACCATCTTCATCGGTGCTGCCATATAACACCACCGCTGCCATATACCACCACCTTCACCGCTGCTGCCATAAACCACCACATATCCAGCACCGATTTGAGTCAATATATAGCATGCCACCAATCCGAGTCGATATATACCACACCACCAATCCGAGTCCACATATACCACCGCCTGTCCATCACCAATCCGTGTCCATCCCATATTCGATTTGCTTTCGAGATCTATCTATAGTCATATTCATCTTTCCTTGTTTGAGTAGGTTTCGGATTTCATCAATCTTACTCCATCCGTAGAAGAGGGGTGAATTCCAAAATAAAAAATAAAAAAAATAAAAGAGTCCGAAAACCACCCTCCGTTTAGGCCCAAAATTTTCCAAAACGCATTTGTCAATTTTTTTTTTCTGGCTATCCTATTTTTAGGAGTTCCCGAGCGTTATGAGACGCTCGCCATTATAGAAAGTTTTTTTGAGCAGTTTCCAATTTTTTGTCCGGGTAGTTGAAAAAAAATTAGTCAATTTTTTTGTGCCTATCCTGTTTATTTTGACTTGGGAAGAGTTTTGAGACACTCGACATTATAGTGATTTTCTGAAAAAAGAGCGCAAAAAAAAGAGTGCCAATAAAATTCAGTGTGCTTCTCCCTTGTTTCCGTGCAGTGCTGTGACTTTGTTAGTGTTCTAGGCTTGCGTTTCTAGCACGGTCTAGCCTAGGACCAGCACAGTATCGTCGTTGAGCTCTTATTCAACTTTGCATCTCTGAATCGATTATTGCTGACCTTCATGCATTTGACTCTCCCTCGTAATCGCTTTATCCAGGCTTTCATAGTTTTGACTACAACGGTTGTCGGTCACAGCTGTTGGGTAAGAACTGGTAAGAATTTGAGATTTGCTTGACGGATTTGTGACACACCAACACCACCACTTCCTAGTAGTCTGTAGGATCATATTCTTGTGTGTTTCTATTGTTGCTAACCATGACAGGATCACAAGTCGATGAGACTAACAGGGAGAACATGATGAACAAGGCGTTACATGATAAATTTCAGCAAGTGATGAGTGGACAGGTGCAAGATGTGCTAAACAGATTTGAAGAGGCCATCGAGAGGATAGATGGCATTGAGAAGACATTCGAAACAAAGCTAGATGACAAGTTTAATGAACTACTCACGCATCTTCAACAACCTCCACCGGCTGCACCAGTCACACCTCTGAAACAACAACAACGACAACAACAACAACAACAACAACGTCGCCTTCTAAATCAAGTGGGACGAGCCATGCGCGTTCCTATTGAGCCGGGCCAAACTTTTGGTGCCGCTACACCTGCTGTTGATGCTTTTGTGGCTCCTGCTCCTACTACCGAGGAGGAGGACAATTATGAGGGCAATTACGAGAATGAGGTGGATCAAAATCAGAACTATGTGCAACCACCAGCACCACCACCACCAGGTCGTCCACATGCAAATAATCGCAACGGCAGGGCTGCCCCACCACCTCAGGTACGAGATCATGACCCTCTTCCTAAACTAAAATTGAATATTCCACCATTTGACGGTAGATATGTTCCTAATATATATCTTACTTGGGAGTTAGAAACTGAACAACGTTTTACATGTTTACAATATCCTGAGGAGAGACGTGTTGCTACTGCTGTTTGTGCTTTCACTAGTTTTGCTTGTGTGTGGTGGTCTAAACATTGTAGATCATATCATATTCCAGCTACTTGGGCTACTTTGAAAAATGCTATGCGTACTCATTGGATTCCACCATATTATCAACGTGAATTACTTCAAAAATTGTAGCGTTTAAGAAAAGGATTTTTTTTTGCAAAAGAATATTATTAGGAATTACAAATTGGCATGATTAGATTGGTATTGTTGAGGACAATGAAGCTATCCTTGCATGTTTCATGGGTGGGTTAAATAGAGAGATTCATACTATCTTATAGTATAAGGAATATAACAATATCACTCGTTTATTCCATCTTGCTTGCAAAGCTGAACGTGAAGTGCAAGATCGACACGCATTGGCGCGAACTACTTTTTCTGCAGGTCGATCATCATCATGGACACCACATGCATCCTCTATTTCCACATGTTCTACTGCACCGGCACCTCCGTTAGCTGCCACCTCCAACCGTGATACAAGAAAGGAGGCACAACTGCCACTCTCTGCCAAGAGCACACCTTTCGGGCCTGCACAGAGCTCTTCTTCATCCATGGCATCAACAAGGCAAACACATGATTCTATTTGCCGTTGTTGCAAGTGTGGAGGTCATTATGTGAGAGAATGCCCATCTAAGCGTGTGATGATTGCTACTGAGGATGGTGGGTATGAGTCCACTAGTGACTATGACGAGGAGACTTTGGCTCTTATTACAAGTGAAGAACATGGTGGAGATGATTCTGAACAAGAGACGCAATATATGGCTGCTGAAGACACTGATAGGTATGAAACTTTATTTGCTCAATGTGTTTTGAGTATGCAGGTCACACAAGCTGAGAAAAATCAGAGGCACAATTTGTTCCATACAAAGGGAGTTGTGAGGGAACGTTCTATTCGCGTCATCATAGATGCACTACTGGAATCCACTTCTTTGCCGTCTGCTAATTCTTTGCCGTCCGCTTGCTGACGGCAAATAAGGTCTTTGCCGTCAGCCACAAGAAAACGGACGGCAAAGATGTGGCTGATGGCAAACAAAGTCTTTGCCATCAGCCTGTTCTTTGCCGTCCGCTGGCTGACGGCAAAGAATCTTTGCCGTCCGCTAGCAGACGGCAAAGAGGTGGGTGGGTCCAGTTATTGTTTAACCAACTCAAGCCCACCGGCCCCACCTCTTTGGCGTCCGCAAGTGGACGGCAAAGAAACTTTGCCGACCGTTGGCTGACGGTAAAGAGGCGGGTACGTTAATGGCCGTCCCGCCCCCTCTCTTCTCTCCACTCTCTCATTCCTCCCCACCCACACCCGCGCCGCCGCCGCCGACCCCGTCTGCCGTAGCTGGCCGCCCCGCACCCCTTCCCTGCGCCCCCCGACCTCCACCGCACCCCCGCCGCCCCTTCCACGTCGCCCCGCCCCCTCCCCTCCATCGCCATCCCCCCTGTCTCTCCGCCACCCCATCCCAGATCCCGTATCCCCGCTCCTCCATAGCCATCGGGAGTCCCTCCTTACCCTTCCTTCTTAGCCTGTCTCCACTACCTGCCGTCCCCTTCCCCCTGCCCCTCACCCTCCACCTTCTTCCTCCGACAAGTCCTCCGCCTCTTCCACGTCGGGCAGCCTCGTGGCGGCCGTCCCCCAGCCCCCTCCCCTCCCCTTCCTCGCCTCTCCGTCTCCCTCCCCCGGCATCCTCTTCCTCTCTCCTCCACCATGGTCGCCCCCAGCGCGTCCGCATTGGCGTCCTCCGTCCTCACCTTCCCTTCTCTGTCCCTCGGCCCCTCCCCAGGTACTCCTCCCCTTTTTTTGTGAATTAGTTTTCTTTTTGTTTTCTTTGTTAGTGTTCTGGTTTTAGTTATAGTTTTAGTTTAGTTTTTAGTTTAGTTGTTTATTTTAGTTATTTTTAGTTTAGTTTATTTTAGTTTGTTTATTTTGATTAGTTTTAGTTTTAGTTTATTTTATTTTAGTTTTTTTAGTTTGTTTTTTAGTTTTAGTTTAGAAAAGTAGAGGGGCGGGAGGACTGGGCGAGGAGCTACGCCGCCATCCAAAGCCGCAGCCTCCTTCCCCCTTCGCGATCAGCTCCGCAGACATCCCCTCCTTCCTCCTCGTCGCTTCTTCTTTGCCCTCCCCTTTCTTCTTCTTCTTCTTCTCCTCCTCCTCCTCCTCCTCTCCCCTCCTCCTCCTCTCTCATCCTCCTCCGCTCCTCCCTCCTCCTCCTCCTCCTCCTCCTCCTCCTATCACGACATCTAATTTGCGTAGCATCTCCATAAAGATCATAAGACCGAGAGATGATTATAAGCAAGACTATAACCTACCTCAAGGAACAAAATCCCCCCTCCCCCCGACAACCGCCTACACCCCCCCCCTCACCCCCTACAACCCATCTTCCCTACCCCACGCCGACCCCGCTACCCTACCCCCTCCGTTTCCTGACACCACACCCCGACCCCGACCCCCACCAACCGACACCCTGACACCACACACCCGACCCACACCCCGACCCCGCCCCAACACCCGAAGACCACCTCCTACCACGCCTACAGTCACCCTTACCAGCAAGAGTCGCCCTGAGACACCAGTGTCAAAACCCCGTGTGCAGGACCCTCCTACCCTACCGGCCTTCCCAGAGCCCAAAACCCCTAGCCCCTCCCACCATCCCCGGCCCGATGTTGGGGTCGCCCGTACTGTAAACCCCCCTTACACCTTAACACTACCATCAACACCGTACCCCGACCCTACCAAACACCGACACCCCGACACTTACACTCAGACACCCCCCCCGACCACCCTACCACCTGACATCCACACCCACCCTTACCCCCGACCCCCGACCCCCGACAATAAGTAGTAGTAGAAGAAGAAGATGAAAAAAAGAAGTAGAAGTTGAAGATGAAAAAAAGAAGTAGGAAAAGAGGGCGCCCGGGGACGAGCGGGTTAGGGGGTTCCTCGGTGTCGATGGAACCCTAAATAGCAAGTATCGTCGATGCGAGGTACATGTGGCCGTCGGTGTCGAATACTACATCCACGTCCCACAAGTGACGCCGACGTCCGGCGTCCCAAAGCAACTGTTCTCGGCGTCGATGGCGGTCGAACACCATTGCGAATTTGTCTGGCAGCCTCTGCGATGACGATTAAAAGGCAAGTGTTGAAACTTGAAACACCCAAACTGACTCAAGTCGGTTTGGTTGTTTGAAATTTCAAAACTTGGCTTTAATCCTCATCGCAGAGGCTGCCAGACAAATTCGCCAAGGTGTTCGACCGTCATCGGCCACCAGAACTATTGTTGCGGGACGCCGGGCGCCGGCTTCACTTGTGGGATGTGGATCTAGTGTTCAACACCGACCGCCTCATGTAACTTGCACTGATGGTAGTTGCTATTTAGTTTACCCGGGGACTTGCGGGTTAGGGGGTCGTTGTCGATGGAACCCTAAATAGCAAGTATCGTCGGTGCGAGATACATGTGGCCGTCGGTGTCGAACACTACATCCACGTCCCACAAGTGACGCCGGTGTCCGGCGTCCCACAGCAATAGTTCTCGGCGTCGATGGCCGTCGAACACCATTGCGAATTTGTCTGGCAGCCTCTGCGATGACGATTAAAAGGCAAGTGTTGAAACTTGAAACACCCAAACTGACTCAAGTCGGTTTGGTTGTTTGAAAATTTCAAAACTTGGCTTTAATCCTCATCGCAAAGGCTGCTAGACAAATTCGCCAAGGTGCTCGACCGTCATTGGCCACAGAACTATTGTTGCGGGACGCCGGGCGCCGGCTTCACTTGTGGGATGTGGATCTAGTGTTCAACGCCGAGCGCCACATGTATCTCGCACCGATGACACTTGCTATTTAGGGTTCCATCGATGCCAAGGAACCCCCTAACCCGCTCGTCCTGTTGTAAATATTTAGTTAGGTCGACGGCAAAAACAAAATTGCTATGTTACTCATCTTTCGATTTAAATGTGCAGTTTTTTTGTCGCTGCGAGGGTCTAGTGTTCGACGAGCTCTGCCCCTGCGTTCGTGGGTGAGTACAGATGACATCTCCTCCTGCCCCCTTCATTTGCTCTATTCCGGTCTTCGTGCCGATGAAACTTGCTAGCTATAGGTGTCTTCAATCATCAATATGCGTGACCACTATGCGTCTCCCGTTCGAAAGGGTTACATCTATAAATATGCATGCATTTGCATATTTATAATCGTGATTCTTTCGAATTGTCCAACGTTATCCATGGACAGCCCGAGTATGTGTAGATTGGGTTTGTTTTCCCATATGCTCAGCTCCGGATCCGATGCAGAATTTCGTCAGTGCCTCCCTGTTGTTCTCCGGGTAGACATTCTCTCTGCTCATTGCCGAGACGTGTATCAGGAGAACAGCGGGGAGGTGTTGCCGAAATTTTGCTTCGGATCCGGAGCAGAGCATGGGAAAACGAACCCGATCTACACATACTCGGGTGGGATTAGGACCTATCTTTACCTATTAGCGTGTAGGTTGCATGGACGTAATAAAACTGACAAACTCCATTAACTGATGGATATGGTTTGCTTAATTATGTATATATTTCTTGTGTGTCCAGTAGGAAGTCAATATGAGTGATTGTGCATGGATGTACACCGGTTACACTAGTCAGAAAGTTTGGACCGAGGAATGGTTAACAAAAACCAAGGGGTTTGTTAGAGCCGCATTTGCAAATGGCCAGGAATTTAGCTGGTGCCCCTGTGCCCGTTGCGACAACTATAAAAAGAGGGATGAGCTTGAAATGAGTAAAGACCTGCAGAAGTTTGGTTTTACGCCTGGTTACACGGTCTGGACATTACATGGTGAGTCTGCCCAACGTGCCAGAGCCGAGGTTCGTCGTCGCACCGACGAGCATGGTACCGGGACCGCAGACATGGTGCAAGACTTTGACGATGCTCGGGAC
Organism: Thinopyrum elongatum; assembly: GCA_011799875.1. NCBI lineage: Eukaryota > Viridiplantae > Streptophyta > Magnoliopsida > Poales > Poaceae > Thinopyrum > Thinopyrum elongatum. The sequence continues at coordinate 386,034,083 of CM022303.1, read as the reverse complement.
TCGGATGAGGAGATGGAGGAATCTGCAAAGGCCTTCACTGAAATGTTGGAGCCCTCAAAACGTCCTCTCCACGAGCACACTGAGCTTTGTCAGCTGGATGCCATCTCACAAATAATGGCTTTGAAGGCTCAATTCAACTTGGGCAGAGAATGCTACGACGTGATGATGACAGTATTCGGACGATTTCTACCCATTGGCCATGTGCTACCTCCAAACCTGTACCAGTTAGACAAAATCCTCCGTGCTCTTAAGATGCCCTATGAGAAGATACATGCCTGTGAGAAAGGATGTGTCTTATTTAGGCTTCAGTATGAGGACTTGAACTATTGTCCCATTTGCAATTCTTCCAGGTATGTTGTGGTAGACAACGGTATGGGTGAGAAGATGCATACCAAAATACCCGTTAATGTTCTTCGGTATATGCCAATTGTACCAAGACTTCAACGTCTTTTCATGGTCGAAGAGACGGCCAGACAGATGACATGGCACAAAACAGACAAAAGAACCGAACTAGATGCAGATGGGAATGTGATGATGGTGCACACATCGGATGGTGAAGCGTGGAAGCGCTTCGATGCATTACATAAGGAAAAAATGGTAGATCCAAGGCATCCTCGAGTCGCCGTCAGCACAGATGGGTTTAGTGTGTTTGGTCAGATGGCAGCCCCATACAGCTGTTGGCCCGTGTTTGTCATTCCACTCAATCTCCCCCCCGGGCAGATTATGCAACGAAAGAATATTTTCCTGACGTTGATAATTCCAGGGCCCAACTATCCGGGGAAGAATATGAATGTGTACATGCAGCCGCTTAAGGACGAATTGCAAGAAGCTTGGGATAATGGGTTCAAGACATACGATGCCTTTAGCAAACAGAACTTCATAATGCGTGCCTGGTACATGTACTCGACGCATGACTTGCCGGCGTATGCGCTATTCGTTGGCTGGTGTGTGCATGGAAGGTTCCCATGCCCCACATGCAAGGGAGCTCTTGAGTTTCGTTGGCTGACGGCAGGGCGCAAGTATAGTTGCTTCGACTTGCATAGACCGTTTCTACATCCTGGCCATAAGTTCAGGAAAGACAAGAAGAACTTCATCAAAGGTAGAGTTGTCAAACACTCTGCACCACCTGCGTTGACAGGCCAACAGACCCTAGATCAGTTAAACGCTCTCGAGCCAGATCCAGAGCGTCCAGGGTACTTCAAGGGGTATAATAAGGAACACGCCTGGACTCACAAGACATGCTTCTGGGATCTGCCTTACTTCAAAGACCTCCTTTGCCCACACAACATCGATGTGATGCACACTGAAAAGAATATCGCCAAAGCCATTTTTGGTACATTGTTCGGCATAGAGGGGAAATCAAAGGATAATCCTAAGGCTAGAGTCGATCAAGAGGAGCTATGTGATAGACCGTTACAAAACATGAAAGAACCGAAAGGAAAGGGGATCAACTGGACGAAGCGAAAGGCATGGTTCAATCTTGGAAGGCCAGCTATGAAGGAAATTATTTTGTGGGTGAAAATGCAGTTGATGTTCCCCGATGGGTATGCAGCAAATCTAAAGAGGGGAGCGAGTCTTCAAAAATTGAAAATATTTGGTCTAAAAAGTCATGATTGGCACATATGGATTGAGCGGATAATGCCGGTGATGTTGTGTGGCTTCATCCCTGAGGATGAATGGCTAGTACTGGCAGAGCTGAGCTATTTCTTCCGTGTTCTTTGTGCAAAAGAACTATCGCCTGGCCTCCTAGAAGAAATGGAACAGTTGGCGCCGGAGTTGATCTGCAAGTTAGAGAAGATCTTTCCGCCAAGCTTCTTTAATCCAATGCAACACTTGATTTTGCATCTCCCGACCGAGGCACGATTGGGGGGGGGGGCATGCAAAATCGTTGGTGCTACTCAACTGAGAGGATGCAGAAGACGCTTCGAGCAAAATGTAAAAATAAACATAGAATAGAAGCATCGATGGCGGAGGCATTCATCACTAAGGAGGCGGCAAACTTCGTGACCGCACCCTACGAAGCCAAAAATCGTCATTTGCATAATCCGAAGCCTCGGTACAATGCTGACGAACCTCAAAAGGGTCAATCCAACCTCAGCCTATTCAAAGGGAATCTCGCACCAGCCGGTGGTTGGAAACCAATAAGGTTGGATGTTGAAGAATGGCGGACCATTTCGCTGTATCTCTTCAACAACCTAACAGAAGTGCGGTCGTACATCGAGTAAGATCTCGGTACATTGTTTCACAACTTCTAATTCCTTTAAACTTCTCTTATTCCTGGATTTTTGATGCAGTCGATACGTCGCCATATTCTCGTATGGAGCGGTGATCCAAAAGGATTCCGTCGAAGAGTATGAGCTTCTGGCAAAACAAGGAGCCGAATTTCCCGGTTTCATCTCTTGGTTCAAAAAAACGGTAATTTCCATTAGACACTTTTTTTTCTTTGGCTAATTTGCGACTAATGCAACAATCCTTTCGTATTAAACTTGTAGGCTAATTCAGAGATTATGGATGCCGAATTGAGACAACTTGCTAATGGTTTTGACTATAAGGTCCGTTCATTTGACAAATACGACATCAACGGGTATCGCTTTCGTAACTATGACAAAGAGCTATCTATGGCCGACCAAAAGTCTACAAATTGTTGTGTCTCTGCTATCGGCGAAGGAGGTATCGAGTATTATGGAAGAGTTGAAGCAATTTATGAACTTGAATTCTATGGTGAAAACCCACCAAACATCGTAGTCTTCAGATGTTATTGGTTCCAGCCGAGGGAGACTAGAAGGACTCATGAACATATAGGGCTAGTCGAAATCAAACAAAGCACCCATTTGGATGTTTCCGATGTCTATATTACGGCTCAACAGGCAACCCAAGTTTTCTATCTACCGTGGGCCTGTCAAAGTGATCCAAATCTCAGTGGTTGGGACGTCGTTTATGAAGTGCCGCCACGTGTTAGACCACCTCCCCCCAATGAAAAGGATTATGAACCTCACATTAACCAAGACACATATGACGAAGGAGAATTCTTCCAAGAAACACGTCTTTGCAAAAAACATTTCAAGAACTGCTCTACTCCACCCTAGAACATTGAAGTAGACAACGATAGTGAATTCGACTTCACCCCTGAGCTGGAACAAGAAGAGCCGGAAGAAGAAGAAGTTACTGCTGCAGATGACCTGTCAATGCTTGAACGATTACATAAAGGTGGCCTTCCACATGATGATGCATTTATTAATGATGATGATGAGCACGTCATTACCGATAGTGATGATGATGATGCTTTTATTAATGATGATGACGAGCACGTCATTACCGATAATGATTATTAGGTATTCAAATTTTTATGTTGTACTTGATTTATATAGTTATTTGTATGATTGTATGATTTATATAGTTGGTATTTATAATTTTCTTACTTTGTATGATTGTTTCTTATACATAGTGCCATGGTCTTGATTTCCGTCCCGGTCGGCCCTCGCCCGCTTTATGATTCGGATGTGGTAAATTCTCTTTCATAACTATTTGTTGCATTTCGCATTTATGCAAATTATGGCCATCAAGTTGACATAGAGATATTTTAATCTAGGAGGTATGTGAACCGGAATTTGAAATGGACCCTCTTGTTGAGAAGTTAAATTTAGTTGAAAAAGAAAATGAGTATTTGAAAGAAAAAATTAAAAGAATTGAAGAAGAGAAGATGACATTGGAGTTGTATGTTGCCGATGCCATCGATGATCACAAGATGAAGATGAATGCAATGCGCTTGAAGATGGATGCAATGCGCCTGAAGCTTAAGAAGATTAGAAAATATGCCATTGATAATGAGGCTTGGTATCATTATGCCGTTGGATCAATTGTTACCTTAGTTGCGATCTTCATCACATTTGTTGTGATGAGGGTAAGTTTTCTCTAGTGTTTTGCTTTACAAATGGATACTTAGCTTATTTTCCTCCTAAATGGCATAATTACCTAAGTTAGATAAAAAATAAGCTATACTTAGCTTATTCAGTTCATTTATGACATACTTAGCATACTTAGGTAAAAAATGGCATGATAATCTTTGTTAGCTCCAAAATGATATAGACTTAGCTTATTTTCCTCGAAAATGACATCATAACCTTACTAAGCTCCAAAATGACCTATTTACCTACCTTAGCTCTAAAATGACCTACACTTCGCATTTTTACCTAGCTTAGCAATAAAATGACATTTTTACCTACCTTAGTTAGAAGAAGAAGAAGATAAAGAAGAGGAGAGGAGAAAAAGAAAGAGAAGAAAAAAAATCTTCTTCTTCTTCTTCTTCTAACTAGTCTTCTTCTTCTTCTAACTTTCATCTTTCCCAATTTGCAGATTTGCTTTACATGAGGAAGCTTGGATTCATGGAGTGTACTATTCTTGTGGTGCTTCCTTGTTGTTTATGAAAACTTGTTTGGATATGTATGTCGATATGGATATGTTGTTGGAAACTTGTTTCTGGTTATGTATATATGGATATGTTGGACTTTGTTGAACTATGTTGTTGGATTGGATGAAATATGTTGTTGGACATGCTGTTGGATATGTTGGATATGTATGCATGTATATCTGTGTTTGAAACCATGTCTAATTAATGGGATTTAAATAAAAACATGTGATATATAGCCTCTTTGCCGTCCACTAGCAGATGGCAAAGAGCTTTGCCGTCCGCTAGCAGACGGCAAAGAGGACACATGGCAGTCACCTGTGCAAATTGGGAACACTGGCTGCCTATTTGGTCATTTTGCCGTCTGCTGGCGGACGACAAAGTGACCATCTATGCCGTCTGCCAGCAGACGGCAATGATTCAAACCTCTTTGCCGTCTGCTGGCGGACGGCATATCTGGACACGTGGCAGCTTCCCAGTGCTGCCTAGCTGGGCTCTTTGCCGTCCGCCAGCGGACAGCAAAGCCGTTAACCCCCTAACGGCTCTCACGCCACCGCACTGCCGTCAGCTGTCTTTGTCGTCTGCTGGCCTCGGATGGCGGACGGCGTAATCCTTTGCCGTCCGTTTCTAAGAAGCGGACGACAAAGAAGGCCTTTGCTGGCAGGCTTTCATCCGGACAGTTTGCCGTCCGCTAGCGGACGGCAAAGCATTTTGCCGTCCGTGATCTATGCCTTTGCCGTCCGGCATGGCGGACGGCAAAGAAGCTGATTCCAGTAGTGATGGAGGGAGCTGCAACAACTTGGCTAGCATGGAGATGGTGGAGAAGCCGCCTCTCACCACAAGACCACATCTGCATCCTTACTACATCCAATGGTTCAACAACAGCAGCAAGGTTAAGGTAACACATACTGTTCGTGTGCATTTTAGTATAGCTACATATGCTGATTATGTTGATTGTGATGTGGTACCCATGAAAGCATGTTCCTTATTACTTGGCAGACCATGTCAATTTGATAAAAATTTTGTACACCATGGTAGAAACAATCAGTATACTCTTGTTCATAAGGATAAACATATTACTTTGCTTCCTATGTCTCCTGATTCCATATTGAAAGATGATATTCATAGAGCTAGTAAAGCAAAACAGGAGCAAAAATAAGAGTGAAAATTAGTTTGTGGCAAAAGAATTTGAGCAACAAATGAAGCCTAATAATAAACCATCTAGTGTTGCTTCTGTAATTAAATTGAAAAGTGGATGTTTACTTGCCACCAAATCTGATATTGATGATCAAGATTTCAGCAAATCTGTTTGCTATGCTTTTTTGTGCAAAGAGGCATTATTTTCATTTCAGGACATGCCTCCCTCTTTGCCTCCTGCTGTCACTAACATTTTGCTGGAGTTTGCTGATGTCTTTCCACAAGACACGCCATTGGGATTACCACCTAGTCGAGGGATTAGCATCAGATTGACTTAATTCCCGGTGCTTCGCTGCCAAACTATGCGCCATACGGTACCAATCCAGAGGAGACGAAGGAGATTTTGCGTCAAGTACATGAGCTGCTCGGCAAAGGTTATATACGCGAATCTCTTAGTCCTTGTGTTGTTCCTATTATACTAGTGCCAAAAAGGATGGTACATCGCGTCTATGTGTTAATTGTAGAGGCATTAATAATATTACTATTTGTTATCGTCATCCTATTCCTAGGCTAGATGATATGCTTGATGAATTGAGTGGCTCCACAATATTTTCCAAAGTTTATTTGCATAGTAGATACCATCAAATTCGTATGAAATTGGGAGATGAATGGAAAACAACATTTAAAACTAAGTTTGGATTAAATGAGTGGTTAGTCATGCCTTTTGGGTTAACTAATGCACCTAGTACTTTCATGAGATTAATGAATGAAGTTTTACGTGCTTTCATTGGACGATTTGTGGTAGTCTATTTTGATGATATACTGATTTATAGCAGATTTTTGGAGGAATATTTGGAACATTTACGTGTTGTTTTTATTGCTCTAGGTGATGCACGTTTATTTGGTAACCTTGGGAAGTGCACCTTTTGCACCGACCGAGTATCTTTTCTTGGCTATGTTGTTACTCCATAGGGAATTGAAGTTGATAAAGCCAAGATTGAAGCTATTGAGAGTTGGCCGCAGCCCAAAATGGTCACACACGTGAGGAGTTTTCTTGGACTCGCTGGTTTCTATAGTAGTTTTGTGAGAGATTTCAGCACCATTGCTACACCTCTCAATGAGCTTACAAAGAAGGATGTGCCTTTTGTTTGGGATACCGCACAAGAAGAAGCCTTCATGGTATTGAAAGATAAGTTGACACATGCTCCTTTACTCCAACTTCCTGATTTTAATAAAACTTTTGAGTTTGAATGTGATGCTAGTGGAATTGGATTAGGAGGTGTGTTATTACAAGATGGTAAACGTGTTCCATACTTTTCTAAAAAATTGAGTGGCCCTAGTCTGAACTATTCTACTTATGACAAGGAGTTATATGCTCTTGTTTGGACTTTAGAAACATGTTAACATTATTTCTGACCCAAAGAACTTGTTATACATTCTGATCATGAATCTTTGAAGCACACTAAAATTCAAGCAAAACTGAACCATAGACATGCTAAATGGGTTGAATTCATTGAGACTTTCCCTTATGTCATTAAACACAAGAAGGGCAAAGAAAATTTTATTGCTAATGCATTGTCTCTGCGTTATACTATGCTTTCACAACTCGACTTTAATTTTTTTGGTTTTGAGACCATCAAAGACCAATATGTGCATGATGCTAACTTTAAAGATGTGCTGCAGAATTGTAAAGAAGGGAGAACATGGAACAAGTTCATCATTAATGATGGATTTGTGTTCCGTGCTAACAAGCTATGCATTCCAGCTAGCTCTGTTCGTCTTATGTTGTTGCAGAGGCGCATGGAGGAGAATTAATGGGATACTTTGGCATGAAGAAGACGGAGGACGTACTTGTGACACATTTCTTTTGGCCAAAGATGAGATGGGATGTTGAGCGTTTTGTTGCTCGCTGCACTACATGTCATAAAGCTAAGTCACGACTCAATCCTCATGGTTTATATATGCCTTTGCCTGTGTTCCATGGGAGGATATATCTATGGATTTTGTTTTAGGATTACCTCAAATAAAGAAGGGGAGGGATATCATATTTGTTGTCGTGGATAGATTTTCGAAAATGGCACACTTCATACCATGTCATAAAAGCGATGTTGCTGCTAATGTTGCTCATTTGTTCTTTCGTGAAATTATTCGCTTGCATGGTGTGCCAAATACTTTTGTTTTAGATCGTGATACTAACTTTCTTAGCCTCTTTTGGAGATGTTTATGGGCTAAGTTGGGGACTAAACTGCTTTTTAGTACTACATGTCACCCCAAACTGATGGACAAACCGAAGTAGTCAATAGAACATTGTCTACTATGCTTAGGGCTATTTTGAAGAATAATAAGAAAATGTGGGAAGAATGCTTGCCTCATATTGAATTTGCTTATAACCGTTCGCTGCATTCTACTACTAAGATGTGCCCTTTTGAAATTGTGTATGGTTTCTTACCTCGTGCACCTATTGATTTGTTGTCTCTTCCATCTTCGGAGAAGGTTAATTTTGATGGTAAACAACATGTTGAATTGATCTTAAAAATGCATGTGTTAACTAAGGAAAACATTGAGCATATGAATGCTAAATATAAACTTGCTAGAGATAAAGTTAGAAAACATGTTATCTTTGCACTTGGAGATTTTGTTTGTTACAATTGCGTAAGGATAGGTTTCCTGATTTGTGCAAATCAAAGCTAATTCCACGTGCTGATGGTCCTTTTAAGGTGTTAGAGAAAATAAATGATAATGCATATAAACTTGAGCTGCCCTCAGATTTTGGGGTTAGTCCCACTTTTAACATTGCAGATTTGAAGCCTTATTTGGGTGAGGAAGATGAGCTTCCGCCGAGGATGACTTCATTTCAAGAAGGGGAGGATGATGGGGACCTCAATACCATTGTTACACCGACAACTCCTACTACTATACATACTAGATCAATTATTAGAGCTCGTGCGCACCAATTGAATTTCTAGATACTTCCGTTTCTTGGTAACAATTCTAATGTTCATGAGAATATGACGCTGCCTAAATTGTATACATTTGTTTTGCTGACAAATGAAGGGCCTAGATTGGACAAGAAGGATGAACATTGGACCAAGATCAAGCATGGAGATGATGGCATGCGCAAGGGGAATAAGAATGGATTTTCCAGTGATTATTTCAGGACTTTCAAGCCACCATAATGAGTGCATGAAGGCTTGGACGAAATATACAATATGCAACTTCATAAATTTTGTCCAGAGGCTATTATAAGTGCTGCGTCACCTTATTATTGCGCCAGGCCCATGTAATTTCAAAATAATTCAGTACAGGCTATTTTTAGAGTCCGTATGTGTGGGGAAACAGAGTTAGGGTTGGTTTCGGACCCCTCCTGCAAGAGGTCACGAAATTCCCCCTATACCTCCATATATACACCCCTTAGGGCCACGTTTAGAATTTGGGTTTTCTTTAGATTAAAAGTTCACCATAGCTGCAACTTCGCGTACTTCGTTTGTGTTCAACGACTAGACCAAGACGTCATAGAACCCCACTTTCATCAATAAAGCTTTTCTCTTGTATTCGCAATATCCATATTGCAATCTCAGTTTCATGCTTGTTCTTCGTTTGCTCGCAGGAAATAGACCCTCGTGGTCAGGTTGACTGTGCTCCGGCATGGTCAATAACCCTCAAAAATTGGTTTAGCCATTAGTAAGGCGCGACATCTCGCATGTTCGTAGTCAGATCATCAAAGTCGACTTCCACAGAAAATGACCGCTATCTCATCGAAACATCGGGGCACCCTCGCCTCTATCACGGAGGATAACTAAAGCCAAAGCTCAAGACTAGATCACAAGAATACAAGAAAGATCTCTGAAGATGGAGGTAAAAAATACTAAAGATACAACTCGGAGGCCTCGCAAGATCCTTGCCGGGGAGAGCTAGTGAAGCCCGCCAAGTTCCAAGCCCGGCAAGTCCCGAGCCCGGCAAGAATCCCACTACCGCTGCCACCGCTCCACCTCATCGGTCAAGTTGTCACTTGTCGATTAGGTGTCGAGCGGGCAGGCGGTTAGGTGAGTCATGTCTGGGCACGTGGCAGTTCACCGTCGAAGATACAACTTGAATGACACCCATCCAAGTGATGTGTCAGGGAAATAGAAGGTAGATGGGCGAATGGCACAGAAGAAGAGACCGTCCTTGCCGGGAAGCTCCATCCACAAGACACCTCACGGTGCATTTAATGCGTTTGTCCTAACCCGTCAGAGTTAGGTAGTGAGCACTGTAGCCAGCATTTACAGTGTATATTTACCATTTTCCATTGTGGTGACCCCTTAGTCTATAAAAGTAGGCCCATGGCTACCTTAACAAAGATCAAAACCCTGTCTATTTGCACGCGTAGCTACACCTTCCGAGCACCTTGCCGGATGTGCGCACCTAGTAACTGGGCATATAAACATCCAATACACAAAGCAAGAGTAGGGTTTTACGCTTCACAGCGGCCCGAATCTGGGTAAACCTCATGCCCTTTCTGCTAGCTCCGCTCTTTGTGCTTGTTGATCCCTCCAGTCGAACCGCACAGGGATCTCCATGATCCCATAGATGGTCGTACGTATGACACTTACAAAAAGGAGTTTTTTGATCTACATGCGATGCTGCTGCACACCATTCAAGATATGTTGGCATTAGGCAACATGTCAGGGCAGAAAACAAGCAGAGATGTAGGATGTGTCACACGCATGGATAGGACAGCGAGCAAATTTCATCCCAACTCGCACAAAACCGTGTATTTGCGTCATCGTAGGTTCTTACGGAATGATGACCCATGCCAAAATATGAAAGCTGAATTTGATGGTACGAGAGAGGTAGGTTTGGGCCCAAGACCTTATGCTGGGAAGTTGGTATCATGGCTAAACAAAGTAAAGTGGTGCTTGGCAAGCAACATGCTTTGACGGTGAAACAAACACCCATGGGGCAAGGGTTTAAGAATAAATCAGTGTTCTGGGAATTACCTTACTGGGAGATTGTACGTGTTTGTCACTTCATCGACGTCATGCACATAGAGAAGAATGTATGTGAAAGCATCCTTGGTACTCTTCTCAAGATTAAAGGTAAAACAAAGCATGGTGATGGTGCGCGACTCGATATGCTTGGTGATCAACCAAAATGCAAGAATGAAGCAGAAGATGATAACAAATTCCTCCATGTTTGCCAGAGTTACAATTTCACTCCAAAAGAAGCAAAAGAGTTCTTCGACTATTTGTTGTCAGTTAAGACACCCTCTTCCTACTCCGCAAACATCAGAAGTCTCGTGGATGCGAGCTCAGGTAAAATGAAGTTGGCACACATGAAGTCACATGATTAGCACGTAATGTTGACACAAATTCTCCCGTTGGCCATCAGGAATATGATGGAAATAGATATAAGAAACACACTCATTGATCTCTTTGATTTCTTCAACAAACTATGGCAGAAAGTGGTAGATCCTGAAGAGCTGGATTCTATGCAAGAGGATATTGCAAGAATATTGTCAAGCCAAGAGATGTTTTTCCCTCCGTCATTATTTGATGTCATGGTCCATCTCACTGTGCACCTTGTCGACGAGATAAAGTATTGTGGTCCTATGTTTCTTCGCAACTTGTATCCCTTCGAGCGGTTCATGGGAATATTGAAGCGCTATTGTTTGAACTGATGCCATCCAGAGGCAAGCATCCTACAAGGTTATACTGAGGAAGAGGTGGTTGAGTTTTGCAACAAATACATGAAACAAAGACCTATAGGTTTTCCCCTCTCTTGCCGCGAGGGAAGGCTGGCTGGTAAGCCAGTCCTTGCTGGCATGCAGAACGCTGCACCCAGAGATGATACCGATAAAGCCCATTTGATGGTACTGCTTAACAGCCGAGTTCTCAACGCTTATGCTAACGAACACTTGGAGGAGATACGATGACGCTTCTTACCCATGGTGCATCCATTATATGTCGAGATGAAGTCACACAATAAGGACTATGCTAGATGGCTGAAGGATCATTTGGCACGCGGATCCATGGATGACATTGCTATGTGGTTGGCACACAAGCCATCACCTACGGTATTGATGTACCAAGTGTATGACATAAATGGCTACACTTTCTACACTAAGGAACATGACAAGAAGACCACATATCAGAACAGCTCTGTCCGAATAGAATGCATGACTGTAGATGAAGCTGATAAAATGGTATACTATGGAACCATCATAGAGATTTGGGAGCATAACTATGTGGAAGTAAAGGTTGATGACTATAGGTAGATATTTGGTAGCTTAACTATGTGGAATTTTTTTAAGGCGGAACGATGAGGTCACCGACGATTGGAGTCCAAATTGTCATGTCTCCTTTTGGAAACTATGATCCTTCTTGTGAGATGCTCCGGTTTCCAAGGAGCGATCATCAAAACTTGTGCCAAACTTTACCAAAATGTTTCCACGGGGCCGTTAGAGCACGCCAATTTTTGTGATTTTGACTCTATATACATTTCCTGTAATTAAAATACCAACAAGGCCTACGCCGGTGGCCGCACCTCGCGGCCGAAATGTTTGAAATTCTCCCCGTTTCTCGGACAATGAATGAAAACTCGCAAAGCGACACACAAATGATTTTTCTAACACCCACATGTAGGTGCGGTAGGGTTTTGATATATATGCATTAAATGCATGGTAAATGCAAAAAAAATGGCTTTAATATAGCAAACGAGACCTAAAATTCTCCAAAAAATCAAACCTAGGGTATAATGGTGATTCCTTACCATGGAAAAACTTCGAGGTGAAACGATGAACTCAAGTCTTCATTCAAACGAAATTATGCTGTTAGTTGCTGTAAATGTTTTCAAATAGCACACGGTTCATTTCTGAAAGCCGTGTGCCTACCAAACCATGGTCGATGACCCCCCCTACTACGCACGATGTGAGTCGTGCATTCTGATTGGCCAGAACCCAAACCCCACAGATCATACGTCTGCACGGTTGGATGCTCCCAGATCGAAAAACAATCCTCAACCCTTTCATCAGCACATGCAGTTGCGGTTAGAATTTGATTTATATGCACAAAATGCACGGTAAATGCCAAAAATGCCTTAAATATCGCAAACGAGCCCTGAAATGCACAGAAAAGCAAACCTGGGGTATAATGGTGATTGTGTACCGTGGAAATTTATATGAGGCGAAACGATGAAGTCACCGGCCACTGGAGTTCGAATTGCCACGTCTGGAAACTAAGATCCTTCTTGTGAGATGCTCCGGTTTCCAAGGAGTGATCATCAAAACTTGTGCCAAACTTTTTAAAAAAATTCCATGGGGTCGTGAGAGCACTCCACGGTGACACGCCGATTTTCATGATTTTTGGACTCCATCTATATTTCCTGTAATTAAAATACCAACAAGGCCTATGCCGGTGGCCGCACCTTGCAGCCGAAATGTTTGAAAATTCTCCCCGCTTCTCAGACAATCACTACTACAGGAAGCTACTAACGTGACACTACAATCAGAGACCCTTCGATGAAACTGTGTGCAATGCATTAATCGCAAATGGTGATGTAAAAAAAATCATCAAAAAAGATGCAAAACGTTTGTCATGGTGGATACATCAAACACGGTTCAGATTTTAGTTGCGTGTGCGATGCGGGGCATACAGTTGATCCATACGAACTGTTTGCGATGAGACAGAACAACAGAAATGGGCAGCCCGATCAAGGTGTGTGCGATATAAGGCATACAGTTCACTCCTATGAACCATTTGCGATGATCGAGATGAACCCAAACGATTCGGCATAACAAGATGTGTGTGATACCCGGCAAACAGGTTGGTAATTAGAATTGTGTGTGATCATTATAGACAGCAATACGGTCTTTTTTTGTGAATTGTGTGCTCGACAGGGCACACAGTTCAAGAAACCAACTTGTGGGCGATAATGTAAAAGATCTCTGTCGAATACGTATTACTAATCATCTGCGATGAGATTGATAGGGGAAACAAAGATACCGGATTAATATGAGCGAATGGAAACAGAGATATATACAGTCTGCTTAATTTAGTCCTTCTTCTTGTTGTTGTTGGATGGCCACGTGACATCGTCTTGGCGAGGACACTTCTTGCCGCTGACCGTTGGCTTTTCATCGCCGCCGCCATCGTCATCATCGCTGCTGTCGTCATCATCGTCGTCCTCCTCGCTCGACCATTCCTCCTCCTCATCATCGTTGTCCTCTTCTTCGTCCTCTGACGGCTCCTCGTCCATCTTGTTGTCGTCTGACGACTCCGGAGGCGGCGTCCCTTCCATGATCCGGATAAAATCAAGGTTTGGGCTCGACGCCGGACTCATGGAAGACGAGTGGGATGATTCTGATGTTGACCTATCATCTGGCGCCAGACTGCTGGTGGAACTGTCGTCCTCCCTGTCGCTCGACATGGCTGTGGTACGTATACAAACCACGAGAAAGCGAGATTGCAGAGTGTGTGCAAGTGTGTAGCGCGGCCGGCCGGGGACGATGAATATGGTGGACACTTAAGCGGGGTATGCAGAGAAGAGGAATGTCAATTGAAGCGGGGGATTGATGTATTATCTAACCGCTGATATAATCAACCGCAATTATTTATACCCAGTCGCTCCAAATTCCCGGGGTTGTGCAGTTCTCAATGTGATAATTACGCACACACGTTGGAGCGTCCAAATATGAAACAAGCATTTTTCATACTACTCCCTCCGTACCGGCGACCTAGGTGGGGGAAAAACGAGAGAACTTGATGATTATTTGGTAATCAATACCATTGCATGCAGAGAATCGACCAGTGCATGTTATGCTAAGTAGTTGAAGTCATTGAATGCATACAAGCCCCAGGACTCCTATTGGCTGATATCTTTTTTCAGGACAAAAAAGAAGGAATGAGTTTTGGGATTATTTGGTTTTCCTAATGTGACTTATGCACCGGGACGAACGAAGTAGGACAGTTGGCAAGCAATACATTGAGCTCTTCTTATTGATGAAGCCAGTAATAAGCAAACTACAAAGGAAAAGAAAAAAGACAATGGAAAATATCTGCACAAATCTTCCCGTAACATCAATGGCATAGGACCTAGATGTGCATTATTTAGAGCACCTAGATGTGCTTTAGCAATACTGTCAAACAAAACGCCTAATCATCATTGCAAACATTGCATAGAACATGGCTAATGCGACAACCACAGCTACACATGCTAGTTCCTTCTTGTCTCTTGCTTTCATCTGTTGCCTATGATTAATTCTTTCTTGCTTCATCGTACTGATTGTACACTCTAGATCGGTCAGTTTCTTCTTCAGCTTGGTGATGACACTCCGAGCCCTACCATGCCATTCTTCATCCAGCGAGTTAACAAAGGCACAAGCCTCATATCCCTGCCAATGTTAAATAGTATTTAGGATGAGCAGTGGAATTAACTCAACTAAAATGATGAACTTAGCACTAACCTCTAAGGGGCAATTGAGAAACCGTCTGCAAATGTCGAATCCCTCCGTGCATACGCGTTGAGCGGGAGTGTGCCCGTGCACACAACTCAACTTTTGGTACTTCTCGGTGGCGCAAAACTCAGAGTCAAAGTCGTGTTGCAAGAGTCTGGAGTCATGCTCCGGATCCAGCGGCTGATCGCTTTCCTGGGGGGGGGGGGTCATTCAGGATGGATTCAATAGGGAGCTACTTTGGACATGCTAAAAAAGATCGAGATAGATTGGAAACTGACAGGACGATTTGGATCCGTAGTACACCTGCCTTACGATGACCTTAGGCAAGTGCTCGGCGGTGACCGCCGTTGTGGCGACGCTGCCGAGAGCGGGGATACGAGCAGGAGCAGCAGCACTGAAACCATCAGCACCACTCGTCCACATTCCCCCAATGTCAGCGCCACGCGAGGGAATTTGGAGGCTATCTAGGGATTTGGGGGAAATGGGGAAACTGTGGGGATAAGCTAACGGTCGAGAACTACTTATCGCACTATGTTGTATACGGCACAGTGTTTATACATGTCGTTTGTGTTAGGTATTACAACTTCACACACGATTTCCGCACCAAACCATGTGAGAAGACAACGTAGGTGAGACACGGTTGCCGTGACATAACCGTATGTGATGTACTACCCTGTACATATGGGGCTCCAATAATTGAGTTACAGTATAGTGTAAACAGCCGCTCTGCGAATATCCGTCAAAAAATAAAACAGTCGCTCTACAGATAGAGATGGCGGTGGCGGCATCCAAGGTAGTGGCTACCGGATAAGAGGTCAATCCTTAGTCGGTGGGCGGTGGCGGCGTCATAGGAGGTCAATCCTCGGTCTGGGGCGGGAGATAGGAGGAGCTCAACCATCGAGATTGGCGGCGGCGTGATTGGAGCACATCCATCGCGGTCGATGGCGGGATAGTGGAGGCCGAACTTCAGGAGGTAGCCGCACTAAGTTTTGCTCCTCAACACTGCTGTGTCGGCATGCCACCGCTTCGCGCTTCTCTGTCTGCTGGGTGGAGGTCGCCGCGCGGCTAATTAATTAAGGTATTCTTTTCGTGAGTGCCTTAATTAAGGTATTCAATTCCTAAGGGTAGTGTTGTAGTACTCTGCGTGTAAATTGACTGGCCATTAATTTTTGTCATCGCACGGCTGGATAACAATATGGAGCGCCCTCGGTAATTATGAAAATAAAATCTTGTGATTTCAGCACGCATCTTTGGGCATCAGTTAATCTATGTATTATTGTTGTTTTTTTGTTTTTAATTACCCTTCGTGTGGTGCAGATGGAATGATCTGAATGGATGAAGAATCGGAGAAGCTCAGATTTTGTCAGTGGCATGACAGAGTTCATGAATTTGGCTGAAAGTACAAAGAGAATTGGTCATGAGGATTACATCCTGTGTCCATGCAGTCATTGTGCCAATACAGAGTCACATGAAGGTACAGTTGTCGAGTTCCACTTACTCACTCGAGGATTCATGGATGGATATACATGTTGGACCAGACATGGTGAAGAGTAAGTCATGGATGAATATACCAAGGGCTGTGAGATGCCAAACCCCGGTCAGAGTCACATGGATGTTGAATCTAACATCGGGGCTAAGGCGTCAAGCTACCAATGGAACATCGAAAAGACGAAACCCCCATTGGAAAACCAAGACGGCGACGCAGACGACGACGATGATGACCTTGATATGCCAGATTTTGCTCTATGATTGCAGATTTCAAGGGCCCAAAAAAGGATATGATTGGGTACAAGGATATGCCAACCATTGATGCGGACTCCAAGAAAGATTTGTATCCAGGTTGCAAAAAGAAATATTCCAAGTTGAGTGCCACACTGGCGCTTCTCGGATTTAAAGCAGCGAACGGTCTATCAAACAAGGGCTTCACAGAGTTGTTAGGTCTTTTCAGAGAAATTCTTCTGGAAGATAATGTGCTCCCCAAAAGCATGAACAAAGCGAAGAAAATTGTTTGCCCATTGGAACTTGAAGTACATAAGATACACGCTTGTGTGAATGATTTTATATTGTATCATGGTGAGTACAAAGATTTGCGTGCACGTCCCATATGCAAGCATGCACGATACAAGCATAGGAGAGCAAAGGACAAGTACAAATTAGACGACGAGATCAAGACAGGAATCCCGTTCAAGATTGTTTGGTACTTACCTTTAATTCCAAGGTTGAGGCATTTGTTTGCAAACCCTAGAGAGGCAAAGAGGTTGCAGTGGCATCATGATGAGCGAACTGTGGATAAATATATGAGGCACCCAAAAGATGGGGCTCTGTGGGAATTAATCGACATCAAGTTTAAAGACTTTGCCAAGGATCCTAGAAGTATAAGGCTCGGGGAGTGTACTGACGGGATGAATCCTTTTGGCGATATGAGCACCAATCACAACACATGGCCGGTGCTTCTGTGCATATATAATCTAGCTCCTTGGTTGTGTATGAAGAAAAATACATTATGATGTCAATGATTATCCAAGGCCCGAAGCAACCTAGAAATGACATCGACATTTACTTTCAGCTACTGGTAGAAGAACTGCTGACAGTGTGGGTAAAAGAGCCTGCTGTAAAATGTTGTGATGCTTACAAAAAGGA
The DNA here is from genome assembly GCA_011799875.1 of Thinopyrum elongatum. Lineage (NCBI taxonomy): Eukaryota > Viridiplantae > Streptophyta > Magnoliopsida > Poales > Poaceae > Thinopyrum > Thinopyrum elongatum. Next base: position 386,016,468 of record CM022303.1, on the reverse strand, counting down.
GATTTTTGATCTACATGCGATGCTGCCGCACAACATTCAAGATATACCGGCATTAGGCAACACATCGAGGCAGAAAACAAAGGGAGATGTAGGGTGTGTCACATGCATGGATAGGACAGGTGGCAGATTTCTTCCCAACTCGCGCAAAACCGTGCATTTGCGTCATCTTAGGTTCTTATGGAGAAATCACCCATACCGAAAGATGAAAGCTGAATTTGATGGTACGGTAGAGGTAGGTTTGGGCCCAAGACCCTATGCTGGTGAGGTGGTCCACAACATGGCTAAACAAATTAATGTTGTGTTTGGCAAGAACCACGCTTTAACGGTGAAACAAACACCCAAGGGTCAACTGTTTAAGAAGAAATCGGTGTTCTGGAAATTACCTTACTGGGAGATTCTACGTGTACATCACTGCATCAATGTCATGCACGTAGAGAAGAACGTATGTGAAAGAATCCTTGGTACTCTGCTCAAGATTAAAGGTAAAGCACAGGATGGTGACGGTGCACGACTCGATATGCTTAATGATCAATCAAAATGCAAGAGTGAAGCAGAAGATGCTAACAAATTCCTCCACACTCGCCAGAGTTACAATTTCAGTACAAAAGAAGCAACAGAGTTCTTCAACTATTTGTTGTTAGTTAAGACACCCTCTTCCTACTCCGCAAACATCATAAGTCTCGTGGATGTGAGCTCAGGTAAAATGAAGTTGGGACACATCAAGTCACATGATTGCCACGTAATGTTGACACAAATCCTCCCGGTGGCCATCAGGAATCTGATGGACAAAGATATAAGAAACACACTCATTGAGCTCTGTGATTTATTCAACAAACTATGGCAGAAAGTTGTAGATCCTGAAGAGTTGGATCATATGCAAGAGGATATTGCAAGAATATTGTCCATCCTAGAGATATTTTTCCTACCATCATTCTTTGATGTCTTGGTCCATCTCACTGTGCACCTTGTCGACGAGATAAAGTATTGTGGTCCTGTGTTTCTTCGCAACATGTATCCCTTCGAGCAGTTCATGGGAATACTGAAGCGCTATTGTTGGAACCGAAGCCATCCAGAGGCAAGCATCCTACAAGGTTATACCATGGAGGAGGTGGTTGAGTTTTGCACCGAATACATGAAACAAAGACCTATAGGTTTGCCCCTCTCTCGCCATGAGGGAAGGCTGAAAGGTAAGCCGGTCCTTGCTGGCACACAAAAGGCTGCACCCGAAGATTTGGCCGACAAAGCCCATTTGACAGTACTACTTAACAGCCCAGTTCTCAGCGCTTATGCTGACAAACACTTGGCAGAGATACGCCAAACCTTCTTACCAATGGTGTATCCATTAGATGTGGAGATGAAGGAGCACACTAAGAACTACGCCGGATGGCTGAAGAATCGTTTGGCACAAGGATCCATGGATGACATTGCTACATGGTTGGCACAAAAGTCATCACCTACGGTGTTGATGTACCAAGCATATGACATAAATGGCTACACGTTCTACACTGAGGAACATGATGAGAAAACCTCATATCAGAACAGCTCAGTTCGAATAGAATGCATGACTGTAGATGAAGCTGATAAAAGGGTATACTATGGAACCATCAAAGAGATTTGGGAGCTTAACTATGTGAAAGTTAAGGTGGCATTACTCAGGTGCACATGGATCCCTCTTAGTCAAGTAAAGGTTGATGATTACAGGAAGACCTGTGTTAACAGGACAACGATGGCATATCACGTGGACCCGTTCATTCTTGCCAGTGATGCTACCCAGATTTTCTATGTGGAAGACCCCTTGCATAAGAACTGCCATGTAGTGATGCATGGGAAGAGGAGGGTACTGGGCGTCGAGGATGTTGCCGATGAGGATGAGTACGATGAATTTGCTGAGTTGCCAGCCAAGGGATCACGCACCTTCCAAACAGAGAAGCGTAAAATCATCAGAAAACCTAAGTTCATTCGGGGTCAACGTAATGATCCCAGTTCCCCCATGTACATGGGAATTAAGCCGTAAGACTAGTTTTTATGCCTACCCTGCAACTTAATTCATTCAATTTAGAACTTTTGCGTGTACTGAATTTGTGAGTTACGCCTGGTCTTCTGTTAATGTAAGAACCGTTAATATATTGACCTTGATATGCTGTCAGCTCAGGCAATGAATTTGAACTGTTTATTATTATTATTATACCATAGAGGTAGCACACTCAATTGATCTCACTCCAGTATGTATGAACGGAAGATATGCAATCTGGTTTGCGAATAGCACACGGTTCATTCATGAAATCCGTGTGCCGACCAAACCGCGCGCGCGATCTGAGTCGTGCGTTCTGATTGGCCAGAACCCAAACCCCACGGATCGTACACCCACATCGTTGGATGCTCCTAGATCGAACGATTCAACTGCACATGCAGTTGCGGTTGTGATTTTATTTTTATGCACAAAATGCATGTTAAATTCAAAAAATGTCTTAAATATAGCAAACAATACCTTAAATGCGCCAGAAAATCAAACCCGTGGTATAATGGTGATTGCGTACCGTGGAAATTTTTATGAGGCTAAACGATGAATTCACCAGCCACTGGTGTTTGAATTGACACATCTCCTTTTGGAAACCATGATCCTTCTTGTGAGATGCTCCGGTTTCCAAGGAGCGATCATCAAAACTTGTGCCAAACTTTACCAAAAAATTTCCACGGGGTCGTGAGAACACGCCACGGGCACACACTAATTTTGATGATGTCTGGACTCCATCTAAATCTCCTGTAATTAAAATACCAACTAGGCCTATGCCGGTGGCCGCACCTCGCGGTCGAAATGTTTGAAACTTCTCCCCGCTTCTCGGACAATGGATGAAAACTCTCGAAGTGGCACACAAATGATTTGTACACCTTCTTTGCTAACTAACACCCACATGTAGTTGTAGTAGGGTTTTGATTTTATATGCACTAAATGCAAGGTAAATGCAAAAATAATGACTTAAATATAGCAGACGAGACCTGAAATGGGCCAGAAAATCAAACCTAAGGTATATCCGTGATTGTTTACCGTGCAATTTTTTTCGAGGCGGAACAATGAAGTCACCCACGATTGGAGTCCGAAGTGTCACGTCTCCTTTTGGAAACTATGATCCTTCTTGTGAGATGCTCCAGTTTGGAAGGTGCGAGCATCAAAACTTGTGCCAAACTTTACCAAATTTTTTCCATGGGATCGTGAGAGCACGCCACGGTGACACACTGATTTTCATTATTTCCGAACTCTATATGCATTCCCTGTAATTAAAATACCAACAAGGCCTACACCTCTGGCCGCACTCTGTGGCCGAACTGTTTAATTTTTTTTCCCGTTTCTCGGACAATGAATGAAAAATTGTAGAGCGACACACAAATGATCTTGCTAACACCCACGTGTAGTTGTGACATGGTTATATATATATATATATAGTAATACTATTCATCACCCAGGATGCAGAATAAGTTATTCTTCACCCGAGGTAATCTTACGATCGCTTCATAAATAAATTACGTTTGAAATACAAATAGTTACATTCATATCAATTCTCTACGTAAAATTTGGTATAAGAAAACAAATATATAGGTTATAAGACCAGAAATATCGCATTTTATGTATGTTTTTACGTTCGTAATTTTATGTAACATAAAATATTTTTTACAGTGAGTATATATTTTCTTACGTTCTCTTTTTACGTATGAAATAAGAAAAAATTTACGAAACCTAAAAATACGGTGCATTGATGTCAAAATAGAGAGGGGGTGAAGAAGAACTATTCCTCACCCAGGGTGACGAATAGCGCGACCTATATATATATGCATGGTAAATGCAAAAAATGACTCAAATATAGCAAACGAGATCTCAAATGCAACAGAAAATCAAACCTTAGGGTACAATGGTGATTTCTTACCGTGGAAAAAAAATCGAGGCGAAACGATGAACTCATGTTTTCATTCAAATGAAAATATCCTGTTTGTTCATGTAAATGTTTTCAAATAGCACACAGTTCACTCACAAAAGCCGCGTGCCTACCAAACCGTGGTCGATGCCCCCCTGCTCCGCGCGCGATCTGAGTCGTGCATTCTGATTGGCCAGAACCCAAACCCCACGGATCATACGTCTGCATCATTGGATGCTCCCAGATCGAACGGCAATCCTCATCCCTTTCATCAGCACATGCAGTTCCAGCTAGGATTTGATTTATTTGCCAAAATGCACGGTAAATGCCAAATATGGCTTAAATATAGCACACGAGACCTAAAATGCGCCAGCAAATCAAACCTGTGGTATAATGATGATTGCTTACCGTGGAAAAAAATTAGAGGCGAAATGATGAACTCACATCTTCATTTCAAAATTAGCATGTCTTCATTTCAAACGAAATTATGCTGTTTGTGCACACGAGCACTTAGAGGCAACCGTTTGCATAGGCCTTTCCATGCGGCGATCGGGGATCATTTTTCACCCTTTTCACCTAGGCCGCCAAGCCCCCCCCCCCCCCCCCCCCCATCGCCCGCTCGCGTTTCACTCAATCACTGGTACAGCGAGGTGCTATACAAACGGTTTTTAACCCCTTTCCGCGACGGCATTCTGAACCATCGACGAGTGAGTGTGTGCAATAGGGGGGTCCTTCCCACACGACCCAGAAACCATCGATGACAGGCCCTCCTAGCACACATGCTCGGCAAAACGAGGTCGTGTGCGACGGGCGAGTGATCAAATATGATTATACGTATAGTTGTGCTAAAAACTATAATTATACATGCCAAATCGTTTCCGGTCGTAAGTACATCCCACACAGTCAGTCCCGGCTAAACGTTTCCGTTCGTATGTACATTCCACATAGTCAATCCAAGGAATACGTTTCCGTTAGTATGTACATCCCACACAGTTAATCCAAGAAGTACGTTTCCGTTCGTATATACATCCCACACAGTTACTCCAAGGAAAACATTTCCATTCGCAGGTACATCACACACAAATTTCCCCATTAAATCATTTGTGATAGCATTGCCATTGCAGACGATATTAACAATTTTATCGTTTGCGTTATTGCATGCATCACACACGGTGCGTAGAAGAAACTGTGTGGCATAGGCTATCCATCACACACACTTTTTATGTGGTAAACATTTGCGCAAGGTGGCCTAATGCAAACAGTTTTCAAGAGGATGTCGTGTGTGATTGTTCATTGATCCAACACGGTTTATTCCTAGAAACTGTGTGCGTTGCCTGAGGTCATCACCCACGGTGTTTTCTCAATAACCGTTTGCAATGGAAAAACCCAATTAGTAGGCTAATTGGCCATTAGCAGGCTAATTGTCCTATTATTAGTAATCCATTTATTAATCTAATTGACATTTCATATTAAGCACACAATATATTTCATTTTCATATTAAGGAAGCAAGATTTCATAACTGAAATACATCAGAGTACAACATCATATAGCTTCAGCACTCCGCTACCCCATTACACAATGGCACCAGCACCAAGTTTCACATGCAACATCTATAACCTTTTGAAATTAGCATCATATACGGTACATAGACAGATGAATCTCATCTGGAAAACTGCTGAAGCGGAAGGCGAATATTGAGCCTTCATTGATGTTGAAGGTCTTTGCAACTTTAGGCCAGTGCCTGTGAATGATTGACTATCCATCCTTCGTCCTCTTCAGGAACACTTCAATATTGAACCGTGGGTGTTGTATGAATACCTTCCTCGCCTCCTGACCATACAGGTGGTTTGAGAGGTAATCATCAGTGAACTGCTTTGGAAAGGCCTGAAAGCAAGGATGTGCATAAATATCTTCTCTAGATTGGAAATGGGGTAAAGGAATAAAAAAGCCAAGGTATAATAGTTAGTACCATCCTGTAGTAAACTGATTTCTTCTTCATTGTGCAGACAAAGATCTTATTGTTTTTTGTCGCTAATTTCTTTATCCTAACAATCTTTCTGAGTTTCTTGACTTGACTGATATTCATGGACAGTGGGTCAAAACCTCTGACAGCAGGACCTACGTGTGTAAGACCAAATTGTTAAAAACCTAAATATTAGAATGGTTCCTGCAATTGCACAATAATGTCCTATTAGACAAAGGACCATGCATGTGCAAACCTCGATTGTAAACCTCAGTGCTTCCCATTGTTTCCCTGCAACACATATAAGGTAGTTAGTGATCAGGTTTAGTGAGGGTTCGCATGCTATCAGTTTAATTGTATTTCTTTCTCATGTATTTAGTACAGCGAAATTTGATTTATTTCTCACATGGTATACAATAACAGAATGCATCCACAACAATTGAACATCGCATTGCAGAATTGAAACAAACAGTTAACTAAACACCAGTCCCAAGCCCTGGCCGACTTCCTCGTCGACTGGATAGAGACCCAGTACCTGCCGCCGCTGCCGGATTCAACGCATTGGCGCATGCACTTTGACGGCTCCAAGATGCACTCCGGCTTGGGAGCCGGCATCGTGTTGTCTTCCCCGAAGGGTGACCGGCTCCGGTACGAAGCCCTTGTGCACGGCCTCTGTCTTGCCAAGGAACTAGGCATACGACGCATCCTATGCTATGGCGACTCGGACCTGGTGGTGCAGCAGTGTTCCGGCAAGTGGGATGCCCAGGACGCCAACATGGCCAGCAACCGTTTCCTGGTCCAGCAGCTCTCCGGCACCTTCGACGGCTGCGAGTTCTTCCACGTCCCGTGCACAGAAAACGAAGCCGCCGACACGCTAGCCAAGATTGGCTCATCCCGGCAGGCCATACCATCCGGCGTCTCCCTCGAGCACTTGCGCAAGCCATCCGTCAAGCCGTCTTCGGACTCCGAGTCCATCTTCATCCCGGACGACCCTGCAGCGCCCCTCCCCAACTTGGACCCGGGGGCTGCTGGTCCAAGCTCGGGGGCTGCCGTCTCCAACCCGGTCCCGAGGGCTGTGGAACCCGGCCCGGGGACTGCTGGCCCTAGTCTGGGGACTGCTGATCCCGACCCAGGGGCTGTCGTGCTCGACCCAGTCGTCGTCATCTCTGACCCGGCCCCGGGGACTGCTGATCCCGGCCCGGGGGTTGCCGTGCTCAACCCGGCCGACGTCATTCCCGACCCAGGGGCTGCCACGACCGGCTCAGGGTCTGCCATCCTGGGACCCGTCCCGGTGGCCGTCTTCACCGTGGTGGCGGCTCCGTCATGGGCCCAGCCCATCTTGGCTTTCTTGGAGAACGGAGTCATCCCCATGGACGAGACCGAGGCCCGGCAAGTGCAATGCCGAGCGTCCACCTACAGCATCATCAACAATGAGCTCGTCAAGCGTAGCGCGACGGGCGTGTTCCAGCGCTGCGTCGAGCAGGACAAGGGCATATAGATCCTCCTCGACATACATCAGGGCGAGTGCGGGCACCACGCCGCCTCCAGGTCCCTGGTGGCCAAGGCCTTTCGCCATGGTTTCTACTGGCCCACAGCCCTCAAAGACGCTGAGTCGCTCATCCTCAAGTGCGAGGGATGCCAACACTTTAGCAAGCGCAGCCGCTTGCTGGCTTCAGCCCTGCAGACCATCCCGATCACCTGGCCCTTCACGGTCTGGGGGCTCGACATGGTGGGACCCTTCAAGACCGCCCGAGGCGGCATGACGCACTTGCTGGTGGCGGTGGACAAGTTTACCAAGTGGGTCGACGCGCGGCCGATCAAGAAACTGGATGGGCCAATAGCCGTCTGGTTCATCAAAGACATCATGATGGGATACGGTGTCCCGCACAGTATCATCACGGACAACGGCACCAACTTTGCCAAGGGCGCTTTGGCGCAGTACTGCTCCGTCTCCGGCATCCGGCTTGACCTGGCCTCTGTGGCTCATCCTTAGTCGAACGGCCAGGTCGAGTGGGCCAATGGCCTCATCCTATATGGCATCAAGCCACGGCTCGTCGAGCCCCTCATCCGTTCACCCGGCAGCTGGCTTGACGAGCTACCGGCCGTCCTCTGGAGTCTCCGCACAATGCTAAACCGATCGACCGGGTTCACCCCGTTCTTCCTTGTCTACGGAGCAGAAATCGTCATCCTGACCGACATCAAGTTCGAATCACCGCGAGTCGTGATGTACACAGAAGCCCAAGCCAAGGAAGCCCGTGAAGATGGCATTGACCTACTCGAAGAAGCACGCCTTTTGTCCCTTAGCCGATCCGCCATCTATCAGCAAGGCCTGAGGCATTACCACAACAAGAAGATCGAGCCCCTCGTGTTCCATGAGGGAGACCTCATCCTCCGACTTGTCCAGCAGCAAGCCGGCCAGCACAAGGTAGCCTCCCCATGGGAAGGCCCCTTCATCGTCAGCAAAGCCGTGTGTGACTGCAACGCCTACTACCTCATCGATGCCCGCAAGCCGAACAAGCGCAAGAGAGACACCGCCAGCGAAGAGACAAGCCGGCCTTGGAATGCAGAGCTCCTCCGCCCGTTTTACAGTTAGCTGTATGCACGTATGTGTCACTGCCTTTTGTAATTCTGTAAAAGACAATGGGACCCCCGAACGACACTCGGGGGCTACCTTTTTATGCCAAGTTGCCATGCTTCACACATCCTTGCGAATTTTCTTAAAACCTCCACCACCGGGTTGGCATGACCAACCCGTGGGCTCGGGGGCTGGCCGGCATGACCGCAACCCGCCATTTCTCCTTAGCACATCCCGGGGTGTCCGGGTTGCCAAGGCCCATCACTTCGCCCTACGCCACAGTCCGGCTTCGGCTGTCGACCGACAAGAACTATGGGCCAAAGCACCTGCACACCGTGAAACACTAAGTTGGGATTGCCGAATCAGTCAACCCGGTCTCACCGTGCTAAGTCGCTGCACGACTGGTTGCTAGCCAGCCGGCTGCCGCCACCCGGCCCAGTGGGTGTTTCCCTCGCGCTCAACGTTTGAAGAACCTAAGTACTGCGCGCTCCTTCCAAGGACCGAACTCCTTGTCACAGAGCGGAACCCGGCTGTCCGACTCGTGGGGGGGAAGTACAAGGAAGGATCAAGCAAGGAAAAAGGGCTCAGAAAACAAAGAGCAAAGGCGCAAGCATTCGCAAGCATATTTACATTACTAAGTCGCTGCACGACCAGCCGCTCGCCAGCCGGCCCAGTGGGTGTTTCGCTTGCGCTCAATGTTCGAAAGGCCTAAGTACTGCACGATCTTTCCAAGGACCGAACTCCTTGTCACAGACCGGAGCCCGGCTGTCCGACTCGCGAGGGGGAAGTCCAAGGAAGGATCAAGCCAGGAAAAAGCTTAGAAAACAAAGAGCAAAAGCGCAAACATCCGCAAAAGTATTTACATTATGATAACATGGGCGCAAGGCCAGAAGTTCATTACATTCACCAACAACACCCCAGTGGGTGGGGGGACCTGCTACTTAACCAAAGTGCACAAAAAGATAAACAGGGCGGCTTCAGGCGTTCCCCGCACCAGGTCGCGCATCTGTCGGCTCCTCCGCGGTGGCCTTCGGGTTCACCGAGGCACCGGTATCATCCGACCCGGCCTCGTCGTCCGCGTAGATGCCTGTCTCCTCAGAGCTGCCTTCCGGGTCGTCCAGCAGCAACCTGAAGTCATCGGGCGGCACCACCCCGCCATCGTCAGTCAGCTCCGCCTAGAACTCGTCACAGAACGCGAATGATGCTAGGTAGCTGGCCCTGGCGACAATCCGGCCCGCCTCCGCCTACAGCTGGGGCTCCGCGCCGGCTCATTGGGCCACCAGCTGGTCCAGCGCCAGGTCCGGGTAACAGGACATGACGAACCTCAGTGCCACATCGGTGCCGGCACGGGCGGCAGAGACGTGCCACGCGTGAAGCCGCTCAGGCCCGGCTTCCAGCCATCGCGACACCCGCGTAAAGCTGTTAGGCATGACGGCGCCAGGCCAGAGGGCCATCGTCATCGCCGCTCCAGCTGCGTAGACCCGCACCATCTGCTCACCCAAGACCTGCAGACGGGCCTCGGCGGCCTGCATGATCTCCGGGAAGCTCCAGGTGACGTTCGGGTCGAGCCAGGCGTCCGGGTGTCCCTAAGGCGACCGTTGGGCACGGACGGCCTCCTCCGCTGTCTTCTGCGTCTCTGGAAAGTGCTCTGTCAAGTGGAAAAGTAAAACAGTTAGCAACAAAAAAGCAAAGCCGGCTTCACAACCCCGCGAAATCAACGAAGAAGCACTTACTGGCGAAGGCCTCGTCCAGGTGCTGCACCTCGAGCAACGTACCATGCCGCTCCAGGTTGCCGGCCCGGTCGCGCGCCTCTAGCGCCTTCTCTAGCTCAGCGCCTTTATCGACGGCCGCCTTTAGCTCGGCGTCCTTGGTGGCAGTTGCCTGCCTGTGCTCCTCCTTGAGGCGGAGGAGTTCCGCCTGGTAGGTTTCGGCCGCCTTGGCCGCTTCCGCCTTCAGGCGCTCCACCTCAGCCTAGAGCTGGCCCTTGTCGTCGGCCAGCCGATCGCGTTGCTGGCCGACTTTGGCAAGTGCCTGCTGGGCCTCCACCGCCTTCGCCGCCTCCGCCGTCAGGCGTTCCACCTTGACCTGGAGCCAGCTCTTGTCACTAGCCAGCTGCTCATGCTGCCGACTGGCTTCGACAAGTGCTCGCTGGGCCCATGCCGCCTCCGCCTTCAGCTCCCCCACTTCAACCCGGAGCCAGCTGACGTAGGCAACAGCCAGGTCGCGCTGCTGACCGGCTCTGGTTAGCCGGGTTCGCCAGACCGGCGCCTCGGCTGCAGTGGCTGCATAGCAAAGATCCAGGGTCAAGACAAAGAAAGAACAAGAACACTTTAAGATTCGACCCAACTACTATGTAGTAGGGGCTACACCCAGTGGGTGCGCTCGCGCGCCCCCACTAAAAGCACGCAAAACATACCTTCAGCAAGGTGGAGCGCCTCCTCCTTGGCGACAAGCCGCACCGTGAGCTGCTGGTGCTTGTCTAGAAGCTGGTTGTAAACACCGACCTGGAAGGCGTCCACTTGCTACAAAAAGAGCGAGAATCAACACAAGACGAAGCATTTGAAGATTCGACCCAACTACTACGTAGTTGTCATGAATCTCGGGGGCTACACCCAGTGGGTGCGCTGGCGCGCCCCCACTAGCCGGCTGCAAAGGTAAAACCAGAGAAGGAAGGACTCACCAGAACGGAGCGCTCCAGCTCCCGCGCCCGATCCATCTCGGCCAGAGCAAAGGCCTAAACCCGCTCCGTGCGCCCGCGGAGACACTGGCTCACGGCAGCCATAGCCGCCTTCTCCTGCGTCATGGGCCCGAAGATGGGCTGGCTGGGCCCAGCCTGAACCTACTGCGACCCAGCAGCAGGATGGCTTCTCGGCGCCGTTGGCAGCTGCCTGACCACCAGGGCATGCTCGCTGCCTACCGTCTCCTCCGCGGCAGGCCTCGACTCCAGCGTGCCAGCCGGCGTCGCCCCCGGCGTCGCCTCCGGCGCCTCCTGCGGCGTCGCGTCTGGCGTCACCTGCGGCTCCCCGTCCGCTGTCGCCTGCGATGTCCCCTCGTAGGCAGCTCCGCCTCCACCTCCCCCCACCTGTGCCTGCTCGACCATGTTGGTCTGCGGTGGGGTGTCATCGCCGATCACCACGACCTCCCGGTCGCCACCACCATCTCCGCCCGGCCGTCCAGGCCGCGCTCCTCCTCCGTTGGCAGCACGAAGACCACTGGGTCCATGCTTGTCGTCGTCTTCGGCCACGCCGGCCAGGCCTGGGCCTCCGCCGCCAGCTCCTCGAGAGCCTTGTTCCAGTCCCTCCAGGCGCAGTGCTCCACGTCCGCCGGGTCCAGGCCGAGATCCTCCCTGGCCGAGCTCTCGGGCAGGTCAATGGCGCTGGTCCGGGTCTTCCGGAACGCAAAGCCGCCCCCAGATGCGGCGTCCGTCACAGCCAGCGCCACCGCCAACGGCGACCTGGATCATAGCAAGAAATATTTGAGGAAAGAACAACTCGGCTGCACGCCGGAGCCAGCAAGGCAAACTTACCCGGTCACAATGGGGACGGCCGGCCTTGCCGGCGCCGCCGAGATGGTGCGGCGCCTTTTCCTAGCACCCGGCTGGCCGCCTGCGGCTGGGTTCACCGTGCGCTTCGCGGCCGGCTTGCTCGGCACCACATCCCCCTTCTCGTACGGCCGGCTAGCGGCAGCCGGTGCGCGGGATGACCCGACTCCGGCCGTCTTCTGCAGCTGCCTTGGGGGGTCGACGGTGCCGTCTCCTCTCCTCGGCGCCGCTGCACCACCGGCGTACGTCAGGACCTCCTCATCATTGTCCGACCAATCCCGAAGGGGATCTAGGTGCGGAGACTTACCCGCACAGCGCGCGTTGCCGGCTTCAGCAACGGCTGGCTCCGGAGCCTCAGCAGACGAGCCCGCTCCCTCCGAGCGGGCCCATTCGGCGCCCAGTACCTGCGTCCTCACTTCGTCACGCGTCGGTCGAATCACGTTCAGCAGCACTTCCCTTGTCGCATCAGCACGAAGGAGAAGTTGAGACATTGCAAAGAAAGAAGACCAAGGACTAACCGCTGGCGCCAGGTACTCGGCATTGTAGGGCGCCTTGCCGAAGCGCCAGTCGTCGGCCAGCCTGGCCTTTGAGATGGCGTTCACGCGGTCAGCGACCTGTGGCGGCGTCAGCTTCCCGGACGACATCCAGGTAAGATCCCGATGGTCTCCCATCTGGCCTATGATGTGGGCCCGACGCTGCCGCGGCAGGACGCGTCACGCGATGAAGGCGGAGACAAGATCTGTCCCCTTGAGTCCCTTCCGCGCCACCATCTCCCGAATCTGGTTCTGCAGATTCACCAACCCCTGCGGCTGGTTCTTGATCGCTTGGCCCTAGTTCATCTTGGCGGCCGGCTGCTCATTGATGAATGGGGGCAGGTTGATGGCGTCGCCCCTCCCGCTGACGTTGCACACATAGAAGAAAGAGTTTTGCCACTTTTTGGCGGAGTCCTCCAAGGGCTTCTTGGGGAACACCCCGTTGGGCCGGACCGAGATGACGACGGCTCCGCAGTAGGCCATGGCTCCAGCCTCCGGCCCCTGTTGCTTGAGGAAGAAGAGGAGGCAATAGAGATCCAAGTCTAGCTCCACCCCCAAATAGCCCTCGCAGAGGGTAACGAAGCCTGAGAGCTGCAGCACGGCGTTCGCACCTAAGTGGTGCGGTTACAGCCCGAAGAAGTTGAGAAACGCACGGAAGAAATCGCTCATGAGGAGGCTGAACCCGCGGCGGAAGTGGCTGAGGAAGACCACGTGCTCGCCCTCCTGTGGCTCGGGCTCCCTCTCCGCCCCGGGCGCGCGCGCGGCTACGTCCTCCGCTGGCTCCAACCGTCGAGTTTCGCAAAGGTACTGGATGTCTTTGTCGGTGACCTCCGACCTCTCCCACGTGCCCTTCTGCGGCGCCATCTCCGAAGCTCGGCTGTGGCGCATGAAGCGACGGAGAAGAAAGGCGCAAGGAGTGTGAGCGGCAGCTGTACGCACGGTACGGCAGCAGCACTTCGCTCGGGGAAGCAGGGCGCTGCGGCGTGCGGCGAGCTCTGGAGCGGGGCGACAGAGGAAGAAGGAGGTGGGGGCACGTGCGTGAGTGAGTCCCGTCGCTCCCTCCCCCCCCCCCCCCGAATTTATAGCCACAGACCGGACGTGGGGAAGTGGGATCGGTTGCGCCCAGCCCTCCCGCTTCCCACGATCCATGCGCCAATTAACTGCATCAGGAAGCGCAACCGTCTACGGCCGCCACATTAAATCCTTGCGCGGGGGCTGAGGGCACGGAGTGGCGGGCCCCAGCCCGCTGTCAAGTCCCATCACGCGCGTGGCCTGACAGGCCCCTTCAGCTGTCGTTCGCCATGTGGCGCCCGCGCCAAAACCGAGGGGGCACGAGCCTTCTCCTCCAAGATTTGACGGACTCTTCGATTTCCCACCCATGCTGGGGTGCCGCGATCCGGCTTCCGGAAGCCGGCACACAGTGGGTGTTGCCGGACCCGGCGGTCACAAGCTTCATCAACATCTGCCGCCTTCTCAGGGGGTGAAACTGCGAAGGCCCCCCTGCTTGAAGCCGGCGAACCTTCACAGCTTCGGGGACTACTATCGGGGGGATGAACCCCGGGCAGGCAACGGAACCCGGATCCTTTTCAAAAACATCGGGGCCGGATTCGCCCCTTAATCCGGCTCACGCTCGGCCGGTTTCCTCGACCCGGCCAAGCCCCGCAACCCGGCCAAGACCGCAGCACGGCCGGGCCCGCTGGCGCATGCCGGCCGGCCCCGCCAAACCAAGACTTCCTCAACCCGGCCTCGGGTCAGCTCCTGTCCCATCCAAGGCATACGACGGATCAAGTCCCCGTAAGGGAGATGAGCATGGCTACAGTGGCCCACCAACCCCTCTGACCGACAGGAGCGTGGCAACAGTGCTCCACCTACCCCGCTAACCGGGGCCGGCATGGCAACAGTGCACCCCTCGTCCTGCTGACACAAGCCGGTAGCGACCAGGCGACGTGCCACTATAGCCGAGCCGGCTCAACCACTCTGTGACGCAAGACAAGGCAGGGAACAGTGCCCTCTGGCGCACGGGGACCGCGCCCGGGGAACCCGGTGAATCCTGGCACCCAGGAGGTCCCCGCACCGGCTTCCCAGATGCTGACATTTCGGCCCCGTGGCCATGTAACTTTACAATTGTAGCCCTGGGGGGTTGACCTATAAAACCCCCCTAGGAGGCCTCCATGCACGGGGAAAACACATACGATCAGACCATTAGTAGAATACACATACAAGGAGAAGGAGCAGCCAGAGCCTTGGCCTGCTTTCCTTCCTCCCTCAAACAGCTCTAGGAGCAACTCTGTACCGATACATATAAACCACTCTCGGCAGGACTAGGGGTGTTATCACTCTGGAGAGCCCCGAACCTAGGTATGTCTTGCGTCCCGCGCTCGCTCATGCCGACCTCGCCTCTGGAGCCCACTGGTGCCCTCGAGCATGTCCCTCTCTTTAGCCATCCTTTGGCATCTACCGTGCACCCACCACGACAGTGATGAAGATGGAGCATAGCTAGACTATATGATTTTGTAGGGATAACTTTCTTTGGCCATGTTATTTTGAGAAGACATGATTGCTTTGTTAGTATGCTTGAAGTATTATTGTTTTTATGTCAATATTAAACTTTTGTTTTGAATCTTATGGATCTGAACATTCATGCCACAATGAAGAAAAATACATGGATAAATATGTTAGGTAGCATTCCACATCAAAAATTCTGTTTTTATCATTTACCTCCTCGAGGACGAGCAGGTATTAAGCTTGGGGATGCTTGATACGTCTCCAACATATCTATAATTTTTTATTGTTCCATGCTATTATATTATCTGTTTTGGATGTTTTATATGCATTATTATGCTATTTTATATTATTTTTGGGACTAACTTATTAACCTAGAGCCCAGTGCCAGTTTCTGTTTTTTCCTTGTTTTTGAGTTTCGCAAAAAAGGAATACCAAACGGAGTCCAAACGGAATGAAACTTCACGATGATTTTTCTTGGACCAGAAGACACCCAGGGGACTTGGAGTCCAAGCCAGAAGAGCCACGAGGCGGCAACAAGGGTGGAAGGCACGCCCCCTACCTTGTGGGCCCCTCGGTGACTTCCTGACCTAGCCCTTCATCCTATATATTCACATATATTCCAAAACCCTCAGAGGCATCCACGAAAATACTTTTCCGCCGCCGCAACCTTCTATTCCCACGAGATCGCATCTTGGGGCCTTTTCCAGCATCCTGCCGGAGGGGGATTCGATCACGGAGGGCTTCTACATCAACCCTATTGCCCTTCCGATGAAGCGTGAGTAGTTTACCACAGACCTACGGGTCCATAGCTAGTAGCTAGATGGCTTCTTCTCTCTCTTTGATTCTCAATACCATGTTCTCCTTGATGTTCTTGGAGATCTATCCGATGTAATCTTCTTTTGCGGTGTGTTTGTCGAGATCGATGAATTGTGGATTTATGATCAGCTTATCTATGAATATTATTTGAATCTTCTCTGAATTCTTATATGCATGATTTGATATCTTTGTATTTCTCTTCGAATTATCGGTTTGGTTTGGCCAACTAGATTGGTTTTTCTTGCAACGGGAGAGGTGCTTAGCTTTGGGTTCAATCTTGCGTGATTTCACCCAGTGACAAAGTAGGGGTAGCAAGACACGTATTGAATTGTTGCCATCGAGGATAACAATATGGGGTTTTCATCATATCGCTTGAGTTTATTCCTCTACATCATGCCATCTTACTTAAGGTGTTACTCCGTTCTTTATGAACTTAATACTCTAGATGTATGTTGGATAGCGATCGATGTGTGGAGTAATAGTAGTAGATGCAGGCAGGCGTCGGTCTACTTGACACGGACGTGATGCCTATATGCATAATCATTACCTTGGATATCTTCATAACTTTGCGCTTTTCTATCAATTGCTCGACAGTAATTTGTTCACCCACCATATTATTTGCCTTCAAGAGAGGAGCCTCTAGTGAAACCTATGGCCCCGGGTCTATTTTCCATCATATTTGTTTCCGATCTACTATTTTGCAATCTTTTATTTTCAGATCTATAAACCAAAAAATATTTTATCTTTTGTTTAGTTTTATCTATCTCTATTAGATCTCACTTTTGCAAGTGACCGTGAAGGGATTGACAACCCCTTTATCACGTTGGGTGCAAGTGTTTGATTGTTTGTGCAGGTATTGGTGATTTGCGCGTTTTCTCCTACTGGATTGATACCTTGGTTCTTAACTAAGGGAAATACTTATCTCTATTGTGGTGCATCACCCTTTCCTCTTCAAGGGAAAAACCAACGCAAGCTCAAGAAGTAGCAGCGATGAATATCGTTTTGTCCACAAAGGTGACACGTTTACCTACAAGAACCATGAGGCTTCTTGTGAGAAGCTCTAGTTTGTGAGAAGCTTATACTATATCCTGCCCCAAATGAGACAATATTTTTTATCCCAGCATGTTGATGCCATTCCATGATAGCATGCCAAGGTTCATGAATTTCGGACGAGTTTTGGATTTACTAGAATTACAAAAGCAAGTACCTCAACGTTTGCCGGAGAGCCACTGTGCCGTGGTGTTTGAAATTCATCCCCATTTCTTGCATGAGACATAAGCATCAACCCATGGACACATATATGATTTTTACAACCCATTTTGGTGCACCGGAGCATGTGCATGCAGTTTAATTTTTAATTGTGCACCTGGAATGCCTAGAAAACCAAGTTAAGGTATAAAAATGTCCAAACGAACCCTGAATAATTCCAATTTTTTTGAAGACACACCTATAGTTGCATGTTCATTGCAGATAAAAGTTCTAGCAATTGAAACACCCTCCTTTGCCCCTGTGACCCCATTATGTAATTCAAATCAAGATGAAAAATCAAGTAGACCGGACACAGTTTATTATCACCAACCGTGTGAGATGTAGTACAAAATATATTGGAGCACCGTCAGAGTATAGTACGCCTATGGCTTACGCAACAAGGTGCGTTGGCTATAGTCCATACCCGGCGTGTCAAGCACACTAGCTCGCTCCCCAAATATCATTTCACTGTTCAATCATCGCCGATGAAAGATGGGCACGTGGACCCGCGTCATGAGGGCAACTTCGGAGGCCCACTCCGGCGAGATCGCGGCCACAGCCGCCATGCGCGTGCTAACAAGCTGCATGAAAGCGGCCGCAATCTGCGACCAGGCGGCCAAGGCAGCCCAAATGGCCGTTGTTGCTTCTCAGGTGGCAGCAGCAACATCTGCCTCGGGGATAGCAACTAGCGAGAGCGGCACAATAGTTGTTCATTCTGCAGCGGCGGCCTTAGCCCTGATGGAGGCCATCCACGACCATGTCGAGGCCGCCCACGCCTAGCTCGTGGCGGTCACCGCAATAATCGAATGAAGCTTCTCCCACAACGGTCGGCAACCCATGGCCGAAGAGTTGGCAATCACCGAGAACGTTTGAGCAACCGTCCGTTCCTCCGCGGCATACCTTGCCACGACGGAGCCCTTCCAAGCCCAGATCACGGTCGCCAACGCCCAGCTCGTGGTGGCCTTTTCCAAAGAGATGGCGGATGCGGATGGTGAGATGCTTGCTGAGTATGGTGCGATGGATGCCATGGAGCCCCTTCCCCAGGAGATCGTCGGGCGCGAGCTGGACATGGAGGAGGCGGCAGAGATCGACGAGCACCAGCCATAGTAGTACTCTTTGTTTTGTTTAATTAAGAGAGACGGTCTTTAATTTATTAGAGTAATGTTTAGGTCAGCTAGCTCTGTTTAATTGCTGAACTTGTTCGATTAAGAAGTGTGGGTGTGCTATAGTCTCCTTTGTGTACCCAAATTATGCAATGCCATTGATGACCGCTGTAACCAGGGAAATTCGGACCAAAATTTGCACGTTCAAACTCATCACACATGGGTTAAGCTATATGAATCATTTGTGATGTTAACATATCGTACACAGTGCTGAATAAGGGACCGTGTCTGATGACACTTTGCGCGCCAGTTTTTTCGCTGCACCGATCCAAAATTTTCGTCTTCCACGGAAATATCTACCTCCCCGCCCTCTCCCCCTTACCAAAAGCCACATTTCCCATGTTTCGGCCTTCCTTTCCAAGTTGAAACCTTCACTCCTTGCTTGCAGCGCCACCTCCTCGCCGGCGACCCTCCTTCACGTTGCTCGGCCTCGTCAATCCAGGCAGGTAATCCACACCCGACGCCCATCCTCCTCCTCCTTCCACATCCCACATGCCCCGACCACCGGCGCGACACCTTCCACCCAAATCACTGACCCCTCCCCCAAATAAGCGCCACCCTAAGCCATGGTGCATGCAGTATAGCCAGGAGCTCAAGGAGCATTTGGCAGCGGAGAAGCAAATCGCGGCCGCACGCGCGGATGAGGTCGCGATGGCTGCCATTCGTGCTGACCCCCAGATCTTGAAGGAGCACCTCGCTGTCGAGGCCACCGTCGACGCCTCGCGTGCCGATGCCATGACGTGGTTGGCTGCTTTAAATGACAGTTTGTGGCGTTTTCTCGAGGCCACCGTCGGTGCCTTCGACGAAGACTATGAGGTGTTTTCTCAGCGTGCCCGTGCTTACCTCAACTCGAGAGCCAGCAGGTTGGTGCCCGGAGCAGCTCAGGCAACTCACCACTACGACGAGGGCACCAACGATGTGGAGGCCTCGCCCTCTTCCATGTCCAAGGAGCCAATCATCATCGATATCTCCGACGATGAGGAGTAGCTTGTTTTATTAGCTAACTATAAGGACCTATGTTCAGTTTGCTAGCTACGCAGGTTAAGCATGCTCGGTTTACCCGTTGCATGTGTTGTTCCTGCCTTTCCTTAACAAATTCTAGTGAATTGTCCTATCTACTTTTACCATGCAATCTGTTGCTCTAGTGTATATGTTCTATATGTCGTGCAATGTGTGCTCACTTATTAACTGTTTGGTTAATTAATTGTCGTGTTCAGTTAATTGTTTGGTTCAATTCTGTAGATGTGATGTTCAATTCTTCAGGGTGCAATTTTGTATTGTCTTCCATGTGAGAAATAAATCGAATTTATCTTTACAAAATACATGAGAAACAAATACAATTGCTATATTTCTAAGTTGTCAAGCATGCTTGGTTTGGTTAACTGTCTGCTCTTCTAGTATGTTATATATTGTGCAGTGTGGTGCTCAGTTAATGTTTGGTTCATTTGCTGATGTTGTGGCCGGCCAGCTCAATGGCCCACATGGCAACCCGGCCAGAGGCATCCCGACAGCCCATGATCTCACTCATGGGGGCCGTGCTAACCGTGGCGATGACATGCTCTTGGAAGTACTGCTTCAGCTTCTTGGCGGTAAAGTACACGCTGTAACACATCTTCTGGTAGTGCGGGTAGTTCTGCTTCGAGGCGGATAGCACCTCGCTCAGGTAGTAGACCGGGCGCTGGACAGATTGGATCTTGTCCTTCTCTGGTCGCTCAACCTAGAGCAACGTGCTGACCGACCGCGAGGTGGCGGCAATGTATAGCAACAGCGGCTCCTTGTCGGCCGGCACGGCTAGGACGAGTGCGGTGGAGAGCATGCGCTTGAGATCCCAGAATGCTTCGTCCGCCTGGTCGTTCCATTCAAACAGCGACGTCTTCTTCATCAGCTGATATAAGGGCAAGGCCCTGTTGCCCAGCCGGCCGAGAAACTGGTTGACCGAGGCCAAGCAGCTGGTGAACTTCTGGACATCACGCAGCCGGGTCGGCTTGCGCATGCGCTCGATGGCCTTGATTTTCTCCGGGTTTCCCTCAATGCCGCGCTCCGAGACGAGAAAGCCGAGTAGCTTCCCAGCCGGCACGCCAAAAACGCACTTCTCTGGGTTGAGCTTGATCTGGTATTCGCGCAAATTGGCAAAGGTCTCCCTCAGGTCGTCAAGGAGCGTGAGGTGCCGCTTGGTCTTCACCATGATGTCGTCCACGTAGACGTAGATGTTGCGGCCGAGTTGTGCCAGCAGGCATTTCTGCATGCAGCGCTGGAAGGTAGCGTCGGTGTTCTTCAAGCCGAACGACATGGTGATGTAGCAATACGCCCCAAAGGGCGTGATGAAGGACGTCTTCAGGGCGTCGGCCGGGTCCAGCTTGATCTGATGGTAGCCGGAGTAAGCATCCAGGAAGGACAAGAGCTCGCAGCCGGCGGTGGAGTCGATGACTTGATTAATCCGTGGGAGGGCGAAAGGATCCTAGGGGCAAGCCTTGTTCAGGCTGGTGTAGTCTATGCACATGCGCCAGGTGTTGTTCTTCTTTAGGACGAGGACCGGGTTGGCCAGCCACTCGGGGTGAAACACTTCCATGATGAAGTCGGCCGCGAGTAGCTTCGCGACCTCTTCACCGATGGTTCTTCTCTTCTCTTCTGAAAAGCGACGTAGGGGTTGAAGGACAGGCTTGGCGTCCTTGCGGACGTGTAGTTTGTGCTCGGCGTACTCCCTCGGAATTCCTGGCATGTCCTTTGGGGTCCATGCAAAGATATCCCGATTCTCATGGAGGAAGTCGACGAGCTCGCCTTCCTATTTGCCGTTGAGGGGCGCCCATGACAACGTACTTGCTGCAGCTGGGGTCTTCCGGGTTCAGCTTGACCCTCTTGGTCTCCTTGGTTGGCTGGAAAGAGGCCTCACCGGCCAGCTCCTTGGCTGAAGCCGGCACAGCCGGTGTCTCATTGGCCAACGCGACGATCCGGTCGAGCTGGCACCGCTCCTCGGCTATGACCAGCAACTCGGTCTGCTTAGCGCCAGCTTGAGCACATTCCAGGGACTTGCGGTAATCGCCGACGATGGTGATGAGGCCCTTAGGACCCGGTAGCTTCATCTTTAGGTAGGCGTAGTGGGGGACCGCCATGAACTTGGCGAGTGCGGGCCGGCCCAGCAGCATGTGGTACGCGCTGGACAAGTCCACCACCTCGAACCAGATTGGTTCGCATCGGAAATGGTCGCTCGTGCCGAACGGGACATCAAGCCGGATCTGGCCGATCGGGGAGTAGGAGAGACCCGGCACGATGGCATGGAACACCGTCCGGGACGGCACTAGGTCCTTGGCCTCGAGGCCGAGCTTGGTCATGGTGTCGCGGTAGAGGATGTTGATGCTGCTGCAGCCATCGATGACGACCAGCGAAAACTTGCAAGTGCGCCTGGTGGCGACGATAGTGGTGTCAAGGATGAGGGCATAGCCACCCGGGTTCGGCATGACGGCCGGCTGGTCTTCTCGAGTCCAGTTGACTGGGCACTCCCACCAGTGCATGTACTCTGGCACGCCCGGGATGATGGTGTTCACCTCCTGCCGGAGCAGGCGCTCGCTACGCTTGTCGTCGCCAAAGTTGGTGAAGACGACATAGCTCACGTTTTGGTTGGGGAAGACATCATTGTGCATCGCGCCGTTCGCTGGGGGTGGGGGAGGAGTAGGCGGAGCCGACTGCCCCGTGCCCGGAGCCGGAGGCGGCAGGATGTCGCCTCTCATGATGCGCTTGGTGATGGCGCACTGCCGGAGCGTGTGCGTTGACAGCCTTGCGCCGCTGTGGTGCTTGCAGTGGGCGTCGATCATCTCCTCGAAGCTCATGGCGGGTTGCCACACCGTCTTGCCGGTTTGCTGGCGCTTGCCGGCCAGCTCGGCCGCGGGCGCCTGCTCGGCGGTCGCGATGAGGCGGTTGTCGTAGCGCTGGGCCTGCTGATCGGCCTTGCGCTTGTTGTTCTGCTGGTTGTTCTGCTGACGGCTGTTGTCGCCAGCCGGCTTGGGGGACATCACCGACATTGTCTTGCCAGCTTCATCAACTACCACCTGGATCTTCATGGCGGAGTCGGCGTTGGCGTACTTGTCCGCGATGACCATAAGTGGCCATGGTGGTCGGCTCGGAGTGCAGGAGCTTGTGCTTGAGGAGGGTGCCATCCCGGCAGCCGCTCATGAAGTACTGAATGGCTTGGACCTCGTGGATGCCCTCGCAGCTGTTCCGGAGCTCGGTCCAACGCGAGAGGTACTCGCGGCTGGTTTCGGCCGGCCCTTGCACGCACATGGTGAGTTGACTGGGTCAGCCGGGACGCTTGTAGGTGCCGGTGAAGTTGCGGACGAAGGCCTGCTCGAAGTCGACCCACGCGTTGATGCTGCCAGCTGGCAGGCTGTTCAACCACGTGCGCACGGCAAGGCGGCGGTTGCCACCCGCGATGCCGATGGTGGTGGTGTAATCGATGAGCCAGTCCTCCGGCTTGACGGTGCCGTTGTACTTGGGTGTATCGCGGGGCAACGTGAACCCTTTGTGGAAGGGCTCATCCCGGATGCGCGAGCCGAAACAAGCCAGCCCGACAACGTTGTCATCCTCCAGCTCGAAGGAGAGGGCAAGTTGATCAAGGCGGTGACGAGCGTCGGTGTCGTCGATGGCGCGCGGGCCCAGCCAGCTTGCGACGGGACCGCGAGGCGCCGGGTTGGCCGAGGCCGGGTTGCCACGCCGGCCGGATGGTGGGGGAGGGTCTTGCCGGCGCCGGTCCTCCTAGGCCGGCTCGTTGCCCAAGCCGTCACCAGTCGTCGGGGCTCGGTTGCATCGAGTTCGCATCTGGCCCGACTGGGCTTCGTCCAGGCGTGGGGAGGACGCCGTGTTCTGTTGTTCAGGATCCCTGGTGCGGCGCGAGCCGGACGCAGTGGGATGGTCGAGGCGGTCTTGCTGCGCATTCGCGGCGCCGAGAAGCTCGTTCAGGCGCTGCAGGCGCTCCTGCAGCTCTTCACCCTGCAGTTGCTCCAAGCCAATGGCGGCCGCCTCCATGGCACGCATGTTCTTGACGGGGATGTCGTAGATGGTTGGGGCTACGCCGAGGGCACGGCCAATGGCCCTGCCACGGGCCCGCACCTCGGTGACTCGGCTGGGCTCAACAGCAGTCGGAGTGAAGCCGTACGCGGCGTTGCGCTCCCGCTGGGCCGACTCCAGCCGGCGCTGCGTAGCAGCGAGAGTCTCGGCCGTGTCCAGTAGGCGCTTGCACTCCTCCTTGAGCTGGGCTCGGGCCTCCACGGCGTTGGTGGCGTTGATGTCGGTGGAGATGGGGATGCGGAGGTTGTGCATCATGGCGCGTAGCGGGTTGGCCGCGCTGGCACGATCCGCTGTGGTCCTGGCCTCGGCAGCCTTCCTCGTGGCGCTGAACGAAGAGCCGGAGCAGGTGGCGAATACCTCCACCAGGACGCAGAGATCCGCCGCCCCAGCGGAGATGTCGTTGCCGAGGGGGATGGGCAAGTCGAAGACGTTGAGCACCCCGCTGGGGTACTCATCGACCGTGGGCGCGTCGGAGATGCGCAGCGCGGCGAAGGAGGCGGTGAGGGCGTCGATGACGTTGGCTGCCAGCGCAACGAGCTCGGGGGTGGCGCAGCGCCTGACATGCTCACCGGAATCGATGAAGGGCCCCGTCTGGAACGTGTCTCCGGCCGGGACCTCGAGCTGCCCCACGGTGGGTGCCAACTGTCGTGGTGGGCGCACGGCAGATGCCAAAGGATGGCTAAAGAGAGGGACAGGCTTGAGGGCATTGGTGGGATCCAGAGGCGAGGTCGGCATGAGCGAGCGCGGGACGCAAGACATACCCAGGTTCGGGGCTCTCCGGAGAGATAACACCCCTAGTCCTGCCGAGAGTGGTTTATATGTATCGGTATAGAGTTGCTCCTAGAGCTGTTTGGGGGAGGAAGGAAAGCAGGCCAAGGCTCAGGCTGCTCCTTCTCCTTGTATGTGTATTCTACTGATGGTCTGATCGTATGTGTTCGCCCCGTGCATGGAGGCCTCCTGGGGGTTTTATAGGTCAACCCCTAGGGCTACAATGGTAAAGTTACATGGCCGCGGGGCCAGAATGTCAGCGTCTGGGAAGCCGGTGCTGGGACCCGCCGGGTGCCAGGATTCGCCGGGTTCCCCGAGCACGGGCCCCGTGCGCCAGAGGTCACTGTTCCCTGCCATGTCTTGCGTCATGGAGTGGATGAGCCGGCTCGGCTACGGTGGCACATCTCCTGGTCACCATCGGCTTGCGTTAGCAGGATGAGGGGTGCACTGTTGCCATGCCGGCCCCGGTCAACGAGGTCGGTGGGGCACTGTTGCCACGCTCCTGCCGGTCAGAGGGGTTGGTGGGCCACTGTAGCCATTCTCATCTCCCTTACGGGGACTTGATCCGTCGTACGCCTTGGATGGGACGGGAGCTGACTCGAGGCCGGGTTGAGGAAGTCTTGGTTTGGCGGGGCCGGACGGCATGCGCCAGCGGGCCCGGCCGCGCTGCGGTCTTGGCCGGGTTGCGGGGCTTGGCCGGGTCGAGGAAACCGGCCGAGCGCGAGCCGGATTGAGAGGCAAAGCCGGCCCCGATGTTTTTGAAAAGGATCCGGGTTCCGTTGCCTACCCGGGGTTCAACCCCCCGACAATCACACAAAGTATTAAATCATGCACAACCCCGATGACAAGCCAAGCAATTGTTTCATACTTTTGATGTTCTCAAACCTTTTCAACTTTTACACAATACATGAGCGTGAGCCATGGATATAGCACTATAGGTGGAATAGAATATGGTGGTTGTGGAGAAGAAAAAAAAGAAGGAAATAGTCTCACATCAACTAGGCGTATCAACGGGCTATGGAGATGCCCATCAATAGATATCAATGTGAGTGAGTAGGGATTTCCATGCAACGGATGCACTAGAGCTATAAGTTTATGAAAGCTCAAAAAGAAACTAAGTGGGTGTGCATCCAACTCGCTTGCTCACGAAGACCTAGGGCAATTTGAGGAAGCCCATCATTGGAATATACAAGCCAAGTTCTATAATGAAAAATTCCCACTAGTATATGAAAGTGACAACATAGGAGACTCTCTATCATGAAGATCATGGTGCTACTTTGAAGCACAAGTGTGGAATAAGGATAGTAACATTGCCCCTTCTCTCTTTTCTCTCATTTTTTTTGGTGGGCTTCTTGGACTCTTTTATTTTTTTGTGGGCTTCTTTGGCCTCTTTTATTTTTTGTAAAGTCCGGAGACTCATCCCAACTTGTGAGGGAATCATAGCTTCCATCATCCTTTCCTCATATGGGACAATGCTCTAATAATGATGATCATCACACTTTTATTTACTTACAAGTCAAGAATTACAACTCGATACTTAGAACAAAATATGACTCTATATGAATATCACCGGCGGTGTACCGGGATGTGCAATGATCTAGCGTAGCAAATGACATCAAAAAATGGACAAGCCATGTAAACATCATGCTAGCTATCTTACGATCATGCAAAGCAATATGACAAATGATGGAGCGTGTCATAATAAAAGGAACGGTTGAAAGTTGCTTGACAATATATCTCGGGATGGCTATGGAAATGCCATAATAGGTAGGTATGGTGGCTGTTTTGAGGAAGGTATAAGGTGGGTGTAAGGCACCGGCGAAAGTTGCGCGGTACTAGAGAGGCTAGCAATGGTGGAAGGGTGAGAGTGCGTATAATCCATGGACTCAACATTAGTGATAAAGAACTCACATACTTATTGCAAAAGTCTATTAGTCATTAAAACAAAGTACTACGCGCATGCTCCTAGGGGGACAGATTGGTAGGAAAAGACCATCGCTCGTCCCCAACCGCCACTCATAAGGAAGACAATCAATAAATAAATCATGCTCCGACTTCATCACATAACAGTTCACCATACGTGCATGCTATGGGAATCACAAACTTTAACACAAGTATTTCTACCAATCCACAATTACTCACTAGCATGACTTTAATATCACCATCTTTATATCTCAAAACAATCATAAGGAATCAAACTTCTCATAGTATTCAATGCACTTTATATGAAAGTTTTTATTATATCCCTCTTGGATGCCTATCATATTAGGACTAAATTCATAACCAAAGAAAATTACCATGCTGTTTAGAGAGACTCTCAAAATAATATAAGTGAATCATGAGAGTTCAATAATTTCTATAAAATAAAGCCATCGCCGTGCTCTAAAAAGATATAAGTGAAGCACTAGAGTAAAATTGCCTAGCTCAAAAGATATAAGTGAAGCACATAGAGTATTCTAATAAATCGTGATTCATGCATGTCCCTCTCAGAAGGTGTGTACATAAAGGATGATTGTGGCAAACTAAAAAGCAAAGACTCATATCATACAAGACGCTCCAAGCAAAACACATATCATGTGGTGAATAAAAATATAGCCTCAAGTAAATTTACCGATAGACGAAGACGAAAGAGGGGATGCCTTCCGGGGCATCCCCAAGCTTAGGTTCTTGGTTGTCCTTGAATATTACCTTGGGGTGCCTTGGGCATCCCCAAGCTTAGGCTCTTGCCACTCCTTATTCCATAGTCCATCAAATCTTTACCCAAAACTTGAAAACTTCACAACACAAAACTCAACAGAAAACTCATGAGATCCGTTAGTATAAGAAAATAAAATCATCACTTTTGTTACTGTTGTGAACTCATTCTTTATTTATATTGGTGTAATATCTACTGTATTCCAACTTTTCCATGGTTCATACCCCCCCCCCCCCCCGATACTACCCATAGATTCATCGAAATAAGCAAACAACACATAGAAAACAGAATCTGTGAAAAACAGAACAGTATGTGAAGATCTGAATTTTTCTAATTCTTCTGTAACTCCAAACATTCTGAAAAATAGGTCAACATAGGGAATCTGTATGTAAATCTTGTGTAAAAAATTCAGGGTTTTTACACGCTCCAGTAAATTACTAAAATTCTATGACTGGACACAAAAGTTTCTGTTTTTTCAGCAAGATCAAATCAACTACCACCGTAAGCCATCCCAAAGGTCTTACTTGGCACAAACACTAATTAAAACACCAAAACACCATTACTACAGAGGTAATAATGTGTACTTTATTCAAAAACAGAAGCAAAACAAAAAACACAAAAAATAAAATTTGGTTGCCTCCCAACAAGCGCTATTGTTTAACGCCCTTAGCTAGGCATAAAAACACATACATCTGGGTATTGTCATCTTTGGTATATAATCCATAAGTAGCTCTCATAATAGATTCATATGGAAACTTAATTTTCTTTCTAGGAAAGTGTTCCATGCCCTTCCTTAACGGAAATTGAAATCTAATGTTTCCTTCTTTCGTATCAATAATTGCACCAATCGTTCTAAGGAAAGGTCTACCAAGAATAATAGGACATGTAGGATTGCAATCTATATCAAGAACAATGAAATCTACGGGCACATAATTCCTATTTGCAACAATAAGAACATCATTAATCCTTCCCATAGGTTTCTTAATAGTGGAATCCGCAAGATGCAAATTTAAAGAACAATCATCAAATTCACGGAAACCTAACACATCACATAAAGTTTTTGGAATCGTGGAAACGCTAGCACCCAAATCACACAAAGCATGGCACTCATAATCTTTAATCTTAATCTTAATAGTAGGTTCCCACTCATCATAAAGTTTTCTAGGAATAGAAACTTCCAATTCAAGATTTTCCTCAAAAGATTTCATCATAGCATCAACGATATGTTTAGTAAAAGCTTTATGTTGATTATAAGCATGAGGAGAATTCAACATGGATTGCAACAAGGAAATACAATATATCAAAGAACAATTATTATAATTAAAGTCCTTGAAATCCAAAAGAGTGGGTTCATTGCTACTTAAAGTTTTGACCTCTCCAATCCCACTTTTATCAATTTTTGCATCAAGATCTATAAACTCCGAATCATTGGGATGCCTTTTAACTAAACTTGACTCATCTCCAGTCCCATCTTTATCAAGATTTATTTTGGAAAACAAAGATTCAATAGGAGTCACATCAATCACTTTAAGATCTTCATCATTATTTTCACAAAAACTAGAAGAACACGCTTTCACAAACCAATCTCGCTTAGCACGAATCCTAGCGGTTCTTTCTTTACATTCATCAATAGAAATCCTCATAGCTTTTAGAGACTCATTAATATCATGCTTGGGTGGAATAGATCTAATTTTCAAAGAATCAATCTCAAGAGAAATTATATCCACGTTCCTAGCCAAATCATCAATCTTAAGCAATTTTTCTTCAACCATAGCATTGAAATTCATTTGTGAACTAATAAATTCTTTAATATTGTTCCCAAGATCAGAGGGCATCTTATTATAATTTCCATAAGAATTGTTATAGGAATTACCATAATTATTAGATGAATTACTAGGAAACGGCCTAGGATTAAAATTACCTCTATATGCGTTATTACCAAAATTATTCCTACCAACAAAATTCACATCCATAGATTCATTATTGTTCTCAATCAAAGTAGACAAAGGCATATCATTGGGATCAATAGGAGCACTCTTGCTAGCAAATAATTTCATAAGTTCGTCCATCTTTCCACTCAAAACATTAATCTCTTCAATCGCATGCACTTTTTTACTAGTAGAAGATCTTTCGGTATGCCATTGTGAATAATTAACCATAATATTATCTAGGAGTTTAGTAGCTTATCCTAAAGTAATTTCCATAAAAGTACCTCCCGCAGCCGAATCTAAAAGATTTCTAGATGCAAAATTCAATCCGGCATAAATTTTTTGTATGATCATCCATAGATTTAAACCATGAGTAGGGCAATTTCGTATCATTAATTTCATCCTCTCCCAAGATTGTGCAACATGTTCATGGTCAAGTTGCTTAAAGTTCATAATATCATTCCTAAGGGAGATGATCTCAGTGGGAGGAAAATACTTTGAAATAAAAGCATCTTTACACTTATTCCATGAATCAATACTATTTTTAGGCAAAGATGAAAACCAAGTTTTAGCACGATCTCGTAGTGAGAACGGAAATAGCTTCAATTTAACAATATCATTATCCACATCTTTCTTATTTTGCATATCACACAACTCAACAAAATTATTTAGATGGGATGCGGCATCTTCACTAGGAAGGCCAGAAAATTGATCTTTCATAACAAGATTCAACAAAGCGGCATTAATTTCATAAGATTCCGCACTAGTGGTGGGAGCAATCGGAGTACTAATAAAATCATTATTATTAGTATTGGAAAAGTCACACAATTTGGTATTCTCTTGAGCCATCGTGACAAGGCAAGCAACCTAACACACGAGCAAACAAAAAGCAAACGAAAAGACGAATGGAAGAAGGGCGAATAAAAAGGCAAATCTTTTTGTAAATCGTTTTAGAAGTGGGGGAGAGGAAAACGAGAGGCAAATGGTAAATAATGTAATGCAAGAGATGAGAGTTTTATGATGGGTACTTGGTAGGCTTGACATAGATCTCTACAGCAACGATGCCAGAAATTGGCAAGTTGATGGGAGACTAATCTTGACTTGGCGTAAATCTCCCCGGCAATGACGCCAGAAATTCTTCCTGCTACTTCTTGAGCTTGCGTTGGTTTTTCCCTTGAAGAGGAAAGGGTAATGCAGCACAGTAGAGATAAGTATTTCCCTCAGTTAAGAAACAAGGTATCAATCCAGTAGGAGAAAACATGCAAATCGCCAATACCTGCACAAATAATCCAACACTTGCACCCAACGCGATAAAGGGGTTGTCAATCCCTTCACGGTCACTTGCAAAGGTGAGATCTGATAGAGATAGATAAAACTAAATGAAAGATAAAATATTTTTGGTTTTTTTTGGTTTATAGATCTGAAAATAAAAGATTGCAAAATAGTAGATCAGAAAGAAATATGATGGAAAATAGACCCGGGGGCCATAGGTTTCACTAGAGGCTTCTCTCTTGAAGGCAAATAATACAGTGGGTGAACAAATTACTGTCGAGCAATTGATAGAAAAGTGCAAAGTTATGAAGATATCCAAGGCAATGATTATGCATATAGGTATCACGTCCGTGTCAAGTAGACCGACTCCTGCCTGCATCTACTACTATTAGTCCACACATCGACCGCTATCCAGCATGCATCTAGAGTATTAAGTTCATAAAGAACGAGTAACGCCTTAAGTAAGATGACATGATGTAGAGGAATAAACTCAAGCAATATGATGAAAACCCCATCTTGTTATCCTCGATGGCAACAATTCAATACTTGTCTCGCTACCCCTACTTTTTCACTGGGTGAAATCATGCAAGATTGAACCCAAAGCTAAGCACCTCTCCATTGCAAGAAAAACCAATCTAGTTGGCCAAACCAAACCGATAATTTGAAGAGAAATACAAAGATATCAAATCATGCATATAAGAATTCAGAGAAGATTCAAATAATATTCATAGATAAGCTGGTCATAAATCCACAATTCATCGGATCTAGACAAAAACACCGGAAAAGAATATTACATCGGATAGATCTCCAAGAACATCAAAGAGAACATGGTATTGAGAATCAAAGAGAGAGAATAAGCCATCTAGCTACTTGCTATGGACCCGTAGGTCTGTAGTAAACTACTCATGCTTCATCGAAAGGGTAATAGGGTTGATGTAGAAGCCCTCCGTGATCGAATCCCCCTCCGGCAGGATGCTGGAAAAGGCCCCAAGATGGGATCTCACGGGAACAGAAGGTTGCGGCGGCGAAAAAGTATTTTCGTGGATGCTTCTGAGTGTTTTGGAATATATGTGAATATATAGGACGAAGGGCTAGGTCAGGAAGTCACCGAGGGGCCCACAAGGTAGGGGGGCGCCCCCCTAGGGCGCGCCCTCGACCCTTGCCGCCGCCTCGTGGCTCTTCTGGCTTGGACTCCAAGTCCCCTGGGTGTCTTCTGGTCCAAGAGAAATCATCGTGAAGTTTCATTCCGTTTGGACTCCGTTTGGTATTCCTTTTCTGCGAAACTCAAAAACAAGGAAAAAACAGAAACTGGCACTGGGCTCTAGGTTAATAAGTTAGTCCCAAAAATAATATAAAATAGCATAATAATGCATATAAAACATCCAAAACAGATAATATAATAGCATGGAACAATCAAAAATTATAGATACGTTGGAGACGTATCAGTCGCCTCTTCTTGCTTTCAATTTTTTTTCTGGTGTCAACATAGAACAACAGGAGTGTCGTGTTAAATTTTGGAATTTTTCGGGGTTCGTTTGGACATTTTAATACGTTAACTGAGTTTTCTAGGCATTTATGTGCATAATTCAAAATTGAACTACATGCACATGCTCCAGTGCATAAAAATGGGTTGAAAAATCAAATGTGTGTGCTTGGTTGCAAGCTTAGGTCACATGCAAGAAATGAGAATGAATGTCAAACACCTTGACACTGTCGCTTGGCCGCTAACATTGAGATACATGGTTTTAAAATTCTAGTAAATCGAAAACTCATTTGAAATTCATGAAACTTGACATGATATCATGGAACGGCATCAACATGCTGTGGTAAAAATATTGTCCCATTTGGGGCAGGTTTGGGTATAAGCTTCTCGCAAACCAGAGCTTCTCACAACAAGCCTGATGGTTTCGGTAGGGAACGTGCCACCTTTGTGGACGAAACGATATCCGTTGCCTCTTCTTGCTTTCAAAATTTTTCTAGTTTCAACATAGAACAACAGGAGTGTTGTGTCAATTTCTGGGATTTTTCGGGGTTCGATTGGACATTTTTATACATTAATTGAGTTTTCTATGCTTTTGTGTGCATAATTCAAATTAGAACTACATGCACATGCTCTAGTGCATATAATTGGGTTCAAAATTCAAATGTGTGTCCTTGGTTGCATGCTTATGTCCGATGCAAGAAATGGGAATGAATGTCAAACACCTTGCCACCGTCGCTCGGTCGCTAACATTGAGATACATGGTTTTTAAATTCTAGTAAATCAAAAACGCGTCCGAAATTTATGAAACTTGACATGCTATCATGGAACGGTATCAACATGCCGTGGTAAAAATATTGTCCCATTTGGGTCAGGTTGGGGTATAAGCTTCTCACAAACCAGAGCTTCTCACAACAAGTCTCATGGTTACGGTAGGGAACATTTCACCTTTCTGGACGAAACGATATCCGTTGCCTCTTCTTGATTTCAATTTTTTTTCTAGTGTCAACATAGAACAATAGGAGTGTTGTGTTAAATTTTGGAATTTTCCGGGGTTCGTTTGGACATTTTTATACATTAACTGAGTTTTCTATGCATTTATGTGCATAATTCAAATTTGAACTACAGGGACATGCTCCAGTGCATATAAATTGGTTGAAAAATCAAATCTGTGTCCTTGGTTGCATGCTTAGGTCCCATGCAAGAAATGTGAATGAATGTCAAACACCTTGCCGCCGTCGCTCGGCCGCAAACATTGAGATACATGGTTTTCAAATTCTAGTAAATCCAAAACTCGTCTAAAATTCATGAAACTTGGCATGCTATCATGGAACGACATCAACATGTTGTGGTAAAAAAATTGTCCCATTTGTGGCAGGTTTGGTTATAAGCTTCTCACATACCAGAGCTTCTGACAACAAGCCTCATGGTTCCGGTAGGGAATGTGCTTCCTTGGTGGATGAAACGATATTTGTTGCCTCTTCCTATTTTCAAATTTTTTCCTAGTGGCAACATAGAGCAACAGAAGTGTCGTGTTAAAATTTGCAATTTCGGGGTTCATTTGGACATTTTTATACATTAACTGAGTTTTCTAGGCATTTTATGTGCATAATTCAAATTTGAACTACATGCACATGCTCCAGTGCAGAAAAATGGGTTGACATATCAAATGTGTGTCCTTGGGTGCATGCTTAGGTCCCATGCAAGAAATGGGAATGAATTTCAAACACCAGGGCACTGTTGATTGCTGGCAAAATGTTGAGATACTTTGTTTTTAAATTCTAGTAAATCCAAAAACTCGTCTGAAATTCATGAAACTTGGCATGCTATCATGGAATGGCACCCGACATGCTGTGGTATTTTTCGTGTCCATTTTGAGGGAAGGCGCACTTGAATAACAGCCAACAAAGGCATTTTGAAACAAATAGCTACCACTTTAACATCCCAAATGTTTTGTATAATTTAAATCATGTGCGTTCTGTTAACCATTCACGTGACACCACACGTCACTCTTTTAATGGCGAGGAGGTGCTATGCAGACAGCTGATTGACTGAACGGGAGGCGTGCGAGCGCAGGCTGACCGAGAGGCGTGGAACCTGTCCTCCAATGCGTAGGCTCATCGGGAAGCGTGCGAGCTATACGTCGTGCAGGCTCACTGGGAAGCGAGCCCTTTGACTTCGATGGCCACCCGCCTTGTTGGCATCCTCTCCATTAATGGTGTCCGAGCCGCAGTTTAATACGGGCGGCCTTACTGTTCGCCTCCCATTCCCCTCCCGCAGACCTCCACCAATGCCATGGCGCAGAAGGATCATCTGCCACTAGTCTTCCAGTTTGGTGAAGTCGACTCTGAGCCGGAGGAGATAGAAAATAAGGAGGAATGGGGCCTCATGGACATGGCCCTGAACGAGCTAGCCGCGGCGGTTGCTGCCCCCGCGCCCACCCAAGCTCCCATCCCCGCGCCCGCGCCAGCGACCATCCCTGTAGCATTAACGGGCTGGTCACCAAGCACTATCGCAGAGCTGGAAGCCGCGGGCGTCAGCGAGGTCTCCGCGGACCCGCGCGAGCTTGTGTACATGCCAGCGCCCGTGCCCGTGCGCATCCCTGCACCCACCGTGGCGCCGGTCCCTGTGCATTTGCCTGCACCCTCCGTGCCCGGGCCCATGCGCGCACCCCCCTTAGCGGCATGGGATGCCGCCGTCGACCGCTACCTCGCAGCGCCGCGAGTTGCAGTCCTCCCGCGCCCCGCCCGTCGATCGCGCGACGACATGATGTTTGATTTCCAAGTGAAGAACAGTCTGTGCTTCCTTGAAGACTTCAACAACGGCGTCCTGGAGGATGACAACGACAACGCCGGCGCGGCACGCCGCCTCCGCCGCCGCCGGAATTAGTTTTTTTGGGTTTAATACTGTATGTCGATCATATGAATAGAAATTTGCAGTGTGACTGAATGAAAGATATGGCTTGAACGAACTTGCGTTTTTCTCTCTGAATGTACAGACTTATCAAACAATTTTCTTTATAAAAACATCAATGGTTTTTAAATATAAAACACTCATCGCGAACGTTTTAGTTAGAACACCCGTATGCAAACCGACAGCTTCCCTAGGAAGCCAAGGGAAAATCTGCCGAACAGGATTTGTGCAGCTCTTGATCGCAAACGTTTTAGATAGAACACCCGTATGTAAACCTATACCTTCCCCAGTAAGCCAAGGGAAAATGTGCCGAGCAGGATTTGTGTAGCTCTTCATCACAAACATTTTATATAGAACACCCGTATGCAAAAGTGAGAGCTATGGTCTTCCCCAGTAAGCCATGGGAAAATTCGCTGCGCAGGATTTGTGCATATCTTCAACGCAAACGGTTCAGATTGAATACGGTATGCAAAGCGAGACTTCGGCGCTAAGCCAAGAGAAAATCTGGTACGCGGGATTTGTACATCCCTTCAATGCAAACGGTTTTTTCGGATGACCTGTGTGCAACCACGTACAGACAATTTGGTAAGATTTGCATCTGTCATATTGGGTATATTGCCATTTGTCAAACTGGAAAGATTATTTGTTGATCTAGTAACATTGCCCTTTGTCAACCTTGTAACATTGGCATTTGTCGAAATATGCAGCTAAAAATCACTAGGACTATCTAATTTTTGGAACTAAAATTCAGTAATTAAGCATAGATTCCATTCATAGATTAAGCAGTCGTTCTTTATACAAACAGTTCAACTCGACAGCTGAACCGACCAAACTTTTCCCCAATTGTGCCAACCACGTACTGAAATAGCTAGTTCAACTATATATACTAGCTAATTTTAAGTACGTTATACAGTTCCACCACATCTATAGTCAAATGAACTAAACAAAATAGCCCCTAAATAATACTACTACTACGGAGGGGCTTTGTACTACTTCTAGCACCCTCTCCTCTGTCGAGCGCGCTCAGTAAGAGGCAGAGGAGGAGCCTACCGACGAGCTGGACAACTTCAATACGGTGCCTGCCGCTACTGCACCTTCAGTGACGCTCACCTCGAACGCCCTCTGCTGCTCCAGGCGACCCCTCTCGAAGCGGCGGGAGTCCTTGTAGATCTCCTGATTCCTCGCCTCTGCGTCGGCGTGTGCTGTGGCCACGACGGCGGTAAGGCTCTTTGCATGCTCGACGAGGCGCTCCTCCTCCTCCCGCAGGAACTCGATGTAGCGCGCAAGGTCGCTGACACACATGCGGGCCTCCACCTCCGTCTCCCGCCTTCAGGCGGTGGTGGCGGAGCGGGTCATGACCCCGGCGGTCGACGGTGGGTTGGCGGCCACGGCGACCGACGATGGTCTGGTGGCCACGTCCACCACCTCCCACCTTCGGGTCGCGGTGGTGGAGCGGGTGATGGCCACGGTGGCCGGCAGTGGGGTGGCGGCCACCACGGCCACCTCCCGCCTTCGGGCCGCGGCGATGGAGCGGGCAATGGCCCTGGATTTCGATGGTGGTGTGGCGGCCACGGCGGCAGACGGTGGGGTGGCGGCAATAGCGGCCGGCAACAGCTGCCGACGGGCAGCGGCGGCGAAGCGTGTGGTGGGTGTTCAGCGCACACCCAACAGGGACATCACGCGCACTACACTACGCCCGGGACTAAGCCGCCGCCGCGGTGTAGCCTCCCAACCGAAGTTGTCCTCTGATGACGGTGAACTGGCTAAGCGACGATGGTGGACCGATGCCATTGGCAATTGTGGGAGAAGCAGACAAGATAAGCTACAGGGAGGGAGGGGAAAATGCGACGCAGGACTCGCCGGCCGTGAGAGTTTATATTGCAGGCTGGTAAGCATTGGGATTTTGGGGTATTTCATCGAGTTGGGTGGAAAGCTTGCACGGGAACCTGTGCGGTTGCGTGTGAACGGGCTAACCACCATTTGGCCAAAAGAACGCCCCCACGCGCTGCTCAAGCTTGCGCTCGAAGCCGTCTGCGGCAGTGGGGTGACAAGACATGCGAGAGGAGGACGAAAGGACACGTACACATATTGTTAATAAAAAAAAACGTTTGCGATTTAATTACCTACTACCACCGTCCTGGTTTATAAGTTGTCTATGTATTTTTGTGCAAAATTTTGACTAGAGATTTAACTAATAAAATACGAATGCATGTCGCCAAAGATTATATCGTTGGATTCATATTTGAACATAGGTTCCAATTATATAATCTTTATAACATGCATTAACATTTTTTGGGTTAAATTTCAGGTCAAAATATGGCATAGAATATAAAGGGGACTAATAGACCAAGACGGAGGTAGTAGCACACGGCTGCTCCCTACGAAGTGACGCAACTGCCGGCCGACTTGTAGACGATCATTCCCTGCGTGTTCAACTGCTCTATGCGTGTGGTTGCTTGTGGTTGAGGCGGCCGCGGCGCGCTCTGCTAGGATCCCACCGCGCGCGCTCTACTCTCGCGTCTCTTCGGGTGCTCTGCCCTCGTCCCTCCACGTGCGCTGCCAGTGTTTGGGGCCGACGCACGGTCACGTACGTTCGTGCTGCCAATATGCATGCGGTTGCGTCGGGCGCGGCGCCACGATGCAGTTATCCACTGCAAAGATTGCCATGCGGACGCGCCGAGAATCCATGCCGCCCTGCCTCCATTTATTCCTGCGGCCATTTACCTTCATCTCTCGTGCCGCATGACACAGTAAGCACACCCACAACGACACATACAGAGACGACATCTAGCGGTTCCAATGGCGCTCCGCATGGCTCCAATGGCGCTCCCAGCGGCCGACGACGACAACGGGGGGAGGGGGGCAGTTCACCACGCATCATGTAGTGGACACCCACGTGAGGGGGAAGGCCCGCTTGGTTATGTACACGAATGAGCCGGTCTCGGTGAAGAGCTCCATCCAAACTATGGAGCAGTTGCTTGGTGAGGACAAGTACTGAGTGGTCGGCTTCAACCTCGAGTTCACCAGCGGTCGTGCCGGGCACGATCAGAAGGTTGCCGTTGCCCAGTTGTGCGTGCGACATGACATCCTCGTCTACCACTACCACCTGGCCACAAGGCCTTGCGAGCATTTCTCCAGGTTTATCAACAGCTCCGACTACAGTTTCACTACGTCTGACATCACAAACAATCTAAAAGCGCTCAAGGTTTCGGGCTTGGAATGCTAGAATCTTGTCAACATCCAGGACCACTACAAGGTCTGGGGCAGCGACAACAACAAACAGAACTCCCTGGTTGACCTCGCCTCGGCCATCATCAACCCCTACTACATGAAGATGAAGGATGAGAGCAAGAAGGACAAGAACGTCTGGCACAGTGTCTGGCATCAGAGACTGGATGAACAACACGTCAAGTACACGGCCAAGGATGCGTACACAAGCTACGAGATGTACAGGAGGATCGTTGACATGAGGAAGTGTCTTCTTCCTGCCCCAGACGAGGGATCGAGCAACAGAGCAATGGCGGGAGCGTCACAAGAAGTAGATGACTAGACGATTGTTTCTCCTAGTTTAGAATGCATGCAATTGTTTATTGAGGTGTGTGCGAGTGATCTGTGCAGTCACTTATGTAATTGGATGTTTATTTCAGTTATATATATATGTGTTATTCTTCTGTAGACAGAGCAAATCACACGGCTCATTAGCAGCAATCGTCTGTGTTACTATTGGTCTTCGCACACATTTCTGATTACGGACCTGTTTGCCGCGTATCACACACATCTTGTTCAGTTGAACTGTTTCTGTTATCTTGGCTCATTGCAAACAGTTCATCCGAGTGAAATGTATGCCCTCCATCGCACACATCTTAATCTGGCTGACCGTTTCTATTGTGTTGCCTAATCACACACAGTTCATCCTAGTGAACTGTATGCCGTATATCGCACACACCCTCATCTGGCTGCCTGTTTCTGTTGTTCTGCCTCATCGCAAACAGTTATGCTGGATTAACCGTTTGCCACGCATCGCACCCGCAACTCTAATCTGAACCGTGTTTGATGTCACCGCCATTGCAAATATTTTGTATCTTTTTTGACAGTTTTATTACATCACCGTTTGTGATTAATGCATCACACATAGTTTCGTCGAAGGGTCTCTGATTGGACTGTCGCGTTTGGACCAAACTGCAGTAGTGAATAGTCCACCCAATCTCCATCGCCAGCTCCCCCTCCCCCAGATCCACAGCAGAACCCTCTTCGGCGTCAACCCTACCTCCACTGTCGTTCCCAACACGTGGCTGCTCGTGCCTCGCCGTCTTCATTTGCTTGCCAGCCACCCTCGAGAATATCGATCCTGTAACCCTTGCCTCTCCTGTGGTCCTGCTCGGTTTGCACAAGAAACCTGTTAGTTACCGCTCTCCATCGCGGTGAGGCATATTTCTTCGCTATCCCTCTTCCTATTTCGGTATATTCCCAAATTGGCTATAAAATGACGAAGAACGTATATATGTTCATTATCTACCTTCCTAACTAGTACATATAAGCTGTATTTGTTCCAATAAGTTATTGTCGATTTACAGATCGTGGGCGCCCGAGTCACACAAACTTAACAAATTAGCTGTACATTTTCTAAATTATTGCATGACATGTTTAGACAGCTTGATACCAAGTTGTTACCTTTATGGTTATCCTCCTTTCCTGAGTTTTGTATGTGTTCTCTATAGATGACGAGTAGCAGCAACAGCACTCAAGCTTCATGCGATGTATCTTCATCTGAGTCCGACAACCCTAGGTCTCCAGCAGATGGTGAGGGATCAAGTAATCTGGAACGGAATAGAGCTGCAGCAATTACCCTTCCGGTCAGGACATGAAGGAACG
The DNA here is from genome assembly GCA_011799875.1 of Thinopyrum elongatum. NCBI lineage: Eukaryota > Viridiplantae > Streptophyta > Magnoliopsida > Poales > Poaceae > Thinopyrum > Thinopyrum elongatum. The sequence goes on along the minus strand of CM022303.1, from coordinate 385,977,229 downwards.
CTCCAAGGAAGCCCACACACCAGTCTAAAGGTGTATATGAAGTAACCGACATCGATTTAAAGTCTTGAGCTCCAACTAAACCAGATAAAGCACGCACGAGGTTCAAGAGTGTGTGTGGATTTGTTGGTAGGGCAAGGCTCAACATTAATTGCCGGCGTTTCGGAAGGCTGACACAGAAACACGGCAAAGGATAGTCCGGGAGATCATGGATCACTTCAACGTTCCAGAGCAGTGGAGAATGCAGGTGGAACAAGCTGCACTGAAGAAGACTAGGGATGCTTGGAGAAACTAGAAGCATGTGCTGTACAAGACGTACTTGAGTGAAGGCAAGGACCTAATCCCCGCATACCCCCAAATTACAAAGGCAGACTGGGCAGAATTCAAAAGGGCAAGGGCAATTATAGAGTTTGCTGAGAAGAGTGCCAAGCAATCGGAACTTTAGAAGAGGAACACACACCCCCACCGTATGGGTGTGGCAGGATACTACGGCATGAAACCGATATGGGACCAGGAGGACAAAGAAACAGTAACTGCGGGTGGGAAACCGACCTTTAGTGAAATCAGGGGCGAACGCGCTAGAGACTACTTGCGGGCACGTGCAAGGAGGTGTGATGACGGAACTTATTACTTTGAAAACTCACATGACGAAAAATTGTACCGTGTGATGTTAAAGGCTTCCAAGATCCCTGGAAGGTTCTACAGGAACTCAGGGCCATGTGACATTTTGTCCGATGCTCTGGAAACAAGTGAGCCCCATGGCCGTGCAAGGGGTATAGGTGTTAATGTCCCGCACAAGAGGGCTTTCACACTCAGCAAAGAAGAGAGGCTCAACATGAAAAAAGCGAGGAGTGAAATGAAGCAAAATGAATTGTATGAAAGGTTGAGGAAGGACATGTATCCGACTATTCGAAAGGAAATTGAGGAGTCAATGATGATGCAGAAGACTCTAACACTGACAGATAGCCAGTAGATGGGAGGGGAGGCGGGCATGGAGGATGCTGGTTATTGCGCGACAACACCGCACAAGAGTAGCTGTGCATCAGCTGACCCCAGCGACACTGAGACTGCAGCTGCTCAAGATGATGCTATATCTGATCTATCTGGAATGAAAGACAGACTGAAGGGCGTGTGTACACATTATGAAGGTACATTAAAATGTGCAACAGCCTGGGTTTGCCCACCCTTCTTGGAAGAGGGCCTCTTGTTGGATAATGTGCCATTGAAGCCGGGCTATGTGAAGTGCTACATGACTGAAGTAATGCCTGGATTCAATGAATTTGCCCTGAAAAATGTCCTAGGGGACTTTGATGAGCATAGGACCTTGGGAGAAACACTGTTACATCACATCTAGAGGCCACGAAAGGAAATAGACTTCATGGATGAGATCCCTGAAGCCCCGCCAAGAGCAACCAATGTCGCCCCTCAACCGGTGATGCTCTCCTTGCCACAACAGCCCTCGCGTGCTTCCCCCCAGGGAACCTAATACTTGTAATCCGATGGCTGATGCATCAACCCGTGATCAGCCTGCCCGACTTTGTGCCGTACAGGCCATGTCATCTTCCGCCCCAGAGCAGCCAGTGGCAAGGCCTACAACTGTTGAAGACGCACAACCGGTTCAGATGCCGTCCGTTGAAGTAGTGGGGGGAGACCCAGCTGCACCACATGCTCAGCAGACCAACCTGGTGGAACGGATTGCTAAGCAGTAACCGCCTGCTAAGCAGTCTGTAGGTCTAGAACCGACTGCTCATCAGACCGTCGGTCCGCAGCCGCGTGATCATCAATGCGTCAGCACAGCCTGCTCGGCAAACCAACGCGTTGGCACAGCCTCCTCAGCACACCGAGAAGTTGGCACCACCTGCGCAGAAACCCGACATACTTTCAACGCATGGTCAGCAGTCCGATGCCTCTGCTCCTACAACCCAGTAGTCCATCACAATAGCACCACCAGCTCAGTAGTCCAGCATAGCTAAACCGTCTGCTAAGCACTCCGTCGAAGCTTTACCGTCTGCTCGGCAGTCTGCCTTTCAGCCATCCAGACCTTGTACCAGAAGTGCTTCAAGTACCAAGAAAGTGGGCAAAAAGGCTGCACCCATGAGGAAGCATGCCCAGAGAGCAAAGAGGAATGAGAATGATTGCCTCTTACTAAAAGCACTCATCTCCCAGAACCAAATTAACAGCAAGTTGTTCGAATCAGAGAGTAATATTATTTCTGACGGCATGAATGATGCAGAAATAGATTTAGTGCTTGCTAAAAATAAAGCAGATGTACTTGAAGCACACAATTACGTCCATGGCCAGCCATTTCTTGTTGGCGAATACTTTCATGAGTGCAGCTCAAGTTGCCGCGAGTTACATAAATATTGCATGTATCAAATGTTAGCATGTCATCATGTTCTGCTAGTCTGCTACAATAGAGATCATTTCTGACACGATCCTGGTTCCTTCAGTGTGGATTTCAAGGACTTACATCTCTTCTTAAACTTCAACGAGCTCGATGCCACTCTTGTAAGATGCCTGATTTTGTAAGTACTTAACAAACTCTGATCAACTTCTCCATACAAGGCTGTAAATGATAAACAACTGACTGCATTTTATTCCTCTTTGGGGATTGAACGCGCAAAGAAGAAAAAGGGAGAGTGTGTATTTCATAGATCCTGCATTAGCAAATGGCACAACATTACATGGTAAGGACGAACGGGAATGGGCCATTAACACGGTCGCCCGTATCTTTGAAAACACGTCCCATGCAAAATCATTTCTCTAGCCATATCATGAACGGTAAGTCAAATAAAAAACCACGCATACACTGATTGTCTTTCAGATTTTGACATAATTTGTAAGTTCATGGCTTTCTTAATATGTAGCAATCACTGGATCTTGGTATTCATTGTTCCAAACAAGCACATAGTTTATTACATGGATTCTCTCAGAAAGTCAATAAACGCTCAGGATCTGACGCATCTTCAGCAATTCATGGATAGGTATTGAATTCTATGATGTTGAAATTAATTTGCATTCATATATGGTTCAATAATTGATGTTGTGAAAATTCATCTTCATTAGCAGTGTGTTCGCATTGTGGAAAACTAAACCAGGGAACCTGTTCAAGAGGGAACTACCTCGGCAGCACGAGATCGTTTCTCCGGTAACACACCGAAATCCGTTATTTTCAGAAAATGTATCCAATAGTATGCAAATACCTTTTCTTACGCTAGTCAAATGTTCAAGCTTCTAAATAAACCTCTTTCTATTTCTGTCCCAAGAAAAAAAATACATCTAACACTGGTTAGTTTGTTCCTAATAGGAAAAATACATGACTAATTCTGTACAAAAAAATTCAATGTCCTCAGCAACAAGTAGGGACCAACCTTTGTGGATACTATGTTTGCAGACACATGATTTCCATCTGCAAATCTGCTGATAGTTGTGAAGATACTCGCGAATTAGTACCAATAAGTCTATCTTAATTAATATCTTCTACTCTGCTCATATGGCACATTCTGATCTTAAAAATACTGTAGCTTATCTTAGAATCAAGGACCCCTGAACCGCTCCCCGCTGGTGAATTGCTAATGGTTCAGAGATTTATCAGCGACTTCTTCCTGAATCACTACATCAATCCCACTGGTGATAATGAAGATTTCAGCATGCCTTCTCCTAAAACATTGAGTAAGAGTTAGCCGCTAAACATATATGCATGGTTCCATTGTTTTCCATCTGATGAGGTCTTCGTATTTCGTACACTATGATTAATTATGTAATGCATATATATGTCGACAAATCATTGGAATTTAGCTACCATTTGTTCAATTGCAATTGTTGCGAAATCTGATGAATGTTCTTCCTGTGGACACTATTTGTTCAATTGCATATTGTGGTGAATTTGCTTTTTGCATGCCGATTCAAATGGGATATTTTTTCTTTAACCTGGCAATTGCTGTGCACACGGTTCAAATAAATGAGTGTGTGCGATCCACATCGGAAAGCATACGTCAATCGTAGCGGAACCGTCGATGATACACAGCAGATCGTAGACGATTTGCAGCACTACTACATGTGTGTAGGGGCTCCGAAACCATTTGTGATAACACATTATTGCACACGAGAGCTCAGAGTAAACCGTGCCCAATGTAAGATACAATCCCAGTCATAATTTTTTTCAGGAAACATGTGGGATCCCAAACGAAAAGCACACGTCACTTTTACCGCAACCATCGGTGATATACAACAAATCACAAACGGTCTGCAACACTTGTATGTGTTCGAAGGGGCTCTTGAACCGTTTGTGATAGAACATTATCGCACACGGTTAATTGTTTGGAAATGTGTGCGATAGAGTCATGCATGGCAGACGAGTTCCGCAGAAAACTCATGTGCGATGGGGCACATATTGCACATAGTTCATATGTTGGCCCGTGTGCCTTAGATATTGTTTCCCAAATGGTTCGTTACGACACACCGTTGGTTTCACTGCGTCATTAGAAACGTTTAATTACCGATCCCACATGTGTGACAGAATTTGGTGTGTGCTGCATCACATACGATTACATTTGGCAAGGCATCTGCATCATGGCTCGCTATCCCCGACGGTTTTTGGGTTATGTGGGAAGGACCCCCTATCACACACACTCACTTGGTGATGGATTAAAATGCCGTCGCGGAAAGGGGGTTAAAAACCATTTTTATAGCAGCTCGCTGTACCAGTGAATGAATGAAACTCGCAAAGTGACACACACATGATTTGTACACCTTCTTTGCTAACACCCACATGTAGTTGTAGTAGGGTTTTGATTTTATATGTAGTAAATGCATGGTAAATGCAAAAATGGCTTAAATGTAGCAAAATAGACCTGAAATGGGCCAGAAAATCAAACCTAGGGTATATTGGTGATTGCTTACTGTGAATTTTTTTTAAGGCGGAACGATGAAGTCACCGACGATTAGAGTCCGAATTGCCGCGTCTCCTTTTGGAAACTATGATCCTTCTTGTGAGATGCTCCGATTTCCAAGGAGTGATCATTAAAACTTGTGCCAAAGTTTACCAAAAAATTTCCACGGGGTTATGAGAGCATGCCATGGTGACACACCGATTTTCATGATTTTCGGACTCTATATGCATTTCTTGTAATTAAAATACCAACAAGGCATACGCCGGTGGCCGCACCTCGTGGCCGAAAATGTTTGAAAATTCTCCCCATTTCTCGGACAATGAATGAAAACTGACAAAGCGATAGACAAATGATTTGTACACCTTCTTTGCTAACACACACATGTAGTTGCGGCAGGGTTTTAATATATATGCACTAAATGCATGGTAAATGAAAAAAATGGCTTAAATAAAGCAAACGAGACCTGAAATGCACCAGAAAAACAAACCTAGTGGTGATTGCTTACCATGGAAAAAAAATCGAGATGAAATGATGAACTCACGTCTTCATTTCAAAATTACCACGTCTTCATTTCAAACGAAATTATGTTGTTTGTGCACACAGGCGCGTAGAGGCAACCGTTTCCATAGGACTTTCCACGCAGCGATCGACACTCTTTTTTCACTTTTTTCACCGAAGCCGCCAACATGCCCTCACCGTCCGCCCCCGTTTCACTCAATAGTCTGCATATTCCACCAAACTTCATCGCTAGGTCCCCTGATGGAGGCAAAGGTGTCCCTTATTTCGATGAGATGGTAACTGTCGTTTTGGAGGGAGTCGACTTTGACGATCCGACTATGAACGTGTGAAGACGTGGTGCCTTAGCAATAGCTAAACCAACTTCGAGAGCTTGTTGACCACGCCGGAGCACGATCAACCTGACCACAAAGGTCTGTTTCCTGCAGGAAAACAAAGAACAACCAAGAAACTAAGATTGCAATCTGGATATTGCTAATTTAAGAGGAAAGCTTTATTGATTAAAGTGGGTATCCGTGACGTCTTTGTCTGGTCGTTGCACACAAATGAAGTACGTGAGTTGCAGCTATGGTGAACTTCAATCTAAACAAAACCCAAAGTCTAAATGACTACCTACGGGCTGTATATATGGAGGAATAGGGGGGAATTTCATGACCCCTTGGAGGAGGGGTCCGAAACAAACCCTAACTCTGCTTCCCCACACATACAGACTCTAAAAACAACCTATACAGAAGTATTTCGAAATTACATGGGCCTGGCCCAATAATAAGATGACACAACACCTATAATAGCCTCTAGACAAAATTTATGAAGTAGCATCTTGTATATTTCATCCATGCCTTCATGCACTCATTACGGTGGTTTCAAAGCCCTGAAATCATTACTTGAAACTCCGTTCTTGTTCCCTTGTGCATTCCATCATCTCCATGCTTGATCTTGCTCCAATGTTCATCCTTCTTGTCCAAGCTAGGCCCTTCATTTGTAAGAAAAACAAATGTATCCAATTTAGGCAGCAACATATTCTCATGAACATTAGAATCATTACCAAGAAATGAAAGTACCTGATAATTTAATTGGCGTGCGCGAGCTCTAGTAATTGGTCCAGTATATATAACAGCAAGGGCTGTGGGTGTAACAATGGTATTGATGTCCTCAATAGCTTCAATCTTGGCTTTATCAACTTCAATTCCCTGTGGATTGACAACATAGCCAAGAAAAGATACTCGATCGGTGCAAAAGGTGCACTTGCCAAGGTTACCAAACAAATGTGCATCACGTTGCGCAATAAAAACAACATGTAAATGTACCAAATGTTCCTCGAAAGATTTGCTATAAATCAGTATATCATCAAAATAGACTACCACAAATCATCCAATGAAAGCACGTAAAACGTCGTTCATTAATCTCATGAAAGTGCTAGGTGCATTAGTTAACCCAAAAGGCATGACTAACTACTCATATAAGCCAAACTTAGTTTTGAACACTGTTTTCCATTCATCTCCCAATTTCATACGAATTTGATGGTATCCACTATGCAAATAAACTTTGGAGAAAATAGTAGAGACACTTAACTCATCAAGCATATCATCTAACCTAGGAATAGGATGATGATAACGAAAAGTAATATTATTAATGCCTCTACAATCCACACACATACATGATGTACCATCCTTTTTTGGCACTAGTATAATAGGAACAACACCAGGACTAAGAGATTCGGGTATATAACCTTTGTTGAGCAGCTCCTGTACTTGACGCATAATCTCCTTCGTCTCCTCTGGATTGGTATGGTATTGTGCATGGTTTGGCGATGAAGCACCGGGAGTTAAGTCAATTTGATGCTCAATCCCTTGAATAGATGGTAATCCCGGTGGCACGTCTTGTGGAAAGACGTCAGTGAACTCCTGCAAATTGTTAGTCACAACAGGAGGCAAAGAGGGAGGCATGTCCTCAAATGGAAATAATGCCTCTTTGCACACAAAAGCATAGCAAACAGATTTGCTGAAATCTAGATCATCAATATCAGATTTGGTGGCAAGTAAACATCCACTATTCAATTTAATTTCAGAAGCAACACTAGATGGTTTATTATTAGGCTTCATTTGTTTCTCAAATTCTTTTGCCACAATATGATTTCACTCTTATTTGGATCCTGTTTTGCTTTACTAGCTCTATTAATATCATCTTTCAAATGGAATTAGGAGACATATGAAGCAAAGTAATATGTTTATCTTTATGAACAAGAGTATACTGATTGTTTCTATTATGGTGTACATTTTTTTTATTAAATTGCCATGGTCTACCAAGTAATAAGGAACCTTGCATGGGCAATCAACATAATTAGCATATGTAGCTATACTAAAGTGCAGATGAATAGTACATGTTACCTTAACCTTGCCACTGTTGTTGAACCATTGGATGTAGTAAGGATGCGGATGTGGTCTTGTGGTGAGAGACAGCTTCTCCACCATCTCAATACTTGATGTGACGGTGGCCCAATCTTCAATGAGAGTGGGGATAATTATTGATTTGGTGGATTTTGAGCTTGACAATCCGACTATACCGTACCCGACGACACGCCTTGAAAATCGCTAAACCAATCTCCGATGGTTATTGATCCTGCCGTAGGCGTGATCAACCTGAACAACAAGTTTCGAGTTCCTGCAAGCAACCGAAGAACTAGCAAGAACAAAGATGAATTGCAATCTGAAATTACGGATGATAAAGTGAGTACACGAACTAGGTGAAAAGTTGGGGTTCCACTGTGGATCTGACAAGGCGGCAGTCCTACACGTCTTGTAGATGCAAATTGTAGCAATGGCTAGACAATTCAATAAAACCCAGGTCTAAAACCTAATCTAGGATAGCTATTTATTAGAGACAGATGTATGTAGAGGCGGACGTGTGGCCAGTCGGTTTGCTGTGTCCCATCCTGACATGAACTGCTTTAGACGTACGTCCACGGGCCTGCGTGTAGATGCCGGAGCATTGCAGGGCCGGATTGCAAGTCAATTCTGGGGTCCTTGTGCAGCCAAATATTTTAGTGCCCATATCCTTGTCCTTGTACATGTAACATCAAGTGGTGGCTACGATGGATGGTTCCGTGGGTGCATGCATGCATGTGATATGGTTGGATCCGGTGGGGACATGCATGCACTGTTTGCTTCATCTGATTGGAATGCACAGTTGTTTTCATCTCTAATCTCTCCTTTATTCCTGAGTACAAGCAAATTGAAATATGAGTGTAGCATCATATTTATCAGTTAAATCATGTGTACAAAGAAGCGATAGTACCTGGCCATTTATTTGACGCGCACACACTCTAGTCATAGGTCCAGGTGGAACAACTAGTGAAGGAGCCACAGTGGGTGTAACGATGGAAGTGATGTCCTCATCACCCCCCTTCTTGAATCGAAGTCGTCCTCGAAGATATCTCTTCGTCCTCACCAAATAGGGTTTTAAATCTGCAATGTTAAAGGTTGGATTAACCCGAAATTCTGCAGGCAGATCAAGCTTATATGCATTGTCATTAATTTTTTCTATCACTTTAAAAGGTCCATCCGCACGAGGCATTAATTTTGACTTTCGTAAATCATGAAAATGGTCTTTTCGCAAATGCAACCATACTAAATCACCTGGTTGAAACACAATATTTTTCCTGCCCTGACTACCAGCAAGTTTATACTTGGCATTCATGCGTTCAATATTTTTCTTAGTCATCTCATGCATTTTTAATACTAACTCAACACATTCTTTAGCATCAAGGTTTACCTTCTCCGAAGATGGAATAGGTAATAAATCAATTGGTGCATGAGGTATAAATCCATCAAAAATCTCAAAAGGACATAATTTTGTGGTAGACTGAACTGTACGATTATAAGCAAACTCTACATGAGGTAGACATTCTTCCCACATTTTGAAATTCTTTTTTAAACAGCCCTAAGCATAGTAGATAATGTATGATTTACCACTTCAGTTTGACCATTAGTTTGAGGATGACATGTAGTACTAAATAAAAGCTTAGTCCCCAATTTTGTCCACAACACCCTCCAAAAGTGGCTTAGAAATTTTTTGTCACGATCAGAAACAATTGTATTTGGCACACCAAGCAAATGAACTACTTCACGAAAGAACAAATCAATAATGTGAGTAGCATCGTCACTTTTATGACAAGGTATAAAATGTGCCATCTTAGAGAATCAGTCGACAACCACAAATATACTATCCCGCCCCCGTCGTGTCCTAGGGAGTCCTAATACAAAATCCATAGATATATCTTCCCAAGGACTGCTAGGAAAAGGAAGAGGCATATATAAACCATGCGGGTTCAATCGTGACTTAGCTTTTTGGCATGTCGTGCAGTGTGGAACATATCTCTCCACATCCCTTCTCATTTTCGGCTAGAAGAAATGACCAGCAAGGATATCTTCTGTCTTCTTGACACTGAAATGTCCCATGAGTCCTCCTCCATGCGCCTCCTGTAACAACAAAAGACGATCAGAGCTATCTAGGATGCATAGCTTATTAGCGCGAAAAACAAATCTGTCATTAACGACGAACTTGTTCCAAGTTATACCCTCTCTGCAATTGAGCAATATATCTTTAAAATCGACATCATTAGCATATTGCTCTATTATAGTTTCAAGTCCAAATTTTTTTAAGTCAAGTTGTGATAACATGGTATAGCGTCTAGACAATGCATCGACAATAACATTCTCCTTCCCTTTATTGTGCTTAATAACATAAGGAAAAGATTCAATAAATTCCACCCATTTTGCATGTCTACAATTCAATTTGCTTGACTTCTAATATGCTTGAGTGATTCATGATCAGAATGCATGACAAACTCCTTACGCCATAAATAATGTTGCCAAGTCTCCAAAGTCCGAACTAGTGCATAAAGTTCTTTATCGTATGTTGAATAATTCAGACTAGGCCCACTGAGTTTTTCACTAAAGTATGCTACTGGTTTGCCTTCCTGTAATAAAACACCACCTAAACCAATGCCATTAGCATCACATTCTAAATCAAACATTTCATTGAAATCAAGTAATTGCAGCAAAGGAGCATGTGTAAGCTTATCTTTAAGAATAGTGAAGGCTTCCTCTTGTGCGCCGCTCCAGACAAATGGCACATTTTTATTTGTGAGCTCATTGAGTGGCCCTGCAATGGTACTAAAATCCTCCATGAACCGCCGGTAGAACCCAGCAAGTCCGAGAAAACTTCGTAACCGTGTGACCAAGTTAGGGGTCGGCCAACTCTGGATCGCTTCAACCTTGGCTTTATCAACTTCAATTCCCTGCGTTATCACAACATAGCCAAGAAAAGCGACTCGATCCATGCAAAAAGTGCACTTCTCGATATTACCAAATAAATGTGCATCACATAGAGCAGAAAAAACAGCACGCAAATGGTCTAAGTGTTCCTCTAGTGACTTACTATAAATCAGAATGTCATCGAAGTATACTACCATAAATCATCCAATGAAAGCTCGCCAAACTTCATTCATTCATCTCATGAAAGTACTAGATGCATTAGTCAATCCAAAAGGCATAACTAACCACTCATATAAACCAAATTTAGTTTTGAAAGAAGTTTTCCATTCATCACCTAGTTTCATATGAATTTGATGGTAGCCACTACGCAAGTCCACTTTTGATAGAGGCGAGGGTGTCCCAATGTTTCGATGAGATAGCTATCATTTTCTGTGGGAGTCGACCTTGATGATCCGACTATGAACGTGCGAGATGTCCCACCTTAGCAATCGCTAAACCAACTTCCGAGGGGTTATTGACCACGCCGGAGCACGATCAACCTGACCACGAGAGCCTATTTCCTGCAAGCAAATGAAGAACAAGCAAGAAATTGAGATTGCAATCTGGATATTGCGAATATAAGAGGAAAGCTTTATTGAAGAAAGTGGGGTTCTATGATGTGTTGGTCTGGTCGTTGAACACAAACGAAGTACGCGAAGTTGCAGCTATGGCAAACTTTTAATCTAAACAAAACTCAAGTCTAAACGATGCCTTATGGGCTATATTTATAGGGGAAAAGAGAGGGGATTTCGTCCACCCTTGGCAAGGTGGGACTAAAATACCTCCCGGTTCGTTTCCCCTATAATACGGACTCTAAAAACAACCTATGAAGTAGTATTTCAAAATTACATGGGCCTGGCCCAAAAATAAGGCGGCACATCACCAATAATAAGCTATGGACGAAATTTATAAACGTCCATCTTGTATATTTTGTCCATCTTCTTCTATGTGATCATGGTGGCTTTAAAGTGTGGAAATCTCCACTACAAACTCCAGTCTTGTTCTCTTCGCATGCGCCTTCATCTTCATGCTTGATCATGCTCCAATGTTCATCCTTCTTGTCCATGCCAGTCCCTTCAATTGTAAGCAACAAAAATGTATCGAACTTAGGAAGCATCATATTCTCATGAACTTTAGAAACATTACCAAGAAACGGAAGTACCTGATAATATAACTGGCCTGCGTGACTATACTAATCGATCCAATAGGTATAGTAGTAGGGGCTGTGGGTGTAACTATGGCCTCCATGTCCTCATCAACTTTAGAAAAAACAACTGAGCCACTGATTTCATCAAGCATGCCATCTAATCTAGGAATAGGATGACAATATCGAATTGTAATATTATTGATGGCTCTACAATCAACACACATACGCGAAGTATCGTTTTTTTAGGAACAAGTAAAATGGGCACAACACATGGACTAAGTGATTCATGAATGTAACCTTTATAGAGTAATTCTTGAACTTGTCGCTGAATCTCCTTGGACTCCTTTGGATTAGTCCGGTACGGTGCATGGTTGGGTAGTGAGGCGCCAGGTATCAAGTCAATTTGGTGTTCAATTCCTCTCATAGGTGGCTGCCCGGTGGTACTTCCTTTGGGAAAACACCATGATACTCCTGCAAAAGGTTAGCGACAAGAGGAGGCAAAGAAGAAGGCATATCCTCAAATGAAAACAAAACTTCTTTGCAAATAAGAGCATAACATTCATCAGTCTGAGCATCTAACTAAAAAAATTCAGCACGTATAGCTAAGAAAGAAGCATCTTTCAATTTAATTTCTTTAGATGTGCTAGGATCAGATTTGTGCATGTTATTAAATTGTTCTAACTCATTACTTTCTGATTTTCAGAATTAGTACGCTCAGTATTTGTGTTTCTACTAGCCCTTGCAAGATCATCTTTTAAAATTTGCTCAGGAGACATAGAGTGTAGAATGATTTTCTTTCCTTTATGTGTCAGAGTGTAGTGATTAGTTCTACCATCATGTAAACATTGTTTATCATACTGCCATGGCCTTCCTAGTAACATAGAACAAGCTTGCACATGCACAATATCGCAGTCAATAGTATCATGGTATGAACCTAAAGAAAAAGGAACTCTCACCATGCGTGTTACCTTTACTTTTCCACCAACATTAAACCATTTAATGTAGTAAGGTTGTGGATGTTGTTGGGAAGGTAGGGAGAGCTTCTCCACCATGTCAATGCTTGCTAAATTGTTACAACTCCCTCCATCAATGATTATGCGAACTGAACGATCGTGGACAACTCCTTTGATGTGGAAGAGGTTGTGACGTTGATCCTTCTTTGCTTTGACAATCTGAGCACTAAGGACACGATGTGATATGAGACTAATGTACTTATCGGCATCTTCGGCGGTCACATGTTCTTCCTCTTGCATCGGTCTTGTGTCATCATCTTCATGTGTAGCGAGTAAGGCATATGTATCTTCATCAAAATCACTAGCAGAGTCATACTCGCCGTCTTCACGAATGATCAATACACGCTTATTAGGACACTCCTTCATGACATGGCCAAATCCCTTACAAGTGTGGCACTAGATATCCTTTGTTCTTTTGGAGGAAGCGGCCGATGATGACAAACTATTTGTTGGAGTTGGTGAAGTACTTTTCATTTGTGCTGAAGTGTGTGATGCTGAAGTTGATTAAGTAGGGCCCGGTCGAGAGGTTGCAGGTGATGTCGTAGAGGTGCGAGTGGATGGGACAACAGGGGTGCGTGGCGCCCATGTGGAAGTACGTTCTGCAGAAAAATTTGAATGCATTCTCGAATGACCCTGCACTTCTTGTTCAACATGTATAGCAATATGGAATAAACATGTCATTGAATTATAATCCTTATAAGTAAGTATGTCATAAATTTCTCTATTCAATCCACCCAAGAACCTAGCCATAGAGGCTTCCTCAGTCTCAACTAAACCACAATGTAACATGCCCATTTGCAATTCTTGATAATAGTCTTCCACAGATTTAGATCCTTGGTTCAAGACTTGTAGTTTATTTAGCAAGTCATGTTCATAATATCCGGGAACAAAGCGGTGACGCATTATTAATTTCAAAGCTTCCCAAGTGGCAGGAATATTATTAGGATGTTTGCGACAATGTTCTCTCCACCAAACAGAAGCAAAATCACTAAACTCACTAGTTGCATCCCTAACTCTTTTATCATCAATAAAATCATGGCAAGCAAAATTTTGATCAACTAATAATTCCCATTCAAGATAAACATCTAGATCATACTTCCCGTCAAAAGGAGGCATGACAAATTTAATTTTACCCAAAGAGTCGTCATGGCCACGTACAACAGGACGCTAGTGTCATCCCATACCTTGTTCAATATTGCGTAGTCGACGATGATCACGATCATTGTTATAATTAACTGCATCAGGATCCTCAGAATCACCATCATAATTATCATGTTGGATGTCCTCATGTGGGCTGGCTATCGAGTTGGCGTTGTGAGGACGGGGCTGGTCGACGGCATCGGTGTATGGAAGAGGGTGCCTCGGGTCCCCCGGGATCACCCGACAAGCTCGTTGTAGACCTGTGTTGGCGGCTGGAAGATGCGGAGCGGCAGTGGAGGCGGCACCCAGACGGGCATCCTAGGCATTGGGACATTTCATAATAGAAGCAAGTGTTTGAGTGAACGTCTCATTGCTATCCTCGATCGACTTGAGACACTTATCAAGTGCGCCCTCGAACGCTGTGAACCGCTCGGTGTATGCATGCACATCCTCCTCAAGGCGTGCCATCGTGGCTTTCGTGGCGTCTTCGTCACCTGCCATGGTTAAGATGAAACAAGAACAAAATCACAAGTATATTGCTCCTAAAGTAACTAGGGTGAGGCAGTGGAAAATATCTCTCAACTCTCGAGCAATTACCAAGCTCTTACCAGTTCTTACCGTCCTGCAGTGGTTGTTGGCCGTTGGCGATGTCAAAAGTTATCAAAAGATTGATATAGCGATTACCAAGGGACCGAACAAGGTACAATATAGAAAGTGGAGCTTGGTGAAGGTTTCCTCAACTCACAATATGTGGCACAATTAAGCAAAAAGTAATGGAAGCTGAATAATTGTTCAAACTCCTAACTAGTGTTGGCAATCAACTAGTAAGAGATAAAACAATCTAAGCCCAGATACTGAAACAAGTGAGTGGAAACCGATGAAAATTTGAGATCTCTAAATAGCTGCATATAAGTGAGGTATAAATGCAGTGTAGGTGTAACCAAGAATAGAAAATGTCCAGCAAGTATTACTTATATGAATAGACTAAAAGTCAGAACAGTAAAAGAGATTGTCTGAAAGAATGTAACCGACCTGAACTTTGCAAAATATTTGTTTGCTTTCTTTTTTGCTCTTGTTTTTTCTTTTTCTTTTTGGGGCCAGTTGCTACAGAAGTCGAGGACACAATTGAAGTCATGAGAGAAAAATAAAATAATGCAACGCTATTTGACACGGGCTACGAGAGCTAGCTATAAGTGCGCTGGTGTTGAGATTAGCAAGGACTAGCAGGTACTAATGCACAGGAACAGCAGAAAGTATGGGGTGTGAAGGCAGACACAGATGAAGAGATGTATGGTCACTAACGTGCGCGTGGGAATAGCAGCGTGGAGGGGCAGACACTGGGTGGCTGATGTCTGGGAGGACGCGTGAGATGAGGCTGCACGTACGCATGCGCAGGTTGACCTAGTCTGGAATATGCTCATGGAGCAACGCCTGTACGCGCGTAAAACAATACAACTTGCTTTGTTTGTGTCCAGATTACGAACGAACTTGCGGCAGAAAATATGGTGGACAAAAACAAGGTTCAATCTAGTATATGATTTTCTGCCAAAACTAATCTAAACCAACACTAATTCTAGGTTAATGTAACCAAAAATTCAAATACACACATACTAGATGCAAAAATTGCTAAAGGCTAAAAAGGTAGGCGTAATGGATGAACTAATCTAATTTTTTTTGGCTATTTTGTGGGTTATGGAACAAAAAATAAACTAATCTAGTAAAACCATAAATCTTTCATCGATGAACCTGAAAACTGATACCACTTGATGTGACGGTGGCCCGATCTTTCGATGAGAGTGGGATAATTATCGATTAGGTGGATTTTGACCTTTTCGATCCGGCTATACCGTATGCGATGACACGCCTTGACAATCGCTAAACCAATCTCCGATGGTTATTGTCGTGGGAAAACACGACCACCTATGGGGCCATCGGCCCCTTGTGGTTCGGCAGGGGGGAAGGACGCATTGCACAAAGAGCGGAGGGCGCGGAGCAGCGCGACAGCGATCACACAGGCAGTTTTTACCTAGGTTCGGGCCGCCGCGAGGTGTAAAACCCTACTGCTTTGGTGGATTGATAAGAGGACCGTGGTGGAGACACATCGCTCTAGCCTGGCAGGGTTGCCTCGGGGCGAGAGCAGCTACGCGCGTATGAGTCTACAAGGGTCCGAATCCTTTCTAAGGTTGCCATGGCCCTCCTTTTATAGATTAAGGGGTCACCACAATGGCAGATCAGTCATTGTCTACTGATTAGATAGCAAACAGTGCTATCATACCTAACTCTGCAGACAGGACAGAGCGCATTAAATGCACCACTTAGTGTCACATTGTAGCGCAGCCCGGCAAGCCTTGCCGGGCCGTTCGGCCTCCTTTGTCGGCGTTCTGGGAACCAGGGTACCAAGACTTGCTTGCTTGTGGCCCACAGCATGGCTCCATCGACGGCCTGGTATGGCCCATCTGCGACACCAACAAGACAAGACCCTCGCGAGGCGGACGACACCAAGACCTCCGGAGGGAGTGGCCACCCCAGGGCTGCTCCTGAGGAGCAGAGTTTTCTATGCAAGCGCCCAACCTCATGAGGTTGCGATGACACAAGCCATGATGACCAAGGCCAGGCGGGCGCCAGCGGGCGCAGAGAAGACAGTTTCCTCTTTGGTGCAAAGGAGGCAAGCGCAGGCGCGGGGTCCCGAGGAATCAGCCAAAGGTTTCCATTCCCGTGCAACGAGACCAAGACCGCCAGGATGGCAGGAAGGATGTCATCGTCGAGCCCACCGCAGCGTCACAACCAGGAGCTTTGCAGGAGAAGACCACCTTTCGTCAGGATAAGATGTACTACTTGTCCCCTTTCAAATTGGCCGTTGTGGGATCCCTTCCCACCTACATTTTGGAGGAAGAGGACCAAGGCAACTATATATAGGTTAGCAACCACCCTAGAGAGGGAGATCCGATCCAACCGAAGGATAGCTCATCCACACCCAAGAGCAGGCCTCGCGAGCTTGTTCATCCCTTGTACTTGTTCATCCACAGCCCCTCGTGAGGCAAATCCCCCACAAAGCAGGAGTAGGGTCTTACACTGCAAGGTGGCCCGAACATGGGTAAACTGCCATGTTCATCTTCTTCCTCGATTCATTGAGCTAGGCTGTAGGGCAGCGAGTTGGTTGGCTGGATAGGTTGAGTTCTTCGCACATGCCCCAGAGTTTGAACCTTTCTTGGGTCTGCGGAGCCCTGAATCCAACATTTGGCGCGCCAGGTAGGGGCGTGTCAAAACTCTACCCCTCTCATTAGCCGCGCGCCACTCGCACCGCACACCCCCATGGCTGGCGCTGCCCCACCTGCCGAGCCACTGGGCGCGCTCGGAGCCGCGGGGGGCCAACGGGCCTTTTTCCCCGCCCTACAGCAGGTGCAATGGCCGCCGAAGTTTAGGCCGACGCTACCCCCGTTGTACGACGGCATGGGCAACCCCGCGGAGTTCCTTCGCCTGTACGAGTTAAGCATCGAGGCGGCGGGCGGCGACGAGAAGGTCATGGCGTACTGGCTCCCCATGGCTCTCATGGGCGTGCCGCGTTCCTAGATGCTTAGCCTGCCGGAGTAGTCGATGGCCTCCTAGGAGGAGCTGCGCAATCAGTTCATTGTGCGCTTCACGGCACCGGCGCCCCATGCCGTAGCGGCCCTCCTAGGTGGGTCGCAGGCGCCGGCCTCAGGCCGCCACGCCAAGCAGTTCTTCCGACAGATAGGAGCCACCCAACAACGGCGAGAGGCTTCCTCAGGCCGGGCGGCGCCTGAGACCGACATCACCTTCGACTCCAGGGATCACCCAAAGACTACGGTCGGCGCATGCGTGCTCCCCTTGCTGTGCACACCCACCATCAGCAATGTCACGGTCACCAGAACCCTCATCGACGGCGGCGCTGGCCTCAACATCCTCTCCGTGGAGGCCTTCAACCTGCTCCAAGTGCCTTACGATCGGCTCGCCCCCACCAGGCCCTTTTCAGGGGTGCTCGATGGCTCCATCGTTCCCCTAGGGCAGATCCGCCTCCCCGTCACCTTCGGCATGCGCCGCAACTACCGCACCGAGCTCATCGACTTCGATGTTGCCCGCATCGGCCTCCCATACAACGCTATCCTTGGGTATCCGGCCCTTGCCAAGTTCATGGCGGCGACGCACCCCGGCTAGAATGTCATCAAGATGCCTGGGAGCAGCGGCATCCTTACTATGGTGGGAGACACCAAGGATGCCCTTCTGGCCCTCAGGCTCGCTTTCAAAGCCACGACGGCTGCACGGTCGGACACGGAGGGCGCTCCGGAGGTCCCGGAGGCCGCGCCCGCAAAGAAGAAGCAGCTGTCCTCTCAAGACCGGGCTGAGATGAAGCAAGTGCGAGTCGATGACCGGGGCTCAGGCCTCACCTTCACCATAGGCGCCGGCCTCCCACCAGACCAAGAAGAAGCGCTGGTCGGTTTCCTCCGTGCAAACAAGGATGTGTTTACATGGGAGGCGACGCACCTGGTTGGCGTCCCGCGGGACATGATTGAGCACCATCTGATGGTGTGCCCCGGCGCGCGCCCGGTGAAACAAAAGGCATGGTGACAAGCCCAGGAGAAGCAATCGTTCATCGTCCAGGAGGTCCGCAAGCTACAAGAAGCCGGCGTCATCCGAGAAGTGCGGCACCCGGATTGGTTGGCCAACCCGGTCATCATCCCCAAGAAGGGGGGAAAGGAGCGCATGTGCGTCGACTTCATGAGCCTCAACAAAGCTTGCCCTCAAGCCACATTCCCTCTTTCGCGCATCGACCAGATCGTTGACTCCACCGCCGAGTGCAACCTGCTGTGTTTTCTGTATGCCTTCTCGGGCTACCACCAGATCAAGATGGCGGTGCAAGACGTCAAGAAGACGGCCTTCCTTTCCCCGTGCGGGGTGTACTGCTACACCTGCATGCGGTTCGGATTGCGCAACGCCGGCGCGACCTTCCAGCGATTGATGCACATCGTCCTGGGCAAGCAGCTCGGGAGGAATGCCGAGGCGTACGTCGACGACATAGTGGTCAAGTCGCGGGAAGCAAGAACCCTAGTCGAACATCTAGAGGAAGCATTTGCCAACTTACGCAAAGTGAACCTATGGCTTAATCCGGAGAAGTGCATGTTCGGCGTCCCGTCCGGCAAGCTGCTAGGTTTCTTGGTGTCACACAGGGGAATCGAGGCTAACCCAGAGAAGATCAAGGTGATAGAAGGAATGAGCCCGCCGCAGACCCTCAAGGAAATGCAGAAGCTTGCGGGCTACGTGACCTCGCTGGGGCATTTCATCTCCAAGCTCGGTGAGCGCGCCCTCCCATTTTTCAAGTTTACGAAGAAGAAGGGCATGTTCGAATGGACTCGGGAGGCTGAGGAAGCTTTTCAAGACCTCAAGAGGTATCTCACTAGCCCCCTGGTGATGGTGGCACCTCGACCTCTTGAGCCCCTGGTACTTTACCTGGCTGCCACACCCCACTCGGCTAGCACGGCACTCGTGGCGGTCCGGGAAGAGCGCGCGGGTGCATGCGTGCGGCGTGGCACCCTGTCTTCAGCCACGCCATCGCCACCTCAGGACGGCGCCCCCGAGGCTCGATTACCCCGACGGAGGGCGAGGCTCCTGAGGCCCCCATGCCTCAGTCAGGGGCGGACGCCATCGACTCCTCTTCCCTCGTCGAGCACCCCGTTTACTTCATCAGCACTATGTTGCGTGACGCGCGCACACGCTACCCCATGCCACAGAAGCTCCTGCTCGCACTCCTCGTCGCCTCTAGGAAACTGTGGCACTACTTCCAAGGCCACCCCATCAAGGTCATCTCCATGTACCCCCTGGAGAGGGTGCTCCGCAGCCCCAATACCGCGGGGAGGGTGGCCGAGTGGAACATCGAGCTGCAGGCATTCCAGCTGGAGTTTAGCACCACTAGGGTCATCAAGGGCGTGACCCTCGCTGACTTTGTGGCGGAATGGACTGACGCCCTGACCGAGGGCAGGGTGAAGACCGCTCCCTCATGCTCGGAGATGAGGCTCCTGATGGCTGGGTCATGTACTTCTACGGCGTGTTCACACGCTGAGGCGTGGGGGCTGGAGCCGTGCTCATCTCACCTACCCAGGACAAGCTCTACTATGCCGAGCAGCTCTGCTTCCAGCATGGCAAGAAGGTCTCCAACAACATCGTGGAATATGAAGGCCTGATCGCAGGCCTCAGGGTCGCGGCAGGCCTGGGGATCAAGTGCCTCACCATCAAGGGCGACACTTAGCTCCTCGTCAACTTCTCCAACAAGGAGTACGTACCCAAGGATGAGCACATGGAGGCCTATCTGGAGGAGGTACGCAAAATTGAAAAACGGTTCTTGGGTTTGGAGTTGCAGCATGTCCCGCATGGCACGAACAAGGAGGCGGACGACATCACCAAGAGAGCGTCACGGCGTGACCCCCAGAAGCCTAGCGTCTTCGAGGAGAGGCTCTTCAAGCCATCAGTTGCCCCCTCTGTTCCGGGCCCGGCATTGCTCTAGGAGGAACTGCCCCAGGCCCCCTCCTCGGGCACCCTGGCCTGTAGCACAACCTTTGAAGCCCACCTGCTCCTGGCCCTCGAACCTCAGGAGGGGTGCTGGACCGAGGAGCTCAAGGCGTACCTGCTCCAAGGCACCTTGCCAGAGAAGGAGGAAGACGCAGAATGCGTGGCCCGTCAGGCCACCGCCTACTGCTTGCAGGATATCGAGCTCTACCAAAGGTGCCCAAGTGACACTTTGCTGCGGTGCATCTCCAAGGAGCAGGGATGCGAGCTGCTGGCTGATATCCATGGTGGGGATTGTGGGCATCACTCTTCATCGCGCACCCTCATGGCAAGGCGTTTTGCAGCGGTTTCTACTGGCCCACGGCGCTCAACGATGCCACTGAGCTGGTGAGATCCTGTGAGGCCTGCCAATTCTATGCCAAGCAGATCCACCAGCCCGCCCAGGGCCTCCAGACCATTCCGCTCTCATGGTTGTTCGTGGTCTGGGGGCTGGATATCTTCGGCCCATTTCCCCGAGCGACCGGGGGCTACCGCTACCTCTACGTCGCCATCGACAAGTTCACCAAGTGGGCGGAGGTGGAGCCCGTGTGCACCATTCCGGCGGGCTCGGCCGTCAAGTTTATCAAGGGCCTCGTGAGCCGCTTCGGGGTCCCCAATTGTATCATCACTAACAATGGCTCTCAGTTCATGAGCGACCTCTTCAAAACATATTGTGCTAACCTTGGAACGCAGATATGCTACGCTTCAGTGGCGCACCCGTGGAGCAACTGCCAAGCCGAACGCGCCAACACGGAGGTCCTGAGGGGCCTCAGGACTAGGAGATTCAAGAAGAAACTTGAGGCCTGCGGCAGGGGTTGGCTCGACGAGCTGCAATCCGTGCTATGGTCCATCCGCACCACCGCTACTAAGCCCACCGGCGAGACCCCGTTCTTCCTCATCTACGGGGCTGAGGCGGTCCTCCCGCATGAGGTCAGGCATCGCTCCCCGCGGGTCTTGGCGTTTGACAAGGCACGCCAGGACGCCTCGCGGGGGATGGACCTCGTGCTCGGGGAGGAGGGCCGACGCCAAGCCTCACTCCGTGCCGCGAGGTACCAGCAGGCGCTGCAGCGGTATCACTGCCGTAGCGTTTGCTCCAGGACCCTCGAGGTGGGTGACCTCGTCCTGAGGCGGGTGCTCTCCAGCGAGGGGCTTCACAAGCTCTCGCCCATGTGGGAGGGCCCATTCAGGATCGCCCGTGTCTCCAGGCCTGGCGCCGCACGCCTGGAGACGCAGGATGGGGTCCCCATCCAGAACGCCTAGAACATCCAGCACCTCCGGAAGTTCTATCCGTGAACAAGGCCATGTGCCTCTCAAGTCTCCACCCGTGACACTCTCACGTAATAATGAGTGGGGCTGTACACGCCCCGGAGTCTCCTGAGTGCCGCCCCTGTGCCTCACGGGAGCTCCCACCCACGTCCTAGTGGAGGCCCCATGCTCCGCGCTGGCGGGAAGACCAGAAGACTAGTCTAGGTGCCGGATGCGGCTGTTCTTTTGCTTGCTTTCTGTAGTTGGTTTGCCACTTCTTGGAATGAAATTTGAAGTTCTCGCATCCTTATTTGAGAGGGTTGGGAATTTTTCTCCTCGCCGCATTCACTCTTTCAGGCCTCGTTCTAGGGAGAGTGGCAGTTGCCCGTCACTCTTACTCGCGTGTCTCGTGCGTGGGGGCTGGGCACGGTGTGTATGCTTGGGCCCGCCCGCGAACGCACCTCGCCAAAGCCTCGGTATTTGGCCTTTGGCATCTTAATCCTTGCGTGACGCCCTCAAACGAGCTAACGGGCACGCACGCCCTCCTGAGTCCGTACCTCCGGGCATCGCGACGCGGCGTACCAGCGGCCCACGATCGGGGGCTCACGCGGGGCACGGCACCTCCAGAGGTTCCCTGACCCCGCGGTCGACGGCTGCCTCCCGAGGCCTAAAGACCGTCGAACCCTCCAAAAGAAAACTTTGGGCGCGCAGGAGGCTCCGGAGAAGCGCCCCCCCGTGGCATGGGAATCTACCGCAAGCACACTAAGCTAAGTCACCTCAATCACAATCAGCAAAAAGTGGTCAATGAGCAGCAACACGGGTATCAGGATGCAATATAAAAACGATAAAATAGCGGCTTGAGTGCCATGGTTCATTACATGCCCCCGCAGGGCTCTCTACTTCTTGATGCAGGCAAAAGAAAGAAGCAAAAGGCCACGCGGCCATCGCGGCTCCCGAGTCCCGGCTCCAGCCACGCCCGCGCTCAGTCGGAGTCCTCCCCCTGCTTCACCGGGGCGCGGTGGCAAGGCGGCTCATCTCCTTCCCTGGTCCAAGCTCGATGGCGTGGCGGCTCGTCGTAGTCGCCGTCGCTCATGCTCTGCCCAGAAGAGGAGCCGTTGCCGCTGGAGGCGTCGCGGCCGTCGCCAAGGGCAAGCTCACCGCCGGAGATGGTGTCGTCCCTCCGGCGGTTGTCGTCGGAGGGGTGGAGGTCGTCGTCGTCACTGTCGTTCTTCGGGCAGCACCCCAGGTGCCTGCCGTCCTCCCCAAAGACCCTAACGAAGAGGGTTGTAGCGCCGTCATACCTGAAGTAGAGGGTACACCTCCCCTACAGGCCGCGTGCGCAGGCGAACGACTGCCACCCGCGGTTCAGGAACATGTTGCCGGCGGGGGTGACCTCGACCTCCACCCAGGAGGCCTTGCTGCAGCAACCATCGTCTTGCAGCCAGAGGCCGCCAGGTCCCCCGGCCGGTAGCGCATCCACGTAGAAGCGCGGGAGCTGGAACCAGACACTGGCGGGCCTTTCCGCCCACACCACAAACTCCGAGGACGTGTCGGCTGAATAAGATAGCAGGCGCGGTGGCCGGACAGCTGCCACATGCCTCCCTCCTTGGCCGCAGCTGCCCCAGCCGCAGGAGCCCCCGCCGCGGGAGGGAGCGCCCCCATGACTGCCGGAGGCAGTGCCAGCCTATGAGGAAGTGAGCCTGCGCCCTCGGGGCGCCACCACTGGCGTCGCGACATGCTTGCGGGGGCGGCCGCGGCCCCTCTTGGGCGGCGGCGAGTCTGGCCCCTCCTTGGGAGCCTTTCCCTTCTCCGCGGCGGAAAACCTCCTCACTGGCGCCATGGATGCTTTCGCTAGATGGCGGAGAGAAGAAGAAGGAGAAACGAGGGGCGAGAAGATGAAGATGGCTGGGGGCTCTGCACCCTTCCCTATTTATAGGTGAGGGGAGGCTAACCGCCGGCCTCCAACGCTCCGAGCAATGATGGCCTATCTGCATGCATCAGGTAGTTGTCAAGTCGTGCGGTTGCCAAGGCGGCGTGGGGAAGTGGAGACACCCACGTCCCATCAAGGGCCATGCGTCGGCTCAGCCCGCAGGTGATTGGGGCCCGTGGCGCTTCGCCGTTGCCCTTTGGCTTCGCCCCGAAGCCAAGTCCGAGCGCGCCTTGGGCCCGGGGCTACTGTCGGCATTCTGGGAACCAGGGTACCCAGACTTGCCTGCCTGCAGCCCATGGCATGGCTCCATCGACGGCATGGTACAGCCCATCTAGGACACCAACAAGACAAGACCCTCGCGAGGGGCCAAGCCTCGCGAGGCGGACGACGCCAAGACCTCCGGAGGGAGCGGCCACCCCAGGGCTGCTCCTGAGGAGCAGAGTTTCCTATGCAAGCGCCCAACCTCATGAGGTTGCGGTGACGCAAGCCATGAAGACCAAGGCCAGGCGGGCGCCAGCGGGCACAGAGAAGACAGTTTCCTCTTTGGTGCAAAGGAGGCAAGCATAGGAGCGGGGTCCCGAGGAATCAGCCAAAGGTTTCCATTCCCGTGCGACGAGACCAAGACTGCCAGGACGGCTGGAAGGATGTCATCGTCGAGCCCACCGCAGCGTCACAACCAGGAGCTTTGCAGGAGAAGACCACCTTTCATCAGGATAAGATGTACTACTTGTCCCCTTTCAAATTGGCCGTTGTGGCATCCCTTCTCGCCTACATTTTGGAGGAAGAGGACCAAGGCCACTATATATAGGTTAGCCACCACCGTAGAGAGGGAGATCTGATCCAACTGAAGGATAGCTCATCCACACCCAAGAGCAGGCCTCGCGAGCTTGTTCATCCCTTGTACTTGTTCATCCACAGCCCCTCGTGAGGCAAATCCACCACAAAGCAGGAGTAGGGTCTTACACCACAAGGTGGCCCGAACCTAGGTAAACTGCCATGTTCATCTTCTTCTTCGATTCATTGAGCTAGGCTGTAGTGTGGCAAGTTGGTTGGCTGGATAGGTTGAGTTTTTCACACACGCCCAGAGTTCAAACCTTTCTTGGGTCTACAGAGCCCTGAATCCGACAACCTTCTCGCCTGCCTGCGTGACACGTCTCTGAACGAGTGTCATTTGGAGGTGATTTCCTTCGGAAGTGGCTGCCACGTGCCAAATAACAGCCACTTAGTCACTTGGGGGCTCAACACCACACCGATCAATGACTTGCGTTGCTGTGAGGTGGAGCAATGGAGCTTTGGCGGGGTAGTCCGCCCTCAGCGTCCCCGGCAAACTTGTCGGGGCAGTCTTGAGACTTGTCTTCTGGGCAACCTCGACCTCGCCAGGCTCGCCTGCCCGGCAAGGGAGGTTTTTCCTTAGTGGTATCTTGCTCCTTTAGCTTAACTT
Organism: Thinopyrum elongatum; assembly: GCA_011799875.1. Taxonomy (NCBI): domain Eukaryota; kingdom Viridiplantae; phylum Streptophyta; class Magnoliopsida; order Poales; family Poaceae; genus Thinopyrum; species Thinopyrum elongatum. The sequence goes on along the minus strand of CM022303.1, from coordinate 385,952,038 downwards.
GGTCTTCTTGATCCGCCCTTTGATTTCTCAAAGAGATGATCTGTTCTGCTTGGTCTGGTCTTGAATGCTGCAACCTTGTTCTCGAGCCTGTGTACAGTCTAGGTAACATACCTGGGGTTTGATGCACCGACAGCAGTCCCCGGGCCTGGCCTGAACACGCTGCCGAGCGTCGTCGAGGTAGGCCCTGTCCAGTACACAGGCAGGGAAGCTGCGGTAGCTCACCCTTTGAGATCTTCTTTGCTTCTTCATTAATCTGAGCTTGAGTCAGTTTCTAGTTTTCCTGTGCGTCGTGCAAGACGTTGTGGGGGAGATTATGAGCCACGATCCATGGGCTACCCACGTCCCACATTCACGGGGTTGTAACTGCCATTCCACTATCTTTCCCACTTACAGTGCTTCCGCCACATGTACCGCATGCATTGCGTGTGGTTGGTGGCGGGCGCGGAGGGTGTGGAAATGCGTGCCATGGCAGAAATCCAGACGCTATGGATTGGTGCTGAGTGTTGGCCTTCATTCCATGAGCTGTTGGTGGCACGGGGAAGCCGGGTTGGAGGAGTAGGGCGGCTGTCTCCAGGGAGAGGAGCCAGCCCCCTGCCCCGTTCGCCTATAAAAAGGAACGCGGGGCAGGGTGCTTCTCCACACATCTCACCCCTTCCTTCTCCTTAGCAGCCCTCCTCCACCATGGTGAGGGCCTGGGGGTGTGGCGGTTCTCTGGTGGTGGCGACGAGGGCTTCTACTCGACAGCGCCGCTCTCCTCCTATTGAAAACGCGGGGGCGGAGCCCGATGCGAGAGGAGGTGGCAGGGGGCGAGGACGCGGCTGCCGTGGCGCCCAGGGTCGAGGAGGACGGGGTGGTGCTCGGATCGCACCTTCGCCGGCCGCTCATCCCCCAATGGAAGGCCACGTCGGAGATCAACCGCTGGAGTTCATCATCAGGTTGTATAAGCCCCCGCGCGGCTGCCTCCGCCTCCCTACTCCATTTGCGAGGGTGATGGAGCTTGAACAACCACGCGCACAGAAGATGCACATGAGGGGTTGCTGTAATGGCAGCATGCGGGTGGATGTGGATTTCCCCGCTCCTCATGTCATGCTCTTTCGGCACGGCTGGAAGACTTTTGCCCGCGCCCACAGCTTGTCAGAGGGGCACGTCCTCCATTTTAAATTAATGGATGCCGAGCTGCTCTCCGTCAAGGTCTTCGAGTGCTCGGGTGCTCACTTAGGGTGCTGTGCGGAGAGCTCGACCGACAACGAAAGCTCCTCCTTGAGCGATAGCGACGAGGAGGACATTGACGGGGATGACGACGGCGCCGATGGGGAGGACGGCAGCTCTGACTCCGACTGAACGCCAGCCGCACCATCACCGTCAGGTGGCGGCACCATCATCTACACTTGCATCTCACTCCCGGCAAGGCGATTTGTCAGGGAGTTGGATGCAGAGGTGGGGATGATGTCTTCGGCTCCTCCAGCAGCCTTCCAGCTGGGCCCCGGCAGGCTTCCTCGCAGGTTGCAACCTCGTTCACCCTGCCGCGTCCTGCTGGCCCTGGTGGCGGTGGTCAGGGGGACCCTTCCGCCGCTCTCTTCACCATCTCCTTCGCCCGTGCCCTCCCGATCTTGTCGGGCTCCCTGTCATGGGGCCCGACGGGGTCAGGCTAGGCTTCTGCCCAGGCACCCCTTTTGCCCTCTTCTCTTCTCATCATGGTGCCTAAGAGGAGAGGGACAATAAAGGGATTACGGGGCACTTATCTTTTTTTCCAGTTTAAAATGTGTAGGCATCGGCCAAACTTTAGTCTAAATAATGTAAAGTTCTTTATCCATGTTTGTGTTCTGTAAGATATGTACTTGCTTATCAGCATATTAATGAAAAAGACAAGCTTTGACGGGTACTTGTGCATGTATCATATCCATGCAGAGGTGAAATGCCTCTATACATTTAAGTAAACAAGTTTCCCCGGCAGGCTATCCTGCCGGTGCCCTCAGTTTGTTGCTGCGGAGCTAGGCCTGCCAGGCACAAAACCACAAAAGGGGACCAGCCCCCCGCCAAACCTTTTTCGTCAAAGGCCACTGTGACCACCCTGACCAAAGCAGCGTTCGAGTTAAAGGGTAGGAGCACCTATGTTTCGAAGGTGGCGGGGTTTCCATATGCACAAGTTTCCAAATTACAGAACAGGTATGGATAAGAAGGAACTTATCTATTTGGCTTGCTGGGGATCGTCACGTAGGCTCGTCTTCATTTCTTCTCTTTGGGACCAAGTCCACGGCAAGAACCCTGCAACTTAGTGCAGATGAAAACAATGCCACATGCGACCTCATCTACATGATCATGTTATCCTCATGATATGCTTATGCATGCATGCAAGTTTCGGGGGCTGCCCAGCACTTAGTTTATTTCTCTGTTGCTCAGAGTCTACGCCTGGCTTTGTACAAAGGGTTACATGCAATTTCAGCAAAGCTTGTACAAAAGGGTGGCTGCCGGGCAGAGCCCGACAGCCGCACCTTACGGGTAGAACTTACGGAGATGCTCAATATTCCATGAGTTTTGCAATTGAATGCCATCTCCGGTCTCCAGACAGACTGCGCCAGGTTTGGTGACTTGTACTACCCGGTAAGGGCCTTTCCACTTCGGCGTCAACTTGTTTGCACCGTTGGCGGACTGAACATGCCTAAGGACAAGGTCACCTTCCTCAAAACTCTGGGCATGAACCCTACGGCTGTGATAGCGACGCACGGCTTGCTGGTAGCGTGCAGCACACGAGCAGCCCGGAGACGGTTCTCCTCAAGTAGCACAGCGTCGTCACGCCAGTGCTGTTCCTGCGTTACTTCATCATAAGCAAGCACTCGAGGAGACCCGAATATGAGTTCCGCGGGGATAACCGCTTCTGCCCCATAGACTAGGGAGAAGGGAGTCTACCCGGTAGCTTGATTTGGTGTCGTACGGAGGGACCAAAGAACCACCGGCAGCTCATCAATCTATCGCCTACCGCACTTCTGCAGCCTATCAAAGGTTCTTGTCTTGGGACCTCGCAGCACTTCAGCTTTCGCCCTCTCAGCTTGCCTGTTGCTTCTGGGATGGGCCACAGAGGCAAATGAGACCTTGCTTCCGAGGGCATGAACATATTTCATGAAGGTACAGCTTGTGAATTGGGTGCCATTGTCGGTGATGATTCAGGTAGGTACCCCGAGGCGGCACACCAATCCTTTCAAAAACTTAATAGCTGACTGCGCGGTGACCTTTCTCACGGGCTCTACTTCCGGCCATTTTGTAAACTTGTCGATTGCGACGAACAAGAATTCAAAGCCCCCGGTAGCACGGGGGAAGGGGCCCAAGATGTCGAGGCCCTAGACCGAAAATGGCCATGACAAAGGGATTGTTTGGAGAGCTTGAGCAGGCTGATGGATATTCTTGGAGTGGAACTGGTAGGCTTCACACTTGGTGACTAGCTCAATTGCATCTTGGAGGGCTGTGGACCAGTAGAAACCTTGCCGGAAAGCTTTCCCGACCAAGGCCCTTGATCCGATGTGGGGGCCACACATACCCTTGTGTATTTCTGCCAGCAGTTCCTTTCCTTCTTCCCGGTAAATGCACTTCAATTTCACATCGTTGGGCCTTCTTCTATATAGCGTGTCATCAACGAACTGATACATACTGGCCCTCCGGGCTACTCTTTCAGCTTCATCTTGTTCTTCGGGAAGTTCTCCTGTTTGGAGGAAATGAACAATGTGCCGCGCCCAAGTTGGAGCCTGGGGCTTGGCAACAAGGATTAGAGGCACCTCCTCGTCGATGGGAGCGCATGCCTCGACCGCAAAGACTGGTAGTTCGGCAGGAGGGTGCAGCTCACTGACCGAAGGGGAGTTGTTCCCGCCAAGCTCTCTGCCGGGGGCTTCGGGAGGCTCTGCCGGGAGAGGCTTGCCGAAGTTCAAATTCCTCCTCTTGCTGGCCATTGTTGCTGGGGATACGGAGGGTTGAGTCAGATGGAGAACAAAAGTCCCTGGTTCCACAGGGAGTTTTTGTGCAGCGCACCTTGACAGATGATCAGCAATGTTGTTTTCCGCACGTGGTACACACTCTGTTTGTAATCCGTCAAAGCGCTCCTCCGACTTTCTCACTTCCTCGACATACGCCTCCATCAATGGGCTTTGATAATCCTTGTTGACTTGTCTGACCACAAGTTGTGAGTCTCCACGAATGATCAACTTCTTGATTCCCAGTTCTATTGCAATCCTGAGCCCGGCAAGGAGCCCTTCATACTCTGCAGTATTGTTGGTAGCCTTCTCCCGGGGAAAATGCATTTGAACAACGTACTTAAGGTGCTCCCCAGTGGGAGCAACGAGAAGCACGTCAGCCCCTGCTCCTTGTAGGGAGAAGGCACCATCAAAATACATAATCCATTCTTGGGGCACTTCCTTGCTGGTGATGACTGTTTCCAGTACTTCTTCATCAGGGGTTGGCCTCTATCCCCCGGTGGGACACAAAGAAGCCAAGTAGCTTTCCAGAAGGAATGCCAAACACACATTTCTCCGGGTTCAGCTTCAAGTTGATCCTGTGCAGATTTGCAAAGGTCTCTTCCAAATCCTTAATGAGAGTCATTATGTCCTTGGTTTTGACCACTATATCATCCATATAAGCTTCAATATTTCTGTGCAGCTGGGACTCAAAGCCAATCTATACTACTTTTGCAAAAGTGGATCCGGCGCTCTTCAACCCGAAGGGCATCCGTACAAAACAGTACATGCCACATGGGGTTATGAAAGTGGTCTTCTCTTCGTCTTCCTTGGATATGAAGATCTGGTGGTATCCAGAGTAGGCATCCAGGGAGGAAAGCAGGTCACACCCGGAGGTGGAATCCACAATCTGGTCGATGCGCGGCAAGGGGAATTGGTCCTTCGGGCATGCTTTGTTCAGATCTGTGAAGTCTATGCAAAGCCTCCATTTCCCATTCGCTTTGCGCACCACCACTGGGTTTGCTAACCATGTTGGATGCAATACTCCTCTGACCAGACCAGCTGCCTCAAGTTTCTTGATCTCCTCGGCAATAAACTACTGCCGCTCCAAAGCTTGCTTTCGGACCTTCTACTTGACGGGCCGGGCATGTGGGCAGACAGTAAGGTGGTGCTCGATTACCTCCCTCGGAACACCGGGGATGTCAGATGGTTGCCAAGAAAACACATTGACATTCGTGCTCAGGAAGGCAGCGAGCGCGCTTTCCTATTTATCGTCGAGGGTGGCACTGATGGTAAACATACCATCAGTGCCAGCCAGCCCTGTTGGGACCTTCTTCACAGTGGGTGCACCAGCCTTGGATCTCTTGCTATTGGAACTCTCCGGCAAGTCATCGACAGGCGCAGCGCACTCCGAAGAGATACGCTTCCCGGATTCCTTGCTGGCATCCTTGCTAGCTTTCTTATTTTTCTTGCTTTCCTTAACGGGAGCAGCAGCTTTCGCGGCCTCTGCAGCGACTGCTTCCCGGTACATCTTATCCATGCATATGATTGCGTCTTTCTTGTCTGATGGAATGGAAATGACGTCCATTGGCCCTGGCATCTTCAAAGTGTTGTAGGCATAGTGGGATGCCGCCATGAATTTGGCCAGGGCTGGGCGACCAATGATTCCATTGTACGGCAGGGGGAGGTCAACTACATCAAACACGATCTTCTCAGTCCGGTAGTTTAACCCCCCCCCCCCCCCCCCCCCCCCCCCGAATGTTACCGGTAGTGTGATCTTCCCCTTAGGATGACTCCTGCCAGGGTTGGTCCCTTGGAACGTACCAGTAACCTTGAGCTCTTCATCTGCTATCTGGAGTTTGCTGATGACCTTTGGAGAAATCAGATTCAACCCGGCCCTGCCGTCAACCAACATCTTTGTGACCTTGAGGTTGCGGATCATTGGTGAAACCAACAACGGCAAACACCCTACCGCGGTAGTGCGGTCAGGGTGATCCTCCTCATCAAAGATGATGGGCATGCAAGACCACTTGAGGGGCTTCCGAGAATCTGCCGCTGGCTACACGGCATTGACCTCACGCGCCCACTTTTTAAGTTGGTGTTGAGAGGAGTGCAAAGATGCACCCCCGTCAATGCATAGGGCGTCAGTGGCTTTTTGGAACTCCTTCTCGCTGGTTTCCTCTTCATCTCCTTCATCACTCTCGTCCTCACAATCCTTCTTCTCACGGCCTTTGGCAGGTTTCCTTTGATACTGAGGAGCCTTGCCGGGGTGACCTGTTCTGCCGCCTCGGCCCTTCTCGCCAGTGCCATCTTGGTCTTTCTCCTTATCACACTTCTCGTACTCAACCCTCTGCTTCTTGACGAGTTGCTCAACCTGATGACACTCCTGAAGATCATGGCCCTTGGTCCGATGGATCTTGCAGTACGGCCCATCACCCTTGCCAGCCTTCTCGACAGCCGTGGCTTCCCGGCAATCAGTGCACGCTGCAACTTCCTTGCCGGGAACCTCGGTCTTGGCCTTCTTGCCGGTACTAAGTGCACTCGATCCTTCAACGGTCATCACCGCTTTATCCTTGCGCTTCTTGTTGTGCTTCTTGTTCTTCTTCTTCTGGTTGGTGGCATTGTCGTCGTCATCCTCTGAGTCGATGTCGACGCCATCTTCTTCACCGGGGAGTCGTCTCCCGTCTTCTACTCAGGCACACTTATCCACCAGAGTGTATAGCTCATTCACAGTCTTGGGCAACCGAACATTTATTTTAGAACGTATCCAGCGGTTGCGCACGTTGGACTGGAACGCAACTATCACAGCTGCCGGGTGGATGTCTGGAATGTTCCTGTGCACCCGGCTGAACCTCTGCATGTACTTCCGCAGACTCTCTCCTTCCTTCCGCGGGAGTAGCTGCAAGTTGCTGGGCCGCCCTGGTTCTTGATGGCCACTCGTGAAGGCGCCAACAAACTCATGGCATAGGTCAGCCCAGGTCGAGATGGAATTCTCTGGCAAGTGCATTAGCCAAGACCTCACATTTGGCTTGAGTGCCAAAGGGAAGTAGTTGGCGAACACCTTCTCGTCTCTTCCCCCAGCAGCTTGAACAGTAATGGTGTAGATGCTCAAGAACTCTACCGGGTTCAATCTTCCATCGTACTTCTCTGGTATTTCGGGCTTGAACATGCGAGCATATGGCCAACGGACTTGCCGTAGCTCGCGAGTGAAGGCGGGGCACCCAACCTCGAAAGGCAGGTACCCACCTTCACCGGGCATGGGCTCGTCGATGTCGGGGCCATTGCGCCTATCAGACTGGCGTTGGGTTTCGCGGCGTCGTTCGATGGTGACGCGCGCGTCTTCCCTCCGCCTGTCTTCCAGGACTCATCGCTGGTCTCGTCGTGCTCGAGGATCGGACGAAGCCATCGATACATCGTCGGTTCTTGGTCGCGTGGCTCTGGCAACAGCCCCTGCGCTGGCTGCCGAGGAGGGGATTGCACCGTGGGGGTGGCCCCTTCGGTACGGCCAGCGGCTCGGGCCGTCGTCGCCGCCTGCGGAGGCCGTGACGGGCCCACTCGCTGTGATCCCCCCGCCTCGGCGAAACCAATCAGGCTCTGAATGGTGGCTCTCCACTCATCCATCTGATCGGCCGCCGACGGAAATCTCAATAGGAGTTGGGCCCGCGCCATGGCCTCCAAAGCGGTGCTCGGCATGGATGACGATGTAGACCGTAACATCGCCTGACTTCTTATGGTGCCGGCAGTGGCAGCGCCATGCTCTCGTCGCCGTGAGCCAGTCGCCAGGGTGGCGTGGTGACATGGTGGATGTGCTTGGGGATCGGTGGCTCCGTTCGGCGTATCGGCTTGGCCAGCCCGTCCCGCGGGTGGCGCGTGCCCTGCGGCTGCACCCGCAGTGGGGGCGGCCGGAGGGTTGCGGTTCACCCCAGGGCAAGCACCACCACTATGGCTGCGTCCTTTGGTGGGGTGGAGAGGCGTGGACGGAATGATCTCTCCTCCCGCACCTTGTGGAGGGTGGCCGTTGGGATGTTGTTGGCGCTGTCCTTCTCCAGTGCCTCCTTCTCCCATTTCGGCCACAGGGGAGGTGGTGACGACGTCGCCTGCGCCGGCTACGTCCCCTAAAGCGTCCACGTCCCCATGCACCCCAGTAGCCCCTACGGCGTCGGCGGCCGCGTGCGAAGGGGCCTTCGAGGTGGACGGGTGAGCTGCGGCACCGGGTTTCTTCTTGGGCGCCATGGATGATGAAGACGTCGATGAAGAGAACGATGATGAATATGACGCACTGCGTACGCTCTCGGGTTCGCGCAAGCTCTGCCCCCTACCTGGCGTGCCAAAGATGTCGTGGGAAAGCACAGCCACCTATGGGGCCATCGTCCCCTTGTTGTTTGGCAGGGGGGAAGGACGCATTGCACAAAGAGCGGAGGGCGCGGAGCAGCGCGACAGTGATCACACGGGCAGTTTTTACCCAGGTTCGGGCTGCCACGAGGTGTAAAACCCTACTCCTGCTTTGGTGGATTGATGAGAGCACCGTGGTGGCGATGCAGAGCTCTAGCCCGGCAGGGTTGCCTCGGGGTGAGAGTAGCTACGCGCGTATGAGTGTACAACTGTCCGAATCCTTTCTAAGGTTGCCATGGCCCTCCTTTTATAGAACAAGGGGTCACCACAATGGCAAATCAGTCATTGTGTACTGATTAGATAGCAAACAATGCTATCATACCTAACTCTGCAGACAGGACAGAGCGCATTAAATGCACCGCTTAGTGTCACATCGTAGCGCAGCCCGGCAAGCCTTGCAGCGCCGTTCGGCCACCTTCTCGCCTGCTTGCATGACACGTCTCTAGACGGGTGTCATTTGGGGGCTATTTCCTTCAGAAGTGGGTGCCACGTGCCAAATAACAGCCACTTAGTCACTTGGGAGCTCGACACCGCACCGATCGATGACTTGAGTTGCTGTGAGGGGGAGCGGTGGAGCTTTGGCGGGGTAGTCCGGCCTCAGCGTCCCCGGCAAGCTTGCCGGGGTAGTCTTGAGACTTGTCTTCAGGGCAACCTCGACCTCGCCAGGCTCACCTGCCCGACAAGGGAGGTTTTTTCTTAGTGGTATCTTGCTCCTTCAACTTGACTTGGTCTTCTTGATCCGCCCTTTGATTTCTCAAAGAGCTGATCTCTTCTGCTTGGTCTGGTCTTGAATGCTACAACCTTGTTCTCGAGCCTGTGTACAGTCTGGGCAACATACCTGGGGTTTGATGCACCGACAGTTATTGATCCTGCCATAGGCACGATCAACCTAAACGACGAGGTTCGAGTTCTTGCAAGCAACCGAAGAACCATCAAGAAAAAAGATGAATTGCAATATAAAATTACGGATGATAAATTGAGTACACGAACTAGATGAAAAGTTGGGGTTCCACTATGGATCTGACAAGGCGGTAGTCCTACATGTCTCGTAGATGCAAATTGTAGCAATGGCTAGACAATACAATAAAACCCAGGTCTAAAACCTAATCTAGGTTAGCTATTTATTAGAGGCAGATGTACGTAGGGCAGATGTGCGGCCAGTCGGTTCGCTGTGTCCCATCCTGACATGGACTGCTTTAGACATACTACCACGGGCCTACGTGTAGAGGCCGGAGCGTTGCAGGGCCGGATTGCAAGTCAATTCCGGGGTCCTGGTGCAGCCAAATATTTTAGTGCCCATGTCCTTGTCCTTGTACACGTAACATCAAGTGGTGGCTGCGATGGATGGTTCTGTGGGTGCATGCATGTGATATGGTTGGATTCGGTGGGGACATGCATGCACTATTTGCTTCATCTGATTGGAATGCACAATTGTTTTCATCTCTAATCTCTCCTTTATTCCCGAGTACAAGCAAATCGAAACATGAGTGTAGCATCGTATTTTTGCCAGCTAAATCATGTGTACGTAGGAGCGATAGTACCTGGCCATTTATTTGACATGCACACGCTCTAGGCATAGGTCCAGGTGGAACAACTGGTGAAGGAGCCACAGTTAGTGTAACGATGGAAGTGATGTCCTCATCAATGCTAGCCAAGTTGTTGCAGCTCCCTCCATCTATGATGATGCGAACATAATGTTCCTTCACAACTCCGTTTTGTGGAACAAAATGTGCCTCTGATTTTGCTCACCTTGTGTTACCTGCACACTCGAAACACGTTGAGGAACTAAACTTTCATACATATCAGCGTCTTCAGTAGCCATGTTTTGTGTCTCTTGTTCAAAATCATCTCCACCGTGTTCTTCACTTGTAATAAGAGCCAAAGTGTCCTCATCATAGTCACTAGCGGACTCATACCCACCATCCTCAGTAGAAATCATCACATGCTTAGATGGGCATTCTCTCGCATAATGACCTCCACCCTTGAAACAATGACAAATAATATCATGTGTTTGCCCTGTTGATGCCATGGATGATGAAGAGCTTTGTGTTTGCCCAGAAGTGGTCCTCTTGGTAGAGAGTGGTGGTTGTGCTTAGTTGCTTGTATCACGGTTGGAGGTGGCAGCTAACGAAGGTGCCGGTGTAGTAGAACGTGTGGAAGTAGAGGATGCCCGTGGTGTCCACAATGATGATCGGCCTGCAGAAAAATTAGTTCACACCAATGCCTGTCAGCCTGCACTTCACGTTCAGCTTTGCAAGCAGGATGGAATAAACAAGTGATATTGTTATACTCCTTATACTCTAAAATGGTCTGAATCTCTCTATTTAATCCACCCATAAAACATGCAAGCGTAGCTTCATTATCCTCAAGAATACCACATCTAATCATGCCAGTTCGTAATTCCTGATAATACCCCTCTACAGAATTTTTTCCTTGTCTTAGGCGCTGCAATTTTTGAAGTAATTCGCGTTGATGATATGGTGGAACCTAACGAGTACGCATAGAATTTTTTAACGCATCCCAAGTAGTTGGGATATTATCATGATATAATCTACAATGTTCAGACCACCACACTCAAGCAAAACTAGTGAATGCACAAACAACAGCAGCAACACATCTCTCCTCAGGATATTGTAAACATGTAAAACATTATTCAGTTTCTAACTCCCAAGTAAGATATATATCAGGAACATATCTACCCTCAAATGGTGGAATATTCAATTTTAGTTTAGGAATATGGACATGATCTCGTACCTGAGGTGGTCCAGCCCTACCCTTGCCATGATTTGAGTGTGGATGACCTGGTGGTGGTGCTGGTGGTTGCACGTAGTTCTGATTTTGATCAACCTCATCCTCGTAATTGCCGTCATGATCCTCCTCCTCCTCTGCAGCAGCAGGAGCCGGAGCCACAGAAGCATCAACAGTAAGTGGAGCTGCACCAGAAGTTTCACTGGGCTCAAGAGGAACACGCTTCGCTCGTCTTGCTAGATCATGACGTGGAGGTGGTTGTTGATGTTATTGCAGCGGTACAGTAGAGGCAACATGTGGTGGTAGACGCGCGAGCACTTTAGCAAACTTGGCATCCAACTTGGTGTCAATTGTCTTCTCAATGTCATCTATCATCTCTTGTGCCTTGCCAAAGCTGCTCATCACGTCTTCCACCTGTTGACCCAACATGTGCTGGAATTTATCATGGAGCTCCTTGTTCGTCATGTTCTCCCAGTCCAGCTCGCCGGCTTGTGATCCTGTCATGGTTAGCAGCAATATAAATACACAAATATTATCCGACATACTACTAGAAAGTGGTGGTGGTGTGGTGGAGAATCACAAATCCGTCAAGCCAATCTCAAATTCTTACCAGTTCTTACCAAGCAGCAGGCGGTGATCAGCAACTATTGTAGTCAAAACTCTCAAAGCTTGGATAAAGCGATAGCCAGGTGGTGTCAAATAGACGATGTAGATGTATGTGGAGCTGTGAAGGCTTATATATGATAGCAAAAAGGGTCAGCAATAATCAATTCAGAGATGCAAAGTTGAATAGACGCTCAATGACGGTACTGTGTTGGTCCTAGGCTAGACCGTGCTGGAGACGCGAGCCTAGAACACTAACAAAATCACGACGCTGCACATAATCAAGGGAAAGCACACTCTGAATTTTTTCGTTTCTCTTTTTTTTGGCGCTCTATTTTTTGTGCTCTTTTTTTTATTCAGAAAATCACTATAATGGCGAGTGCTTAAAACTCTTCCCATTGCCTAAAAATAGGATAAGCACGATTTTTTTACTGCCCAGACCAAAAATTCAAAATGGCTAAAAAAAACTTTCTATAATGGCAACTGTCTCAAAACGCTTGCAAAAACCTAAAAATAGGATTGCTAGAAATTTTTTGGACAGTTGCATTTTTGGAAAATTTTGGGCCTAAATGGAGGGTGGTTTCTAGACTTTTTTTTCTTCGCAATCACCCTCTTCTACGGACGGAGAAAGATTGATGAAATCCGAAACATATTGAGACAAGTAAACACGAATCTGAAAATAGATGGATCTCGAAAGCAAACCCGAATATGAGATGGACTCTGATTGGTGGCGGATATGTGGTATATGTGTACTTTGATTGGTGGCGGATATGTGGTGGTATATGGCAGTGGTGATGTATCTGGTGTGGTGGTGGTATATGGCAGCGGTGATGTATCTGGTGTGGTGGTGGTATATGGCAGGGATGAAGATGGTGCAGCGGCGGCGTGACAACCTGTGAATAGAACTCGAAACTCTAAAGGACTAGACCCGAAGACCCGCAACATCACAACGATGCAACCGCAAATTCAACAATGCAAAAACACTAAAAAGATTATGCAATGGCTCAGACTGGTTTGGATATGATGAACTAGCCCTATCAATTTTGTGTGTGGCTTTTTCGTGGACTGTAGGTTTGAAGACATATGCGGTCTAAACTGTGAAAAACTGGAAAATCTCACCGAGCAACCTGGATATCTGATACCACTTGATAGAGGCAAAGGTGTCCCATCTTTCGATGAGACGGTAACTCTCCTTTTGGAGGAAGTCAACTTTGACGATCCGACTACGAACGTGCGAAGACGTCGCGCCTTAGCAATCGCTAAACCAACTTCGAGAGGTTATTGACCACACCGAAGCATGATTAACCTGACCATGATGGTCAATTTCCTGTAGGCAAATGAAGAACAAGCAAGAAACAGAGATGGCAATCTGGATATTGCGAATTTAAGAGGAAGGATTTATTGATCAAAGTGGGGTTTTGTGATGTCTTTGTCTGGTCGTTGAACATAAACGAAGTACGCGAGTTGCAGCTATGGCAAACTTTAGTCTAAACAAAACCCAAAGTCTAAACGACATGCTAAGGGAGGTATATATGGAGGAATATGTGGGAATTTCATGACCCCTTTGAGAAGAGGTCCGAAACCAACCCTAACTCTGCTTCCCCACACATACAGACTCTAAAAACAGCCTATACTAAAGTATTTCGAAATTACATGGGCCTGGCCCAATAATATGGTGACACAGCACCTACAATAGCCTCTGCATGAAATTTATGAAGTAGCATCTTGTATATTCCATCCAAGCCTTCATGCACTCATTACGGTGTCTTCAAAGCCCTGAAATCATCACTTGAAACTTCATTCTTGTTCCCCGTGTGCATGCCATCATCTCCATGCTTGATCTTGCTCCAATGTTCATCCTTTTTGTCCAAGCTAGGCCCTTCATTTGTAAGCAAAACAAATGTATCCAATTTAGGCAGCATCATATTCTCATGAACATTAGAATCGTTAGCAAGTTACGAAAGTACCTGATAATTTAATTGGCGTGCGCGAGCTCTAGTAATTGGTCCAGTATCTATAGTAGCAGGGCTGTGGGTGTATCAATGGTATTGATGTCCTCATCATGCCCCTCCCACAGATTTGCACCAGAACCCTTTCCGGCGCCGGCGTGCTCAACCCGGTCGTGTGCCCACTCTTCGGCGTCAACCCTACCTTCACTGCCGTTCCCAATACACGGCTGCCCATGCCTCTCTGTCTTCGTTTGCTCACCAGCCGCCCTTGAGCATATCAATCCTGTAACACTCGCCTCTCCTGTGGTCCTGCCGAGTTTGCACAAAAATCTACTAGTTACTGCTCTCCATCACGGTGAGGCATATTTCCTTGCAGTCCCTCTTCCTATTTCATTTGGTATGTTCCCAAATTGGCTATAAAATAATGGACATCATATATATGTTCATTATCTACCTTCCTAACTAGTACATATAAGCTGTATTTGTTCCAATTAGTTATTGTCGATTTACAGATCGTGGGCGTCCGAGTCACACAAAGTTAACAAATTAGCAGTACATTTTCAAAATTATTGCATGACATGTTTGGACAGCTTGCTACCAAGTTATTAGCTTTATGCTTATCCTTCTTCCTGAGTTTCTCATGTGTTCTCTATAGATGCCAAGTAGCAGTGACAACACTCGTGCTTCAGGCGATGTATCTTCATCTAAGTCCGATAACCCTGGGTCTCCAGCAGATGGTCAGGGATCAAGTAATCTGGAACGGGATAGAGCTGCCGCAATCACCCTTCTAGTCAGGATACAAAAGAAAGCTCCAAGAAAGCCCACACACCAGCCTAAAGGTGCATATGAAGTAACCGACATCGATTTGAAGTCTTGGGATCCAACTAAACCTGATAAAGAACGCATGAAGTTCAGGAGTGTGTGTGGATTTGTTGGCAGGGCAAGGGTCAACATTAATCTGCAGGGGTTTGGGAAGGCTGACACAGAAACGCGGCAAAGGATAGTCTGGTAGATCATGGATCCCTTCAACATTCCAGAGCAGTGGAGAATGCAGGTGGAACGCCCTGCACTGAAGAAGGCCAGGGATGCTTGGAGAAACTGGAAGCATGTGTTGTACAATAAGTACTTGAGTGAAGGCAAGGATCCAATCCCTACATACCCCTGAATTACAATGGCAGACTCAACATAATTCAAAAGGGTCAGGGCAACTACCGAGTTTACTGAGAAGAGTGCCAAGCAATCAGAACCTCAGAAGAGGAACACACACACCCATCGTATGGGTGTGGTAGGATACTACGGCATGAAACCGATATGGGACCAGGAGGACAAAGAAGCAGTATCTGGGCGTGCGAAACCGGCCTTTAGTGAAATCAGGGGCGAACATGCTAGAGACTACTTGCAGGCACATGCAAGGAGGCGTGACGATGAAACTTATTAGTTTGAAAACGCACACGATGAAGAACTGTATCGCGTGATGTTAAAGGTTTCCAAGATCCCTGGAAGGTTGATGTAGGGTGGAAACCCTAAGGCCGATCTTTCACGAAATGGAGGGGATCCTACGAAGAACATGACGAACACACGAGGGGAAACACGAGGGAAACAAGAGGAAACACTCAAATTATTGAGATACGATCACACATGTGATAGATCCATGAACACAAATAGAGATACATGATTCAAATCCAACAAAGGGGGATACAAAGGTAACTAGTTCATCTCCTAGAAGGAGGTCTTGAATCCACTTGGGGATCTTCCCACAAGGGGGGTCTTGAATCCACTTGGGGGATCTTCTCCTAGGAGGCCTTGGTCTCCAAAGGAGTAGGGGTACAAGTGGATGAGCAAAGCTCTAAACTCCAAATTGAGCTAAGACAATGCTAGCCCTAAAATGGTGGAGGTGGAGGAGTATATATAGTCTAGAGCCACGAAGGGGTAAATGAGGGGCGGAAAGGGTACATGGGCCTCGGGCTCGATCTCTGTACTTCCGACAGGTGTCGGTCCGATGGATGTCGGGCCTTGATCTCCAAAATGAGGTAAGATAGGCGTCGGACGTCCAACGGGTGTCGGTCGTCTGGTCATCCGGAGGAGGCCGGACTTCCGACGTTTTGGCTCAGGTCCGGTGGCACCGGATATCTGGACACTGACGATCGTTCGGTGATTGGAGGTGTCAGACATCCGGTCTTGGTCGGTCGTCCGGTCGCTGTAGACTTGTCCTTCGGTTGTCTGGCTGGCTGAACCTCCTGGCGTCGGACGTCCGGTCTGGACCGGTCGTCCGGTGGCTGTGACTTTCTGTCAGGCCTTTCTCTTGTTCCTCACGCTTGGTGTCCTCGCCATCTTGTCCAATGCTCCTAGTTTTTCCATGTTCTTCCTCTTGGTTCCTGATCATGCATAGCACATATGTTTGAGGTAGTAGCCATGTCTCACATATGGAAAGTGACGGTCCGGAGAGGTGCGAGTTAACCTTGTGTCCGATGGTGTATGTTCGAGGTCTCATCATATGTTCTCTTGGGGCTTGGGGAGTAGTCGTAGTGTACATGGGGATGATCATAGGATGCTCCACATCAAAGGTTCTACAAGAACTCATGGCCTTGTAACATTCTGTCCGAGGCTCTGGAAACAAAAGAGCCCCCTGGCCATGCAAGGAGTATATGTGTCAATGTCCTGCACAAGAGGGCTTTCACATTCAGCAAATAAGAGAGGCTCAACATGAAAAAAGCGAGGGTGAACATGAGCAGAATCAACTGTATGAAAGGTTGAGTAGGGACATGTATCCAGGGCATCAAAAGGAAATTGAGGAGTCATTGATGATGCGGAAGACTCTAACACTGACAGATAGCCAGCAGACAGGAGGGGAGGCGGGCATGGAGGCTGCTGCTTACTCCGCGACAACACCGCACAAGAGTAGCTATGCATCAGCTGACCCCAGCGACACTGACACTACAGCTGCGCATGATGATGCTATATCTGATCTATCTGGAATGAAAGACAGACTGAGGGGCGTGCTTACACATTATGAAGGTACGTTAAAATGTGGAACAACCTGGGTTTGCCCCCCTTCTTGGAAGGGGGCCTCTTATTCGACAATGTGCCATTGAAGCTGGGCTGTGTGAAGTGCTACGCGACTAAAGTAAAGCGTGGATTCATTGAATTTGCACTCAAGAATGTCCTAGGGGACTTTGATGAGTAGAGGATCTTGGGAGGAACACTGTTACATCATATCCAGTGGCCATGAAAGGAAATGGACTTCATGTATGAGATCCCTCAAGCCCCGCCAAGAGCAACCAATGTCGCCCTTCAACCGGTGACTCTCTCCTTGCCACAACAGCTCTCGCGTGTTTCCCCCAAGGAACCTAATACTCGCAATCCCACGGTTGATGCATCAACCTAGGATCAGCCCGCCCGACTTTGTGCCATACATGCCATTTCATTGTCCGCCCCTGAGCAGCCAGTGGCAAGGCGTACAACTACTGAAGACGCACCATTGGTTCAGATGCTGGCCACTGAAGCAGCAGGAGGAGACTCAGCGGCACCGCATGCTCAGCAGACCAACCTGGTGGAACGGACTGCTAAATAGTTCGATGTTTCAGAACCGATTGCTAAGCAGTCCGAAGGTCAAGAACCGACTGCTCATCAGTCCGTCAGTCCACAGCCGCGTGATCAGCATACCAATACGTCAGCAATGCCTGCTCAGCAAACCAATGCATCGGCACAGCCTCCTCAGCACACCGACAAGTTGGCACCAACTACGCAGAAACCCGACATAGCTTCAACTCCTGGTCAGCAGTCTGATGCCTCCGCTCCTATATCCCAGTAGTCCATCACAGTAAGACCGCCAGCTTAGCAGTCCAGCATAGCTAAATCGTCTGCTCAGTAGTCCATCGTAGCTTTCATCCTCTGCTCAGCAGTCCGCCTTTCAACCATCCTAACCTTGCACCAGAAGTGCTTCAAGTACCAAGAAGGAAGCAGGCAAAAAGGCTTCAACCCCAAGGAAGCGGGCCTTGAGACCGAGGAGGAATGAGAACGATAGGCCCTTACTTAAGGCACTCATCGCTCAGAACCAAATTACCAGCAAGTTGTTCGAATCGGAGAGTAATATTGTTTCTGATAGCATGAACGATGCAGAATTAGAATTGATGCTTGCTAAAAATAAAGCAGGCATACTTCAAGCAAGCAATAACATCCATGGCCAGCCATTTCTTGTTGGCGAATACTTTGAGGAGTGCAGTTCCAGTTGCCACACGTTACATAAATATTGCATGGATCAAATGTCAAAAGGTCATGAGGTTCTGCTAGTCCACTACGACAGAGATCACTTCCGTCATGATCTAGGTTCCATCAGTGTGGGTTTCGAGGACTTACATCTCTTATTCAACTTCAACGTGCTCGATGCCACTCTTGTTAAATGCCTGATTTTGTAAGTACTTCACAAACTCTGATCAACGTCTCCATACAAGGTTATAAACGATAAAAAGTTAACTGTATTGTGTTCCTCTCAGGGGATTGATCACGTAGAGAAGAAAAAGGCAGAGTGTGTATTTCATAGATCCTGCATTAGCAAATGGCACATTACATGATAAGGATGAACGGGAGTGGGCCATTAACAAGGTCGCCAGTATCTTCGAAAACATGTCCCATGTAGAATTATTTCTCTGGTCATATCATGAAGGGTAAGTCAAATAAACAACCACACATACATTGATTGTCTTTCAGATTTCGACATAGTTCATAAGTTCATGGTTTTCTTAATCTGTCGCATTCACTAGATCTTCGTCGTCATTGTTCCAAACAAGAACAGTGTTTAATACCTGGATTCACTCATAGAGTCAATAAAGCCTCAGGATCTGATGCATCTTTAGCAATTCGTGGATAGGTATTGAATTCTATGATGTTGAAATTTGCATTCATATCTTGTTCAAGAATTGAGTATGTGAAAATTCATCTTCATTTGCAGTATGTTGGCATTGTGCAAAACGAAACTAGGGAACTTGTTCAAGCGGGAACTACCTCTGCAGCACGAGATCGTTTCTCTTGTAAGACACCGAAATCCGTTATTTTTGGAAAATGCATCCAAAAGTTTGCAAATACCTTTTCTTACGCTAGTCAAATGTTCAAGTCTGTAAATAAACCTCTTTCTATATCTGTCCAATGAAAAAAAAACATCTTACACCGGTTAGGTTGTTCCTAATAGGGCAAATACATGACTAATTCTATACAAAAAATTTCAGTGTCCTCAGCAACAAGCAGGGTCGAACCTTCTTGGATACTATGTTTGCAGACACATGATCTCCATCTGCAAATCTGCTGATTGTTGTGAAGATGCTCGCGAATTAGTACCAGTAAGTCTATCTTAATTAATATCTTCTACTCCACTCATATGGCACAGTCTGATCTTAAAAATCCTGCAGCTCATCTTTGAACCAATGACCCCTGAACTGCTCCCCGTTGGTGAATTGTTGATGGTTAGAAGATTTATCAGCAACTTCTTCCTGAATCACTACATCAAGCCCATTGATGATAATGAAGATTCCAGCATGGTTTTTCCTGAAACAATGAGTACGAGTTAGCCGCTAAACATATACACATGGATGCATTGTTTTCCATGTGATGAGGTCTTCATATTTCGTACACTATGATTATGTACTGCATATGTCGATAAATCATTGGAATTTAGCTACCATTTCTTCAATTGAATATTGTTGCGAATTCTGATGAATGTTCTTCATGTGGACACTATTTTTTCAATTGCATATTGTGGCGAATTTGATTTTTGCATGGCGATCCAAATGCGATATTTTTTCTTTAACCTGGCCATTGATGCGCACACGGTTCAACTAAATGAGTGTGTGTAATCCAGAACAGAAAGCACACGTCAATCATAGTGGAACCGTCGGTGATACAGAACAAAGTGTATACGATTTGCAACACTTCTACGTGTGCATAGGGGCTCCTGAACTGTTTGTGATAGCACATTATCGCACATGAGAGCTTATAGGAAACCATGCCCAATGCAAAATGCAATCCCACTCATAAATTGTTCAGGAAACGTGTGCGATCCCGAATGGAAAGCACACATCACTCATACCACAACCATCGGTGATACACAACAAATCATAGACAATTTGTAGCACTTGTATGTGTGCGAAGGGGCTCCTGAACCGTTTGTGATAGCACATTATCGCACAAGGTAATTTTTCAGGAAACGTGTGCGATGGTGTCATGCATGGCAAATGATTGCCATAGAATACTCGTGTGCAATGGGGCACATATCGCACACAGTTCCTATGATGGCCCGTGTGCCTTAGGTACTATTTCACAAACGATCCAATATGAAACACCATTTGGTTTCATTGCGTAATTAGAAAGGTTTGACTCATGAGAGACGTGGTCGATTGATCACCAATTCCACAAGTGTGCCAGACTGTGGTGTGTGAGATATGTTGCTGCATCGCATACGATTAATTTGGCAATGCGTCTGCATCATGGCTCCCTATCCCCGATGGTTTCTGGGTCATGTGGGAAGGACCCCCCCTATCGCACGCATAGGCAAGGCGACGGTTCAAAACTCCGTCACAGAAAGGGGTTAAAAACTGTTTGTATAGCAGCTCGCTATACCAGTGTGCTCTAACTAGCCTTAAACCGTATAATCTTGGGGCAATTGTTGCACGTAGGCTGCACCGCAACACGGCTAATGGAGATTTATATGGAAGAATTTATGCCTCCCGCATAGCTGCTAGGCTTGGGGTCTCCCCTTGGCCCAGGGATCCTTTGCTGCCTGATAAATATCTAGATTTTGAGGCAATGCAGCGCCATGACTTTATTAAGGATAACACTCACAGATATGACTAGAACTTAATATTGTCAAACACCGTGTTGTCTCTGTTATTTTTCCTATGCCTGTTCTCTTTGATTTTCAGAGCAAACAAAGATATTTTTTCCATGAGAATGAGGTGCAAGAGTATAACGCGGCAGTGGAAGCTACCCGTCTCACTAAGGAGGCAGCCCAGCATGCTGCCACGAGCTACCATTATGACTATTATCCTGATCAGCGATGATGATTACCAAGCTAGGCCAAAAGCCTAAGCTTGGGGGAGTATGTTTTCTCACCAACATTACATTCATGTTCACACATTCATTTCCAGTTGTCGGTGTTCATCCTTTTTCATTGTGTTATCCAAGTTAGTTTTATTTTTTCTTTCTTCTCGTGTGTTTGAAAAACTTTGACAAATCCACAACTATTTCTCGCTTCTTTTTTCTTTTTCTTTCTTGTTTAGTTAGTTTGTAGTATTAAAAGAAAAGCCAAAAAGATTTCTTGTTTCTTCTTTTGCTTGTTGGGAGCTTTCCCATGTAAATAGTTTTTCTTGCTTTTCATTTTTCCTTCATTAATTTGCTTTCTTCCGAAAAACTAAAAACTCCGAAAATACTTCAGTGTGTGAAATTCTTTTCTTTTCGTTGAGTTGTTATAGGGAGAAGGCCGCAATGAAAATGTTGAGTGGCTCTCATATGCATTATTGTTGATCTATCGAAGAGCCAATATTACCTTGTCTTCTCCTTTGAATAAAATGTTTGTAGATTCCAGCTTAGTCCATAGCACTCTTGCACTATTATTATTATTTTTATATCATTCAGTCGTGCAAGTGAAAGGCAATAATGATGATAGTTTGATGAAGTGGCTGTGGCAAGGAAAAGCTGGTATGAACTCTACTTGTTTTTGTATTTGTCAATATGTTTAACTTAGTATCCATGATTCAACGTATTATGATTAAACATGTTTGTGATGACAATTATAGATTATAGTTGCTCATGCCATGCTTATGTAGCTAGGAGTGAATAATGATTTATCTTGAGTGTCAACATGCATTAAAATGGTTATGATGTAGTATGTTAGTATGGTGTCAGCGTGGAGCAGGCGATCTATGGCGCAATGCAGCCCCTTTCCTGGTTCGGCAAGGGGGAGCAATCAATGCAAAGAGCAAGGGCAACGAGAGGCGCCACGGTTTACCTAGGTTCGGGCTGCTGAGAAGCGTAAAACCCTACTCTTGCGTTGGTGTATTGGGTGAATGTGGAAGAAAGTACACGGAACGCTCTCCCCCAGCAAGTCGCTAGGAGAGGGCAGCTGCACGGTTACCCATGTGTGGAGGTTGCAAAGGGTTCGAACCCCTGTAAAGATTGCCTTGGCCCTCCTTTTATAGCTCAAGGGGTTACCACAATGGCAAAAAGGTAATTACAGGGTGATTAGACTGATACAGAACTATCATACCTAACTCTGCTAGTTAGGACAAAAATGCATTAAAAGCACTACTAGGTGTCATGTGGAGGAGGAGCCTCGGCAAGACTGCCACACCGCTTACTCAACTACCTCCCATTAGTTTGACACGCCATTAGGACGGGTGTCAATAAAGGTAATCCTCCTTCCCAGCAAGCTGACACATACAGGCTGTCTCCACCTGACCACCTGTGGGCTCGACACCTCACTGATCAGCGACCAGCTGGCCAGAGAGGTGGAGCGCTGGCGTTTGGTAGGAAGTCCGTGCTCGAGGGGCTTGCCGGGCCTTGTCCTGTCAGCTCTTTCTTGTCGGGGTCATCTGCTTTTGTTGTGAATCTTGTAGCTTGTTCCAAACCTTGGCCTTCTTAATGCACTCTTTGATCTCATGAAGAGTGGCTTCTCTGGTCTGGTATTAGTCCCTTCCTAGGCCCTTTGCCTGGAATGCTGTCACTGTCCGTGCACAAGTCAGGGGCGCTGAGGACCCCGTTCTTAGTTCACCAACAGGAGCCCCCGGGCCTGGTCCATACGCGCATCCGAGGCATCGTTGGGCTAGGCCCAAAAACGTGCACGAACACACGTGACGGGGGATAACTGTCATATTCTTTTGCTGCAATCAGTAATCATGACGTTTCCCGCTGACGCACGTCCAATCCATGCATTAATCACGGTACATGGGAACATGGGTGCTGTTGCAGTTACTCGTCGTGGCGTGCTTGCGAGGGGCACGGCTAGGGAAGACGTCGAAGAGCCAGCCCCCTTGCGTATTCCCCATAAAAAGGTAACCGCGAAAGGGGCGCTGCTCATTCACTCTTGCCCTCCCTTGCTTCATCTTCCTCCTCTCACCAGAAACTGCATTTGCCGCCGCCGCCATAAATCCGTCTCAACCCCAAGCTTTTCTCCGTCTTGAGCCCCTGATGGTGCCCAAGGCAGCCGCATCAAAGGGGAAGAAGGTGGCCAAGCCGCTCGATCCCAAGGCGGAGCAAAAGAAGAAAGAGCTGGAGAAGTTGGAGAAACGGTGGCAAGAAAATGTTGTCTTCTCGCCACCGACCTTGTCCGCCAATACC
The DNA here is from genome assembly GCA_011799875.1 of Thinopyrum elongatum. NCBI lineage: Eukaryota > Viridiplantae > Streptophyta > Magnoliopsida > Poales > Poaceae > Thinopyrum > Thinopyrum elongatum. The sequence continues at coordinate 385,929,084 of CM022303.1, read as the reverse complement.
TTGATTGAAAGGTATGCATATACGTGGGGGAAGGAGACCGACAGCCATGGATCCCCCAAGGTTCTCTATTATGGCCCCAAGGTTCCAGCCAACTCCTACCCCTTCTTCTATGCATACTTCTATTGCGGCTTGTCGCCTCCGTACTCAGATTTTTTCTGCGAGTTGATGTCCACTTGTGGGTTCCGACTGCTTGATTTCACCCCCAACGCCATGACATGTATGGCAGTTTTTGCTCATTTGTGTGAGAACTTCATCGGGGTTATGCCCAATGTGGATCTGTTCCGCCATTTCTTCATCCCTCGGGTTGAAGACAAGGCGCTATCTGGAAGAGTGACATAGTTTCCGAGGGGAAGGAAGGACCAGATGGATTACATCCCCGGACAGCTCCACGGCAAGTGGGATGAATGGAGGGGGACCTGGTGCTAGATCCAGGAGGAGAACTTCCCAGCATTCTGCTTGCTGCGGACAGAGATAATCGAACGCGATGAGGATTGGAAGAAGTACGGTGCCACTGAGAAGAAGTCCGCCCCGTCCTGAACATGATCGCTCGCCTGAGAGATGCTGGTCTAAACATAGAGATGGTTGGAGCTGACTTCCTACGGTGCTGCATCGCCCCACTGCAGCAGAGAGACAGACCAGCTTGGGAGTATCAGAATGACGGTGACAAGGTGCGGCTATACCAAGGACGTGGCTGTAACTTGATGGTGATAGGCCATGCCTGGCTCTGTCAGGAGTTGTTCCACAAGCTGGGCACTTTCCACTTGCCGGCCACAGTTGTGCCACTGCACATCAATTTAGAAAGGAGCACTATCTTGGCGTGGATGCCAGACTGCTCTACCGCAGGGGTCAAGGAAAGCTGGATGCTACCCAAGCTGGCAGATGAGGCGAAATGGGCCTCCGAACTGAAGGAGAAGGCCGAACAAGAAGAAACCGAGCTCGTTAAGGCCACCACGGTAGAGAAGGCGGCATACATAGCCAGCAGGGTTGCCGAGGCCTGGAGGTTGGAAGCCGCAAGGGCCGCAGGTGCCAAGGATGAGGAAGAGGGAGGAGATGATGAAGATGATGATGACAATGATGAAGAGCCCGCTGAAGAGGGGCAGGAGGAGCTTGCCGGAGGTGAGATTGCCGGGACGGAGACAGCCGAAAAACTCGAAGAGGGGGAATTCCAGGTCTCTGAGCCACCACGGTGTCTCCGCGGCAGGAGCAGCCAAGAGCGTGTGGGTACTCCCCCCCCCCCCCCCCAATCTGCTCCCGTGGCGAGGAAGTCCACCACCAGGTCCGGGCGGCAGGAGTTGATACGCCGGCAGCCTGTACGGCAGGCCAAACTCAAGCCCCCGTCTTCCCGGGAAGAACTTACCGGGGAGGATGGCATCTTGCTCCTGCCAAGCTCGCCGCCGCCAGGTACCAAGAGAGCCAGGGAGTCCCCTCCGACACCTAAGTAAAAAATGAATGTGCTCCTTGAATTTGATGAAGAGTAAGCAATTTACCGTCCCTTCCAATAATGCCTCATTTTTACTTCATTTGCCGATTCTGATCCGGTTCTTCATTGTTTCAGGGACAAGGAAACACTTGTTTAACTGGCGAAGCGGGCCAAGCCGTTGGCAGGCCATGGTTCATCGTCAAGGGCCGAGCAGGGAACGCCGGCGGCTGGCACCATAGTCATCAGCCCCCAGGCTGGCCTCCCGCTCCAGGATGCGCCTCCACCTGAGCCGGCCGACACCAATGTTGAAGTTCATTCTTCTGGTGATGGTAAGGAGATGGGAGGGGAGCACCAAGGCGAGGAGCGCCGAGAAGCAGATCCTGCCAAGGAGACCCCGTCAACCATCATTCCCGGGGGAACTTCTCCGGCAAGGGCCTCCACCAGCGACTATGTTCACACCGGTGCCTCCCCGACGATGGAAAATGTGGAGGGCCGTGTACCGGCAACGCAAGTTGCCGGGGGAGGGGACGCCCCTTCCCAACAAGTACAGTCGGGTAATCCTCTTGCCGGAGAGCTATCTCCACAAGAAATTCCCTTGGTTTCTGTCTATAATTTGAATCTCTTTTCTTCTTTTTGTCTTCCGTCTTGGTTTTCAGCTCCAACTTCTCCCGTAGGAGGCGATGAGCTCATGGAAGTAGCCGGTAGCCAACGTCAATGGCCCCGTCGATCCTGCCAACTAGCACAGAGCTGGTGACCTTCCAGGCTAGTTTTGGATCCCCCAGCTCATCTGGGACTGCAGAGCTGAATTTTGATGAAGAGATTGCTCGAACCCTGCTTCCCTTGGCCTAGTGGTCCATAGATGCTGATGACATCGCCAATGAACAAGAGGACTACATGTTTCTGCAGGCCATGGCCATCGGGTTCAAGGACGCCCAGGACAGCTACATCAAGAGGTCCAAGCGGGTTGAGGAAGAGCACAAGTCCTTGGACTTGATTGGACAGCAGCTGAAGGAGAAAGCAGAAAAGTTGCGCACGTGGTACAACGATCGATCCCGCGATCTCAGTAACCAAGAGGAAAAGTTGGCCACTGCCGGAGAAAAGGCAACAACTCGCGACAGCAAGTTGGCGGAGCGCGAGATGCAGCTCAACGCCAAGGCTGAAGAACTTGCCACCCGAGAGTAGACCATTGCCGCTACCCTCTCTAGTAAGAATGAGGAGATCGAAGCACTTGTGAAGCTGCAAACTCAGAAGTTGGAGGATGACTAGCAGAAAGCCTTAGGGGCACAAGCTTCAGAGAATGCTGCCAAGCTCAAGGAAGCCGCTGACAAGGCTGCAACCATTACCACCGCCAAGGCATATTTGGAGACCCAGGCCGACAAGTTGAAGGAAGAGCTCACCACTAGCGGCAAGGAGGTCGAGGCCATCAAGGCCGAGGCGCAGAAAGCATCTCACACTCTAGGGGAGCTACAAATGCATCTCTCGTCCAAGGGCCAAGAACTGATCACCGTCGATGGTGTGATCCAGGATCTAAAATCTAAGCTTGTCGGCCTGGAGCAGAACCTTGAATCTGCCAACATGCGGGCGAAGGCCTTGACGGAGAAGCTCGCCACCGCGGAAACTCTCCGGAAAGATGCCGAGGGCACGCTGGAGAAATTGCAGAAGCTGTACTCCCTCTGGACTGATGAGTTGGTTGACATAGCCGAGCATCTCTCTTCCCAGCTCACGGTCATGGATTTGAAAATCTGGGGCTTCCCTACTTCAGAGCACGAGGTTGCCGTGCCAGGCTAACCAAGTTCTTCGACGGCTTGATTGAGGCGCTGAAGACGTACCATGACGACAGGAATGTATCCTTTGCCAATGAATCCCGGCAATTTGCCCGCAACGTGCTTTACACTGCATTGGTCAGTCTGGTTCTCCGCAACCCAGGGTCGACGTCTCTAAGGTCTTCAACAAGTTGCCGTCAAACACAGATGCCTCTGCCGCCGACAAGATCGTTGCCCCTATCGCCGTCAAGGTCCTCAACGTCCCCAGAGTCCAGGGTGATCACGCTGATTAGGCTTATTGTTGCACCCGTCGCCGCGCTGCCAGGCAAAAGGACACATTCGACCTTATGTTAGGTCCTTGCTACTTTCATGATGTAATATTACTTTTAAGTAGGTGTATGAACTTATGCTATCCCATTGCTTTACTTCGCCCGTGGTCCTTGTATAATTTTGCACCCTACAAATGCTGGAAGCTTGCCGGGGCTGACACTAGCCGCGAGCGCTTTGGGGGCGGACCCCTAACAGCCTGCTGGTAGTGCCGCCACCGGCAATTTACCCTTCGACGTTTTCGACGCTGCCACCGGAACTGTTGAGCGGACTCGAAACAGACAAAGGCACGAACGATCACGAAAGGGTTCCTTCGCATTGCAGGTTCCTTATACAAGTACTAGGTTCAAATCAAGGGAATCGCAAAAGATAATTAAAGAATATGGAATCAAAAGTTTTTCAACTTTTCTTTTCTCTTTGTGGCCACCGCCGTTGTAAGGACGGAAATTCTCCCTTCCCACAGAAATCTCGCACGTGGGGGACTCATTTTAGCCTACATACAATATACGTGTAGAGTACCACGACACGTTGAGAACCTTGCCGGGGAAGGGTGAATGCACGCCTTGCCGCAGTGCTTCCGCAACAACTCCGCTGTGTGGGTTTGGGTGGAAACCCAATGGACTAGCCGCAGTCCGCGACACTACCGGGCATCCAACCTTGCAAGGTGGTCACCCGTGTTGTCAAGCACTTGTCGACGATTATGTTAACCAAGCGCATCTTGTTGCCGGGGCAGCTCCCACTCCCGATATTCGTCCGGGAGTAGTGCGGTAATGCTGCCACTGAAAGGTGGCCACAGCCCCTCTGTCTGGCCGGCCGCGGCTACTCTAATGGCTGCGCAGCCGGGGTGCGGAGGAGGCGAAAGGTGTTCTTCCTGCGCCATCGCTGCCATCTTTGCCAGAGGGTCGAGGAAGTCGCCCAACTCCGACGCCTCCATTGACTGCTCCCGCCGCGGTGGGCACGGCGACCGCACCTCCTGTGCTGGCCATGTCCTCCGTGGCGTCTGCACTCCTTGCGGCAGTGCCACCCGTGCCATCCGTAGGCGGGCGCGATGGATACTTGGATGTGAAAGGTTTCGCTGTCATGGAGCCCTTCTTCTTGGGTGCCATGGATGATGAAGAAGATGCTAAACTTGATGAAGCTGACGCGCTGCTCGCTGTATGGATTCACGCCGATGAACTCCCCTAACTGGCGCGCCAAAGATGTCGACGTGGAGCCGGCGATCTATGGGGCAATGCAGCCCCTTTCCTGCTTCGGCAAGGGGGAGCAATCAACACAAAGAGCAAGGGCAACGGGAGGCGCCACGGTTTACCTTGGGCCGCTGAGAAGTGTAAAACCCTACTCCTACTTTGGTGTATTGGTGTATTGGGTGAATGTGGAAGAAAGTACGCGGAGCGCTCTCCCCCGACAAGTCGCTAGGAGAGGGCAGCTGCACGGTTACCTATGCATGGAGGTTGCGAAGGGTTCGAACCCGTGTAATGGTTGCCTTGGCACTCCTTTTATAGTTCAAGGGGTTACCACTGATGAGGACATCAATACCATTGTTACACCCACAGCCCCTGCTACTATACATACTGGACCAATTACTAGAGCTCGCGCACGCCAATTAAATTATCAGGTACTTTCGTTTCTTGGTAATGATTCTAGTGTTCATGAGAATATGATGCTGCCTAAATTGGATTCATTTGTTTTGCTTACAAATGAAGGGCCTAGCTTGGACAAGAAAGAGGAACCTTGGAGCAAGTTCAAGCATGGAGATGATGGCATGCGCAAGGGGAACAAGAACGGAGTTACAAGTGATGATTTCAGGATTTTGAAGCCACCATAATGAGTGCAGGAAGCCTTGGACGAAATATACAAGATGCCACTTCATAAATTTCGTCCAGAGGCTATTATAGGTGCTGCGTCACCTTATTAATGGGCCAGGCCCATGTAATTTCGAAATACTTGAGTATAGGCTGTTTTTAGAGTCCGTATGTGTGGGAAAACAAGAGATAGGGTTGGTTTCGGACCCCTCCTTCAAGGGCCACGAAATTCCCCCCCCCCTCTTCCTCCATATATACAGCCCTTAGGGCACCGTTTAGACTTTGGGGTTTTGTTTAGATTAAAAGTTCGCCATAGCTGCAACTTCGCGTACTTTGTTTGTGTTCAACGACCAGACAAAGGCGTCACAGAACCCCACCTTCATTAATAAAGCTTTCCTCCTATATTCGCAATATCCAGATTGCAATCTCAGTTTCTTGCTTGTTCTTCGTTTGCTCGCAAGAAACAGACCCTCGTGGTCAGGTTGATCGTGCTCCGGCGTGGTCAATAACCCCTTGGAAGTTGGTATAGCGATTGCTAAGGCACGACGTCTCGCACGTTCGTAGTCGGATCGTCAAGGTCGACTCCCACAGAAAACAATAGCCACCATCTCATCGAAACATCGGGACACCTTCGCCTCTATCAAGTGGTATCAGATTTCCAGGTTGCTCGGTGAGATTTTACAGTTTTTCGTAGTTTAGATCGAGTCTGTTCTTCATACCTACAGTCCACGAAAAAGCCAAAAAAAAAATTAGGGTTAGTTCATCATATCCGAACCAATCTGAGCCTTTGCATAATCTTTTCTGTATTTGCTTTGTTGAATTTGTGGTTGCATCGTCGTGTCAAGTTGCTGGTCTTAGCGTCTAGTCCTTTAGAGTTTCGAGTTCTGTTCACAGGTTGTCACGTCGCCGCTGCCATATATCACCACCGCATCATCATCATCACTGCTGCCATATTCAACCACCGCACCAACTTCATCGCCGCCGCCATATACCACCACCACATATTCACCGCCAATCCGAGTCCCTATACGCCACCACCTATCTGCCGCCATCACGCCAATCCGAGTCCACCTGCAACATATATCCGCCACCAGTCCGAGTTCCACCAGATTCATCTTCGCCACCAGTCCTAGTCCGAGTCCAGCATTTTGTTACTCTGTTTTGGATTTCCAGATCACGCCATACTCCGAGTTGTGACAGAGTAGGACTCCCAAACAAAAACTAAGTCTGGAAAATTCTGGCTAGGCAGTTTTTAGACCATTTGTAGACTCTTTCGAAAAAAAATTGTTGCGGAGCAAAAAAAAAGAGGAAAAAAAGTGCAAAAAAAAAGAGAAAAAAAAATTCAGAGTATGCTCCTCCCTTGTTTACGTGCAGCGCCGTGATTTTAATAGTGTTCTAGGCTCGCGTCTCTAGCACGGTCTAGCCTAGGACCAGCACAGTACCGTCGTTGAGCGTTTATTCAACTTTGCATCTCTGAATAGATTATTGCTGACCCTTTTTGCTACCATATCATAAGCCTTCCCAGCTCCCCATACATCTACATCATGCGTTTGACACCACCTGGCAATCGCTCTGTCCAATCTTTAAGAGTTTTGACTACAACGGTTGCCGATCACCACCTGCTGCTGGGTAAGAACTGGTAAGCATTTGAGATTCGCTTGACGGTTTTGTGATACACCACCACCACCACCACTTCCTAGTAGTCTGTAGGATCATATTCTTGTGTGTTTCTATTGCTGCTAACCATGGCAGGATCACAAGCCGATGAGACTGATTGGGAGAACATGATGAACAAACAACTACATGATAAATTTCAGCAAATGATGAGTGGACAGGTGCAAGATGTGCTAAACAGATTTGAAGAGGCCATGGAGAAGATAGATGGAATTGAGAAGACGTTCGAAACAAAGCTCGATAACAAGTTTAATGAATTGCTCGCGCGTCTTCCACAACCACCGCCGGCTGCACCTGTCGCACCTCTACAACAACAACAATGTCGCCTTCCAAATCAAGTGGGATGAGCACAGCGCGTTCCCCTTGATCCTGGTCAAACTTCTGGTGCCACTGCACCTACTGTTGATGCTTCTATGGCTCCTGCTGCCGCTGAGGAGGACGATTATGCGGGTGATTACGAGGATGAGGTTGATCAAAATCAGAACTACGTACCAGCACCAGGTCGTCCACATGCCAATAATCGCAATGGTAGGGCTGCATTACCAGCTCAGGTACGAGATCATGACCATCTTCCTAAACTGAAATTGAATATTCCACCATTTGAGGGTAGATATGTTCCTGATATATATCTTACTTGGGAGTTAGAAACTGAACAACGTTTTACATGTTTACAATATCCCGAGGAGAGACGTGTTGCTGCTGCTGTTTGTGCTTTTACTAGTTTTGCATGTGTATGGTGGTCTGAACATTGTAGATTATATCCTATTCCAGCTACGTGGGCTGCTTTGAAAACTGCTATGCGTACTCGTTGGGTTCCAACATATTATCAACGTGAATTACTTCAAAAATTGCAGCGCTTAAGACAAGGAAAAAATTCTGTAGAAGAATATTATCAGGAATTACAAACTGGCATGATTAGATATGGTATTGTTGAGGAGAATGAAGCTATGCTTGCACATTTTATGGGTGGATTAAATAGAGAGATTCAGACCATTCTAGAGTATAAGGAGTATAATAATATCACTCGTTTATTCCATCTTGCTTGTAAAGCTGAACGTGAAGTGCAGGATCGACATGCATTGGCGCGAACTAATTTTTCTGCAGGTCGATCTTCATCATGGACACCGCGTGCCTCCTCTACTCCCACACGTCCTACTACAGCACCACTGACTTCAGCCGCCAATTCCAACCGAGATACAAGAAAACAGGCACCACCACCACCATCTGCCAAGAGTACACCTTCTGGGCCTGCCCAGAGCTCTTCTTCATCTATGGCATCAACAGGGCACACACATGATATTATTTGTCGTCGTTGTAAGGGAAGAGGTCATTATGCGAGAGAATGCCAATCTCCGCGTGTTATGATTGCTACTGAGGATGGTGGGTATGAGTCAGCTAGTGACTATGATGAGGAGACTTTGGCTCTTATTACAAGTGAAGAACACGGTGGAGATGATTCTGATCATGAGACGCAATACATGGCTCCTGAAGACGCTGACAGGTATGAATGTTTAGTTGCTCAACGTGTTTTGAGTGTGCAGGTCACACAAGCTGAGCAAAATCAGAGACATAATTTGTTCCATACAAAGGGAGTTGTGAAGGAACGTTCTGTTCGCGTCATCATAGATGGAGGGAGCTGCAACAACTTGGCTAGCATGGAGATGGTGGAGAAGCTATCTCTCACCACAAGACCACATCCACATCCTTACTATATCCAATGGTTCAACAACAGCGGCAAGGTTAAGGTAACACGTACTGTTTGTGTGCATTTTAGTATCTCTACATATGCTAATTATGTTGATTGTGATGTGGTACCCATGCAAGCATGTTCCTTATTACTTGGTAGACCATGGCAATTTGATAAAAAATTTGTACACCATGGTAGAAACAATCAGTATACTCTTGTTCATAAGGATAAACATATTACTTTGCTTCCTATGACTCCTGATTCTATTTTGAAAGATGATATTAATAGAGCTAGTAAAGCAAAACAGGAGAAAAATAAGAGTGAAAATCAGATTGTGGCAAAAGAATTTGAGCAACAAATGAAGCCTAATAATAAACCATCTAGTGTTGCTTCTGAAATTAAATTGAAAAGTGCATGTTTACTTGCCACCAAATCTGATATTGATGAGCTAGATTTCAGCAAATCTGTTTGCTATGCTTTTGTTTGCAAAGAGGCGCTATTTTCATTCGAGGACGTGCCTTCCTCTTTGCCTCCTGCTGTCACTAACATTTTGCAGGAGTTCGCTGATGTCTTTCCACAAGACGTGCCACCGGGATTACCACCTATTCGCGGGATTGAGCATCAAATTGACTTAATTCCCGGTGCTTCACTGCCAAACCGTGCGCCATACCGTACCAATCCAGAGGAGACGATGGAGATTATGCGTCAAGTACAGGAGTTGATCGACAAAGGTTATATACGCGAATCTCTTAGTCCTTGTGCTGTTCCTATTATACTAGTGCCAAAAAATGATGGTACATCACATATGTGTGTTGATTGTAGAGGCATTAATAATATTACTATTCGCTATCGTCATCCTATTCCTAGGCTAGATGATATGCTTGATGAATTGAGTGGCTCTACAATATTCTCCAAAGTTGATTTGTGTAGTGGATACCATCAAATTCGTATGAAATTGGGAGATGAATGGAAAACAGCATTTAAAACTAAGTTTGGTTTATATGAATGGTTAGTCATGCCTTTTGGGTTAACTAATGCACCTAGTACTTTCATGAGATTAATGAACGAAGTTTTACGTGCTTTCATTGGACGATTTGTGGTAGTTTACTTTGATGATATATTGATTTATAGCAGATCTTTGGAGGAACATTTGGAACATTTACGTGCTGTTTTTATTGATCTACGTGATGCACGTTTGTTTGGTAACCTTGGGAAGTGCACCTTTTGCACCGACCGAGTATCTTTTCTTGGCTATGTTGTTACTCCACAGGGAATTGAAGTTGATAAAGCCAAGATTGAAGCTATTGAGAGTTGGCCGCAGCCCAAAACGGTCACACAAGTGAGGAGTTTCCTTGGCCTTGCTGGTTTCTATAGGCATTTTGTGAGAGATTTTAGCACCATTGCTGCACCTCTCAATGAGCTTACAAGGAAGGATGTGCCTTTTGTTTGGGGTACCGCACAGGAAGAAGCCTTCACGGTATTGAATGATAAGTTGACACATGCTCCTTTACTCCAACTTCCTGATTTTAATAAGACTTTTGAGCTTGAATGTGATGCTAGTGGAATTGGATTAGGAGGTGTGTTATTACAAGATGGCAAACCTGTTGCATACTTTTCTGAAAAATTGAGTGGGCCTAGTCTGAACTATTCTACTTATGATAAAGAATTATATGCTCTTGTTCGGACCTTAGAAACATGGCAACATTATTTATGGCCCAAAGAATTTGTTATACATTCTGATCATGAATCTTTGAAACACATTAAAAGTCAAGCAAAACTGAACCGTAGACATGCTAAATGGGTTGAATTCATTGAGACTTTCCCTTATGTCATTAAACACAAGAAGGGTAAAGACAATGTTATTGCTGATGCATTGTCTCGTCGTTATACTATGCTTTCACAACTTGACTTTAAAATATTTGGTTTGGAGACCATCAAAGATCAATATGTGCATGATACTGAATTTAAAGATGTATTGCAGAATTGTAAAGAAGGGAGAACATGGAATAAGTTCATCGTTAACGATGGATTTGTGTTTTGTGCTAACAAGCTATGCATTCCAGCTAGCTCCGTTCATCTTTTGTTGTTGCAGGAGGCGCATGGAGGAGGATTAATTGGACACTTTGGCGTAAAGAAGATGGAGGATGTACTTGCTACACATTTCTTTTGGCCAAAGATGAGACGGGATGTTGAGCGCTTTGTTGCTCACTGCACTACATGTCAAAAAGCTAAGTCACGACTCAATCCTCATGGTTTATATATGCCTTTGCCTGTACCTAGTGTTCCATGGGAGGATATATCTATGGACTTTGTTTTGGGTTTACCTCGAACAAAGAAGGGGAGGGATAGCATATTTGTTGTCGTGGATAGGTTCTCAAAAATGGCACACTTTATACCATGTCATAAAAGCGATGATGCTGCTAATGTTGCTGATTTGTTCTTTCGTGAAATTATTCGCTTGCATGGTGTGCCAAATACTATTGTTTCAGATCGTGATACCAAATTTCTTAGCCACTTTTGGAGATGTTTATGGGCTAAGTTGGGGACTAAACTGCTTTTTAGTACTACTTGTCACCCCCAAACTGATGGACAAACTGAAGTAGTCAATAGAACTTTGTCGACTATGCTTAGGACTGTTTTGAAGAATAACAAGAAAATGTGGGAAGAATGCTTGCCTCATATTGAATTTGCTTATAATCGTTCGTTGCATTCTACTACTAAGATGTACCCTTTTGAGATTGTATATGGTTTCCTACCTCGTGCACCTATTGATTTGTTGCCTCTTCCATCTTCGGAAAAGGTTAATTTTGATGCTAAACAACGTGTTGAATTGATCTTAAAAATGCATTAGTTAACTAAGGAGAACATTGAGCGTATGAATGCTAAATATAAACTTGCTGGAGATAAGGGTAGAAAACATGTTGTCTTTGCACCTGGAGATCTTGTTTGGTTACATTTGCGTAAGGATAGATTTCCTGATTTGTGCAAATCAAAGCTAATGCCACGTGCTGATGGTCCTTTTAAGGTGTTAGAGAAAATAAATGATAATGCATATAAACTTGAGCTGCCTGCAGATTTTGGGGTTAGTCCCACTTTTAACATTGCAGATTTGAAGCCTTATTTGGGTGAGGAAGATGAGCTTCCGTCGAGGATGACTTCATTTCAAGAAGGGGAGGATGATGAGGACATCAATACCATTGTTACACCCACAGCCCCTGCTACTATACATACTGGACCAATTACTAGAGCTCGCGCACGCCAATTAAATTATCAGGTACTTTCGTTTCTTGGTAATGATTCTAATGTTCATGAGAATATGATGCTGCCTAAATTGGATACATTTGTTTTGCTTACAAATGAAGGGCCTAGCTTGGACAAGAAAGAGGAACCTTGGAGCAAGTTCAAGCATGGAGATGATGACATGCGCAAGCGGAACAAGAACGGAGTTACAAGTGATGATTTCAGGATTTTGAAGCCACCATAATGAGTGCAGGAAGCCTTGGACGAAATATACAAGATGCCACTTCATAAACTTCGTCCAGAGGCTATTATAGGTGCTGCGTCACCTTATTAATGGGCCAGTCCCATGTAATTTCGAAATACTTGAGTATAGGCTGTTTTTAGAGTCCGTATGTGTGGGAAAACAAGAGATAGGGTTGGTTTCGGACCCCTCCTTCAAGGGCCACGAAATCCCCCCCCCCCTCTTCCTCCATATATACAGCCCTTAGGGCACCGTTTAGGCTTTGGGGTTTTGTTTAGATTAAAAGTTCGCCATAGCTGCAACTTCGCGTACTTCGTTTGTGTTCAACGACCAGACAAAGGCGTCACAGAACCCCACCTTCATTAATAAAGCTTTCCTCTTATATTCGCAATATCCAGATTGCAATCTCAGTTTCTTGCTTGTTCTTCGTTTGCTCGCAGGAAACAGACCCTCGTGGTCAGGTTGATCGTGCTCCGGCGTGGTCAATAACCCCTTGGAAGTTGGTATAGCGATTGCTAAGGCGCGACGTCTCGCACGTTCGTAGTAGGATCGTCAAGGTCGACTCCCACAGAAAACGATAGCCACCATCTCATCGAAACATAGGGACACCTTCGCCTCTATCAACCACTGTGGCAAAAAGGTCATTACGGGGTGATTAGGCTGATAAAGAACTATCATACCTAACTCTGCTAGTTAGGACAAAAATGCATTAAATGCACTGCTAGGTGTCGCGTGGAGGAGGAGCCCCAGCAAGGCTGCCACACCGCTTACTCAACTACCTCCTATTAGCTTGACACACCATTAGGACGGGTGTGAATAAAGGTAATCCTCCTTCCCAGCAAGCTGACACGTACAGGCTGTCTCCACCTAACCACCTGCAGGCTCGACACCTCACTGATCAGTGACCAGCTGGCAGAGAGGTGGAGCACTTGCGTTTGGCGGGAAGTCCGTGCTCGAGGGGCTTATCGGGCCTTGTCTTGCCGGCTCATTCCTGTCGGGGTCACCTGCTTCTGTTGTGAATCTTGTAGCTTGTTCCAAGCCTTGGCCTTCTTAATGCGCTCTTTGATCTCATGAAGAGTGGTTCTCTGGTTTGGAATTAGTCCCTGCCAAGGCCCTTTGCCGGGAATGCTGTCACCATCCGTGCACAAGTCGGGGTGCTAAGGACCCTGTTCTTAGTGCACCAACATATGGTATCCTCCTCTGAATGTTTCAAGTGGCTTGACTTGGCATATATTCACACATGTAGTTGATTGAAAACCAACATAGCCTCCATGATATTTATGTTCATGGTGTTTGTATCCTACTCATGCTAGTATTCAATGTTAATTATTCGCAATGCATGATTATGACCACTGTTGCTCTCTAGTTGGTCGCTTCTCAATCTATTTGCTAGCCTTCGCCTGTACTAAGCAGGAATACTGCTTGTGCACCCAAATCCCTAAATCAAAGTTGTTCCAGATGAGCCCACTATATCTACCTATATGCAGTATTACTCTACCGTTCCAAGTAAATTTGCATGTGCCACCTCTAATCCTTCAAATAATCATCTGTTTTGTTTGCCCGTACCTCTCATGGAGCGATAGGGGGCAGTTAGTATTTTCCATGATAAGCGGGTTATTCTCATGATGGGTGTTTATTCATCTGTCATTGCATGAGAGAGGCTGGTAATTGGGATGCCCAGTCCTATAATCAAAATGAAAAAAAATTATGAAACAAACTCCCCCGAAAAGTTGTTGGTATGGAGGGCACCCATGAGTTCGGCTAGCCATGGCTTGTGTTTGTTGGCTGGGGGGGGGGGGGTAAACTTTATCTTTTCACTTGGGAACTGCTGATAATTTGTTTAGCATGGAAGATATTGAAAATCCTCGGTCGTGACGTTGACAGGAAAGGCATGCCTCTCAAAATTGTATTCATCGCTGATTTAAGCTTCAAGCTCTATCACCTCTGCAAATCTCTGCTTGCCTCTACGAAGGGCCTATCTATTTACTTTTATTGTTGAGTCATCACCTACTCAATTAAAGCACCAGTCCTGAGAGAACTATTGTCATTCTTATGCATTGAGTATAGTTATAATTTGACATAAAGACTACTCAGGCATACCAGCAAACAATCATGCCTTTCAAAATATCAATGCTAAAGAATGCCATGCCTACAAAATCATATAGCCTTGTCATGCTCCATCTTCTTAACACAAAATATAAATCATGCACTACCCAAGTGTCAGCCAAAGCAATTGGTTCATACTTTTTAACGTGCTTCAGCTTTTTCAACCCCCATGCAATACATGAGTGCAAGCCATGGATATAGCACTATGGGCGGAGTAGAGTATGGCGGTAGAGATGATATGGAAAAAAAGGGAAAGTCTCGCATCGATGAGGCTAATCAACGGGCTATGGCGATGCCCATCAATTGATGTCAATACAAGGAGTAGGGATTACCATGCAACAGATGCACTAGGAGCAATAAGTGTATGAAATCTCAAAATAAAAACTAAGTGGGTGTGCATCCAACTTGCTTGCTCATGAAGACCCCGGGCATTTGAGGAAGCCCATCATTGGAATATACAAGCCAAGTTCCATAATGAAATATTCCTACTAGTATATGAAAGTGGCTACATAGGAGACTCTCTATATGAAAAACATGGTGCTACTTTGAAGCACAAGTGTGGAAAAGGAGAGTAACATTGCCCCTTCTCTCTTTTTCTCGCATTTTTTCTCTTTTTGTTGGGCTCGTTTTGGCCCCTTTTTTTCTAGGCTCTTTTTTGCGTCTTTTATTATTATTTCCTCACTTGGGACAATGCTCTAATAATGAATAATGATGATCATCACACTTCTATTTACTTACAACTCAAAATTACAACTCGATACTAGAACAAAATATGAGTCTATATGAATGCCTCTGGCGGTGTACCAGGATGTGCAATGATCTAGCGTAACATGTATAAAAAATGATGAATGGTGGTTGAGCCACAAATACTATGTCAGCTATATGATCATG
This sequence comes from Thinopyrum elongatum, assembly GCA_011799875.1. Classification (NCBI taxonomy): domain Eukaryota; kingdom Viridiplantae; phylum Streptophyta; class Magnoliopsida; order Poales; family Poaceae; genus Thinopyrum; species Thinopyrum elongatum. The sequence continues at coordinate 385,913,933 of CM022303.1, read as the reverse complement.
CAAACCAATATGACAATGATGATATGTGTCATAATAACGGAACAGTGGAAGTTGCATGGTAATATATCTCGGAATGGCTATGGAAATGCCATAATAGGTAGGTATGGTGGCTGTTTGAGGAATATATAAGGAGGCTTATGTGTGAGTATCATATCATGGGTTTTGGATGCACCGACGAAGTTTGCACCATATCTCGAGGTGAGAAAGGGCAATGCATGGTACCAGAGAGGCTAGCAAATGGTGGAAAGATGAGAGTGCGTATAATCCATGGACTCACATAGTCATAAAGAACTCACATACTTATTGCTAATGTTTATTAGCCCTCGAAGCAAAGTACTACTACGCATGCCCCTAGGGGGAGGTTGGTAGGAGTTTACCGTCGCGCGCCCCCGACCTTCATGCAAAGGAAGACACTCAATAATAAATCATGATCCAACTTCCTAGCATAACGAGAGACAATACGTGCATTCTTCGGGTATCACAAACCTTAACACCAATATTCTTACTAAACCAAAATCATTCACTAATACCTCCCACATATTACCATCTTTATATCGCAAAACTATTGCAAGGAATCAAGCTTATCATATTCAGTGATCTACATGAAAGTTTTTATAATATCCCTCTTGAATACCTATCATATTATGTAGGGGTGGAAAGTGGTAGCGGATAATCCGAAATATCCGATATTCTTATTCGAGAATATGCCTATTCGTATACAAAACATCCGCATCCAAACCAAAATGGAAATTACCCATATACAAATTTATTTAACAAATAAAAAATAAAATATGATATGATATGAGATTTTGACACAAATATGGATATGGAAGTGGATATATCCGTATCCGAATAAGATTATGGGAGGTAATTTTTAAAATTCTAGCCCCAATATTCTAATTATCCAACACAAAAACCAAATAAGTGGTCAAATTTTACATTTTGGATGATTAAACTTAGAAATTATTATGCATTACAATAGTATTTATTCATGAACCTATTTATCATTTGACTTATTGTATGTCACAAGTTGATTATTTCATGTCACATAGCTATTCACTAATATACTCAAACAATATGTCGCTATTATTTGTATCCGTTCCGAATCAAGAAAACATCTGATACATATCCGTATTCGAATAACATCTGATCCGCATCGTATCCGATAACATCCATATTCGCATTCATATTTGTTTTGAAAATATGAAAAGAAAAGTGGTAAGAGCACTATCCGACCCGCATCCGATCCGTTTCCACCCCTACCAATTTCATAACCCGTGCATATTGCTATTACTATTTATCAAACTCTCAAAATGATATAAGTGAAGCATGAGAGTGCAATAGTTTGTTTAAAATATAACCACCACCGTGCTCTAAAAGATATAAGTGAAGTACTAGAGCAACTGCCTAGCTCAAAAGATATAAGTGAAGCACATACAGTATTCTAACAAATCACGAATAATGGGTGTCCCTCTCAAAAAGGTGTGTCTAGAAGAGATGATTGTGGCAAACTAAAAAGAAAACAATGCAAAGACTCATATAATACACGACACTCCAAGCAAAACTCATATCATCTGATGAATAAAAATATAGCTCCAAGTAATTTACCGATGGTTGGTAGAAGAAAGAGGGGATGCCATCCGGGGCATCCCCAAGCTTCGAGTCTTGGGTGTCCTTGAATATTACCTTGGGGTGCCTTGTGCATCCCCAAGCTTAGGGTCTTGCTACTCCTTATTCCTTCATCCATCGCGATCTCACTCAAAACTTGAAAACTTCAGCACACAAAACTCAACAGAAAACTCGTGAGATCCGTTAGTATAACAAGCAAATCATAAACTTTAGGTACTGTTGTAAACCCATTAATATTTTATTATTGCATAATACCTACTGTATTCTAACTTCACCATGGCTTATACCCCCCGATACAATCCATAGATTCATTAAAACAAGCAAACAATGCAACAAAAATAGAATCTGTCAAAAACAGAACAATCTGTAATGATCTAGCTAAGAGCAATACTTCTTTGACTCCAGAAATTCTGAAAAACTAGGACAATGTGGGGAATTTGTATATCAATCATGTGTAAAAAATTCAGAGTTTTATCACGTTTCAGTGAATTTAACAATTCTGCTACTGGGCGCAAAAGTTTCTGTTTTCTCATAGAATCAAATCAACCATCAACCAAATCATCTCAAAGGCTTTACTTGGTAAAAACACTAATTTAAACACAAAACACAACCATAATAGTAGCATAATTGTGTGCACACCAAAAAACAGAAAGGAAACAAGAAAAATAAAGATAACTATTGGGTTGCCTCCCAACAAGCGCTATTGTTTTACGCCCCTAGCTAGGCATAATGCTTAGTTTCAAGTGTTGTCACCTTTAGTTTTCACCACCCTAGTGGGACTTTTTTCGAAGCCAGGAGGCTCTTTATGCTTCCCACTATTTTCGAAAAATAAAGCAATTCTATTGTCCAAGGTATCTGGACGCATTGCAAATGGTGGGAAGATTATTCATGCGACTGAGGTTCCCACTAACATTTTTAAGAGGTTCACTAGATTTTTGTAACTCAACCAAATTTTTCTGCATATCGCTCAACTTCTCCAAGATTTGAATCACTCTTGGGTGTAATTAAATCCTTTTTGTGAAGGTGGGGTTCCCACTATTCCTTCTACTATTTCATAAGCAATGTTGGCATCACTTTCAATAAGATTCCCTTTTGTACTAAAATCCAAAAGTTGTCTATTAGGCATGGTGAGCCCTACGTAAAAGTTTCGAAGCAAAATTTTCATATCCCCATTTATAGTGCAAACACGATAAGATTCCATCATCCTATACCAAGCATCTTTCAAAATTTCTCCTTCCTTTTGCTTGAAGTAAAGAACTTCAAAGTCTGGAGACAAAGGAGGATAATAATGCTGGTCATAGCGGCAAAGCAAGCAAGCAAACACGCAAACGAACAAAAAGGCAAATGAAAAATATTTTTGTGTTTTTGTGAAAACGGTTTAGTGGGGGGGGGGAGATGAAAATGAGAGGCAAATGGCAAATGAAAGTAAATGCGAGGAGATAAAAGTTTATGCGATGGTACTTGATAGGTTTTGGTGATGTCTCCCCGAGAACAGTGCCAGAAATTCTTCCTGCTACTTGCGAGCTGCGTTGGGATTTCCTCGAAGAGGAGAGGATGATGCAGTACAGTAGAGATAAGTATTTCCCTCAGTTAAGAACCAAGGTCATCAATCCAGTAGGAGAACCAAGCAAGACCTCGTGAACAACACCTACACACAAAATAACAAATACTTGCACCCAACACAAACAAGGGGTTGTCAATCCCTTGGTTGTTAGTTGCAAGGATCAAATCTCATAGTGATAGATAGGTAACAAAACACAAAATAAAATAACGGTAAATAAATTGAAGCAAGGTATTTTTGGATTGTAATATATGATAAAGATAGACCCGGGGGCCATAGTTTTCACTAGAAGCTTCTCTCTTGAACATAGCATATGATGGGTCAAGAAATTACTGTTGGGCAATTGATAGAAAAGCGCATAGTTATGATGATATTCAAGGCAATGATCATGTATATAGGCATCATGTTCGAGACAAGAGATTTGGTGGCAAGTAAACATGCACTTTTCAGTTTAATTTCAGAAGCAACACTAGATGGTTTATTATTAGGCTTCCTTTGTTGCACAAATTCTTTTGCCACAATCTGATTTTCACTCTTATTTTTCTCCTGTTTTGCTTTATTAGCTCTATTAATATCATCTTTCAAAATGGAATCAGGAGACATAGGAAGCAAAGTAATATATCTATCTTTATGAACAAGAGTATACTGATTGTTTCTACCATGGTGTACAGATTTTTTTATCAAATTGCCATGGTCTACCAAGTAATAAGGAACATGCTTACATGGGTACAACATCACAATCAACATAATCAGCATATGTAGAGATACTAAAATGCACACGAACAGTACGTATTACCTTAACCTTGCCACTGTTGTTGAACCATTGGATGTAGTAAGGATGTGGCTGTGGTCTTTTGGTGAGAGATAGCTTCTCCACCATCTCCATGCTAGCCAAGTTGTTGCAGCTCCCGCCATCTATGATGACGCGAACAAAACGTTCCTTGATAACTCCCTTTGTATGGAACAAATTATGCCTCTGATTTTGCTCAGCTTGTGTGACCTGCACACTCAAAACACGTTGAGCAACTAAACTTTCATACCTGTCAGCATCTTCAGCAGCCATGTGTTGCATCTCATGATCAGAATCATCTCCACCATGTTCTTCAGTTGTAATAAGAGCCAAAGTCTCCTCATCATAGTCACTAGCGGACTCATACCCACCATCCTCAGTAGCAATCATAACACGCGGAGATTGGCATTCTCTCGCATAATGACCTCTACCATTACAACGACGATAAATAATATCATGTGTGTGCCCTGTTGATGCCGTGGATGAAGAAGAGATCTTTGCAGGCCCGGTAGGTGTGCTCTGGGCAGATAGTGGTGGTAGTGCCTGCTTTCTTGTATCACGGCTGGAGGTGGCAGCTGACGGAGGTGCCGGTGTAGCAGAACGTGTGGAAGTAGAAGATGCACGCGGTGTCCATGATAAAGGTCAACCTACAGAAAAATTACTCCGCGCCAATGCCTGTCGATCCTGCACTTCACGTTCAACTTTGCAAGCAAGATGGAATAAATGAGTGATATTGTTATACTCCTTATACTCTAAAATGGTCTGGATCTCTCTATTTAATCCACCCATAAAACAAGCAAACATAGCTTCATTATCCTCAACAATAACACATCTAATCATGCTAGTTTGTAATTCCTTATAATACTCCTCTACAGAATTTTTTCCTTGTCTCAAACGCTGCAGTTTTTGAAGTAATTCACGTTGAAAATATGGTGGAACCCAACGAGTACGCATAGCAGTTTTCAAAGCAGCCCAAGTAGTAGGGATATTATCATGATATAATCTACAATGTTTAGACCACCAAACAAAAGCAAAACCAGTGAATTCACAAATAGCAGCAGCAACACGTCTATCCTCAGGATATTGTAAGCATGTGAAACATTGTTCAGTTTCTAACTCCCAAGTAAGATATACATCAGGAATGTATCTACCCTCAAACGGTGGAATATTCAATTTTAGTTTAGGAATATGGTCATAATCTCGTACCTGAGGTGGTGCTGCAGCCCTACCATTGCGATTATATGCACGAGGTCGACCTGCTGGTGGTGGTGCTGGTGGTTGCACGTAGTTCTGATTTTGATCACCTCATCCTCGTAATAGTCCTCCACCTCTGCAGTAGCAGCAGGAGCTACAAAAGCATCAACAGCAGTAGCAGAGGCACAAGAAGTTTGTGCTGGCTCAAGAGGAACACGCTGCGCTCGCCTTGCTGGATCGCGACGTGGAGGAGGTTGTTGATGTTTGTTGCAATGGTGCAGCAGATGCAGGTGGTGGCTGTTGTAGATGTGCGAGTACTTCATCAAACTTGGCATCCAACTTGGTGTTAATTGTCTTCTCAACATCATCAATCCTCTCCAGTGCCTTTCCAAAGCTGGCCATCACGTCTTCTACCTGTTGACTCAACATTTGCTGAAATTGATCATGAAGCTCCTTCTTCGTCATGTTCTCCCAGTCAATCTCGTTGGCTTGTGATCCTTCCATGGTTAGCAGCAATAGAAACACACAAGAATATGATCCTACAGACCACTAAAAAGTGGTGGTGGTGGGGTGTCACAAATCCGTCAAGCAAATCTCAAATTCTTACCAGTTCTAACCCAGCAGCAGGTGGTGGTTGGCAACCGTTGTAGTCAAAACTCTCAAAGCTTGGACAGAGCGATTGCAAGATGGTGTCAAACGCACGATGTAGATATATGTGGAGCTTGGGAGGCTTGTGATATGGTAGCAAAAATGTCAGCAATAATCAATTCAGAGATGCAAAGTTGAATAAACGCTGAACGATGGTACTGTGCTGGTCCTAGGCTAGACCGTACTAGAGACACGAGCCTAGAACACTAACAAAATCACGGTGTTGCATGTAAACAAGGGAAAAGCACGTTCTGATTTTTTTTCGATATTTTTTTTACGCTTTTTTTGCGCTCTTTTTGTTTTTGCGAAAAATTACTATAATGGCGAGTGTCTCAAAACTCTTCCCATGTCAAAATAACAGGATAGGAACGAAAAAAATTCACTATTTTTTTTCGGAAATCAGGGCAGCGATGACCAAAAAGTGCGATAAAAAATCAGTATGATGGCATGTGTCTCAAAAGACTCAGAAAAGCCTAAAAACAGGATAGGGAAAAAATATTTTCACCTGCTGAATTTTTGGCCTGATTTTTTTTCCGAAACATACTCAGGCAAGGAAACACAAATTGGAAAATAGATGGATCTCGAAAACAAACCGAATATGAAAAAGAACTCGGATTGGTGGTGGATATATGGTGGTAGGATATGGCAGCGGTGGTGTTATATAGCAGCGGTGGTGGTATATGGCAGTGGTGGTAGGATATGGCAGCGTTGGTGGAATATGGCAGCAGTGGTGGTATATGGCAGCGGTGGTAGGATATGGCAGCGGTGGTGGAATATGGCAGCAACGATGAAGATGGTGCGGCGGCGGTGTGACAAACTGTGACAGAACTTGAAACTCTAAAGGACTAGATGCTAAGACCAGCAACTAGACACGATGATGCAACCACAAATTCAACAAAGCAAAACCCTAAAAAGATTATGCAAAGGCTCAAATTGGTTCAGATATGATGAACTAACCCTAATTTTTTTTGTTGGCTGTTTCGTGGACTGTAGGTATGAAGAACAGAATCGATCTAAACAATGTAAAACTGGAAAGTCTCACCGAGCAACCTGGAAATCTGATACCACTTGATAGAGGCAAAGGTGTCCCGTCTTTCAATGAGATTGTGGTTATCGTTTTTGGTGGAGTAGACTTTGATGATCTGACTACGAACATGCGAGGACGTCGCGCCTTAGCAATCGCTAAACCAACTCCGAGAGGTTATTGACCACGCCGGACCACGATCAACCTGACCATGAGGGTCTGTTACCTGCAAGCAAATGAAGAACAAGCAAGAAACTGAAATTGCAATCTGGATATTGCGAATATAAGAGGAAAGCTTTATTAATGAAGGTGGGGTTCTGTGACGTCTTGGTCTGGTCGTTGAACACAAACGAAGTACACGAAGTTGCAGCTATGGCGAACTTTTAATCTAAACAAAACCCAAAGTCTAAACGACACCCTAAGGGCTGTATATATGGAGGAAGATGGGTGGATTTTGTGGCCCGTTGGAGGAGGGGTCCGGAACCAACCCTAACTCTGTTTTCCCCATACATACGGACTCTATAAACAGGCTATACTTCAGTATTTCGAAATTACATGGGCCTGGCCCAATAATAAGGTGACGCAGCACCTATAATAGCCTCTGGACAAAATTTATGAAGTGGCATCTTGTATATTTCGTCCAAGGCTTCATGCACTCATTATGGTGGCTTCAAAGTCCTGAAATCATCACTTGTAACTCCGTTCTTGTTCCCCTTGTGCATGCCATCATCTCCATGCTTGATCTTACTCCAATGTTCATCCTTCTTGTCCAAGCTAGGCCCTTCATTTGTAAGCAAGAGAAATGTATCCAATTTAGGCAGCATCATATTCTCATGAACATTAGAATCATTACCAAGAAACAAAAGTACCTGGTAATTTAATTGGCGTGCGCGAGCTCTAGTAATTGGTCCAGTATGTATAGCAGCAGGGGCTGTGGGTGTAACAATGGTATTGATGTCCTCATCATAAGCACCAAATAAAGAATGATGAACCACGGTTGTATACTTGTACTATTAAAGACAGTAAAGAAAGAGGCAAAATACATTCTGGTTGCTGAACAAGGTGAAGCGGAATGCCCATATTGTGCCCTCGTCCATGCAGAAGGCATGCATGACACTAGTCCAACCCCTTGTGATGGCCGACCGCCCATCCTTCACTGTCTTCATGAACACATCTAGATAGTCATTCTGGTAGAAATACTTTAACCTTTGCATGCCCACCAATCATGTATTTTGAGAGGTAATGTTGAGTAAACTGCTTTGGGAACCACTGCAAAGGAAAAAGATTCGGACACTGTCATCTAACACAACTCATTATGGGCAGTAAAAAGAAGGCTGCAGAGTTCTTACTTACCATCCTGCAGTTCGCTGTTGTCTTGGATAAAGTGTAAACAAATAGTTTAATTGCCATCTTTTGACCCATTTTACTAATAATCTTCATCAGCTTCACTTGATGCTGGTTCATCAATATCTCATTGCCCCATACGCAGAAGGGGTCGAAGCGCGGATCTTTACCAATGACATATGTACCTAAAAGCACCAAGCTAATATTAGAAGCTAAACAACAATTGCACAATGATGTAGTATGACACTCCCTCCGTCCCATTATATAGTATCTCATAACATCCAATATCTCACATATTGGATGAATTAACATCTTATATTACGGACCGGAGGGAGTTTATTGCATTTTTACAAATTATCGGTTGATTAACTGTTGTTCTTGTGTTGTTGTTGTTGTTGCTACTGCTCTTCTACGTATATCTAGACATCATCAGAACATTAAGGTAACACTTCCTTGTTGCTATGTAGCCTAGGATTGCATATTTAGACATTCAGTACAGTGCATGTTGCTATGTAGCCTCAGATATATTAGATATGCCCTAGTTAACCTAACGATAAATGGGTTACAGATATATTCAGTTAAAAGTCTGATTCACCGATTAGTCCCTTATTAGCCCCCGGCCTATATGGTACTAGTTACCGATATCCTGAACAGTGAGTATATATAAGCCATGTGATGAAACTAACCTCGATGGAAAACAACAGTCGTTCCCAAAATTGTCCTGTGTAAGTACATCGAGAGGCATGTTAAGGACAATAGGCTAAACATCAACCAAATATATCCATGGCAGACAAAATAATCTCCAAACGATAGCTTCAGTGTGCAGGTTTAAGCACGCTAGTTAAGCAAAACAAGTGGAAAGGTGTGTTAACTACAACAGGCCTAACATTTAACAACAAGCAAATATAGTCATTCAAACTGGTACTGTGCCGGTCTAAGTACACTCGTTATTGTTAAATAAAAATGGAAAGGCGTGTTAACTACAACATGCTTAACATCAACCAAATGTAGTCATTCATAGTGGTATTGTCAAAATTGGTATTGATGAAATTGAACTGCACAGTTCATACTTGCACATATAGAACATCACATTATGAATAACTGGAATAAACAAGGCATACTACGAACAACCAAAGATAGCATTTGAAACTGAACATATGCTAACTACAAACAACCGAACAACCAAAAAACTTTAAAAGAGGCATATGCTGGCTATAACTGGCTTAACAGCAAGCAAATATATGCATTCCTATCGGTATATATGTTTAAAACTGGTATTGATGAAAATGTACTGCACAGTAAATAGTTGCACATATAGCAATTAAAACTGGACATATTCTCACTACACTACAAAAGGCACTCGACAAAACAAATCATGGGTTCCCCCCTGTGAAGAGGCATGGCAAAACAAATCATGGGTTTCCTCACTTGTCACAGATGGGCTCGTTCCTGTGGGAAGAGCACGGACCCTGGGTGCGCTCCATGTTGTCACAGATGGGCTCCTTCCCCTTGGAAGAGCACGGCTGTAGGGTGCCCTCCCTGATGTCGCAGATGAGCTCTTTCCCCTTGGAAGAGCCGGAGAGGGTGCCCTCCTCGTGGTCGCCGTCGATGAGGTCTGACTTGGAAGCTATGGATCCCAAGCCAGCGTCACAGAACATGTCCTTTAGAAATGACAAAACGGGCTCAATGGCTATGTAGGATGGCAAATTCTTGACAGCGAGCCAGAGGAGATCAGCGGCGGGGCCATGGATGAGATCGACGGCGGTTGAAACCGAGGGGTTGGGGGTGGTCCACTTAACCTGTGATATAGCCCGCGTCTGGCCGTCGCTGTCGATGACCTCGATGTCGTAGCCGGCGTCCCCGACGTACCCACATACTCTGGCCCGCTGATTAAGAGCCTACGGCCAGTAATGGTCATCAGCTTCCTCGGCGGCCACCGCAGCGACATCGGGAGAAGAGGCCGTGATACACCTCTTTCTGGCCAGTCACTCCTCGAGCTCCACGGGAAGCGTAGCCGGGCTTAGGCTGCGATGCTCTGGAGTGGGGGATGGGGATCCGTGGGAAAGGGGGCGTTTGGCATGCGTCATCTAAGAAACTCAGGGCGGCTAGGGTATGGAGATCAGTGGGTCAGTTGCACGGGCAAACCGGCAGATGTTGACAATGGAGGCCTTGTGGCGGCGGTGATCTTGCTAGGGTTTCGAGCGAGGGAGGGGTTGTGGTGGGTGTGTGAGTGTGTGTGTGTGTGTGCGCGCGCGCCCGAGGAGTTTTTGGGGTGTGTTTGTGGAGAGGGGTGTTTGAGGAAATGACGCGGCTACTGAAAAGTTTACTACGCGGGAGTCAAACGCTGGAATAAAATGCCGGGGCTATTGAAAATTTGGATGATGGTGCATCGCACATGGTCCCGAAATAACAACCGTGTGTTATGAAACAGAAAAACCCTCGAGCCGGGCATATATTTTTGAGGGATGCAGGCAGGAGCGGGAACAACAAATATCACACACGGTCGAAACATAATACCCGTGTGTTATCAAACAGAAAAACCCTGTAGGCGGGTAGATATTTTTGAGAGGGGAAGCCTCATGGAGCCCAATGTACTGTGCTGATGTGCGTGACTGGGGCACCGGTGTGGCACACGGTTTGTGTGAGTGAACTGTGTCTGTTGCGTCATCCAACTTGTCTAATGTTCATAAATTTTGTGAAAATGACTCGGGAAAGGGTCAGAACACAAACACACTTGCATGTGGACCAAATATATGTATGGAAAGGTGGTTACCAAATGCACAACTTCGATGTGGCACCTATCTCACAAAGTGCACGGTATTGCTTGTCCCCCCCTTCATGTCGGCGGGAGGGGAATCCTAAGCTATGAACGCATGCCTACCCCCACAAAGGTTCACCTAGCAAAGTGCGAAGTAGCAGCCCCCCCCATCAAGCACACACACACACACATACACTTTTAGTCGGCGGGAGAGGTCATCTCACCAAGATGTATTGTAAAACGGACCAAGAAGAATCCACCTTGGTCATACAACCTCTCTCTTGTTGTTGGTCAAAGTGATGGACGTCCATGCGACCCCAGAGATGGGCTAGCTTGCCAATAATCATGCAAGTAGCTAGTCCCTGAAGACAACCACTGCCTGCATGTGGCCCAAACATATGTATGGAGTGTTGATGTTTGAATACACAATGGAACAACTTTGTTGTGGCACCGTGCTTTGAACCAGAAACCCCCACACGGAGCGAGGGTTTGATGACGACGCACTGTATATATGTATGTCACACCACACTTCGAGCCGATGATGGGGATTCATGCATGCATGCATAGTATGCGCTCAAACTTAGGTCTAAATCTCACCATGACCTACTACGATAACACGAACCAAAGGAAGAATCCACCATGGTAACCTATCTCATTGTCGGTCAAAGTGATAATGGATGTCCACGTGGGCCCATGAATATATAGGCTTGTTGCTGACAACCACGTGAGGGAGTGTACCGCTCAAAGACAACCACTGCATGTATATGTATGTATGGAGGTGATGTGTGCATGTTTGAATACCATGCACAACATTGATGTGGTGCGTGCGTCGAAAATCGTACAGTCCCCACACAGAGCGAGATCGGTCCATGACGTCTCGTGGTACTACCCACTTCGACTCGGTGGGAGGGATTCATGCGTACACATGCATGTGTGCTCAAACTATATCATGCCATCCCAGAGCATGACCTATATATATATACCGTAATACAAACCAAAAAATAATCCCCTCCTAAGTCAAATTAACCTCTCTCGTTGTCGAGCAAAGTAGTGATGGACCAAGCGGGCCCACAGATGGAAAGCATCGATATCGCTGATAACCGCGTGAGTGCGTGCGAGAGGACAACCGCCATCTCTTTGCATGTGGGCCAAACATATGTATGGAGAGGTGTGTGTGGTTGTGATGTTTGAATACCCAAAATGCACAACTTTCATGTGGCACATGCCTCAAAAACCGTAAAGTCTCCACACAAAGCAAGGTTCATGAAGCGTACTACTTGGTCCCCTTCCCCCTCTTCGATGCATACTATATGCTCCTACCTAATACAAACCAAAAAGAATCCTCCTAGATCGTGAAATTAATTAACCACTCCCGATGTAGGTCAAAGTGATGCATCATGGATGATGACCTCGCGGGCCCCCAGATGGAAGCGTCACACGTGAGTGTCCTAGGATAACCACTGCCTGCATGCATGTGGCCCAAAGAGGTGTTGTGTGATGTTTGAATAGCCAATGCAGAACTTTTGATGTGGCACGTGCCTCAGAAACCGAAAAGTCCTGACACTAAGTGAGGTGTGTTCACGGACGCGTACGTAGTATATATGATGGTCCCCTCCCACCTCTTCGATACGTACTATATACTCCCACTGTAACACAAACAAAAAAGAATCAACCTTTGCTGGTAAAATTAACCTCTCTGCCGGCTGTTGGTCGAAGTGATGGACAACGACCTCGCGGGCCCATAGAAAGCGTCACACGTGAGTGAGTGTATGCATGAAAGGGTTGTGTAATGTTTTAAACAACGAATTCACAACTTTGATGTGGCACCTACCTCACAAAACGGCCCGCCCACACGGTGGCTCACGACTCATAGTGTACTGCAAGCACCCCACCCCAGACGCACACACACACAACGCATCCACCGCAACTACGATGCATGTTAAATTTTCCCGCGGTGAACATATGTTACCAAAGGAGGGACGTTTTAATTTAAAAAAAACAGAAATCGTTAAGACATTTTAGTACATTGATTGATTTTCTAGGGGTATAATGTGCAAAAATCAAATTTGAGCTACATGCGCACATGACAGTGCACCTAAATGGATTGGAAAAACACATGTGTCTCACTGGGTGCATGTTTACTCCCCGAGCAAGAAATTTCAAACATTGAGAATCTTGATTTTTAAAATCTAGTACATCCAAAACTTATTTGAAATTCATGAAACTTATCATGCTGTCATATGGACACCAATACATAGTGGTATTGTACTTTTTTGTCAAATTTGAGACAAGTTTTTATGTAATCTTTATCTTCTTACAAATGGGATATTATTAATAATTGGGAACCAATATCGCAAACGGATTATTTATTCGAACCGTGGGTGTTAGACCAACAATGGATATGTGCCATGCTTCAGTTAAGCAATAAAGTGGCAGCATTAATCATAAAAATAGAAAAACAAAATATGTGTCGCCCCGTGACCCGTGTGCCGTGCGAGCAGGCGTGAGTTGAAGGGACGCATGCGAGCAGTTCACCACGCAGGCAAACTGGGAGACATGCGTGCAGGTGTGTGAATTGACGGGAGGCGTGCTCACTATGCAGTGTTATCGGGAGGCGTGCGAGTAGCTGTGTGATGTGACGGTAGGCATGCCAGCAGCTCGGTGCTCAGGCGAGCTAGCGGTTTGACCGCCATCCACCTCTCTCCCACTACTCCATATTAATGGCGCGCCCGAGCGGCCGCACCCCCCACCCTCGCCACACACATAGTCCTCTCTCTCTGCCTGCATCCTCGACGCCGCTCTCAGTCCTCAAAGCCGTCAGTGTATGAGGATGTCGTCGAAGCGCCCCATCGGAGGGAGTGGCGACGCCGGGGCTACTGAAGCACCGAAGCACGGCGTGAAGATGGAGATAGAGGTTCCCATCGCCACCGACGAGGTATTGCTGCACCTTGACATCGTGGATGGCGTCGTGCTTCCACAGCCGGAGCCGGAGGTCCACACCGACTCTGGCGACGACTCCGGTGACAACTCTGGTGATGACTCGGGCGACGACTCCGACGACGATGGACAACCGGTTAGTCATTGATAGAGGCGAGGGTGTCCCGATCTTTCTATGAGATGATAACTATCGATTTGGTGGAGTCAAGTTTGATTATCCTACTACGAACGTGCAACGACGTTGCGCCTTAGCAATCGCTAAACCAACTCCGAGAGGTTATTGACCACACCGGAGCATGATCAACCTGACCACGAAGGTCTATTCCTGCAGGCAATCAAAGAACAAGCAAGAATATGATAAAGCAATCTGAATATTGCGAATATGGATGAAGTATTGATAAAAGTGGGGATCCGTAAGCGGTCTTGGTCTGGTCGTTGGACACAAATGAAGTACACGAAGTTGCGATGGCTAACTTTTAACTAAACAAATCCCAACCAAAAAGCTACTAGATTGATCTACTTATATAGGAGCAAGGGGTGGCGGCCAGGGAGGTGGGAGGACGTCCCAAGGCAGCCTAAAACTAACCCCAAGTCGTACAAGGCCCATGGGCCCAAGTGGAGGTGATGCAACACCTTTGGACTTGTACTTTGACTCGGATTCTGCTGCAACGTCAGATTGTTTCGTCAATATCTCAATGCTCCAGATGAATTTGAAGGTGAATCTAATTGGTTGGAAAGAGTACAAAATCTACTTTCCAACAAAAAAAAGAATCACCCAATTTGGAGTCCGGATGAAAGAGATCTTGGCGTTTTGAGTCAGGTATGTCTGTGCAGTCCGAATCTGAGTCCATAACGTGAGAGACCTACTCTATCTTCTCTTGGCCCAAATGTGACATGAGAGGACTTTTTGAACAGCACCTAAACTTCTCTTTTTCCCTTATCTTCATATGTGGATTGTACAAATGTCCCATACACCTGCAATTAGACATGACACAAAAGTCTGTGAAGTATTTTTGTCCTGGATAACATAAATAAATTATTGCATAGTTTGCATTAGAAATCACCTCACAAATATGCATGTACGCAATATTTTTGGTCGTATCCAAGGTAGTCATGTCCTCATCATCCTCCCCTTCTTGAAAACAAAGCCGTCCTTGGTATTGCTTAATCTGAAATGTGGCTAACAAAAGAGACAAGGTGTACATGTTGTATATGTATATGTCATCCATTTTTACTTCTCTTGGTTTTTGCACATATGACACATATATACATGAGTAACTTTCATAGTTCATAAAATATAAAGCCAAACTATTATCCCAAGAAGTAGAAGGCATGAAAATATTGCAACTCGGTTTGCACATATAAGTGAAGCTCTTATTCATATCAAAAGATTGACAATGTTCATCATTAAACCATCCCAACATTGGTGAATACACTTTAATTGCTTCAAATTTACATGCTACAACATGCTTAAATAAGCAAACATGCAACAAGTCATTTGACACAGAACCATCACAAAGATTATAGGTCATATCAAAATGATTAAACATTGGCACAATTATTTTCAAATGTATTTGATCCAAATCTAATTTATTCCCTGATTCACATGGTTTTTTCTCAGTTAATTCAATGGGTGAACTCGACATTATTGATATTGCATTTGTTTGATCACATGGCAAAGTCAAATCATCAACATAGTCCTCTAAAATAGGTGGTGTGATCAAAGTAGTGGGTAGGTCATCACATGGTGCATTCAAATTGACAAGGCATTCATCGTACTCATCTGGAGGTGAAAGATCAGTACCTTTGTCATTACCTTTTATGACCAACTCAGATCATGTAGGCACTCCCGGTGGTGATGTGTCACATGGTGGAGGTGATGTAGTCCTCACAACAACGGATGTGGTTATCATAGTATGCCTAGTAATTGAAGGAACAACCGTATCAACACTTGGAATGTGCACCATGTGCTTGTTCTCCATGTGGGCAACACGTCGTTTTATTTCCTGTTCAGCTTTGCAAGCAAGACGAAACAAATGGTCCATAGGATAACACTCTTCATGAATTAGTATCTCTTGAATATCACGGTTTAATCCTCCCCAGAATCTATCCATGAAATCTTCTTCACTTTCTTCTAAAAATGAGTGCAACAAAGTAGTTTGTAAATCACCATAATATTTTGTTATGGTGTCAGTGCCTTGTTTTAAATGTTGTAATTTTTTGATCGTGCCACGAGTATAATAAACATCAACGAATCTATCTCTCGTGACAAGTTTTAAATCATCCCATGATGGAATCTACCTCCGTCCTAGTTTATTGGTCTCCTTTGTAATTTGTGTTAAATTTTGACCAAAGATTTAACTGACAAAATGTTAGTGCAGGTCAGCAAAAATTATATCGTTGGATTCGTATTTGAACATAGTGTTCAATGATATAATTTTTGGTGACATACATAAACATTTGTTAGTTAAATCTTTGGTCAAAATTTGGCACAAATTACAAAGGGGACCAATAAACCAGGACGGAGGTAGTACGTCAATAACACACGGTTCCCAAATTGGAACCATGTGCAATGACTTTCATTTTCCCAGTTACGTCAATCACACACGGTTGGCTCTAGCAAACCATTGCCTCTGAAACTCTTAGTGGAACAGAAAACCCTCACCACCCAATTTCAAAAAAGAAAAAAGAAAACCCTCACCATCCCCACGTCAAAAAAACCTCACCCCGCCCCCCACCCCCTCCGGTCCCCATTCACACCTGCACAAGCTCCTCCGCGACTCTGCATGCCACCGCCTATCGCCGTGACAACCACTTAGCTCGACGCTTGTCGCCGTCGCCAGGCCGCCGGCAAACCCCACCGCATTTCGCCACTTCCTCTTGCCGCCGCCTATCGCTATCGACTTTCTCGACACTGCTTGCGGTTGACCCATCTCCGCCCGATTAGGGAATCTGCGGTATTGAGGTTTTTTTCTCAGGAACAATAAGGTAACTAATTTACTAAGATATTCTCTCATGTCTTATCCCAGTTCATCTGCCTCCTTTACTCACCCGGCTGAAATCGCTGTAATTCATTTTTATTCGAGATGATTTGAGGGTTTTCTTTCATTCATAGAGTCTACAGTGCACGGACACATCAGGACTTCGGGCCCTTGGCTAGACATCCGTGGAGTTCCATCTCAACGTACCAGATGACTTTAGGATGCGCACGATATGTTCAATCTCACCCTACATCGGTTGGCATGGCCTACTTTCCTGAACATATAGTATATATTGCTACATCTGGATAAAAGGTGCCACATGCAACATATACATCAAAGGGGATTTTTTTTCCTCTTCTTTCTATATTAGGCAAATTAATGATGTATTGTTCTTTCGATTACTCTCATATTCCCATGACATCATGGTTACACTATCTGTTTAATTATAGTTTTTTGTTCTTAGATTTCAACTGCTGTACTGTTCTTTCAATTTCGCCCATATTTGCATTTTACCATATTTTTTAACAATCCTACTGTTTTCTGCAGCACATCCCTTGCCATGCAACAACATCTGTAGTACACAATCTTGCCCTTTACATAGCTCAAGACTGCAGGGATGTCATACTGAACACAAACCATGGATTTACAATCGTTGCTACTGTAAGACTTGATGAAAGTGGTGACTCCTATTTTGGCACGGGCCTTTGGACAGAAATTTGCAAGTTTTATATGCTGAAAGCTGCACTAAAGTTGCACTGCACATAAAAGAGCATGGTCATGAGATATATGCTAACTTCCCCGACGACATCATCCGTCCAGACTTTGTTTGAAGTAAGTGTTTTTTAAGTATCTGCATGTTGACTTACCCAGCAATATCAAAGGAATTGTGTAGTATTTTAGCAACCAATTATTATTCCATTTTGTTACTATATTCCTACCTACTAACTTCTAGTTACCAATACACTTTTCTTTTGCCCTGTCTTAACTAAATGTTCCCTGTACTCCCACTTCTATCAGAAAGCGCCGCCGATGAAGCGACTCCGGAGGTGGAGAATGAGGCTGCCAACAAGCAGAGGCGGGTCGAGAAAGAACCGCAAGCGACTCTAGCAGCCCTAGACTTCATCAGCAGCCTCCCCGATGATATGTTGATAGCCATCATCTCCCTCCTCCCAATCAAATATGGGGCGAGGACAACCGTCCTTTCTCGACTGTGGCGCCCCCTATGGCACTCCACCCCTCTCGACCTCATTGACACCCACGAGCTCTACCATGGCTATCGCAAAAGCTTGGATGTGTTCTCCCAGATCCTCGCCAGTCACCTTGGCCCAATCAGTGGCCTTATCACGGGCAAGTTCCGTTCCAATGGCATAGACCGAGCCAAGCTTGACGAGTGGTTCCGATCTCCCACCCTAGATCAGCTCGAGGAGCTCAGTTTTAATGATGGGCATATGCGCTCGCTACCAACGTCCGCGCTCCGCCTCGCGCCCACGCTGCGCCTCGCTAAGTGCATGAACTGCCATCCCCCTTAATGACGTGTCCGCTCTTTTTCTACCACGGCTGAAGCACCTCGAGCTCGTCGCCATCTGCATCCCAAAGGATGACATGTAGCACCTGCTCCATGGATGTACTACACTCGAGTTCCTTCGTCTTGAGGGAATCAATGGGCTGAGTAGCTTCCACATCACCTCCATGACTCTCCAAAGTATTTATGTGTGTTGCTGGTGCTGCAACAAGAGATCACAAGAGGTGGACCACAATACGGTCATTGAGGACACACCTTCACTTGAGAGATTACTTATAGTTGATCAACAAGGTCCAACAAGAATCAATGTCATTTCTGTGGTGAAATTGACAGTGGTGGGCTACTCGTCTGTCAAATACTCCGGACTTGTTATTGGATCCACACCCATTAAGGTACAACAGTCGCCTTCTACCTCTCCTTGATATCAACATTATTTCTAATTTTTAAGATGTATGTTCGTCTGTCATCCAGCAAATGATTCTGCCAAGCTTGACCCCGAATCTCCGCACAGTGAAGGTCTTTGCACTAGAATCTATTGGCCCCAACCTGCACCAAGTTGTCAGTTTCCTGAGATGCTTTCCGTAGCTGGAGAAGCTGTATATCAAGGTGATGTTCCTTTCCTGTTAAATGTTAAGCATAAGGGAGTTCAATTTTTGGCACCTTTTCCCAAGTTTACAATGACAATGTACTACGATTTCTGAAGGAATTTTGGAGGATTTCAGTACATACATCCCCCCATATTGGTTGCTTGATTCACATCATTACAATCCATAAGCATTTCTCCTTTGGATTCATCTGTACTAGTTTTCTTAGGGAATTTTTCATCCACTCCAACCTCTTGTGAAGAAGGCTACATTTTTCTTGATTGTAATCAAATGCCCATGTTAATCATGTCAGATCGAAGATGGCACGTTAGTGCATTTTACAAATCATGCAAACCAACTAGGCCTGTAGTAGTGTTCAAAACTGCATGTAGGCACTAACACGTTCTCTTCTTTTGCAGATAATATTAGGCCCGACGGTGGATAATGTGATACAATATAACAATCACATCGAATGCCTAGATCTGCATCTCTCAAAAATTACTTTCAACTCATACTGAGGGACCTTACTGGAGATTATATTCGCCAGGTTCTTTGTTGTCAGAGCAAGGGTGCTGAAGGTAATGAGGTTTGCCCTGCATTTATTTTGCAAAAACGAATAGTTTGTTGATCAGCGCCGGCGGCTGCGGTAGAATGGAAAAGGCTCCAAAAAAGCTGAATTTCATTTTGGAACTTCAGATGACAGAGTAATCGGAAGTCATCGTGTCAACCCCATACATGACTTGTCAGTGGCTGATCCCTTTGTAGAAATGATGAGGTTTCGAAACAAGCCTTACAAGTGGTAATATTAGTTTGAACCTCTCTTATATCCATGTTCAGCTGATCAGCGCGGGTGTTTGCAGTTGAATGAGCTGAATTTCATTTCTAATATTAGTTTGAACCTTGTAATCTTTGAATTTGAGCCATATAACTCTAGAATTTGAACCTTGTAATATTTCGGGATTTTGTGGTACAATAATTGAAATGGCATCGTATGAGACTCGTATATTAGTAGTACTAGTTTGACCTTAATATGCAATAGACTTAGATTTAATTAACCATTCTCGAATGTGTTTCCCTTGTCGATCTCATAGCAAACAATCTTTATAGCTAACTCGACTCCGATCTTCTACGTTATTGCACACAGTTGGTTTCTTCAACCCTGTGCCCTATAGAGCGTAGAATTAATTATCGCAATCGAGTGTCCATCATCACCCTTCTGTGTAACTTTGACCTCATCACCCACGGGGTACCCGTATGATCGAGGTCATTCCACACACTTTGTTTTTACTAAGCTTTTTGCCAATAAACGCCCATGATTTGCCCCTCTTCTACCCGACGTGTGGCCAAACTAGCCGGGCGGGAAGCTTGCGCGGTAAACTGCGTGGTTGCGCGGGAACAGGCTCAACGACGATACATTTGGCGCCTCTTCGAGCCCACACATGGTCAAACAAAATGCGTGCGGGGTTCTCAAGTGTGCACTGGAATCCTCCGCTATGAACACGGTGACAAGACGTGACGATTACAGGCCGGCCAGCCCCTATTTATTATAGTGGCCATTTAACCCTTGTGTCTCTTCAACCGTTCGATCGCACCCCACTATTGCAAGAAGCACACCCACCACAACAAATTCTTAGAGGGTATCCTGCGCGGCTCCAATGGCGCTCCGAGCGGCTGCCGATGACGAGCAACAGTTCACCATGCATGCCATGGTGGACACCCACAGAAGGTTCATGGAGCTCTCGGTGGTGTACACCAACAACCCGGTCTGGGTGGATCACTCCATCCACATCATGGAGTTGTTGCTTGCTGAGGAGAAGTACAAGGTGGTCGGGTTCGACGTCGAGTACACCCGCGCTCGTGCTGGTCTCGTCCCAAGGTTGCGGTCGCCCAGATGTGCGTGCGCAATCATGTCCTCGTCTACCACTACTACCTGGCCACAAGGCCTTGCATGTGTTTCGCCAGGTTTGTCGACAGCCCCCACTACATGTTCGCTATGGTGGACATCACCAACGACGTAAAGGTGCTCAAGAATTCAGGCATCGCCTGCCAGAATCTTGTCGACATCCAGGGCCAATACAAGATCTGGGGCAGCAAGGAGCATGAGAAGGACTCACTGGTTCACCTCTCCGAGGCCATCATTGACCCCTACTACAGAGACATGAAGGATTCCTGCAACAAGGACAAGCGTGCCTAGCACTCGGCTTGGATGGAGAAACTCGACAAAGCTCACGTCGTGTACGCGGCCAAGGAGGCATACACGAGCTACGAGATGTACAGGCGGGTCGTTGACATGAGGAGGTGCCTCCTTCCCCAAAACGGCCAGGGATCCAGCCGGAAGCAGAGCAATGGCAAGCATCGTCACAACAAGAAGTAGATGATTAGATCCTCATTTCTCCTAGTTTAGTATGCATGTAATTGCTTACTTTGGTGTGTGGAAATGTTATGTGTGTAGTCACTTATGTAATTGTATGCTTAATTTGGTTCTGCAATGTTGTTCTTTTAAGTATATATGTTGATGTTCTATAGATAGAGCAAATCACATCACACACGGACTAAACAATGTAACCCGTCGGTGATGATTTCATCAATCACTCACAATTGTATACCAGCAATCGTTTGCTCACAACACACACGGCTTGCTAACAAGAATCGTCTGTGTTGTTATCGGTCTTCCCACACATTTCCGATTACAGACCTGTTTGCCGCGTATCACACACATCTTGTTAAGTTGAACCGTTTCTGTTCCCTTGGCTCAACACAAACAATTCATCCGAGTGAACTGTATGCCATATATCGCACACACCTTGATCTGGCTGACCGTTTCTTTTGTGTTGCCTAATCACAAATAGTTCATCCAAGTGAACTGTATGCCGTATATCGCACACACCTTCATCAGGTTGCCCATTTCTGTTGTTTCGCCTCATCAAAAACAGTTCATCGGGGTGAACTGTATGTCGTATATCGCACACACCTTGATCTGCCAGCCCGTTTCTGTTGTTCTGTCTCATCGCAAACAGTTCGTATGGATCAACCATATGCCCCGCATCGCACACGCAACTAAAATCTGAACCGTGTTTGATGTATCCACCATCGCAAATGTTTTGCATCTTTTTTGATGGTTTTTTTACATCGCTGTTTGCGATTATGCATCGCACACAATTTTATCGAAGGGTCTCTGATTGTAGTGTCGCGTTAGCAGCATCTTGCAGTAGTATATGTTGTCTAACCAAATAGGATAGCATGACACAATTTCACATATATGATGGCTAACTAAACAGGATAGCATGACACGGTTTCAGATATATGATGGATAACTTAACAGGATAGAATGAGATAATTCAACATATGATGAGTATCTAAACAGGATGACATAACATAACTATATAATGTCTTTCTAAAATAGGTTGGGATGAAATAATTCACATACATGTTGTCTAAGTAAATAGGATGGCATGATATAATTCACATAATTGATTCATATACTAAGTAGCTGGAACTCGCATGTATGATCTCTAAACTAAGCAGATGGCAATGGCATTGAATATTGTGTATATGATGTCTAAACTAAGCAATGCAAGACACCATATGCATGATATGAGAAATATAAACATTGCAAGTAAGAGCATACACCTCAGGTGGGATATAGGGCTGGTCATCTATCTTTGAATCGTCCTCTGAGGAGCTACTTGTAACCATCGAGATATATGCTTCAACAGGTACCATTGTTAGCTCTGAAGACCTTGTTTTCACTTCAGATTTTTCCATAACCGATTCAAATGGCTGATGCACATGAAGAGTTCAATATAAAAAGATTATCGACAAATGGAATAGGTAATGAAAAAAGGATGGCATGAGATAATTCACATATATGATGCTTGGCTACAAAGGATGGCGGTGCATAATTCACATATATGATAACCCACTAAAAAATATGGCATTGCATAATTCATATATCTGATATAGAGACTAAATAGGAGGCATTCACACAAATCATGTCTAATCTAAGCAGATGGCATGGCAATGCAAGATACCATATGCATGATATGAGAAATATAACCCTGCCAAGTTAGAGCATACACCTTCGGGGGGATACGACTGGTCATCTGTCTCTGAATCCTCCTCTGAGGAGCTATCTATAACCAGTAAGAAATCTGCATCGACAGGTAGCACTGACTGCTCAGAAGACCTTGTTTTCACTCCAGATTTTCCCATCACCGACTCAAATGGTTGATGCATAGGAAGAGTAGATGAATGTACAAACATTGTCGACAAATGGAATACATGATGAAAAAATAGTATGGCATGATACAATTCACATATACGATGACTGGCTAAACAGGATGACATTGCATGATTCACGTATATGATGCCTGGCTAAACAAGATGGCATTGCACAATTCACATATATGATATAGAAACCAAATAGGTGGCATTCACACAAAGCAAATCTAAACTAAGCTGATGACATATAAGATGTATAAAGTAAGCAATGCGAGGCGTCATATGCATGATATGACCAAGATCAGCATGCCAGGTTAGAGAAAACACCTCAGGGGGTAAATAGGAGTGGTTGGCTCCCTCTGAATCCCCCTCTGAACAGTTATCTTCCTATGGAATACAATCTGGAATGGGGGGAGGGGGGCCCCACTGCGCCCACCATGGAGCGGCGTCTGCATGACATTATATTCCCATGCAACGGTCTTCTCTTTTTCTCTACATGTTCAGTACAATTGTGTACAATAACTGACATGCATAATAAAAAAACATAGTTAGATTATGTAAGGCCTAAGGGGTGCATGCAGAAATCAAGACTGATGGTAGCAACAAGTGGATAGATCCAAAACTAATGATAGCAGGCGGATGATAGCTTCTGTTTAAAAAGATAGATGATGGCTCCTCTACAGTTTGTTGCTGACCCAACATGAACCACATATAAAACCCGAGATGAACCAGGTAGTAGACAGAGATACTATTTGTTACTACCTCGATATGTGCCCCACATGCATTTTAAAACTCAAGTTTGAACATTAGTTTGGAACTGACTTGGAGTCTAAGAGGTGAACAAGACGATAAAGTAGCAGGTAATAATAATGGATGTATAATGTAAGCAGGCAAGAAAGAATGCGACCTCTCTTCCAGAACTGTGTAGTCCTCAGGTTCATCTGCTCCATCGATGATGGTAATGCAGTTGGTGTGGCTGCCGGCAACAGGGAAGATGATCTGAGGCGGCGAAAGAAGGTCTGCAGGGGATCTATGCTGTGGTGGACGCTTGTGTCGATGGTGCAACTCAGGTGGGGTGGATGACGACACAACAGGAGCGGGACAAAACACACAAAGTTTTCTTTGATACCTATCTAAAAATGAAGTAAATCTGTAAGGGCTCCATAGAATTGGAGGATTCTAAAAATGCAGGGACAGGAAAACACAGGAATAGGATAGGAATGGATGTGCAAAACAGAACATTTGTGAACACATGATTTCTGTCAACCTGGGTGTTTGGTTCACATGAATTGGAAGAACACAGGAACGGAGAAACATGGTCAAATGAAAGTCAAACCACATGAAAATGTAAAGTTAGAATCTTATTATGCCAGTAATGCACTTAGTCCTGTTCTTCAAGCATAGTAATTTGAAAAGGACGTCCAAGTGGATATTAAAATTCCTACATTTTTTTTTTGAAAGAGACACCAAAGGAAAAAAAAATCCTCCAGTTTTGCTTTGCTCCATTCCTTCTAACCAAATGCATGAATAGTAGTACCATAGGAAACTTTCTAATTCCTATGTTTTCCTTCACTTTTTCTTTAAACCAGTGGCGATTCTAGTAGGCAGTCTTCAACAGACTGAAGCCTAGCCTCGAATTTTTTTGCTACTACTATTTTGGACCAAGCCAACTAGCTCAACTCCCAGGCGCATCTACACTTCTAGGACTACTACCTCACTGCTTGTTATATGGGAGAAACTATTCGTATTTCTCATTACTATGTGTTCTCAGTGTGTCTTCTTATCAGCATGAAACAAATATTTTTTTTAAAGAAAGCTTAAGTTTTTGAATATATACTACATGTGCTCTGTTGTACTCTGAAATTTTTTGAGCTTATATGGACAACATAAGTAGGTCCATTATTCTCGTTTAAAGATTATATCTTAAAAAAATCAATTTAGTAATAGTACATGTTCCCGTTGTAATCTGAAATTTTGTGAGCTTATTTGGTTCACATGAATATCATATAATAGCTATCTTGCTAAACCGATTCAAATTTTGGTTCAAAAGAGCATTTAGTTTTCTCCCTGTTAACTTTGTGACCACAATTCATTTCTTTCTAGATTTACAACTGCTTTTGAACCAAAGGATCCCTGAGGGATCAACATGAATGCAGAGTAAAAAAGTGATACAACGAGTGTACAACCTCCTTGGCGTAGCCTTATCAACCTCAACATAATTTGGTTGGACGTGGAGGATGGTGATGCTGGTGTGACTGTCGGAGGCAGGGAAGAAGATCTGAGGCCTCTGGAGACGGCGCCGAGGGTACTGCTCCGCTGTGATGGATGGTTCCGTCATTGGAGTAGCTCCGGTGAGGTGTACGATGGTGAGGCTGAAGCAGGACGAGACAAACAACATTAATCTGAAGTGGGATTCTAATAACATCTGCAATAGATGATGTAAAATACATCACCAAAAAGTGCTAGATGTAAAATGCATCACCCGCGCCGTGTCCACTCTAACAGATGATGTAAATAATGTTGACTCTGAACTTAACTGAAGAAACTGAACTTTACAGTCAAAACTGAATTTTACTGTTGAAACTGAATTTTACTGACGAAACTAATTGCACTAGTAGCAGAGCACTACAATAGAAGTGTAGGCCGCTCGAGCACTAGTAGTAGAGAAGCAGTGATCTAAATCAGCAGCCGCTCGAGCAGGGAACGCACTAGTAGAGAGCAGCTCGTGCAACAGTAGCGCGAGCGAGTGCTAAAGCAACAACTCCTGTAGCTGCAGCAGGTCATGTAGCAGCAGCAGCAGCAGCGCGAGCGAGACCATGAGCAGAGCAAAGCGGCAACACGAACGATAGCAAGAGCAGAGAAGCAGCGCGACCGACAGTAAGAGCAAAGTAGAGCAGCAACATGAATGAAAGAAAGAGCAGAGTAGTAGCATGACCGACAGCAAGAGCAGAGCCGTAGCGTGAGCGAGAGCCAGAGCAGTAGCAGAAGCACGAGCGAGAGCCGGAGCAGCAGTAGCTAGTGTTGGTGTTGACGTCGCTGCCGAGGAAGCAACGACATGGGAGAGAGATGCCATGGAGGAAGTGGCCGGCGATCGTGCGTCGATGGAGACACGCCATGGCTGCTTGGTATCGAGCATCGGCAACCTCGTGAGATTGAATAAAAGGTAAAATGCAGCGGTCAGTGCAGAACCTCCTTGGTGGCGCCAAGTAGGCCTCGGCTTCATCGAAAGAATTGGTAAGGGTGCTGCGGTTCCGGTCGGGCAAGTGAAGACGGCGCTGTGGGGATGGAGGTGGTGCGATAGACGAGGCGAACATCGGGGCAGGTCCTTGAAGGTGGAGGATGGTGTGGCTGAACTGGCGAGACGATGAGATCGACGACAGATCCTCATCCGGTGTGGTGGATGAGGGATGTCGAGCTGTTGATGTGGATGACGTTGTTGGGGAAGAGGCTCCGGCTAGGCGGCGGTCGGGAGGCCGACGAAGGAGCGTGTGTTTCACGGGTTTTGGCGGCCTCGGTGTACGAATGGGGGGAACGAAGGGGAAGGGAGGGGGAGCCATGGCTTAGGGACATGCTTGTCCGAAATGTGGGGTAAGTTACGAAAGTACCCCCATTGGTTTTGACTACGTGACATCGAAGCGGTATTTCCGACTGAGGGGTAGAAGGGGGATTTTGCGTGTCTGGGCTGCGTGACCAATTTCGGATGAGGAGGGAGTTTTCGTGCACGTTGAAATTTCGGGATAAGAAGGCACGATGCGGGTTGAAGACGCGGGAGTTTCACAGCAGAAGAGACAAGAGATACTCTAGCTTGATAATTTCAGGATAACAAGGCGCGGATTCCATGTTCGGCAGAACAAATTTAACGTGTACAAAAAAAAGACAATTCATACAAGACAAAAGAGAGTCATGTCCCCTTTTACTATATTGCTACAAGTGCCATTGAAAAACTACAAGAAAAATCTAACAAAATTCGGGAGAACAAGATTAGCGTATACAGTACCAAATCAATTCGCACTTCCCTCAACAACAAGAAAAATTAAATCAATTCGCACCACAAGAAAGAGTCATATCCCGTTTTATTTGATTACAAATGCCAGGATCTCGAATTTGAATTTTTGAATCCATGTTATGTTGAATTCAAATATTTCATTAGGTGATCTTGCGGTATATAATGGATGTAGTCCTACATTTTGATCCTCCATCATATATGAACATTTTACTCCATCCTATGAATATATATTGTTTTCTACCATATGGACTAAATTTGAATTAATTTTCCCTATTTGAATAGGATTGTTGTCAAGTTATACCATCATTTAAATATTATCTTGATAACATAAAACATGCATATAGTGGTAATCATATTTAAATATGAACTACATGTACCATACGATCTCCAATTGAAATATTTGTATCCATTTTATGTTGAATTCAAATCACAGTACATTCATGGTCTAGGTAGCGAGACGTTCGGAATAATCTAAACCCTGTTTTCATATGTATAATGTGTTTAACACACAATAATGCACCCCCCGTCCACAGACACAACATTTAGATGTTAGCTTTGAAAGCCACACATTATCTCAAATTCGAATAGTTATGTCCATGCGCAGATGCTGTGGTCAGACGATGCCTGCCATCGGTATCGCAAATTCAAATCGATTTGGCCTTCTTCGATGTGAATATAGTATATAACATGTTTGATTCAAAACCACACCAGGCATATCTGCATTTTATTCATGCATGCATGAGTTACAAACATCATGAGCTCTTATTCAAATATTTGAATCCACTTTTATACTGATTATTGTCTCTGTGAGTCTTTTACACGCACACACAACTCCTCCTCCCTTTGTGGATACCAATAACTTTCCTATCGTGCATGCATATATGCACACACACTCCCCACCACTCGGCATCCTCTACATCGCGCACACACGTTCTTGTTCTTTAGGTTGGTCTCCCACGATCTCCCTACGTCTCCTCATCTCCCTCTTTCCCACACACATCGATCGATATATCCCTCTAGCTAGCTAGGCCTGCCTACGACACACAAACATGTACACACATAGTCCCTCCCCTCCTCTCACCATCCATGCCTCCCGCCATTACTCTAAGGCACGCGGGCACTGTCGCCCCCTCTGTTGTTATCCATCTTGCACTCTTACAGTGTCACAAGCTAGTTGCACCCCTTCCCCCCACCACACACACACCTCTCCCTCTCTTCGTCACTCCGGGTGTTCTTTATCTATCACACATGCATGCATGTGCACCAATCGATTTCCCTCTATGTGTAACTCTGAGGCTGCCCATGCTGTTCTATCCGGAATAGCGCCGACTCGGGAGGTCCTCTGACCCCATCTTCTTCCCTGCCATATTGTGGCCAGATCCGCCCTCCCCCCGCCCTCCCAGCCACATCCCGACGACCCTCAGGTATAACTTCCTTCAAAAACGGCCTTGCTCTACTGCCCCAGCTCCCCACATGGTTGCATGTGGATCTTTTTCTACTTCCATCAGCTCGTCCAAAGCCACCTAAATTTTTAGTATTATGAGTGCTAAAGATACTTCATGCAGTCAAATCTAGGACTTGGTTCAAACAGGGAAGAAAGGGGGGAAGTCGTAGCATGAATCTAGGACTTGATTCAAAGAAGAAATAACAGGGGGAAAGTAGTAGAGACTGGATACCCAACCGGTCTATTGGTTGAAGAGGGAACTAAAGGGAAAACGTAGTAGAAACAAGAGAAGAAACAGATCTATTATTGGTTAAAAAAGGAAAGAAAGTGGCGGCTGGGGGACAAGTTAATAAACTATGTCCAGGATTAGATTTGCTGCCCTCACATAGTAAAAGGTGGGTAAAGAGAACAAAATTTGGGAGCAGCTCAGATCTAGATTGGATGTTGTCATCACCACTTTATGCCTCCCTGTAGGTACATGGTGCTGATGCGTCCACTGTCGCATGCCCTTATATGAACTTTTTTCTGTTGTTAATGTAAGGGCGCTTGTAAAACGAAGCAATTCCACAGTTACGGTAAGAACATATCTAACCAATGTTATTGTTAATCTAATGACTCCAGTAATATGATACAATTAAACTGTTTTACAAATGGTACTCTCCTGCTATTTTTCCCATTATGATAAGTTGCTTCTTTACGTTGGTGAATGTCTAGGTGTCCCCACTTTCCCATGCTTGTACCAACTCTTTAGCTGCTATTAATCTAATGTATCTGGTAAAACAAGCAATGCCACCATTAAAGTAATGCCATATTTGACTAATGTCATTGTTGATCGTAATGCTTCTGGTAATATGAAGCAATGCTGCCGTTTTAAAATTTCTACTATCCTTGCGTGATTGCCATGAAGAAGATGCTTCTTTTCATTTCGTGTATGTTTCGTATCTGGTTATTGACCAGTAACTATTTTCTTTCTATCTTTTTTGTGCAGATAGGGATATCCATTTCACCTTGTTGCTCTTGTGACCTTTTGGTGAACTGCACAAAACACTTTATTTGAAAGAGTATCTTGTGCGGTTCAACTAAAATGTCACATGGGTAACGTCTCTCGATTTTAGTGGAACTGCACAAAGGGTGATTAGATTTCCTAACCTCTTCGACTAACTCTACGAGTAATCTCGTGCAATAGTTTACTGGCCTTTGCAAGATTAGCCGCCACCGTCACCACAATGGCACTTGATTTTAGTGGAACTGCACAAAAGGATAAGCAAATTATAGTTGCACATTGCATGAGCATGACAGCCAACCGTAATGTTGCTCAATTTAGTGCAACTAATAAAGAAGAATCTGCCAGCTCATGAGACCAAGTACTTCTTGCTAGCTGCATGATGCCAACATTGCTTCATTTTAGGTGAACTGCTCAAAAAGGTGGCATGAATTGAATCATCCGAGTGGAGCTGCAGGTTCAGCACTTGCATAAGACTTATCCGAGAGAATCGAGTCCTGAACTGGCTGAGTCCATCGGGCCTACCATCGTGGCAGCGTAGGGACCCTCTCTCAGTTATGTTTCCCATGACCGGGTATGTTCCTTTTTTTTTGTTTTTAACTCTGCATCCAGCTAGTGATCTTGTACTACTCTTTAGGCACTGCCATGAGAAAGCAAGAATGATAGTGTTTTTGCATCTTCATTTGATGCCACTAATAATTTGAGGCAATGTTTTGGCACCGCTACTGCCACTGGTAAAATGAAGTAATAATACATTTAAAATAGAGCTACTGTCTTAGCTACCATTTCATTTCCAATGTAGATGACTAGCAGAAGGCGTATCTGGCAGAATCAAGTCCATGTGCACTACATCAATCACACAGCATGTGCACTGAACTAGTTGAGTCCATCAGGCCTATCGTCGAGAATGCGCAGCCCCCCTCTCTCCCTTGCAGCATGGCGGGCGCCATAATTTTGTTGAACTGCAAAAAAAAGAGATTGGAATGAATCGACTCTCCTACTTCTACTGGCACATTGAGGTTTTTACTACATGTTAACGAATCGCCTCCATGGCAAGATACGGGGACCTGAAGAATAACTTGATCTCCCAATGTTATCTTACACAGGTCAGTACTGTCCTTTATCCACATGATCGTGCTTTGTCATACTGTGCTAACGATGTATTTTTTTAATAAAGCTATTCTATCGCAACTTTTTCTCATTTTGAAAATAAAGTTGCTTCAACTAGTGCCACTATTATAGTAATCATGCTCTTTCTTTATCTGTGCTAACAGGAATACTCAACTACAGATGTTGGGATGGTCTTGGGTTGTATGACATGGCTAGCCAACATGGATTTAAACCCGAGTTTCACTTTAGCCAAAGGCTCTAAGTGCCATGCGTATCTGCAAGCCAAGCAACCTCGTTAGGCTCACAAGCCTGCGAAGGAGAGACACCTGGCACCACTAGAGCTGATCAACTCATACATTTAGATCTGTGCGAGATGAGTGGTGCCTTGACTAAATGTGGAAAGAAATATTTCATGACGTTGATTGATGATTCCACTAGATTGTGCTATGTGTATTTGTTAAATACTAAGGATGAGGCTCCACACTACTTCAAGATCTATAATGCAGAAGTTGGAAGTGGTAGTGCCACCAGTGATGCAGAACATTTTATCTGCCAATGTTTGACTTGCATGGCCGTAAACAGGACTGGTTTCAATGTTTCAGCAAATCTTTGAATAAAATTTCTTACACGAAGAATCGAATGATTTTTATTTATTTGTTCATATTCTCACAATGTTTTAGTTGTACAGTAACTATTGGCTCTAATATGTGAATCATTCAGATGTGTAGGCATCTTTGTTGTACTTATTATTTGAATCTTATGGGTTGGTTGTGAATCTTGCAAGCTGGGAAACACGGCCTGATGATGCAGAGGACATCAACCATAACAAGCTGTTCAAATTTGGTAGTATTGTAATTGTGAAAGTGCGGCAAATGAGCTGATCATGTCCGTCCTAAGAATAATAATTCTAATTGTTTTGTGTGTTGATCCTATTGCACTGATAGAACGAGCCAATCCTTTGCTTGTTTTAAGAATAAAATTTAAGTAAAGCGAATAAAATTTAAGTAAAGTTACCCGCTCGTGAACATACATGTGGCCGGAATAGGTTTCTCGGCTTCCAGGCCAGTTTAATGGAGGCGTTTGAATGTGTCGAGGAGGCATGTTCTTCCGAGCGTATAGCGGGCGAGGGAGGAGGGGTAGTATAATTGCCGCCGCCTGTACCTACTACGTTTACTCACGATTGCATTTCTCAAGAGTTGAAAATCTAACTGCTACCACCGCATACCCACTACGTTCACTGGCATTTGCAGTCACGAGGTCGCGGGACTAGACCTTGTGCCCATCCATCCATCTCCTGGTATTGACCAGCCGATTGCCGTCGCCAAGGTATGTGTGCGGGACAAGGTTCTCGTCTACCATTATTGTACGGCCATCAGAGGTTCTAGAGCATTCGCACATTTCAATGGCACCACCGACTGCACCTTCACTATGGTGGAGAGCATGAAGAATGCCACTGTGCTATACGATTCGGCCATCTGGTTCAAAAAGCTCATTGACATCCAAAAGCAATACAAGAACATCGGCAACGGGTAGGAGAAGGACTCCGTGGTTGACCTCGCCACGGCCACCATCAACCCCTGCTATGCTAACATGAAAGAAGACGTGGATACGACAGACCTGAACATGTGGGAGGTACCTCTAAGACTAGCCTACATCACCTATGCGGCCAAGGACACGTACTTATGCTACGACATGTACAGGCGGATCTTGGACATGAGGGCGTGTCTGCTTCACATAACCGAGGAGTACACGGATAGCTGCAGCGTCATGATCAAGCGTGCCAGGAAAATCTAGATGGTGTACTTTATCTGTTTACGCACCTTTATCATCTCTGTGTTTCATGTGTTATCCTATGTGTCATAATTATCTGTTTTATCCAAAACATTTCATCTAAGAACCCATTAACCTGTTTGCTTTTTATTTTTTGAGTGGCTATTTGCTTATGTATGTAACTAGTTCACTGGGCTGTCGTGTTTCCTTTTTAAAGGTCCAGTAGGTATCAACTGGGTTGTGGCCGCCCGGCGCAGGTTTCTTTTCTAAGGACATCCGCGGCCCACAACATAATTATGGGGATCCAGAGGGTTGATCTATCCTTGGTCTTGACCACAATATCATCCATGTAAGTGTCAACGTTCCTGTGCAACTGTGACTCAAAACCAATCTGGACTGCTCTTGCGAAAGTGGACCCGGTGCTCTTCAACCCGAAAGGCATCCGCACGAAGCAGTATGTGCCACACGGGGTGATGAACGCGGTCTTCTCTTCGTCTTCCTTGGACATGAAGATCTGATGGTATTCAGAGTAGGCATCCAGGAAGGAAAGTAGGTCACACCCGGAGGTGGAATCCACAATCTGGTCGATGCACGACAAGGGAAATGGGTCCTTCGGGCATGCCTTGATCAGATCCATAAAATCTATGCACAACCTCCACTTCCCATTAGCTTTACGTACCACCACTGGATTTGCTAACCATGTTGGATGCAACACTCCTCCAACCAGACCAGCCGCCTCAAGTTTCTTGATCTCCTCGGCAATAAACTGTTGCCGCTCCAAAGCTTGTTTTCGAACCTTCCGCTTGACGGGTCGGCATGTGGGCAGACAACAAGGTGGTGCTCGATTACCTCCCTGGGAACACCGGGGATGTCATATGGTTGACAGGCAAACACATCGACATTCGCCCGCAGGAAGGCAACGAGCGCGCTTTCCTATTTTTCATCGAGGGTGGAGCTGATAGTGAAAGTACCATCAGCGCCAGCAGCCCTGCCGGGACCTGCTTCACAGCGGGTGCAGAAGCCTTGGATCACTTGCTATTGGAACTCTCCAGTGAGTCATCAACAGGCACAGCATACCCCAAAGAGGTACGCTTCCCGGATTCCTTGCCGGCGTCCCTGTTAGCCTTCTTCTTTCCATTACTTTCCTTGGCGGGGATTGCAACTTCAGTGGCCTCTACCGCGCCTGTCTCCCGGTACATCTTGTCCGCGCAAATAATTGCGTCCTTCTCGTCTGATGGAATGGAAATGACGCCCACGGGCCCTGGCATCTTCAAGGTGTTGAAGGCATAGTGGGATGCCGCCATGAACTTGGCCAGAGCTGGGCGACCAAGGATTCCATTGTATGGCAGGGCAAGGTCAACCACATCAAACATGATCTTCTCAGTTCGGTAGTTCAACTCTCCCCCAAATGTCACTGGTAACGTGGTTTTCCCCTTAGGATGACTCCTGCCGGGGTTGATTCCTTGAAACGTACCAGTAACTTTGAGCTCTTCTTCTGCTATCTGGAGTTTGCTGATGACCTTTGAAGAAATCAAATTCAACCCGGCCCCGCCATCAACCAACATCTTTGTGACCTTGAGGTTGCGGATTGTTGGTGATACCAACAACGGCAAGGACCCTACCGCGGTGGTGCGGTCAGGGTGATCCTCTTCGTCGAAGATGATGGGCGTTGCGGGACCACTTGAGCGGCCTTCGAGAGTCTACCGCTGGCTCCACGGCATTGACTTCACGCGCCCACCGTTTAAGTTGACGGTGGGAGGAGTGCAAAGATGCACCCCCGTCAATGCACAGGGCGTCAGTGGCTTTCTGGAATTCCTGCTCGCTGGTTTCCTCTTCATCTCCTCATCACTCTCATCATTGCAATCCTCCTTCTCACGGCCTCTGGCGGGTTTCCCTTGATTCTGAGGAACCTTGCTGGGGCGGCTTGCTCTGCCACCCCGGCCCTTTCCGCCAGCGCCATTCTGACCTTTGTCTTTGTCTCGCTTCTCATATTCAGCCCTCTGCTTCTTGACGAACTGCTCAACCTGATGACACTCCTGGAGATCGTGGCCCTTGGTCCGATGGATCTTGCAATACGGGCCATTGCCTTTCCCAGCCTTCTCGGCAGCCGCGGCTTCCCGGCAATTAGTGCATGCGGCAACCTCCTTGCCGGGTATCTCAGCCTTGGCTTTCTTGCCCGTACTAGGCATGCCCAATCCCTCAACGGTCATCACTGCTTTATCCTTGCACCTTTTGTTGTGCTTCGTGTTCTTCTTGTTTTGACTGGTGGCCTCGTCATCATCCTCTGAATCAATGTCGACGCCATCCTCTTCTCCAGGGAGCTTCCTCCCCTCCTCTATTCGAGCACACTTATCCACCAGAGTGTAAAGCTCCTTCACAGTCTTGGGCAATCGAACGTTCATCTTGGAACGTATCCGATGATTGCGCACGTTGGACTGGAACGCAAC
Organism: Thinopyrum elongatum; assembly: GCA_011799875.1. Classification (NCBI taxonomy): domain Eukaryota; kingdom Viridiplantae; phylum Streptophyta; class Magnoliopsida; order Poales; family Poaceae; genus Thinopyrum; species Thinopyrum elongatum. The sequence goes on along the minus strand of CM022303.1, from coordinate 385,878,960 downwards.
TATCACAGCTGCCGGGTGGATGTCTGGAATATTCCTGTGGACTCGGCTGAATCTCTGCATGTATTTCCGCAGGCTCTCGCCTTCCTTCTGTGGGAGAAGCTGCAAGTCGCTGGGCCGCCCTGGTTCTTGATGGCTGCCCGTGAAGGCGCCAACGAACTCATGGCACAGGTTAGCCCAGGTCGAAATGGAGTTCTCCGGTAGGTGCATCAACCAAGACCTCACATTTGGCTTGAGTGCCAAAGGGAAGTAGTTGGCAAATACCTTCTCATTTCTTCCCCCGGCAGCTTGAACAACGATGGTGTAGATGCTCAAAAACACTACCGGGTTCAGTCTTCCGTCATACTTCTCTAGTATCTCTGGCTTGAATGTGCGAGTGGACGGCCAACCGACTTGCCGTAGCTCGCGGGTGAAGGCAGGGCACCTAGCCTCGAAGGGCAGGTACCCGCCTTCAGCCAGTACGGGCTCATCAACGTCGAGGCCGTCGCGCATGTCGGACTGGCGGTGGGCGTCGCAGTGTCGCTCGGTGTTGGCACGCGCGCCTTCCATCTGCCTGTCCTCCAGGACTCGCATGGGCCTTGACGCGCTCGAGGGTCGGACGAAGCCATCGAGACGTCGTCGGGTTCTTGGTTGTGCGGCTCTTGCGCTGGCTACCACGGAGGGGACTGCACCGTAGGAGTGGCCCCATCCGCACGGCCAGCGGCGTGGGCCGTTGTCGCTGCCTGGGGAGGCCGTGGCGGGGCAGCCCGATGCGATCCTCCCGCCTCGACGAAGCCAATCAGACTCTGAATGGTGGCTCTCCACTCATCCATCTGATCAGCTCCCGGCGGAAATTTCAAAAGCAGCTGAGCCCACGCCATGGCCTCCGAAGCGGTGCTTGGCATGGATGTTGATGAAGACCGTAACGTCGTCCGGCTCCTGACGGTGCTGGTAGCGGTCGCGCCGTGCTCTCATCATCGTGATCCAGCTGCCTGGATGGCGTGTGGACGAGGTGGAGGCGCTTGAGGGCCAGCGGCTCTGTTTGGCGTAGCGGCTGGGTCGGCTCGTTCCGGGGGCGGCGCATGTTCTAAGGCTGCACCCGCGGCAGGAGCGGTCGGGGAGTTGCGATTCCCCCCAGAGCGAGTACCCCCGCTGCGGCTGTGCCCCTCGGCCGGACGGGGAGGTGCAGATGGAATAATCTCTCCTCCCATACCTCGTGGGGCATGGCCGCTGGGATGTAGTTGGTGTTGTCCTTCTCCGGTGCCTCCTGCTCCTGCTTCGGCCACAGGGGAGGTGGTAACGACGCCGCCCGCGCTGACCACGTCCCCCGCAGCGTCCACACCCCCCAGCGTCCCCGTAGCCCCCGCGGCATTGGCGGGCGCGTGTGGCGGGGCCTTCGAGGTGGAGGGATGAGCTGCGGTGCCGGGCTTCTTCTTGGGTGCCATGGACGATGGAGCCGTTGATGAAGAAGACGGCGGTGAAGATGACGCGCTACGTACACTTCTCGGGTTCGCGCAAGCGCAGCCCCTACCTAGCGCGCCAAAGATGTCGTGGGAAACCACAGCCACCTATGGGGCCAAGGGCCCCTTTTGGTTCGGCAGGGGGACTAAGCATGTTGCAGAAAGAGCGAAGGAGCGCAGCGTAGCTCGGCAGAGATCACACGGGCAGTTTTACACAGGTTCGGGCCGCCGCGAGGCGTAAAACCCTACTCCTGCTTTGGTGGATTGATGGTGGATGGTGGTGGAAACGCAACGCTCTTGCCCGGCTGGGTCACCACAGGGCGAGAGCAGCTATGCGTGTACGGGTGTACAAGGGTCCGAATCCTTTCTATGGTTGCCATGGGCCTCCTTTTATAGATCAAGGGGTCACCAAAGTGGCAAATCAGTCATTGTGTACTGATTAGATAGCAAATAGTGCTATCATATCTACTCTGCAGATAGAGCAGTACGCATTAAATGCACCGCTTAGTGTCACATCATGGCCTGCCCGGCACGCCTTGCCGGGCTGTTTGGCCACCTTCTCTCCTGTCTGCATGACACGTCGCTGGACAGGTGTCATTTGGAGGTGATTCCTATAGGAAATGGCTGCCATGTGGCAAAAGGCAGCCACTTAGTCATCTTGGGGCTTGACACCGCACCGATTGATGACTTGCGTCACTGTGAGGTGGGGCGATGAAGCCTTGGCGGGGTATTTTGCCTTCGTATGCCCCGGCAGGCCTGCCGGGGCGGTCTTGAGATTTGCTTCCGGGGCAACCTTGACCTCGCTAGGCTCTCCTGCCCGGCAAGGGAGGTTTTCCCTTAGTGGTGTCTTGCTCCTTGGCTTGACTTGATCTTCTCAACCTGCCCTTTGATTCCTCAAAGAGCCTATCTCTTCATCTTGGCCTTGTCTTGGATGTTGCAATCTTGATCTTGGACCTGTGCACGGTCTGCGCAACATACCCAGGGTTTGTTGCACCGACAGTGAATGTCATTCACCCGCGGGTCAGGAACAGATAACCCGCGGGGGTAACCTCGACCTCCGCCCACGAAGACCGGTTGCGGCAGCCGTCGGGCTGCAGCCACAGCCCGACGGGCCCCCCGCTGGCAACTCTTCCGTGAAGGAGCGTGGAAGCTAGATCTAGGTACGCGGCGGGCTCTCCATCCACACCACGAACTCTTGGGCCATGTCGGCCAAGTGAGCTCACGGGCGAGGTGGTCTAGCGGCCGCCGCGGCCTCCATGGCCGTTTCCGTGGGAGGGGGTTCTTCCCACAGCTGCCGGAGCCTGCGCGAACCACCAGCGGAGGGTGCCCACACCCCCGAGATGACGCTGCTGACATAGCCGCGGACTTGCGGGGGCGGTCGCACCGCCTCTTGGGCAGTGGCAACTCCGGTCCCTCTTTGGGGGCTTTGCCCTTCTCTTCGGCGGTGAACCTCCTCACTGGCGCCATGGTTGCTTCGGCGAGATGGTGGCTGCGACGAAGATTGGAGAAGAAAGGGTGAGAAGATAGAGATGGGATGGGACTCTGCCCCCTCGCCCTCTTATAGGCGATCGTGGGCCAACTGACGCCCCTCTACCTTCACGCAATGATGACCTCGCAGCATGCATGTCCAGACTATCGTCAGTCGGGGCGGTTGCCGAGGCAAGATGGGGAAGTGGAGGCATCCGTGTCCCGTCATGCGCCATGCGTCAAGCCTGGCCCGCAGGCGATTGGGGCCCGCGTCGCTTTGTCCTTCGCTTCGAAGCCAGGACAGGCGCGCCTTGGGCCCGGGGGCTACTCTCGGCGTTCTGGGATCTGGGGTACCCAGACTTGCCTGCCTACGGCCCAGCGCGTGGCCTCGTCGACGGCTCGGTACGGCCCAGCTACAAGGCTCTGCAAGCAAGACCCTCGCGAGGTCCCCCCGGCCTCGCGAGGCGAATGACACCAAGACCTCCCGAGGGGCAGCTCCCCGAGCCTGCCTCCCGAGGAGCGGAGATTTCTATGCAGGTACCCCGCCTCGCGAGGCTGGCAGTGACATGAGCCATGACGACCAAGGCCAGGCGGGCGCCAACGGGCACAGAGGAGGATAGTTTCCTCTTTGGTGCTAAGGAGGCAAGGACCAGCGCGGGTTCTCGAGGGATCTCCCAAAGGTTTCCATTCTGGTGCAACAAGACCAAGACCACAAGCTCGGCAGGACGGATGTCATCACCGAGCCCACCACCGCATCATGGCCAGAATCTTTGCAGGCGAAGACCACCTTTCATCAGGATAAGATGTACCTCTTGTCCCCTTTCAAATTGGCCGTTGTGGAATCCCTTCCCACCTAAGCTATGAGGGAAGAGGACCAAGGCCACTATAAATATAGGCTAGTCTCCACCGAAGAGGGGAGAGCCGAATCCGATTCTGGTCTTCTCTAGGCAGAACCATCCTCACCCACTGAGCCCTCGCGAGGTCGCTCATCCATTGTACTAGTTCATCCTCAACCTCTTCGTGAGGCCAATCCACCACAAAGTAGGAGTAGGGTCTTACACCGCAAGGTGGCCTGAACCTGGGTAAACTGTCGTGTCCTTCCTTTCCCCGCTCGCACGAACTCGACGAGGCCAAGCCATGGAGTGATGAGCTTGAGGCTGCAGCTAGGCTAGATCTTCGTACACGCCCCAGAGTTCAAACCTTGCTGGGTCCACGGAGCCCCGATTCCAACAAAGGTACTTGGCCTCAGTAAGGTGGCCATATCCAATGATAGCTCTATTCAAAATGTTATGCTCTATTAATTTATTGGTTACAATCTTCTTTTCATATCTAGACTAGCCGATTTTGGTTTCAATGTTCTATTTACTAAAGTAGATTGCCAAGTGTTTCGTCGAGATAATCATAATATGGTCTTTACCGGTATTCATAGAGGATATCTATACATTGTTGATTTCACTAAGAGAGCCCAAACTCGTACTTGATTAATTGCAAAATCTTCTAAAGGTTGGTTATGGCATAGAAGATTGGGACATGTTGGCATGTGAAATCTTGATAAACTCATTAAAGGTGATCATATCCTTGGTGTTAAAGATGTTATATTTGACAAGGATAACTTTGTAGTGCTTGTCAAGCAGGAAAACAAGTTGGAGGAATTCATCCCATGAAGAACATCATGACCATGAGAAGACCACTTGAGCTACTTCATATGGATCATTTTGGTCCCAATGCTTACAAGACCCTTGGTGGTAACTCCTTCGGTTTGGTCATTGTTGATGATTTTTTCAGATTTATGTGGGTGTTCTTTCTTTATGACAAGTCGCAGGTTCAAAAGATCTTCAAGAACTTCACTAGGAAGGCCCAAAATCAATTTGATGTGAAGATCAAGAAGGTTCGGAGCGATAATGGAATGGAGTTCAAGAATGCCAATGTGGATACCTTTCTTGACGAAGAAGGCATCTCACATGAGTTCTCGGCTATGTACACACCTCAACAAAATGGAGTTGTTGAGAGGAAGAACTAGACTCTTATTGAGATGGCAAGAACGATGCTAGATGAATACAAGACACCAAGACACTTTCGAGCGAAAGCGGTTGAGACAGCTTGTCATGCGTCAACTCGACTATATCTTCACAAGATTCTTGGTAAAATGGCATACGAGCTACTCACTGGTAACAAACACCAAGTTGGATACTTTCGAGTATTTGGTTCAAACTATTACATTCTTGATAAGCATCGCCATTCAAAATTTGCTCCTAAATCCCATGAAGGTTTTCTACTCGGTTATGGCTCAAACTCTCACACTTACCGTGTCTACAACAATTTCACCCGAAAGGTTGAAGAGACGGTAGATGTGAAGTTTGATGAATCTAACGGCTCGCAAGTAGAGCAACTTCCAAATGATGTAATGATGTAGGAGACAAAGATCCCTCGGAAGCAATTCAGGATTTGTCTATTGGCAAGATCCGTCCAACGGAGGTGAAGGAGAGCACTTCATCCATTCAAGTGGAAGCCTCTACTTCACATCAAGGTGAACCACAAGTTGACATGGAGGCATCCACAAGTGGAACATGTCAAGACGAAGGAAATTATGAAGTACAACAAGATGATCCACCTGGACCTCCTTCTCCACCTCCACAAGCAAGCAACAACGCCACCAACAATGAAGAAGAAGATGATGAGGAGGAGGATGTTCCACCACAACCCAAGCAAAAGCTCTCACGAGTTAGAGCAAGAGTCTCAAAGAATCATCCCGTTGAACAAATCCTCGACGACATTAACACCGGGAGAATCACTCACTCTAAAACTCGTTTGGCTAATTTTTGTGAACATTACTCATTCATCTCTAGCATTGAACCTATGAAGGTAGAAGAAGCCTTTGAAGACCCGGATTGGATAAATCCTATCCACGAAGAGCTACACAACTTTGAGAGAAACCATGTGTGGACATTGGTTGAGAAGCCCAAGGATGATCAAAACATCATTGCAACAAAATGGGTTCCGGAATAAGCAAGATGAGGATGGACAAGTGGTATGCAACAAGGCTCATCTTGTTGCTCAAGGCTACACACAAGTCGAAGGTATGGACTATGGATAGACATATGCCCCCATTGCTAGACTTGAGTCCATTTGCAGTTTACTTGGTTATGTCAATCGCCATGATATCACCTTATACCAAATGGATATTAAAAGTGCTTTTCTAAATGGTGAAATTGAGGAGGAAGTTTATGTTAACCAACCTCCTGGCTTTGTTAATCCCAAAAAATCTGATCATGTTTACAAACTTCACAAAGCTCTTTATGGTCTTAAACAAGCCCCTAGAGCCAAAGTTTCTTACTGAGAAAGGATTTGAAATTGGGAAAATTGATTCAACTCTCTTCACTAAAAGGGTTGATGGAGAATTATTTGTGTGCCAAATCTATGTTGACGATATCATATTTGGTTCTACTAACCCTCATTTTAGTGAGAAGTTTGGAAGGTTGATGTCGGAGAAGTTTGAGATGTCTATGATTTGTGAACTCAAATTTTTCCTCGGCTTGCAAATCAAGCAAACTAAGGAAGGTACCTTTGTCTCACAAACAAATTATACCAAGGATCTATTCAAGAAGTTCAACATGCAAGGAAGCAAATGTATGAAAACGCCCATGCCTACTAGTGGACATCTTGACTTTACTAAGGATGGCAATCTAGTTGATCAAAAGGTTTACCGACCTATGATTGGTTCTCTATTATATCTTTGTGCCTCCCGTCCCGACATTATGCTAAGTGTGTGCATGTGTGCATGGTATCAAGCTGCTCCAAAAGAATGTCGTCTTAAGGCCATGAAAAGGATAGTGAGATATTTGATTCATACACCAAACTTTGGCATTGGGTACCCTAAGAGGTCATTTTTTTTTATCTTTTTGGCTATTCCGACTCGGACTATGCCGGTGACAAGGTTGATAGAAAATCCACTTCAGATACATGTCAATTTCTTGGTAGATCCCTTGTCTCTTGATCCTCCAAGAAACAAAATTCGGTATCATTATCCACCGCCGAAGCGGAATACATTGCCGCAGGATCATGTTGTGCTCAATTACTTTGGATGACCCAAACTCTCAAAGATTATGGGATACATGTGAGACATGTTCCATTGCTTTGTGACAGTAAGAGTGCTATTAAGATATATAGCATGCAATCCTGTGCAACATTCTTGAACTAAGCATATTGAAGTTCGTCACCATTTCATTTGTGATCATGTTGCTAAGGGTGACATTAATCTTAAGCATGTTCGTACCAACAAGCAATTGGCGGATATCTTCACCAAACCTCTTGATGAGAAGATATTTTGTCAATTGAGGAGTGAGTTGAACATCATTGATGCCTCAAATTTGGAGTAGAGACTCCTTTTTGGATACATACAAGGCATGAGACTATGTGACTAATCCTTGATATTTCTCTTATGATGATGATCATTTATCTTGGATACATTTGTACCCTTTTATGGTATCTAACCCTTGTAGGTGCTTGGATGAGCCTCATTCCATAAGATTTCAAATCACTCATATCTTGAGGAATCTTGTCATGACCAAGTATATGTGCTTTGGTTGTTGTGATCAAGGAACAAATCTACACTCTACATATCCTTTGACAATATTCATATGATGTAATTTACTCTTGAAATTTGGATACATAAGTGTATTCCTTGCAAGACTAACTCATGTAGGAAGATGAGCTTCAAATACAAAAGATATGCTCCCTACTTAATACATATGAGCATCCACCACAAGTTCAACTACATGATCAAGTTCAACAACAAACCCAAGGGATATCACATCTTAGAGAAGCTTAGCTCCAAGGCATGAGTCAAAGCAACTAAACAAGATGTGAATACATTAAGAAACTTAAATGAAAAATGGCAACCCCATTTTGAGCTTAACAATGAGTATGACTTATGATCAAGTGATCTCACTTGACTCCTAAGTCAATATACTATAACATAGGTGACTTTGTCGCCGACCCCCTCTAGATGACGTTCTCTAGTGTTCCCTTTCCTTAGCTGCATTTCTTTTGCTATAGTGCTTTTCTTTTATCAAAAAAAAAACTTCATCTAGATCCTTTTCTATTTTCTGTATTTCTTTTCACTTTCTTTAAATCGAATTCATTGCAAATTCTATCCAAATTCCTTGAAAATCTTTGTGAGAATTCTAATGCAAGTGAGCTGAGTTGACAAAGTTTTTCCTCTGCATTGAACTCGGTCACTCTGATCAAAAGCTTATCGGCCGGATCGAAGCGCAAGTAAACCTTGTACACAGTTCATCTGTTCCACCGAACTGGACTAATTCGGCCTCACCGATATGCTCTATCTGTGACTTCACTATCTAGGGGTCATCGATCGACACAAATCGGCGCCATCGATTTCACTGCTGAGAAAGCATTTTGCAACATTTACTATTTATTCTTTCCAGCTCCACTCAATGATTCTTTCCCTCTAACTGCATCTAAAGCTACCTTCTGCCTAGTTGTGCCTCTCCAGGACCACACTCACTTGACTCATACCCTTGAAGCCTACCCTTCTTGGAAATTGATGTCAAAGGGGGAGAGACAGATGCACATCAAAGCTTATCTTCACAGAGAGATGCACTATCATAAGAGGAGAGAATTCACATGTCTCCAAGAGGGGAGAGATATATGTCTCTAATTATTTTATTTGAGTCTATGTTGCTCTAATCTTATTTTGCTCTTATTTTATGTCACCCTACCTACTCGCATTATCCAATGCTAGATTTAGGGGGAGAGGAAGTTCATGTTTAGGGGAGAAAAATCTTTGGAAATTTATTGTAAATCTTTAATTCTTTGGGGACATGTCTATATTTAAATGAAGTACTCACTTTGTGATACTCACCAATTACATGCCATCCCAGTCTTGGTATTCTTTTGGATCTTGAGGTCTATTTCTTGATTGAAGTTCTCTTGTGTTATCTAACCTTGTTTTCTCAAGCTAATTTCTTCAAGAACCAGCTCAAGCACCACAAGGTAAGTATATCTCACTCATGTGCATGATGATCTCTTGCTTTTTGCACATATTGTTTGCAAGATGGAGTCATAAACATGAAGGTACATCTTTCATCCGTTGCTCTGATGCATATAGCCAAGATACATGTAACTCATTAATCATTTTGTCATGTTGTGAATTCACATGTTCTCGAATTCTATCGTATACATGATTGCACACATGTAGGGGAGCTTATGCAAGTTACATGCTTCTCCAAAGCGTTAATATACTACTCATCATATTATTACTTAAAGCTTTGATGTATGTTGTCATCAATTAACAAAAAGGGGGAGATTGAAAGCACAAGTGCTCCCTTGATGGTTTTGGTATTTAATGTCAATATATCTTATGTTGGACTAATAGTTCTATCTAGTATATTTTAGACAACTTAAACAGTGGCATGGCAAGGACAAGAGGATGTGGACCCCCTTCAAAATGCTAAGGACATGGATTGGCAAAAGCTCAAGACTCTACATTTTTGGTTAAGTGGTCCAAGATCACATTGAGTACATAGGAAAGCCAATACTATTAAACGGGGGTGAGGTTTTGATAATGATTTGTTTGCTCAAGTGCTTAGTGATATTACTCCAAAACACTCAGCCACTTTCTCTATCCAAATCTGTCCAAAAATCCTACATTCCAACTCAGTCCCACCAAAACATATCTATCCAGACCCACCAAATTCATCTGGACACTGCCACGGCCAAACCCTAACAAATCAGATCCACCGATATGGATCTCGATCTCACCGAGATGGCCTTGCCAACTCTCTATTACCTATTTTAATTATTTCGGTCTTACCAAGTGTTGCAATTGGTACCACCGAGATGGCTTGCCAACTTTCTGTTGCCTTATTGCTTCACTTTGGTCCTACCGAGTTGATGCAATCGGTGCCACAGAAATGAAGTTTGCCTTTACCATTGCACATCGGTCCATCCGAGATGTTTCTAGTTGGTGCCATCGAGACCTCCAACGCTCATATCTTTTACACAGGTTGGTGCCACTCAGATTTCTAATCGGTGCCACCGAGTGGAGTCAAAAGTGTGTAACGGTTCGATTTTGTGTGGAGGCTCTATATACCCCTCCACCCCCTCTTACTCAGTAAGAGAGCCATCAGAACATGCCTACACTTCCACTACTCATTTTCTGAGAGAGAGCTACCTACTCATGTGTTGAGATCAAGAGATTCCATTCCTACCATTTGAACCTTGATTTCTAGCCTTCCCCAAGTTGCTTTCCACTCAAATCCTTCTTCCACCATAGCCAAATCTATGGGAGAGAGTTGAGTGTTGGGGAGACTATCATTTGAAGCACAAGAGCAAGGAGTTCATCATCATCACACCGTCTATTACCTTTTGCAGAGTGGTGTCTCCTAGATTGGTTAGGTGTCGCTTGGGAGCCTCCGACATGATGTGGAGTTGAACCAAGAAGTTTGTAAGGGCAAGGAGATCGCTTACTACGTGAAGATCTACCCGAGTGAGGCAAGTCCTTCGTGGACGATGGCCATGGTGGGATAGACAAGGTTGCTTCTTTGTGGACCCTTTATGGGTGGATCCCTCCGTGGACTCGCGCAACCATTACCCTTCATGGGTTGAAGTCTCCATCATCGTGGACGTACGATAGCACCACCTATCGGAATCACGCCAAAAATATCTGCATCTCCATTGCGTTTGCACTTTCCAATTCTCATCCCTTTACATTCTTCCACTTGCATGCTTTACTCTTTCCGCTGCCCATACTCTTGCTATGCTTGTGTAAAATATATTGTGTACTGATTAACATGTGTTAAACTCAACCTTAACTTGAAGAATTCTAAAAACTGTCAGTTTTACTTGTTAAGGGTCTAATAACCCACCCTCTAGACCCCTCTTCTCGATCTTTCAAGGTAGACAAAGTAAACTCAATCATATGAATAAACCCCGTCATTTTATCCTTAATGGAAACAATACAAATACATGTCTTGTCCCCTTCTGTCACTGGGATATAGATCACCGCAAGATTGAACCTGATGATGACTTCAATACCATTGTTACACCCACAGCCCCTGCTGCTATACATACTGGACCAATTACTAGAGCTCGCGCACGCCAATTAAATTATCAGGTACTTTCATTTCTTGGTAATGATTCTAATGTTCATGAGAATATGATGCTGCCTAAATTGGATACATTTGTTTTGCTTACAAATGAAGGGCCTAGCTTGGACAAGAAAGAGGAACCTTGGAGCAAGTTCAAGCATGGAGATGATGGCATGCGCAAGGGGAACAAGAACGGAGTTACAAGTGATGATTTCAGGACTTTGAAGCCACCATAATGAGTGCAGGAAGCCTTGGACGAAATATACAAGATGCCACTTCATAAATTTCGTCCAGAGGCTATTATAGGTGCTGCGTCACCTTATTATTGGGCCAGGCCCATGTAATTTCGAAATACTTGAGTATAGGCTGTTTTTAGAGTCTGTATGTGTGGGGAAACAAGAGATAGGGTTGGTTTCGGACCCCTCCTTCAAGGGCCACGAAATCCCCTCCTCTTCCTCCATATATACAGCCCTTAGGGCACCGTTTAGACTTTGGGTTTTGTTTAGATTAAAAGTTCGCCATAGCTGCAACTTCGCATACTTCGTTTGTGTTCAACGACCAGACCAAGACGTCACAGAACCCCACCTTTATTAATAAAGCTTTCCTCTTATATTCGCAATATCCAGATTGCAATCTTAGTTTCTTGCTTGTTCTTCGTTTGCTCGCAGGAAACAGACCCTCGTGGTCAGGTTGATCGTGCTCCGGCGTGGTCAATAACCCTTGGAAGTTGGTATAACGATTGCTAAGGCACGACGTCTCGCACGTTCGTAGTCGGATCGTCAAGGTCGACTCCCACAGAAAACGATAGCCACCATCTCATCGAAACATCGGGACACCTTCGCCTCTATCAGAACCCATTACAAAGCACTTCTCCCATTGCAAGAAAAATCAATCTAGTTGGCCAAACCAAATCAATAGATCAAAGAGAAATACAAAGCTATAATAATCATTCATAAAAGAGTTCAAAGAATACTCAAATATTATTCATAGATAATCTGATCATAAAATCACAATTCATCGAATGCCAACAAACACACCGCAAAAAAGGATTACATTAAATAGATCTCCAAGAACATCGAGGAGAACATTGTATTGAAGATCATAGAGAGAGAATAAGCCATCTAGCTACATGCTATGGACCCATAGGTATATGGTAAACTACCCACACATCATTGGAAGGGAAGCAAGGTTGATGTAGAGCCCCTCCATGGTCGATTCTCCCTCCGGCAGAGTACCGGAGAAGGCCTTCAGATGGGATCTCGCAATAACAGAAACTTGGAGCGGCGGAAAAAGTATTTTAGGTGGATCCTTGATATCAGGGGAATATTTGAGAACTTATAGAGGCGGAATTAGGTCAAGAGGTGCCACGAGGGGCCCACAAGCCTGCCCCCTAGGGTGCGCCTCCTGAGCTTGTTACTCCCTCGTGGCTCGTCAAGTCTTCTCCCAAACCTTATAGGGTCTCTACTAGTCCAAAAAAAATTAATCCAAAGTTTTTTCTTCGTTTGGACTCTATTTGATATTGATTTCCTGAAAAGCCAAAAACAAGGAAAAAAACAGCAACTGACACTGGGCACTAGGTTAATAGGTTAGCCCAAAAATGATATATAATGGCATATAATTGCATATAAAACATCCAAGATTGATACTATAATAGCATGGAACAATCAAAAATTATAGATACGTTGGAGAAGTGTCAAGAATCCCCAAGCTTTATTCCTGCTCGTCCTCGAGTAGGTAAATGATAAAAACAGAATTATTGATGTGGAATGCTACCTAACATGTTCATCATGTAATCTCTCTTTTGTGGCAAGAATAATAAGATCTGAATGATTCAAAGCAATAGTCTATAGTTTGACATAAAAACAATAATAACAAGGCATACCAACAAACAATCATGCCTTTCAAACTATCAATGGAAAAGAACATTTTCCCTATGAAATCATATAGCCTTGTCATGCTCCATCTTCTTAACACAAAGTATTTATCAAGCACAACCCCGATGACAAGACGAGCAATTGGTTCATACTTTTTAATGCGCTTCAACTTTTTCAACTCTCACGCAATACAGGAGTACAAGCCATGGATATAGCACTATGGGTGGAATAGAGCATGGTGCCAGAGATAATAAGGAGAAGACAAAAAGTAGAAAGTCTCACATTGACGAGGCTAATCAACGGGCTATGGAGATGCCCAACAATTGATGCCAATGCAAGGAGTAGGGATTGCCATGCAAAGGATGCACTAAGAGCTATAAGTGTATGAAAGCTCAAAAAGAAAACTAAGTGGGTGTGCATCCAACTTGCTTGCTCATGAAGACCTCGGCCATTTGAGGAAGCCCATCATTGTAATATACAAGCCAAGTTATATAATGAATAATTCCCACTATTTATATGAAAGTGGAAGCATAGGAGACTCTCTATATGAAAAAAATGGTGCTACTTTGAAGCACAAGTGTGGAAAGAATAGTAACATTGCCCCTTCTCTATTTTTCTCTCATTTTTTCTGTTTTTTTTTTGCCTCTTTTTCTAAGTGCTCTTTTTGGCCTCTTTTTTTATTTCCTCACTTGAGACAATGCTGTAATAATGAATATGATGATCATCACACTTCTATTTACTTACAACTCAAAATATTACAACTCGATACTAGAACAAAATATGACTCTATATGAATGCCTCTCGCGGTGTACTAGGATGTGCAATGATCTAGCGTAACATGTATAAAAAAGGATGAATGATGGTTGAGCCACAAATACTATTTTAGCTATATGATCATGCAAGGCAATATGACAATGATGATGTGTGTGATAAGAACGGAACGGTGGAAGTTGCATGGCAATATATATCAGAATGGCAATGGAAATGCCATAATAGGTAGGTATGGTGGCTATTTTGAGGAAGATATAAGGAGGATTATGTGTGATAGAGCATACCATATCACGGGGTTTGGATGCACCGGCAAAGTTTCCACCACATCTCAAGGTGAGAAAGGGCAATGCATGGTACCGAAGAGGCTAGCAAAATACGGAAAGGTAAGAGTGCGTATAATCCACGGACTCACATTAGTCATAAAGAACTCACATACTTATTGCAAAAGTTCATTAGCCCTCGAAGCAAAGTACTACTACGCATTCCCCTAGGGGGATAGATTGGTAGGAAAATACCATCACTCGTCCCCGACCGCCACTCATAAGGAAGATAATCAATAATAAATCATGCTCCAATTTCATAGCATAACGAGAGACCATACGTGCATGCTTGGGGAATCACAAACCTTAACACAAATATTCTTACTAAACCATAATTACTCACTAGCATGACTCTAATATCACCATCTTTATATCTCAAAACAAATGCAAAGAATCAAACATCTCATATATTCAATGATCTTCATGAAAGTTTTTATTATATCCCTCTTGAATACCTATCATATTAGGACCAAATTCATAACCCATACTAATTGCCATTACTATTATCAACTCTCAAAAAGATATAAGTGAAGCATGAGAGTGCAATTATTTCTTTAAAATATAACCACCGTCGTGCTAAAAAAAAGTGAAGCACTAGAGCAACTGACTAGCTCAAAAGATATAAGTGAAGCACATAGAATATTCTAACAAATCACGAATAATGTGTGTCCCTCTCAAAAAGGTGTGTTCAGAAAAGATTATTGTGACGAACTAAAAATCAAACAAAGCAAAGACTCATATAATACACGACGCTCCAAGCAAAACTCATATCATGTGATGAATAAGAATATAACTCCAAATAATATTATCGATAGTTGGTAGAAGAAAGAGGGGATGCCTTCTAGGGCATCCCCAAGCTTAGATGCTTGGGAGTCCTTGAATATAACCTTGGGGTCCCTTTGGCATCCCCAAGCTTAGGCTCTTGCCCCTCATTATTCCTTCATCCATCGTGATCTCATTCAAAACTTGAAAACTTCAGCACAAAAAACTCAACAAAAACCTTCGTGAGATCCGTTAGTATAACCAAGCAAATCACTACTTTAGGTACTATTGTAAACCCATTCATATTTTATTATTGCATTATATCTACTTTATTCTAACTTCACCATGGCTTATACCCCCCCCCCCCCGATATAATCCATAGATTCATCAAAACAAGCAAACAACGCAATGAAAATAGAATCTGTCAAAAATAGAATAATCTGTAATAATTCGAACAATAACCATACTTCTATAACTCCAAAAATTCTGAAACATTAGGACAACATGGGAAGTTTGTATATAAATCATGTGTAAAAAATTCAGAATTTTATCACGCTCCAGCAAATTTTAACAATTCTTCTACTTGACGCAAAAGTTTTTGTTTTTGCATAGAATCAAAGCAACTATCATCCCAAAGGCTTTACTTGGCACAAACACTAATTAAAACACAAAAACACAACCATGACAGTAGCATAATTGTGCGCACACAAAAAAACATAGAAAGAACTAGAAAAATTAAGATAACTATTGGGTTGCCTCCGAACTAGCGCTATTGTTTTACGCCCCTAGCTAGGCGTAATGCATAGTTTCAAGTGTTGTCATCTTTCAAATTACTTCCATAGGTGGCCCTCATAATAGATTCATATGTTGTCTTAATTCTCTTTCTAGGGAAGTGTTCCAGACCCTTCTTTGACAGAAATTGAAATTTTATATTCCCTTCTTTCATATCAATAATAGCACCTATGGTTCATAGAAAAGGCCTACCAAGTATTATGGGACAAGACGGATTGGGATCAATATCAAGCACAATGAAATCAACAGTCACATAATTCGTATTTGCAAGAATAATAACATCATTTATGCTACCAAAGGTTTCTTAATAGTGGAATCCGCTAAGAGCAAATTAAGAGAACATTCATGCATATTGATAAAACCTAGCACATCACATAGAGATTTTGGTATTGTGGAAATGTTAGCACCCAAATCACACAAAGCATTGCACTCATAATTTTTAATTTTAACTGTAATGGTAGGTTCCCACTCATCATATAATTTCCTAGGTATTGAAACCTCTAATTCTAGCTTTTCTTCTAAAGCTTTCATCATCGCTTCTACGATATGTTTAGTAAAAGCCTTATTTTGTTCATAAGCATTGGATGAATTTAGCATGGATTGCAACAAGGAAATACACTCAATTAAATAACAAATATCATATTTAAAATCCTTGAAATCCAAAATAGTGGGCACATGGCTATTTAAAGTTTTTACCTCTCCAAACTCACTTTTGTCAATTTTTCCATTAAGATTTTCACCCTCCGAATTATGGGGATGCCTTCTAGATAAAGTTGACTCTTCTTCAGTTCCCTTTCAATCAAGTTTAATATCACTAAACAAAGATTCAATGGGTGTAACACCAATCATTTTAATATCTTCATCATTACTACGATAAAAACCGGGCGAAATCGCTTTTTCTAAGAATTCTCGCTTAGCCCTCAACCTAGAGGTTCTTTTTTACTTTAATACATGGAGACATAAAGATTTTTAATGGATTAATTAATATCAAGCTTGGGTGGCAAAAGTTTAGTTTAAAGATTTTTCACATCATGAACGATTCTATCCATGCTCCTAGACATACCATCAAGTTTACTCAATTTTTCCTCTATCGTAGTATTGAAAACCTTTTGAGCATTAATAAATTCTTTAACATTACTTTCAAGATCAGAGGGCATCCTATTATTATTATTGTAAGAATTACCATAGGAATTGCCATAATTATTAGAGGAATTTCCAGGAAACGGCCTAGGATTAAAATTGAAATTGTTTCGCGAGACAAAATTCACATCTACGGGATCATTATATTGCTCAATCAAAGTAGACAATGGCACATCATTAGGATCAATATGAGCACTTTTACTAGCAACCATTTTCATAAGCGCATCTACTTTATCACTCAAAGTATTAATTTCTTCAACAAAAATCACCTTTTTACTAGTAGAAGTTCTTTCAGTATGCCATTGTGAATAATTTTCCATAATATTATCAAGAAATTTTGTAGCTTATCCTAGTGTGATTTCCATAAAGGTACCACCCGCCGCGGAATCTAAAAGATTACTAGAAACAAAGTTCAATCCTGCATAAAAGTTTTGTGTGATCATCCATAAATCTAAGCCATGAGTAGGGCAATTTCTTATCATTAATTTCATCCTCTCCCAAGATTGGGCAACATGTTCATGCTCTAAAGTTGCTTAAACTTCATAATTTGATTTCTAAGAGAAATAATTTTTGTGGGAGGAAAATACTTGGCAATAAAAGCATCCTTACACTTATCCTAAGAATCAATACTATTTCGTGGCCAGGATGAAAACCAATGTCAGTGTCAAAATCGGCAGACCTCGGGGTAGGGGGTCCCGAGCCGTGGATCTCGGATCGAGGGTAACAGGAACGAAGGAGACGATATTTACCTAGGTTCAGTCCCTCTTGATGGAGGTAAAACCCTACGTCCTGCTCTTGTTTATATCAATGGAGATGTATCAAGTATAGAGTTGATCTACCTCGAGATCATAATGTGTGGTCTAACTCTAGGGCTAGGTGAATGATTTTCCATTGATGTGTCCTCTACGGGCAAAACCCTATGGCTTATATACACGCCAGGGAGGGCATCTAGGGTTTACAAGGTCGGTAGCTAAGAGCTAGGCGGTAGCAGAGATCTTGGAGTATACGTCAAGTTTTCGGGGAGGCAGTCTTCAACACGTCTCCTGCATGCGACCTCCAGGGTCCATCTTGACCATGAATGAGGGCTGGCCAGCCTAACCCGAGGTGAGTGGGCCGACTGGGTTAGTACCCCCTTATCCAGGACACCGTCAGTAGCCCTCGAACTGGCCTTCTACACCAAGGACGATCCTCCTGATGAAAATGACTTCGGATCCGGAGTCCTTGGCTTGACAGACGAGTTCCTCCCTGTGATTTTCAAACCACCCCTTTAAAGGAGTGGAGCCAGCCAAAGCTCGATCGAACGTGTTCCCTCCCCCCGAAGAGATCGTGATGAGGACATCAATACCATTGTTACACCCACAGCCCCTGCTTCTATACATACTGGACCAATTACTAGAGCTCGCGCACGCCAATTAAATTATCAGGTACTTTCGTTTCTTGGTAATGATTCTAAAGTTCATGAGAATATGATGCTGCCTAAATTGGATACATTTGTTTTGCTTACAAATGAAGGGCCTAGCTTGGACAAGAAAGAGGAACCTTGGAGCAAGTTCAAGCATGGAGATGATGGCATGCGCAAGGGGAACAAGAACGGAGTTACAAGTGATGATTTCAGGACTTTGAAAGCCACCATAAGGAGTGCAGGAAGCCTTGGACGAAATATACAAGATGCCACTTCATAAATTTCGTCCAGAGGCTATTATAGGTGCTGCGTCACCTTATTATTGGGCCAGGCCCATGTAATTTCGAAATACTTGAGTATAGGCTATTTTTAGAGTCCGTATGTGTGGGGAAACAAGAGATAGGGTTGGTTTCGGACCCCTCCTTCAAGGGCCACGAAATCCCCCCCTCTTCCTCCATATATACAGCCCTTAGGGCACCGTTTAGACTTGGGTTTTGTTTAGATTAAAAGTTCGCCATAGCTGCAACTTCGCGTACTTCGTTTGTGTTCAACGACCAGACCAAGACGTCACAGAACCCCACCTTGATCAATAAAGCTTTCATCTTATATTCACAATATCCAGATTGCAAATCTTAGTTTCTTGCTTGTTCTTCGTTTGCTTGCAGGAGATAGACCCTCGTGGTCAGGTTGATTGTGCTCCGGCGTGGTCAATAACCTCTCGGAGTTGGTTTAGCGATTGCTAAGGCGCGACGTCCTCGCACGTTCGTAGTCGGATCGTCAAAGTCTACTCCACCAAAAACGATAACTATCATCTCATCGAAAGATCGGGACACCCTCGCCTCTATCAAGTGGTATCAGATTCCCAGGTTGCTCGGTGAGATTTACAGTTTTTCTAAGTTTAGATCGAGTCTGTTCTTCATACCTACAGTCCAGGAAAAAGCCAAAAAAAATAAAAAAATTTAGGGTTAGTTCATCATATCCGAACCAATCTGAGCCTTTGCATAATCTTTTTAGGGTTTTTGCTTTGTTG
Source organism: Thinopyrum elongatum (assembly GCA_011799875.1). Lineage (NCBI taxonomy): Eukaryota > Viridiplantae > Streptophyta > Magnoliopsida > Poales > Poaceae > Thinopyrum > Thinopyrum elongatum. The sequence continues at coordinate 385,859,858 of CM022303.1, read as the reverse complement.
AATTTGCGGTTGCATCGTCGTGTCAAGTTGCTGGTCTTAGCGTCTAGTTCTTTAGAGTTTCGAGTTCTGTTCACAAGTTGTCACGCCGCCGCCGCACCATCATCATCGCCCCTACCATATACCACCACAGCTTATCTGCTATTTCTCTGAGTCCATATACCACCACCAATCCGAGCCCACATATACTACCGTCATATACCATCACCAGTCCGAGTTCCACCAGATTCATCTCTGCCACCAGTCCTAGTCCGAGTCCAGTATTTATTCCTTTATTTTAGAGTGCCAGATCACGTGATACTACGAGTCGTGAACAAGTCGGATTCCCCAATTTTCGTGCTACCCGCAGAAGAAAAATAGTTCCAGTTTCAAAAAAAAACTAAGTCTGGAAAATTCTGGCTAGGCAGTTTTTAGACCATTTGTAGACTTTTTCAAAAAAAAATTGTTGCGGAGCAAAAAAAAAAGTGCAAAAAAAAAGTGCAAAAAAAAAAGAAAAAAATTCAGAGTGTGCTCCTCCCTTGTTTACGTGCAGCGCCGTGATTTTTGTTAGTGTTCTAGGCTCGCGTCTCTAGCACGGTCTAGCCTAGGACCAGCACAGTACCGTCGTTGAGAGTTTATTCAACATTGCATCTCTGAATTGATTATTGCTGACCCTTTTTGCTACCATATCATAAGCCTTCCCAGCTCCACATACATCTACATCGTGTGTTTGACACCACCTGGCAATCGCTCTGTCCAAGCTCTGAGAGTTTTGACTACAAGGTTGCCAATCACCACCTGCTGCTGGGTAAGAACTGGTAAGAATTTGAGATTTGCTTGACGGATTTGTGACACCACACCACACCACCACCACTTTCTAGTAGTCTGTAGGATCATATTCTTGTGTGTTTCTATTGCTGCTAACCATGGCAGGATCACAAGCCGACGAGATTGACTGGGAGAACATGACGAACAAGGAGTTGCATGATAAATTTCAGCAAATGATGAGTGGCCAGGTGGGAGATGTGCTAAACAGATTTGAAGAGGCCATGGAGAAGATAGATGGCATGGAGAAGTCGTTCGAGACAAAGCTGGATAACAAGTTTAATGAATTGCTCACGCGTCTTCCCCAACCACCACCGGCTGCACCTGTCGCACCTCTGCAACGACAACAACAACGCCCCCTTCCAAATCAGTTCGGACGAGAATCTCTCTATTTAATCCACCCATGAAACGTGCAAGCATAGCTTCATTCTCCTCAACAATACCACATCTAATCATGCCAGTTTGTAATTCCTGATAATATTCTTCTACAGAATTTTTTCCTTGTCTTAAGCGCTGCAATTTTTGAAGTAATTCACGTTGATAATATGGTGGAACCCAACGAGTACGCATAGCAGTTTTCAAAGCAGCCCACGTAGCTGGAATAGGATATAATCTACAATGTTCAGACCACCATACACATGCAAAACTAGTGAAAGCACAAACAGCAGCAGCAACACGTCGTTCCTCGGGATATTGTAAACATGTAAAACGTTGTTCAGTTTCTAACTCCCAAGTAAGATATATATCAGGAACATATCTACCCTCGAATGGTGGAATATTCAATTTTAATTTAGGAAGATGGTCATGATCTCGTACCTGAAGTGGTGGTGCAGACCTACCATTGCGATTATTTGCATGTGGACGACCTGGTGCTGGTGGTTGCACGTAGTTATGATTTTGATCAACCTCATCCTCATAATCGCCCGCGTAATCATCCTCCTCCTCGGCACCAACAGCAGCAGGAGCAGAAGCCAAAGAAGCATCAACAGTAGGTACAGCAGCACCAGAAGTTTGGCCATCCTCAAGAGGAACACGCTTCGCTCGTCCGAACTGATTTGGAAGGGGGCGTTGTTGTTGTCGTTGCAGAGGTGCGACAGGTGCAGCCGGTGGTGGTTGGGGAAGACGCGTGAGCAATTCATTAAACTTGTTATCCAGCTTTGTCTCGAACGACTTCTCCATGCCATCTATCTTCTCCATGGCCTCTTCAAATCTGTTTAGCACATCTCCCACCTGGCCACTCATCATTTGCTGAAATTTAACATGCAACTCCTTGTTCGCCATGTTCTCCCAGTCAATCTCGTCGGCTTGTGATCCTGCCATGGTTAGCAGCAATAGAAACACACAAGAATATGATCCTATAGACTACTAGAAAGTGGTGGTGGTGTGGTGTGGTGTCACAAATCCGTCAAGCAAATCTCAAATTCTTACCAGTTCTTACCCAGCAGCAGGTGGTGATCGGCAACCTTTGTAGTCAAAACTCTCAGAGCTTGGACAGAGCGATTGCCAGGTGGTGTCAAACACACGATGTAGATGTATGTGGAGCTGGGAAGGCTTATGATATGGTAGCAAAAAGGGTCAGCAATAATCAATTCAGAGATGCAATGTTGAATAAACTCTCAACGACGGTACTGTGCTGGTCCTAGGCTAGACCGTGCTAGAGACGCGAGCCTAGAACACTAACAAAAATCACGGCGCTGCACGTAAACAAGGGAGGAGCACACTCTGAATTTTTTTCTTTTTTTTTTGCACTTTTTTTTTGCACTTTTTTTTTTGCTCCGCAACAATTTTTTTTTGAAAAAGTCTACAAATGGTCTAAAAACTGCCTAGCCAGAATTTTCCAGACTTAGTTTTTTTTTGAAACTGGAACTATTTTTCTTCTGCGGGTAGCACGAAAATTGGGGAATCCGACTTGTTCACGACTCGTAGTATCACGTGATCTGGCACTCTAAAATAAAGGAATAAATACTGGACTCGGACTAGGACTGGTGGCAGAGATGAATCTGGTGGAACTCGGACTGGTGATGGTATATGACGGTAGTATATGTGGGCTCGGATTGGTGGTGGTATATGGACTCAGAGAAATAGCAGATAAGCTGTGGTGGTATATGGTAGGGGCGATGATGATGGTGCGGCGGCGGCGTGACAACTTGTGAACAGAACTCGAAACTCTAAAGAACTAGACGCTAAGACCAGCAACTTGACACGACGATGCAACCGCAAATTCAACAAAGCAAAAACCCTAAAAAGATTATGCAAAGGCTCAGATTGGTTCGGATATGATGAACTAACCCTAAAATTTTTTTTTGGCTTTTTCCTGGACTGTAGGTATGAAGAACAGACTCGATCTAAACTACGAAAAACTGTAAATCTCACCGAGCAACCTGGGAATCTGATACCACTTGATAGAGGCGAGGGTGTCCCGATCTTTCGATGAGATGATAGCTATCGTTTTTGGTGGAGTAGACTTTGACGATCCGACTACGAACGTGCGAGGACGTCGCGCCTTAGCAATCGCTAAACCAACTCCGATTGGTTATTGACCACGCCAGAGCACAATCAACCTGACCACGAGGGTCTATCTCCTGCAAGCAAACGAAGAACAAGCAAGAAACTAAGATTTGCAATCTGGATATTGCGAATATAAGATGAAAGCTTTATTGATCAAGGTGGGGTTCTGTGACGTCTTGATCTGGTCGTTGAACACAAACGAAGTACGCGAAGTTGCAGCTATGGCGAACTTTTAATCTAAACAAAACCCAAAGTCTAAACGGTGCCCTAAGGGCTGTATATATGGAGGAAGAGGAGGGGATTTCGTGGCCCTTGAAGGAGGGGTCCGAAACCAACCCTATCTCTTGTTTCCCCACACATACGGACTCTAAAAACAGCCTATACTCAAGTATTTCGAAATTACATGGGCCTGGCCCAATAATAAGGTGACGCAGCACCTATAATAGCCTCTGGACGAAATTTATGAAGTGACATCTTGTATATTTCGTCCAAGGCTTCCTGCACTCATTATGGTTGCTTCAAAGTCCTGAAATCATCACTTGTAACTCCGTTCTTGTTCCCCTTGTGCATGCCATCATCTCCATGCTTGAACTTGCTCCAAGGTTCCTCTTTCTTGTCCAAGCTAGGGCCTTCATTTGTAAGCAAAACAAATGTATCCAATTTAGGCAGCATCATATTCTCATGAACTTTAGAATCATTACCAAGAAACGAAAGTACCTGATAATTTAATTGGCGTGCGCGAGCTCTAGTAATTGGTCCAGTATGTATAGAAGCAGGGGCTGTGGGTGTAACAATGGTATTGATGTCCTCATCAATTATTACTTGGTAGACCATGGCAATTTGATAAAAATTCTGTACACCATGGTAGAAACAATCAGTATACTCTTGTTCATAAGGATAAACATATTACTTTGCTTCCTATGACTCCTGATTCTATTCTGAAAGATGATATTAATAGAGCTAGTAAAGCAAAGCAGGAGAAAAATAAGAGTGAAAATCAGATTGTGGCAAAAGAATTTGAGCAACAAATGAAGCCTAATAATAAACCATCTAGTGTTGCTTCTGAAATTAAATTGAAAAGTGCATGCTTACTTGCCACCAAATCTGATATTGATGAGCTAGATTTCAGCAATTCTGTTTGCTATGCTTTTGTGTGCAAAGAGGCGTTATTTTCATTCGAGGACGTGCCTTCCTCTTTGCCTCCTGCGGTCACTAACATTTTGCAGGAGTTCGCTGACGTCTTTCCACAAGACGTGCCACCGGGATTACCACCTATTCGCGGGATTGAGCATCAGATTGACTTAATTCCCGGTGCTTCGTTGCCAAACCGTGCGCCATACCGTACCAATCCAGAGGAGACGAAGGAGATTATGCGTCAAGTACAGGAGCTGCTCGACAAAGGTTATATACGCGAATCTCTTAGTCCTTGTGCTGTTCCTATTATACTAGTGCCAAAAAAGGATGGTACGTCGCGTATGTATGTTGATTGTAGAGGCATTAATAATATTACTATTCGTTATCGTCATCCTATTCCTAGGCTAGATGATATGCTTGATGAATTGAGTGGCTCTACAATATTCTCCAAAGTTGATTTGCGTAGTGGATACCATCAAATTCGTATGAAATTGGGAGATGAATGGAAAACAGCATTTAAAACTAAGTTCGGTTTATATGAGTGGTTAGTCATGCCTTTTGGGTTAACTAATGCACCTAGTACTTTCATGAGATTAATGAACGAAGTTTTACGTGCTTTCATTGGACGATTTGTGGTAGTCTATTTTGATGATATACTGATTTATAGCAGATCTTTGGAGGAACATTTGGAACATTTACGTGCTGTTTTTATTGCTTTACGTGATGCACGTTTGTTTGGTAACCTTGGGAAGTGCACCTTTTGCACCGACCGAGTATCTTTTCTTGGCTATGTTGTTACTCCACAGGGAATTGAAGTTGATAAAGCCAAGATTGAAGCTATTGAGAATTGGCCACAGCCCAAAACGGTCACTCAAGTGAGGAGTTTTCTTGGACTCGCTGGTTTCTATAGGCGTTTTGTGAGAGATTTCAGCACCATTGCTGCACCTCTCAATGAGCTTACAAAGAAGGATGTGCCTTTTGTTTGGGGTACCTCACAGGAAGAAGCCTTCACGGTATTGAAAGATAAGTTGACACATGCTCCTTTACTCCAACTTCCTGATTTTAATAAGACTTTTGAGCTTGAATGTGATGCTAGTGGAATTGGATTAGGAGGTGTTTTATTACAAGATGGCAAACCTGTTGCATACTTTTCTGAAAAATTGAGTGGGCCTAGTCTGAACTATTCTACTTATGATAAAGAATTATATGCTCTTGTTCGGACCTTAGAAACATGGCAACATTATTTATGGCCCAAAGAATTTGTTATACATTCTGATCATGAATCTTTGAAACACATTAAAAGTCAAGCAAAACTGAACCGTAAACATGCTAAATGGGTTGAATTTATTGAGACTTTCCCTTATGTCATTAAACACATGAAGGGTAAAGAAAATGTTATTGCTGATGCATTGTCTCGTCGTTATACTATGCTTTCACAACTTGACTTTAAAATATTTGGTTTGGAGACCATCAAAGATCAATATGTGCATGATGCTGAATTTAAAGATGTATTGCAGAATTGTAAGGAAGGGAGAACATGGAACAAGTTCGTCGTTAACGATGGATTTGTGTTTCGTGCTAACAAGCTATGCATTCCAGCTAGCTCCGTTCGTCTTTTGTTGTTGCAGGAGGCGCATGGAGGAGGATTAATGGGACACTTTGGCGTGAAGAAGATGGAGGATATACTTGCTACACATTTCTTTTGGCCAAAGATGAGACGGGATGTTGAGCGTTTTGTTGCTCGCTGCACTACATGTCAAAAAGCTAAGTCACGACTCAATCCTCATGGTTTATATATGCCTTTGCCTGTACCTAGTGTTCCTTGGGAGGATATATCTATGGACTTTGTTTTAGGTTTACCTCGAACAAAGAAGGGGAGGGATAGCATATTTGTTGTCGTGGATAGGTTCTCGAAAATGGCACACTTTATACCATGTCATAAAAGCGATGATGTTGTTAATGTTTCTGATTTGTTCTTTCGTGAAATTATACGCTTGCATGGTGTGCCAAATACTATTGTTTCAGATCGTGATACGAAATTTCTTAGCCACTTTTGGAGATGTTTATGGGCTAAGTTGGGGACTAAACTGCTTTTTAGTACTACATGTCACCCCCAAACTGATGGACAAACTGAAGTAGTCAATAGAACATTGTCTACTATGCTTAGGGCTGTTTTGAAGAATAACAAGAAAATGTGGGAAGAATGCTTGCCTCATATTGAATTTGCTTATAATCGTTCATTGCATTCTACTACTAAGATGTGTCCTTTTGAAATTGTGTATGGTTTCCTTCCTCGTGCACCAATTGATTTGTTGCCTCTTCCATCTTCGGAGAAGGTTAATTTTGATGCTAAACAACGTGCTGAATTGATCTTAAAAATGCATGAGTTAACTAAGGAGAACATTGAGCGTATGAATGCTAAATATAAACTTGCTGGAGATAAGGGTAGAAAACATGTTGTGTTTGCACCTGGAGATCTTGTTTGGTTACATTTGCGTAAGGATAGATTTCCTGATTTGCGCAAATCAAAGCTAGTGCCACGTGCTGATGGTCCTTTTAAGGTGTTAGAGAAAATAAATGATAACGCATATAAACTTGAGCTGCCTGCAGATTTTGGGGTTAGTCCCACTTTTAACATTGCAGATCTGAAGCCTTATTTGGGTGAGGAAGATGAGCTTCCGTCGAGGACGACTTCATTTCAAGAAGGGGAGGATGATGAGTACATCAATACCATTGTTACACCCACAGCCCCTGCTTCTATACATACTGGACCAATTACTAGAGCTCGCGCACGCCAATTAAATTATCAGGTACTTTCGTTTCTTGGTAATGATTCTAAAGTTCATGAGAATATGATGCTGCCTAAATTGGATACATTTGTTTTGCTTACAAATGAAGGGCCTAGCTTGGACAAGAAAGAGGAACCTTGGAGCAAGTTCAAGCATGGAGATGATGGCATGCGCAAGGGGAACAAGAACGGAGTTACAAGTGATGATTTCAGGACTTTGAAAGCCACCATAAGGAGTGCAGGAAGCCTTGGACGAAATATACAAGATGCCACTTCATAAATTTCGTCCAGAGGCTATTATAGGTGCTGCGTCACCTTATTATTGGGCCAGGCCCATGTAATTTCGAAATACTTGAGTATAGGCTATTTTTAGAGTCCGTATGTGTGGGGAAACAAGAGATAGGGTTGGTTTCGGACCCCTCCTTCAAGGGCCACGAAATCCCCCCCTCTTCCTCCATATATACAGCCCTTAGGGCACCGTTTAGACTTGGGTTTTGTTTAGATTAAAAGTTCGCCATAGCTGCAACTTCGCGTACTTCGTTTGTGTTCAACGACCAGACCAAGACGTCACAGAACCCCACCTTGATCAATAAAGCTTTCATCTTATATTCGCAATATTCAGATTGCAAATCTTAGTTTCTTGCTTGTTCTTCGTTTGCTTGCAGGAGATAGACCCTCGTGGTCAGGTTGATTGTGCTCCGGCGTGGTCAATAACCTCTCGGAGTTGGTTTAGCGATTGCTAAGGCGCGACGTCCTCGCACGTTCGTAGTCGGATCGTCAAAGTCTACTCCACCAAAAACGATAACTATCATCTCATCGAAAGATCGGGACACCCTCGCCTCTATCAGATCGGGTATCTTAGCCTCGAAGACTAAGCATCTCGGTGTGAATGGTTCCACTCCGTATGACAACTTTATCGAAACGCCTTGCCCCATGACAGGTCAAGAATTTACTGCTCCCTTAAATCGTGGCCCAACGCAAACCTTTTACTGGCACGTCCCTTCGAGGCAGAGATCATGCCCGTTTTATCAGGGATATCATTAAGAATTTGTTTCCCCCCGTATGCTCAACGACATCTTTGATGGGAGTGTCAAGTTAATCAGTGCAGCGAGAGGGACTCTTGGCCTTTCATAGTCCTATAAGAGCAAAAGGGCGAACAGCGCAACTAAGCACATTCCCATTTCCCCCATCTTCTGCTTCGACTAGCTCCAGCGCCCAGATCCGATCTCGCATCCTTTTCCTTCAGCGAGTCCATCCTCCTTCGCCAGCCATGGCCAAGACCCTCCAGGGGCAATGGGGTGGTTACATCATGACCGATGAGACCATCTAGGAGCTGCGCAACACGGGGTACTTGTCCACTAACATCGCCGCTCGTGCTCCTGCCGCTGGCCAGCAAGTGGCCGCTCCCAATGCTGGGGAGCGGGTGGTTTTTGTCCCCCACCTCATCTGAGGGCTAGGGTTCCTGCTCCACCCCTTTGTGCGCAGGGTCATGTACTACTACGGGCTTGACTTTTACCATCTGGCCCCGAACTCCATCCTCTATTTCGCCGCCTTCATCACGGTCTGCGAGGCCTTCCTCCGCTGCGGGCAACACTTCAGCCTGTGGATGAAGACTTTCAAGATCAAGCCGAAGTCTAGTGGCTCCGACCTCATAGAGTGTGGAGGGGCCATGATGAGCAAGAACAAAGGGGCCGAATGGTTCAAGGGCACCTTGATCAAAACGGTGAAGCAGTGGCAGCAGGAGTGGTTTTATATCACCAAACCGTTTGCCCCTGGCTAGGCCGAAGTCCCAGCATTCTCGGCCGGGCCTCCCAAGAAGGTCAAGTCATGGAAGGAGAAGGGCGTCACCTGGGGGAACCAGAAGGAGGTGGAGACCTTGGTTAACAAGGTCAAATGGTGGTCCACCACGGGGAAGGTCGAGCTTGCGGACGTCATCAATGTCATGCTCAACCGCCGCATGCTCCCTCTCCAACTTCGGGCCACCCCAATGTGGGCACAAAATCCTGAGGGCATGGGCCCCCTCAATGCCTTCTTTTGCTCCACCTTGGCCACCATGTGGACAAAGCTCATGATGCTAGCCAAGGACAAGATCCCCAAGGAATTCGAGGACCGCGGCCTCGAGGACGGCTATGAAGCCCCCCTGGTAAGTGATTGTACTCACAAGTTATTATTTCTGTCCTCCGAGGAGTAGATTTTAACGAATCATTAAGCTTAACGCTTTTGCAGAAGTGGCTGGCCTGGGTAGCAAGTGTGCAATGCCCCGCCCCACTACGAAAAGAGCAGTAGACCCCCCTACTGGCGGCGCTCCTAACACTAGAGCCACACGTGGTGGCCCCCAAAGGGACGAAGTCCCAGAAGGGCAAGCTAAGTTCTCGGACATGGGAGACTTCGGTCACCCGGTCCGAGGAGACCCACACCTCTGCCGCTCATGACGACGATGCGGAGGTGGATGATGTGGAGGAGCTCCCTCCCCCAAAAATGAAGAGGGTAGCATCGGAGGATGCTGGAACCGGCATGCAGTCCAAGGGCTCAAAGAGGCCAATGAGGACCTCGGCCACGGCCACTGGCAAGTTGTCGGAGAGAGTCGAGCTCTCCAACGATTTGGAAGAAGACCTCCTAACAATGGGGAGGAAGAAACCGGTGCCTTGAGGGTAAGCCGTAGTCTTTATATCCTGTCTTTCTATTTGACAAGTTCTTTTTTAACAAGGGAGACTCATAGAGTGTCCTATCTTTACGCAGTCCGCCAAAGGCGAACCCCAGTGGCTCTTCAAGTGCGTTGCCATCCACCAGTGGGACTCTAGAGCCCACTGCTCCTCCCCCGGTGCATGACGGGGTAGGGGAGGCGACATCCACCCGGGCCCCCGGCGTTAACATGGAGGGGGCCGAAGAGGTGGCCATCATGGCCGAGGTCGACACCTCAGCCAAGCAAGACCCTGGAAAGAAACTCCCAGAGGTCATCGAGGAGGGGTTGGGCCAGTCGCTAGCCCAGTCGATATCTACTTCATCTCCGCCACCAAAGGTGGAGCCTACTCAGGCCGGCACGTCAGTGCCTGGGTCCAAGGTCATCCCTCCACCCCCGCCAACTGCCCCAGAACGGGCTGGCGTGGGGTGGACCGAGGAGATGGAGGAGACCCTAAAGGGTTCCTCCATTAAGGAAGAGCACCATGCCTTAATAGGCACGGCACTGCAGGATTTCCGGTCCGTAGGGGCCGACCTGCATGAGGCTTTCAAGAGCCTTGTGACGAGCTTCGAGGTATGCTTCTATCCTTTTATTTTGGTGCTATTAAACATTCATGTACTTGTTTGAAGACATGCCATTACAGCCTTCTAAATGGCTTAGTGAGTGAGTAGCCCCCGATCCAAAAGGTGGTTTCAAGAAACTGGCATTGGGGTCGTATGATTTAATAGGAGCTTGTCATGTAGCCCCAAGGTCGCTGCTTAAGGCAGTCGTCCTGGATAAGTATTTTGACTGTGGGCGTTGTAATAAGGATTTCTGTTGACAGGTTTCGACCTTAGTTCCGAGCTCCATCTCGAAGGAGATAGCGGAGATGAACCGGAAGCTCGAGAGGTCCCAGAAGGACCTCAACCTGGTGAACCAGAGATTCGAGCAGTCTCAAGGTAAGCAAGTTAAACTTGCATGATGTTTTACAAGGAAGAATATATTTTACTGGATCAAAACCTAAGGCCGAGTTGTTTAATGACATCAGCGTTAGCTGAGATTGAGACGCTCAAGGTCGGGCTTGAAAAAGCTCGGCAAGAGTCAAAGCAGCATGAAGTTGTCACTGCAAAGACGGAGGAGGCCCGAGCCGCTGAGAAGGTGGCCGGGGCCAAGGACCGGGCGCGGGTCCTTGAGGTCGAGGAGACCCTGAAGGGCGTGTTCGAGGCATGCGACAAGCTTCAGGCGGAGGGGCAGCGAATGAAGGAGGATCTTGAGAAGCTCCATCTTGCCCATTCCGACCTCAAAACCGTGGCTCGGGCGGACCGTGAGGTGCTCCAACAATTGGAGCAGATTACCTCGGGTAAGCAATACTTACTGCAGTGTGTATTTGGCAGCAAAGGGTGCGTCGAGCCCACCCAGCTGTGGCATTCCACAGAAGTCTTTGCGGATCTCCCACAGAGTGTAACGGATGCCATTGCGCACTTCGACCAGTTGGCAGGTCATGAAGTGAAGAACGCCTTCTGGGGACAGTTCCCGGGGTCTCCGGCGGCGCAGCTGCTAAGCAATCAAATGAAGCAGCTAGCCGAGCTACTCTGCATGGCAAGGACGGCACTTCAAGACCTCTGCATCGTGCTGTGGCCTGCCGACGTCCTTCTAGGCAGCCTCTTCGGCCTCGTGATGCGCCTATGGGGGGCTGTCTCACGTGCCGATATCTGGAGGAGGTCCGCGTGCTTTGAAGGAGCACGGAGGGCGTACGCCTGTGTGAAAACACACTGGAGCATGGTCGACACAATGATTGTGGCTATAGGTCCTCCTGCAGACAAACCTCGCACCGCGGAGCAGTTCTATGAAGAGGTGGAGGAAGGAGCTCGGCTTACCGAGACCGCGTGTCCGAAAGACACTTTGTATTATTAGTTAGTACTTCGGAATGCCGAAGTGATTGAATCTATAAAACATTATCTTTTGCTTTGAATGACTATGGCTTTAAATTTCATGTGTGTCTTTTAATTATTTATACCTCCTGGATGACTGTTTTAAACTGAAAATGGCCAGTCGTCGGCTTCAGCCCCAGTGTAGATTATACAAAGGGTGTTCCGAGATGTAGATGTGACCCTTAGCCGACGTCTCGGTACCCAAGGTGGTCTTCTGCTTATAGGAACAAGGCGATCAGACTATAGTAGCTTGAGAGCTTTCAAGTAGTCCTAGGAGTTTGACTATGGGGGCTGATAACCAGCCCCCGGTTCGGGAAGTGGCCGGCCTGGCAGGCCGAGGTCTAAGCCATGATGCACTTCGGCTAAAAATTAAAGCCCTTCATTTAACACGGGTGATCTCTATCATCACGTCGCTTAACGCAGTCTACGGATGGCCGACCAGTTTGCGCCTACCTAGATAGTCAGTTTTTGGCTTTCTCCACTAAGGCGCTCGGCCAATTGACCTGACGGCGCAATCGTAGTGGTTCTCCTGTTACACCCTTAGCTGAATTCACTGGGAACATAATGGGTACAGATAGGAGCTGGGCAACCCAACTATTGACCAAACTCTAGGTTCGAAACTGATGCATATAAAGCCAAAATCCGAGACAGCGAATACTTCGGACTTGTAATACGATTGCATCCTTTTATTTTCATTATAGCGCCATGCTTATAAAGAAAAACGGTAAGGACCTTTAAAGGGCATGGCTTCTTTATTTCATAATGTCAAGCCTTTACATGCCTATCTGCAACAAGAGGAACTGAAAGAATACAACGTAAAAAGTAAAAAATGAAGGAAGGAACAGGGCCGATTTTTTTTCACATTTTTAGGAACCCGGGCCGCTTCCTGCTGCACGTCTGAGCTTCCGAGCTATTGACCAACTAGTCATCATTGGCGGTGGGGACTTGCAGAGGCTGATGCCTTCCCGACCCTTTATATGCTCCAAGCGTTTGATTGGCTGAGCTCTTTAAGGGAGGTGTTGCCAAAGTCCATTCTGTGGTTAAAGCCACGTTGAGGTAGTCGTATTTGGCTGTTTCTTTGACAGAAACTTGCCTATGTTAGGGCTCATAGCCACGTCATTGTTTGATCGAACAGTTCTGACGTTTTTAGTTGATTTTTGCTCCTCGTCGGCCCATGGAATCTTGAGTGTGAAGTTGTGCACTCTAGGGACATAGTACCCCATCCAGAGAGTGCACGCAAGGAGCCCGCATGCCTATTTAGGGTGCGGGGGTATGTAGCCGAGGTCGATTTGCGTGGCCCGGGTGCGCTTCGAAGAGTGAGCGGTGCGTTTATCACTGCGAGCTGCCTCGTTGGACGCATGTACCTCGGCTGCAAAAGCCGCGGTCTGCTCCTCAGTCCGGAGCGAACGCTCGGTGTTACCAATGACTGTTATAACACCATTGGGTCCTAGCATTTTGAGCTTGAGATAGGCATAATGCGGGACGCTGTTGAAGCGTGTGGAAGTTGTGTGCCCTAAAAGCGTGTTATCGGTGTGGAAGCACGATCACCTATGGGACATGGGTGCCCCTTTGTGGTTCAGCAGGGGGACGGCCATGTTGCACAAAGAGCAGAAGCAACAGGGGATAGCACGGCGATAGACAGCTCTCTCTTTACCCAGGTTCGGGCCACTTTGCAGCGTAAAACCCTACTCCTGCTATGGTGGATTGAACTTGAGGAAGGAGAATACACGAGGTGCACTAGCCCAGCAAGGGTGCCTGGCAGAATGCAACTACGTGTGTACAAGTGTGTGGCAGTCGAGGAGTTCGAACCCTTTGCTAGGTTGCCTCGGGCCTCCTTCTATAGCTCAAGGGGTGACCACAATGGCAGAACAGTCATTAGGGTGTGATTAGATAACTAACAGTGCTATCATACCTAACTCTGGAAGTTAGGATAAAGTGCATTAAATGCACTACTAGGTGTCGTGCTGAGGTTGAAGCCCGGCAAGCTTGCCGCGCCGCTTATCTACCTCTTCTTATTAATTTGACACGCCTCCTGGACGGGTGTCAATAAAGTTAATCTCTTCTCTTCTGTGCTACCACGTGCCTGATATGATCCACCTGGATGCTTGGTACCTTGACACCGCACTGATAAATGACTTGAGTGCGATGAGGTGGAGCGGTGGCGTCTCGGTGGAAACCTACTGGCAAGAAGCCAGGCGGGTTTTGGTTTTGGCGGCCCCGGCAACCCTGCCGGGGCGAATCTGGACTCGTCCTTAGGTGCGGCCTCGACCTGGCCAGGCTCTCCTGCCCGGCAAGGGAGGCCTTCCCAAGGTGTCCTTCTGCTATCTTGTCCTTCTTCGGTTTTAATATGCCCGGCAAGGGCAGTTCGCCTAGAGGCCCTGCCTGTCTGTGCACGAGTCAGGAGGAAACAAATACCCCTGTTTGTGTACACCGACAGTAGCCCCCGGGCATGAGCCAAAACGCGCCACGAGTGCGTTGGTTTAGGCCCCAAGTAGTGCACAAACACGCGGCAGAAATCCCCTGCCCGCGTGTAATGATTTTACTGTCTTGTCAATCGCTCATTTGTTCCACGCAGTTACTGCGAGTCATGCAATCATGGTTTTTGCAGCGGTTATTGGGGGAGCGTGCCTGTAAAAAGGTGGTTTTGTAGGGGAATAGTGGAGAGCCAACCCCCCTCGCGTGGTCCCACTAAAACAGGGCAGACGCAAAGGATCATTGCTTATTCACACCTTTCGCCCTTCTCGCTTCGCCTTCTTCCTTCCAACAGAAACTACTTCCGCCGCCATTCCCTCTTCTCCCACCTCTAGATCCTCCCCTCCTCGTAGCCCATAGGAAATGGGGCGCAAGAAGAGTGTCGTGAAGTGCAAGCAAATGGCCAAGCCAGAAGACCCGAGGGCAGAGGAGAAGAAGAAGGAGGCGGAAACTTTGGAAAGGCGGCGGCAAGAGAACGTGGTGTTCTCGCCGTCAGACTTGGACGGTAACACTTTGATCCATAGGTATGCCTATATGTGGGGGAGGCAAACCAAGGGCCATGGAGAACCAGTTGTTATCCCGGATGGATCCAAGGTTCCAAGTGACTCATATCCATTCTTCTGCGCCTATTTTTATTGCGGGCTTTCTCCCCCTTTCTTTGATTTCTTCAGCGCAATGATGTACGCTTTTGGATTTCACTTGCTGGATTTCATGCCCAATCCAATGACGTGCATGGCGGTATTTGCCCATTTCTGCAAGAATTTTGTTGAAGTCGCCCCCAATGTGGATCTGTTCCACCACTTCTACATCCCCTGCATCGAGGATAAATCCCTTTCTGGAAACATATCATGGATTCCACGGGGGAAGAGAGAAGATTGGGATTACCTTGGGGGGCAACTGCATGGCAAGTGGGAGGAGTGGAGAGGGGATTGGTGCTGGATCAAGGACCCAGAAGCCCCTTCGTTCTGTCAGCCGTGGACCAAGTGTGTGGTGCGCGGGAAGGATTGGAGCGACCCGGGAGAAACTGACGAAAGACTTCGCACCGCGCTGAACAGGGTTGCCTACCTCAAGGCTATCGGGCTCACCATTGAACATGTGGGGGCAGATTTCCTTAAGCATCGCATTGCTCCATTACAGCAACGGGATCGCTTCGATTGGGAGTACAAGAACGCCGCGGATTGGATGCGGTTGTATCCTAGTGTTGCCAACAATCTGACAGTCATGAGTCATACCTGGCTGTGTGAGAAACTCTTCCACAAGGCCAGCAGCTTCCATTTGCTAGCAAGGATTGTTCCATTGCACATCAACTCCGCATTGGACCAGATCCTCAAGTGCATGCCGGACTGCAATGCCGATGGAGTCAAGGCAGACTAGGAGCTGCCCAGCTTGGAGGATGAGATGAAGTGGGCCTCTAGCTTATAGGAGAGAGCCATCAGGATGGAGACGGATTTCACCAAGGGCACCACTAAGGAGGAGCAGAAGTACATCCGCAGCAGGCTTGAGGAAGCCCGGAGGCTCAAGGCCGCTGCGGCAGCTGGTGATGATGATGAAGGAAACTCCTCGGAGGAGGAGCGTGTTGATGAAGAGATCGCCGAACTTGAGGCACTAGGGGCCGCGGTTGCCGGGACAGGAGCTGCCGGGTCCGAGGCTGCCGGTACTGAGACTGCCGGGGGTGAGACTACCGGAGCGGAATTCGCCGGGGCAGAGGGGGCCGAAGCACCCGAAGAAGAGGAGGGACTTGAAGCAGGCCTTCAAGCCCCGAAGCAGAAGCGTCGGCTTCACAGAAGAGGGAGCCGAGAGCCGGTGGTGGCGTCTTTGTCTCGGGCTGGGCCCAAGGTGAAGAAGACGACCACCAAGAGTAGTAAGGAGGACGTAGTGCGCCGCCACTCGACCCGCCTTGTTCCGGTCCCGACTCCTCCTTCCCGGTAGCGGGTGGTGAAGGGTGTTGATCCTACGCCGTCGTCAAGCATGGCACCGTCGGCGAGCAGGACCCCACCACCATTAAGAGGGCCAGGGAATCACCCCCGCCTTTGGTATATGAGATGGACACCATGCTCGATGACCCAGACTGAGGAAGATCATTTGCTTTCCTTGATTCCAATTGCTTTTCTGTTGATTCGTAGCTGACCTTGTGATGTTGGCCTTGGCAGGGATGAAGAGACCATGGCTCAACGGGCCAAGCAGGCCACGACGACGAAGGAGCTGGGGTCGGTGTCAGGTGCTGAACCGACAAGGGATGCCGGAGGTGACCCCATACCCAGCCCCTGCGATAAGGCATGGGTCAGACCGCGTCCGCCGATGGCCATGCTGAAGTTCTTCTATCGCCCGCCAAGGAAACCGGCAAGAGCCCCAGAGGGAAGTCCGGCAGCAAGTGGTGACCACTTCAGCTCCTTCCGCAAATGACACCCAAGGAGGGGGTCCCCGACAAGGTCTCCTTCTATTGGGTCTGCCCGCATTGCGGCCACCCCCATGGAGGGAGATAACGCCAGACGCCCGCCAGCAACAGATGCTGCCGGGGAAGGAGAAGTTTCTTCCCGTCAATCATCGATAGGTAACTCATTCGTTTTTTAATTCACGTTGGGAACATTCTGCTTCTTGGGCTCCTGGTTCTAGTTTCTGATCCTTGCACTATTGTCGCGGCAAACAACGGCCACCTACGGGACCAGGAGGCCCCTTGCTGGTTCGGCAGGGGGGCGTCGCGTTGCACAAAGAGTAGACGAGCGTGTGGCAGCACGGCAGAGATCACACAGGCATTTTTACCCAGGTTCGGGCCACCGTGAGGCGTAAAACCCTACTCCTGCTTTGGTGGATTGATGGTGGAAAGGTGGTGGTGGAGCATAGTACACTTGCCCGGCAAGGGTTGCCTCAGGGCGGCAGTGGCTACGCGCGTATGGGGGTCTGAGTTATCCAACCTTCTAACCCTCTCTACGGTTGCCATGGGCCTCCTTTTATAGATTAATGGGTCACCACAATGGCAAAACAGTCATTATGTACTGATAAGATAGCAAACAGTGCTATCATACCTAACTCTGCGGGCTGACAGGGCGCATTAAATGCACCGCTCAACGTCACAGCGTTGGTTGCCCGGCAAGGCTTGCCGGGCTATCTCGCCAGCTCCACGCCTGCTCGCTTGACACATCGTAGGACGGGTGTCATCTGCAGGTGTTTCCTGTAGGGAGAGGCTGCCATGTGGTGAATGGCTGCCACTTAGTCACTCCGCGGTTCGACACCGCATTGATTGACGATGTGGGTCGTGGTGGAGTAGTTGGTGAGGTGGTTTTGCCTCTGTGTGCCCCGGCAGGCCCTGCCGGGACGTCTTGGACGTCGTCTTCTGGGGGTGGCCTCGCCCCTTGCCGAGCTCGCCTGCCCGGCAAAGGAGGCCCTTCTCCTGATGGTGCCTTGCTTCTTCAGCTTGATCTTAGTCCCTCTGATCTGCATGTTAGTCCTTTGAACCTCTTAGTCCCTTGAATTCTGACTTGGGTTGGTGCTTCAATCTCGTCCCCGTGCCTATGCACAATCTAGGCAACAGACCCAGGGTTTGTTGCACCGACAGAAGCCCCCGGGCCTGCCCCGAATGCGCTGCCGAGCGTCGTCGGGGTAGGGCCTAATAAGTGCACATGCGGGGTCTCTGGAGAGGCTGGTCTCTTGAGGTCTTCTTTGCTTCTTCATTAGCCTTGATTCTGGGCCAGTTTCCGGTTTCTCCGCACGTTGTGTAAGGCCAATGGTGGTGGGGCCGCTTCAGTGATGGCCCGTGAATGACTTTGATGCACGGGGGAGAAACTGCCAATTCACTCTTCACACCACACCCTTATCCTTAGCCACGTATGCTGCATGCATCGTGCGGGGTAGGTAACGGAGGCGCGTGGTGTGGGAGAGCGTCAAGGCGAGGGCCCGGTCGCCTTGAGTTAGCGGAGGAGGACGGTGGTCGCCTGTTGAGGGAGCGGCTCCCCTCCCCGATCCGCCTATAAAAGGAGGGTTGAGGAGGGCGGAGTCACCCACCCTCGCATTCTTCTTCTCCTCCGCTTTCTGTCTCTGCTGATTATGCTGAAGAGAAGAGCCTGGGGCCAGCCCCTGGGCTCTTGGTTGGGGCTAGTGTTGCCAAATGCCGTTGTTGGCGCTCGGGGAGTGAGCCTGGTCCTTGCTGTGGCGAACCTCTTGGTTCCTTCGAGGCTCGGCCAGGAGGCGGGGTTGGAGACCATTGGTAATCCCAGCACCGCCCCTCCCGGAGGTCTTGGGGCTGATGTTGATGAGAGGCGCGCCTTCCTGCCCGCCAAGGCGGGGAGCGGTGCGCCTCAAGCCTCTGGCTGCTCGCCGTCTCCCCGGGGAAGGCGCCGGGCTGATCTGTCGGTGCCTGTGCTAGAGCCCCCCGCTCGGTCCTGGAAGCGGTGACCCTGGGGCCGCTAGGGCGCTCCGCACGTCTTCCTCCTCGCCACTCCCGATCTTGCCAGGCTGTGTCCGACAGCTCCTGATGGGGATTGGGGTGGCGTTGTGCCAGCGCGTCGCCCACCCTCTTCTCTTCCCACCGCACTACCTGGGATAAGAGGGACAGGGAGAGGAGTTTACGGAGCACCTATCTTTTTTCAATCTTAAATTGGTAGGCAATTGCCAAATTTTAATTCAAATAATGTAATCTCTTGAGTCCATGTTTGTGTTCTGTAATGCTTGAACTTGTATCAGCATATTAATGAAAAAGATGAACCTTGCCGGGAACCCGTGCATGTGTATGTCCATGCAGAGGCGAGATGCCTCTTTAGTGTAAATAAACGGGTTTTCCCCGGCAGGCTATCCTGCCGGCACCTTTTCTGTCTGCCGGAGAGCGGTGTCTACCGGGCAACAGGCAAAGGGGCCAGCCCCCCGCCAACTTCTTTTTACCAAAGGCCACTACGACCATCCTGTCCGAAGCAACATTCGAGTCAGGGATGGGAGCACCTAAGTCCCAAAAGAGTGGCGGGGTTTTCTTATGCACAAGTTATAACTTACAGAACACTAATGGACAGGAGGTAGAACTTATCTGTTTGGCTTGCCAGGGATCGCAGTGCCTGGCAATCTTCTCAACTCCTTGTCAAAGCCAAGTTCATAGCAGGAACTTGCAGCTTCATCCGAATGAGAATGAATGCAGGATGCGATCCTATCTATATGCATATGCAAGTGCTCATGAAATGCTTATGCAGTGATCTTGGAATGCTCATGCATGAATGCAATCTTGGTCGGGGGCCCCCCACAGCGCTTATTTATTTTCTCTTGCACAGGGTCATCGCTCTGGCTTTGTACAAGGGGTTACATGCAGCTGAGGCAAGGCCTGTACAAAAGGGTGGCTGCTGGGCAGGGCCCGACAGCCGCGCCTTACGGGTAGAACTTGCGGAGATGCTCAATATTCCATGAGTTTTGCAACTGAATGCCATCTTCGGTCTCCAGACGGACTGCGCCAGGTCTGGTGACTCGTACTACCCGGTAAGGGCTTTCCCACTTTGGTGACAACTTGTTTGTACCCTTGGCGGACTGAACGCGCCTAAGGACAAGGTCACCTTCCTCAAAACACCGGGCATGAACCCTGCAGCTATGATAGCGACGCAGGGCTTGCTGATAGCGTGCAGCACGCGTAGCAGCCAGGAGATGGTTCTCCTCGAGTAGCACAGCGTCATCACGCCGGTGCTGATCTTGCGCTACTTCATCGTAGGCAAGCACTCGAGGTGACCCGTAAATGAGTTCCGTGGGGATAACTGCTTCTGCCCCGTAGACCAGGGAGAAGGGAGTCTGCCCGGTAGCTCGGTTTGGTGTCGTTCTGAGGGACCAGAGAACTACCGGCAGCTCCTCGATCCACCTCCTGCCGTGCTTCTGCAGCATATCAAAGGTTCTTGTCTTGAGTCCACGCAGCACTTCAGCGCTCGCCCTCTCAGCTTGTCCATTGCTCCGGGGGTGTGCCACAGAGGCAAATGAGATCTTGCATCCAAGGGCATGAACATATTGCATGAAGGTGCGGCTCGTGAACTGGGTGCCGTTGTCGGTAATAATCCTTGCCAGAACTCCAAAATGACACACCAATTCTTTCAAGAACTTGATAGCTGACTGAGCAGTCACCTTTCTCACGGCAGTCACTTCCGGCCACTTTGTAAACTTGTCGATAGCAACGAACAAGAATTCAAAGCCCCCGATTGCTCGGGGGAAGGGGCCGAGGATATCGAGCCCCCAGACCGAAAATGGCCATGACAGAGGGATTGTTTGAAGAGCTTGGGCAGGCAGGTGGGTTTTCTTGGAATGGAACTGACAGGCTTCACATTTGGTGACTAGCTTGACCGCATCTTGGAGGGCTGTGGGCCAATAGAATCCTTGCCGGAATGCTTTCCCAACTAGTGCCCTTGATCCAATGTGGGAGCCGCACATGCCTTTGTGTATCTCAGCCAGCAGTTCCTTTCCTTCTTCCCGGCAGGCACACTTTAATTTCACACCATTGGGCCTCCTTCTGTACATAGTGTCATCAACAAACTGATACATACTGGCCCTCCGGGCTACTTTTTCAGCTTCGCCTTGGTTGCCGGGAAGCTCTCCGGTTTGGAGGAAGTGGACAATGTGCCTTGCCCAAGTTGGAGCCTGGGGCTCGGCAACAAGGACTAGCGGCACCTCCTCTGCTGTGGGAGCACATGCCTCGTTCACGGGGTCCATGGGCCCAGCTCGAGGGTGTGATCCGACAGACTGCGAGGAGTTGTTTCCGGCAGGGTCTCTGCCAGGAGCGGACAGCTCTACCGGGAGAGGCTTACCAGAGTCCAACTTTCTCCTTTTCCGGGCAATTGTTGCTGGGGATATGGAGGGCTGAGTGAGATGGAGAACAAAAGTCCCTGGTTTCACAGGGAGTTTCTGCGCAGCACACTTTGACAGATGATCAGCTATGCTGTTTTCCGCACGGGGTACGTGCTCTGTTTGCAATCCGTCAAAGTGCTCCTCCAATCTCCTCACTTCCTCGACGTATGCCTCCATCAATGGACTTTGGTAATCCTTGTTAACTTGTCTCACCACAAGCTGTGAATCTCCTCGAATGATCAGCTTCTTAATTCCCAATTCAGCTGCAATCCCGAGCCCGGCAAGGAGCCCTTCATATTCTGTTGTATTGTTGGTATCTTCTTCCCAGGCAAAATGCATTTGGACGACGTACCTCAAGTGCTCCCCGAAGGGGGCAACAAGAAGCACGCCAGCTCCTGCACCTTGTAGGAAAAAAGCACCATCAAAATACATAATCCATTCTTGGGGCGATTCCTTGGCGGGGATAGCTGTCTCCGTCACTTCCTCATCAGGGGTTGGCATCCATTCTGCAATAAACTCTGCCAATGCCCTGCTCTGAATAGTTGACATGCTTTCAAACTTCAAACCAAAACTGGATAACTCCAAAGCCCACTCCACTATTCTGCCAGTAGCCTCAGGGTTTCGGAGTATCCGTTGCAACGGGAAACGAGTGACAACCATGATCTCATGGGCTTGGAAGTAGTGGCGCAGTTTCCTTGAGGCCATGATGAGACCAAAAATCAACTTTTGCATGCCAGAGTACCTCGATCTAGCCCCCTGTAATAAGGAGCTGACGAAGTACACTGGGCGCTGCACCACTTTCTTCCTTGCCGCGTCCTTGGGGTTGCTCTCGTTGTCATGCTCATTGTTGTCCTGATCCTTCTCTGACTCTTTCGGTCTCTGCTCACTCTCTGCCTCATCCACTTCTCACTGCACTACCAAAGCTTCATTGACTACCTGGTTGGTTGCCGCTAGGTACAGCAGCAACGGCTCCAGGAGTTTGGGAGCAACCTAGGTAGGCATGAAGGACAAATAGGCCTTCAACTCTTGCAAAGCTACATCTGCTTCCGGGGTCCACTTCATGGGTCCTGCCTTCTTCAAAATTTTGAAGAACGGCAGGGCGCGCTCGGCAAACTTGGAGATGAATCTGCTTAGCGCGGCAATGCATCCTGTCAGACGCCTCACATCCTTAACTGTCCTTGGTGCTTGGGTCTGCTCGATAGCCTTGATCTTGTCGGGATTGGCTTCGATCCCGCGATGGAATACAAAGAACCCAAGCAACTTGCCAGAGGGAACACCAAATACACACTTCTCCGGGTTGAGACTCAAATTGATTTTGCGCAGATTAGCAAATGTCTCCTCCAAATCCTGAATAAGGGTGGACCTATCCTTGGTTTTGACCACAATATCATCCATATAGGCCTCTATGTTTCTATGCAACTATGGCTCAAAACCAATCTGGACTGCCCTTGCAAAAGTGGACCCGGCACTCTTTAATCCGAATGGCATGCGGACAAAATAGTATGTACCACATGGAGTGATGAACGACGTCTTCTCTTCATCTTCCTTGGACATGAAGATCTGGTGATACCCAGAATACGCATCAAGAAAGGAGAGCAAATCACAACCTGAAGTGGAATCCACAATCTGATCGATACGCGGCAAGGGAAACGGGTCCTTCGGGCAAGCCTTGTTGAGATCTGTGAAATCTATGCAAAGCCTCCACTTCCTGTTAGCCTTCCAGACAACCACTGGGTTTGCCAACCACGTGGGACGTAGTACTCCTCTGACCAATCCAGCTGCCTCTAGTCTCTTGATCTCTTCTGCAATGAACTGCTGCCTCTCCAAGGCCTGCTTCTGGACTTTCTGCTTGACAGGTCAGGCATGTGGGCAGACAGCAAGGTGGTGCTCGATTACCTCCCTGGGAACACCAGGGATATCAGATGGTTGCCAGGCAAACACATCGATATTCGCCCGCAGGAAGGCAACGAGCGCGCTTTCCTATTTGTCATCGAGGGTGGCGCTGATAGTGAAAGTACCATCAACGCCAGCCAGCCCTGCCGGGACCTTCTTCACTTGGGGCACAGCGACCTTGGATCTCTTGCCATTGGAACACTCCGGCACATCGTCAACGGGTGCCATGCACTTGGCGGGGGCACGCTTCCCAGACTCTTTGCCGGAGTCCCTGCAATCCCTCTTCTTTCCTTAGCGGGAGATACTGCTGCCGCTGCCTCTGCTGCGACCGCATCCTGGTACATCTTGTCCACACAAATGATTGCATCCTTCTCATCTGTTGGATGGTGATGACTCCCAGTGGCCCAGGCATCTTCAAGGTGTTGTAGGCATAGTGAGATGCTGCCATGAACTTAGCCAGGGCCGGGCGTCCAAGAATCCCATTGTATGGCAGGGGGAGATCAACCACATCAAACACAATCCTCTCAGTCCGGTAGTTCAGTTCTCCCCCAAACGTTACCGGCAACGTGATCTTTCCCTTAGGACGGCTCCTGCCAGGATTACCTCCTTGAAATGTGCCGGTAACCTCCAGCTCTTCCTCTGCTATCTGAAGCTTGCTGATAACTGCTGGGGAAATCAGATTCAACCCAGCCCCGACGTCCACCAACATCTTCGTGACCTTGAGGTTGCGGATTGTTGGGGAGACCAACAATGGCAAACACCCTACCACAGCGGTACAGCTAGGATGATCCTCCTCGTCAAAGATGATGGGCGTACGGGACCACTTGAGCAGCTTTCGGGCCTCAGGCACTGGCTCCACGGCATTGACTTCTCGCGCCCACCGCTTGAGTTGGCGGTGAGAGGTGTGCAGAGATGCACCCCCATCAATGCACAGGGCGTCGGTGGCCTTCTGAAACTCTTGCTCATTGGTTTCCTCTTCATCCCCTCCATCACTCTCATCACCACAGGCTTCCTTCTCTCGACCTCTGGCGGGTTTTCCTTGGTTCCGAAAGGGTTTGCCGGGGCAATTTGCTTCACCACCTCGGCCCTTGCCGCCAGCAACATTCTGACCCTTTTCCTTGTCACGCTTCTCATACTTTGCATTCTGTCTTTTGACAAGCTGCTCAACCTGATAACATTCTTGAAGGTCGTGGCCCTTGGTCCGATGAATCTTCCAATACGGCCCATCACCTTTCCCAGCTTTCTCAGCAGCAGCGGCTTCCCGGCAGTCAGTGCACACGGCAGCTTCATTGCCGAGGGCCTCAGCTTTGGCCTTCTTGCCGGTACTAGGCGTACCCGATCCTTCAACAGTCATCACTGCCTTATCTCTTTGCTTCTTACTGCGCTTCTTGCTCTTCTTCTGACTGGTTGATTCATCCTCATCCTCTGAATCAATATTGGTGCAATCTTCTTCTCCGGGCAACTTTCTTCCCTCCTCCATCTAAGCACACTTATCCACCAATGTGTAGAGCTCCTTCACAGTATTGGCCAACCATACGTTCATCTTGGAACGAATTCAGTGGTTGCGCACATTGGACTGGAAGGCGGCTATCACGGCAGTCGGATCGATATTTGGGATATTTCTATAAACTTTGCTGAATCTCTGTAAATACTTACGGAGGGTCTCTCCTTCCTTTTGTTGGAGAAGCTGCAAGTCGCTGGGTCGGCCCGGCTCTTGGGGGCCACCGGTGAAGGCACCGATGAACTCTTGGCATAGGTATGCCCATGACGAAATGGAGTTCTCCAGTAGGTGCATCAGCCAAGACCTCACATTGGACTTGACGGCCAAAGGAAATTAGTTGGCGAACGCCTTCTCATCTCTTCCCCCGGCAGCCTGAACAATGATGGTGTAGATGCTCAGGAACTCTGCCGGGTTCAGCCTCCCATCGTACTTCTCAGGTATCTCTGGCTTGAACGTGCAAACGGACGGCCAACGGACTTGCCACAGCTCACGGGTAAAGGCAGGGCAGCCAACCTCGAATGGTAGGCACCCGCCAATACCGAGCGCGGGCTTGTCGACGCCGGGGCCATCGCACCCATCAGTCCGGCGGAGGTTGTCGCGGCGTTGCTCGACAACGGCGCGTGTGTCTCCTCTCCGCCTATCCTCCGGGGCTCGTTGTTGGCCTGGACGGGCTCGAGGGTCAGAAGAGGTCATCGAGACGTCGTCGGGGTCTTGATTCTATTGCGCTCGCGCTGGCTGCCATGGCGGGGACTGGACTGTGGGGACAGCTCCTTTTGTGCGGTCAACAGCATGAGCCGTTGCTGTCGCTTGGGGCGGCCGTGGCGGGCCAGCTCGCCGTGAGCCCCCAACTTCAGCAAAACCGAGCAGACTTCGGGTGGTGGCATGCCATTCATCCATTTGCTCGGCCACTGGCGGAAACCTCAACAGCAGCTGAGCCCGCGTCATGGCCTCCGAGGCTGTATTTGGCATGGGTGACGATGAAGTCGATCGCACCATCGCTCGGCTCCTGACGGTGCCAGTGGCGGCAGCACTGCGCCCCTGCTGCTGTGGGGCGCCACTTGGATGCCAGGGTGGTGCGGCGAAGGCGCTCGAGGGCCAGTGGCTCCGTCGGGCACAATGGCTTGGTCGACCCGTCCCGGGAGAGGTGCATGCGCTGCGACCGCACCCGTGGTGGGAGCGGTCAGAGGACGGCGATTCGCCCCAGCCCGAGCGCCGTTCCTGCGGCTGTGCCCATCGGCGGGCGGAAGGGGCGCAGATGGAGTAACCCCTTCACTCAGACTTTGTGGAGCGTGGCCATCGGGATGTTGTTGATGCTGCTCTCCTCCGATGTCTCCTAGTCCTGCGTCGGCCGCGGGGCAAGTGGTGACGGCGCCGCCTGCTCCGACCACATCCCCAGCAGCGTCCGCGTCCTCGCGTGTCTCCGCACCCCCCGCAGCGTTAGAGGCCGCGGGCGGCGGAGCCTTCGAGGTGGAAGGACGAGCCAAAGAACCAGGTTTCTTCTTGGGCGCCATGGTCGATGGCGTCGTCGATGATACTGAGGGTGATGAAGGTGATGCGCTACACACGCCTTCAGGTTCGCGCAAGCGGTCCCCCTACCTGGCGCGCCAAAGATGTCGCAGAAACCACGGCCACCTATGGGACCAGGAGGCCCCTTGCTGGTTCGGTAGGGGGGCATCGCATTGCACAAAGAGCAGACGAGCGTGTGGCAGCACGGCAGAGATCACACAGGCATTTTTACCCAGGTTCGGGCCACCGTGAGGCGTAAAACCCTACTCCTACTTTGGTGGATTGATGGTGGAAAGGTGGCGGTGGAGCGTAGTACACTTGCCCGGCAAGGGTTGCCTCAGGGCGGTAGTGGCTACGCGCGTATGGGGGTCTGAGTTATCCAACCTTCTAACCCTCTCTACGGTTGCCATGGCCCTCCTTTTATAGATTAAGGGGTCACCACAATGGCAAAACAGTCATTATGTACTGATAAGATAGCAAACAGTGCTATCATACCTAACTCTGCGGGCTGACAGGGCGCATTAAATGCACCACTCAACGTCACATCATTGGTTGCTCGGCAAGGCTTGCTGGGCTATCTCGCCAGCTGCACGCCTGCTCGCTTGACACGTCGTAGGACGGGTGTCATCTGTAGGTGTTTCCTGTAGGGAGAGGCTGCCATGTGGTGAATGGCTGCCACTTAGTCACTCCGCGGTTCGACACCGCACTGATTGATGACGTGGGTCATGGTGGAGAAGTTGGTGAGGTGGTTTTGCCTCTGTGTGCCCCGGCAGGCCCTGCCGGGACATCTTGGACATCGTCTTCTGGGGGTGGCCTCGCCCCTTGCCGAGCTCGCCTGCCCGGCAAAGGAGGCCCTTCTCCTGATGGTGCCTTGCTTCTTCGGCTTCATCTTGGTCCCTCTGATCTGCATGTTAGTCCTTTGAACCTCTTAGTCCCTTGAATTCTGACTTGGGTTGGTGCTTCAATCTCGTCCCCGTGCCTGTGCACAGTCTGGGCAACAGACCCAGGGTTTGTTGCACCGACAACTATCCTTGTCCCTATCCTCCTGCAGCCCCCGGGCTCAAAGAGAAAGAGCTTTTGGAAGAGGTGGCTGACATAGGGAAGGATGCTACTGCCGAAGCCCTCAAGATTGCCACTGAAGAAGGTCATGCCGAGGCCCCCAAGGATGTCCAAGAAATCCCAGAGTAAGAAGAGGAAATCCCCGGTAGCACGATCGACCCCGGCATAGAAGTTGAGGAAAAGTGCCCCTCCAGAGTGACGCTTCGGGTTTGAGGGCAACTTTCCCCGCAAGTGGCTTGGCCATTATAGTGGCCCATCCCACGCCGACAGCCCCCAGCTCGTCAACCCTTGCCAGGGTAAACTTTGATGAGGAAATCAGTCGCATACTGGCTCCCTTGACCCAGAGGGCCAAGGAAGCGAGTGACCCCGATAACAGCTCCAAGGACTTGGTCTTTCTAGAGACGGTGGCTGCCGAGCTTAAGGAGGTGCAGGAGAAGTATGGTCGGAGGCGGCAGGTGGTCCAAGAAGAGCACAGGGCCTAGGACGCAGCCACCCAACAACTGAAAGATAAGGCAGAAGAACTGCGCTCTTCGTACAATGCTCGATCCAGCGAGCTCAGGGCTCAAGAAGAGAAGATGGCGGCTGCCACAGAGAGAGCAAAAACTCGTGATGCTAGGCTATCTGAGCGCGAGACGCAGCTCAATGCCCAAGCCAGAGATATTTCCACTCATGAGCAGGCCCTGGCCGATGCCCTCTGTGCCAAAGATGATGATCTGGAAAACCTTGTTCAGCAGCGTGCCAAGGTCCTGGAGGACAGCCACAAAAAGGCCATCGACTCGTAGGCTCAAGATGCGGCAGCCAAATTCAAAGAGGTCTCCGACAACCTTGCCACAATCTCCGGTGCCAAGACAGAGCTTGAGGCCCAAATGGGGAAACTGGAGGAAGAGCTTGCCGGGAACAAGAAAGAGATCGAGGCCCTCTGGGAAGAAGCACGGAAAACAGACTCCACGCTGGAGGGGCTACGATCACAGCTTTCATCCAAGGACCAGGATCTAAATACTGCCTCCAGCACCATCGAGGATCTGAATACCAAGCTTGCCACCCTTGAGAAGGATCTTGAACAGGCCAAAGACCGCGAGAGGGCCTTGACGGAATAAGTTAATACTGTCGGAACTCTTTGTAAGGATGCAGAGCACAAGCTCAAGGAGCAGGTCGAACTGTACAGCCTCTGGTCGAAGAGTCTGGTGGACATAGCCTAGTGTATCTCCTCCCAGATTGCCAAGATGAACATGAAAAGCTGGACTTTCTCTGACAATGAGCATGAGGCCCCGAGCGTCAAGTTGACACATTTCTTCGAGGGTCTCATTGAAGGGCTGAAGACGTATGAAGACGACAGATCAGCTTGCTTCGCCAGTGAGTCTCGGCAATTTTCCCGGGACGCCATCTTCACTCTTCTTGTTAATTATGTGCAGCGCCATCCTGACGTCGACCTCTCTGACGCTTTCAAGAGACTGCCGGACGGGACGGACACCTCTGCTGCCACTCAAGTTGTTGGGCCCTTGGTCGACAAAGTTCTTCGAGTGCCCCGGGTCTAGGGAGGCCGCCGGGACTAGCTTCTCTTGTTCCTTCGCTGAGATAATGCCAAACAAAAAGACACATTTCGTCCTTATGTCAGATCTTGCTACTTCCTGTGATGTAATAGTACTCTTAAGTAGTTGTGTGGACCAATGCTATCCTTTAAGTTTATCTTGCCTATCGTTCTTGTATGATAGCAAATCCTGCGCATGCTAGGAGCCTACCAGGGCAAGTATTAGCTATGCTGTCGTGGGGACAAGCCCTTAGCATTCTTGCAAGCCTAGGCGCCACCGGCAAGTTACCCTTCGACGTTATCGATGTGGCTGCCTAGTCTGTTGAGCAGAGTCGAAACAGACGAGGACAAAAGCGATAACGGAAGAGTCCCTTCACGTTACAAATATCCCATATAGAATGCTAGGGTCTAAACCAAAGGAGTTGCAAAGGATACACAAGAAGAGCCTTGAAACCATAAAAGGTTTCGCAACTTATCTTTTCTTAATCTTGTAACTGTCGTTGTCGCGGAGGCGCAAATCCTTCCTTTCCCTGGGAGTCCCATACACGGAGGGTTGCATACAACTCATAGGCAACGTGGTTGTAATGTACCACAACATGTGGTGAGGCTTGCCGGGATAGGGCGGAAACACACCTTGCCGCGACTTCTTTCCGTAGCAATGCCACTCCGCAGGCTGGGGCAGAGACCCGATGGATCTGTCATGGCCCACCGCTCGCTGAACATGCATCCCTGTGGAGCGAACACTCATACCGTCGGATGTGGCTTAGCAACAATTGGATAATCCGCTTCCGCATCGTGATCGCAGCGTTCGATGCTCAAAGGAGACCGCGGTCGGGGCGGATGCAGCACTATCTACGGCGGCCGCGCCACCCGCGGTGCCTTGCTTGACCGCTATGACTGCGACGCCAATGGCGTTCGTGGCCATGGATGAAAGGACCACCGAAATGGGGAACGGCGCCACCGCTCCGCTCTCCCTCTTGGGAGCCGTCGCCGGAGCAGCTGGTAACGAGTGTCGTGCTGGCTACTGCTTCAGGTTCGCACAAACGATGCCCCCTACCTGGCGTGCAAAAGATGTCGGCGTGGAAGCACGATCACCTATGGGGCATGGGTGCCCCTTTGTGGTTCGGCAGGAGGACAGACATGTTGCACAAAGAGCAGAAGCAGCAGGGGATAGCACAGCGATAGACAGCTCTCTCTTTACCCAGGTTCGGGCTGCTTTGCAGCGTAAAACCCTACTCCTGCTATGGTGGATTGAAGTTGAGGAAGGCGAAGACACGAGGTGCACTAGCCCGGCAAGGGTGCATGGGGGAATGAAACTACGTGCGTACAAGTGTGTGGGGGTCGAGGAGTTCGAACCCTTTGCTAGGTTGCCTCGGGCCTCCTTTTATAGCTCAAGGGGCGACCACAATGGCAGAATAGTCATTTGGGTGTGATTAGATAGCTAACAGTGCTATCAAACCTAACTCTGGCAGTTAGGACAAAGTGCATTAAATGCACTGCTAGGTGTCGTGCTGAGGTTGAAGCCCGGCAAGCTTGCCGCACCGCTTACCTGCTTCTTCTTATTAATTTGGCACGCCTCCTGGACGGGTGTCAATAAAACTAATCTCTTCTCTTCTGTGCTGCCACGTGCCTGATATGATCCACCTGGATTCTTGGTACCTTGACACCGCACTGATAAATGACTTGAGTGCGATGAGGTGGAGCGGTGGTGTCTCGGTGGAAACCTACCTGCAAGAAGCCTGGCGGGTTTTGGTTTTGGCGGCCCCGGCAACCTTGCCGGGGCGAATCTGGACCCGTCCTTAGGTGCGGCCTCGACCTGGCTCTCCTGCCCGCAAGGGAGGCCTTCCCAAGGTGGCCTTCTGCTATCTTGTCGTTCTTGGGTTTTATTATGCCCGGCAAGGGCGGTTCACCTAGAGGCCATGTCCGTCTATGCATGAGTCAGGGGGAAACAAATACCCCTATTTGTGTACACCAACACGTGTGGTATCCACTGTGGAGTGGGACGATGTTGAAGATTAACTCTTCGCTTCTGAAGTTCTCAGGCGAGCCAAAGAATACCTCCAGGGCTACCGTTCCGGTGCAGCAGGCTTCGACGCCTGGTATGACACCTTTAAAGGTGGTAGTACTTGGTTTGATCCAGGATGAGTTGATGCCCATCATCCTAACTGTATCCTCATAAATGAGGTTGAGGCTACAGCCTCCGTCCATGAGGACGCGCGTCAGATGGTAACCATCGACAATTGGGTCCAGGACGGGCATTGCCGATCCGCCGTGTCTAATGCTGGTCGGATGGTCATGCCTATCAAACATGATCGAGTAAGCCGACCAGGGTTTGAACTTTGAGGTGACTGGCTCCGGTGCATAGACATCCCAAAGTACTCGCTTCCTCTTCTTTTTGGGGATGTGGGTGACATAGATCATGTTGACCTCTGTTACCTCGTTAGGAAACTTCTTTTGGCCTCCATTATTGGGCCATCGAGGTTCTTCCTCGCCTTCACTGCGGTTTTCGGTTTTGTTTGGACCCTCTGCCGCGACCTTGCCGGCTTGTTTAAAGACCCAGCTATTCCTGTTGGTGTGGGTTGCTGGTTTGTCCTGAGTGCCGTGGATTCCACATGGGTGGTCCAGGAGTCTATCAAGCTGGCTAGGTCTGTCTCTGTTCCCATTAAAGGGCTTCTTCTTATGTCCAAATTTAGGTCAGGTAAACCCTGCGTTGACTGCAGCGTCTTCGGTATCGCTTCCACCATTCCTATACCTGTGCTTGGGTTTTCCATTGGCGTCGTGTGTTTATGAGGTGCCCGCCTCGCTGTTGTGAGAACTGTGGGTGAGCCAACTATCTTCTCCCACACAGAAGTGGGTCATCAGCGAGGCGAGAGCAGCCATAGTCCTCGGCTTATCTTGGCCGAGTTGACGGGCCAACCATTCATCTTGGATATTATTCTTGAATGCGGCGATGGCCTCGGCTTTAGAGAAGTCTATGATCTGGTTCTTCTTGCTGAGGAACCTATTCCAGAATTTCTGGGCTGATTCGCCTAGCTGCTAGGTGACACAGCTAAGGTCATCAACGTCTAGAGGTCGAACGTACGTGCCCTGGAAGTTTGCTCGAAAAGCGTCTTCTAAGGCCTCCCAGCTGCCAATAGATTCAGGAGGCAGGCTATTAAGCCAATGCCTGGCCGGTCCCTTTAGTTTGAGCGGCAAATATTTAATGGCATGGAGATCATCTTCATTGGCCATGTGTATGTGGAGAAGGAAATCCTCGATCCATACTGCTGGATCGGTGGTGCCATCGTATGATTCGATATTGATGGGCTTAAATCCTTCAGGGAATTGATGTTCCATTACCCTGTATGTAAAGCAGATTGGGTGAGCTGGACCTCGGAACTGAGGAGCATCTCTTCAGAGGCCGGGAGAGAGCCGTGAGTGGGCTTGGTCTCAGGCACGGCCGTTCCTGTCCATCCAGGCATCGTAGCTGTCGGGGCCGGCTGGGGCACGTCCTCTTGATCCGTATATGGACCAAGGAGGTGCCCTGTTTGCCTCGTCGTGAGGATCTAGGTAATCCGCGGGGTCCTTGCCATAATGGCGTGGAGGTGGCCAGTCTTTGAGGTGTTCCCGTATTGGCCTGTCCCGCCCTCTAGGGGGTCGGTCTTGGTCGTCAGCGAGCTCCTCATCGAACTCCGGTAGGAGACGCCTAGGTGGGTATGATTTCGGTGCGTTACGGCGCCGGTCTTCCATGTCTTGCTCAGCGGAGAGCACTTCGGCCCACTTTTCATTCAGTGCATCGGTATTGGCCTGCAGCTGCCGCTGCTTGCGCTTCATGCTCCGAGCCATTGCAATGAGGCACCGCCGGAAGCGCTCTTGTTCAAAAGGGTCTTCGGGGACAACAAAGTCCTCGGTACCGAGGCTTTCATCCTCCTCAGATTCTGGCATGTAGTTGTCATCAGCCCCTTCGAAGTAGTCATCAGGATCTGAATCCCCAAGATGTCCATCGGGTGTGCTGTTGCGCCCTGCAGAGGCTTGATGGTCTCCCTCGGGGTTGTCGGCGTCACCGGCCTCTTCATCGTCGTTATTGGCGGTTGCATTATTGCTGCTAGGTTCCCCATTATTGCCTCTTATGTGTCTTCGCTGATGTATTGGAGGGGTATTGGGGGTGTCCACCATGTAGACATTGTAAGTAGATGTAGCAGTCCACCTCCCATTGTTTACCATGGGCGAGGTGTCTTCTGCAGGGCCATCGGCATCTTCATCCATGTTCGTGGCCTTGTCATAGTCTAATATGTCGGTTAAATCATCGATCGTGGGAAGTAGGTGGGTGGTGGGTGGGATGTAGATTTCCCGATCGTCGACTTTAAGTCTGATCTGATCATAGACCGAAGTCTTGTCGTCCGAGATGGACATGCTTTGGATGCGATCAAGCATATCATTGAGGTGAGACAGCTCTTCAGGATTTATAGTTGCGTCATAAGTTGGGCTGACTGGAAGTATGCCTGGAGTGTAACTTGACGTGTTTTCAGCGTGAAGGAGCCCTGGGAGTGTTTCCGGATTCTGCGTTGAGGTCAGTTCTAACCCTGACATGATTTCTGAGGTGGGAGCCGAAACTACGTCTGGATTGGAGATCAGAAGAGCACTGTCGGAGTAGTTACATCGGGGGTCTCTGGTGAAGCCGCGACGAAGATTGGTTCTGGAGTCGAGCCTCCGGAGACGGGCGAGTTCTCAATTCGGCCGGGGGCCCATCCTGACAAAACGAGCTCACCACGGGAGTCCGCAGTGTACTCGAGGCCGCCAAAGGTCACGATCCGACCTGGGGCGTAGTTCTCGATGGAGGCCAGATGACCTGTCGAGTCGACACAAAAGACCATGCTGCGGAACACAACAGGCTAGCCGAGGGCAAAAACGCTCCCAAGGCCATTGGAGCAGTTGATTTGCAGATGAGCCATTGATCCTTTCGGTGATCGCACAGTGGAACTCTCAATGAAAGCACCAGTTTCGGTGTCAAAACCGGCAGACCTCGGGTAGGGGGTCCCGAGCTGTGGATCTCGGATCTAGGGTAACAAGAACGAACGAGACAATGTTTACCCAGGTTCGGTCCCTCTTGATGGAGGTAAAACCCTACGTCCTGCTCTTGTTTATATCAATGGAGATATATCAAGTACAGAGTTGATCTACCTCGAGATCGTAATGTGTGGTCTAACTCCAGGGCTAGGTGAATTATTTTGCGTTGATGTGTCCTCTACGGGCTAAACCCTATGGCTTATATACACGCCAGGGAGGGCATCTAGGGTTTACAAGGTAGGTAGCTAAGAGCTAGGCGGCGACAGAGATCTTGGAGTATACGACAAGTCTTCGGGGGAGGCAGTCTTCAACACGTCTCTTGCATGCGACCTCCGGAGTCCATCTTGACCACGAATGAGGGTTGGCCGGCCCAACTCAAGGAGAGTCGGCCGACTGGGTTAGTACCCCCTTATCCAGGACACCGTCAACCAAGTTTTAGCACGATCTCAAAGTGAGAACAGAAATAATTTTAGTTTGACAATATCATTATCCACATCTTTTTTCTTTTGCATATCACACAATTCAATGAAAGTGTTAAGATGGGATGCGGCATCCTCATTAGGACTACCAGAAAAATGTTCTTTCATAACAAGATTTAACAAAGCGGCATTAATATCACAAGACTCCGGACTAGTGGCAGGAGGAGTAATCGGAGTACTAATAAAATCATTATTATTAGTATTGGAAAAATCACACAACTTAGTATTTTGTTGAGACATCGCGACAAAGCAAGCAAACAAGCAAAAAGGCAAACAAAAGATATATTTTTATTTTTGTGAAAATGTTTTAGAAGTGGGGGAGATGAAAACGACAGGCAAATGGCAAATAGTGTAAATGCAAGGAGATGAAAGTTTATGCGATGGTACTTGATAGATGTTGATGATGTCTCCCCGGCAACGGCGCTAGAAATTCTTCCTGCTACTTGTGAGCTGCGTTGGGATTTCCTGAAGAGGAGAGGATGATGCAGTACAGTTGATAGAGGCGAGGGTGTCCCGATCTTTCGATGAGATGGTAACTATCGATTTGGTGGAGCCAACTTTGACGATCCGACTACAAACGTGCACGACGTTGCGCCTTAGCAATCGCTAAACCAATCTCCTGAGGTTACTGACGATGCTGGAAGCACGATCAGCCTGACCACGAAGGTCTATTCCTGCACGCAATCGAAGAACAAGCAATAATATGATAATGCAATCTGAATATTGCGAATATAGATGAAGTATTGATAATGGTGGGGATCCGAAAGCGGTCTTGGTCTGGTCGTTGGACACAAACGAAGTACACGAAGTTGCAATGGCTAACTTTTAACTAAACAAATCCCAAAGTCTAAACGGTGCCCTAAGGGCTGTATATATGGAGGAAGAGGAGGGGATTTCGTGGCCCTTGAAGGAGGGGTCCGAAACCAACCCTATCTCTTGTTTCCCCACACATACGGACTCTAAAAACAGCCTATACTCAAGTATTTCGAAATTACATGGGCCTGGCCCAATAATAAGGTGACGCAGCACCTATAATAGCCTCTGGACGAAATTTATGAAGTGACATCTTGTATATTTCGTCCAAGGCTTCCTGCACTCATTATGGTGGCTTCAAAGTCCTGAAATCATCACTTGTAACTCCGTTCTTGTTCCCCTTGTGCATGCCATCATCTCCATGCTTGAACTTGCTCCAAGGTTCCTCTTTCTTGTCCAAGCTAGGCCCTTCATTTGTAAGCAAAACAAATGTATCCAATTTAGGTAGCATCATATTCTCATCAACTTTAGAATCATTACCAAGAAACGAAAGTACCTGATATTTTAATTGGCGTGCGCGAGCTCTAGTAATCGGTCCAGTATGTATAGAAGCAGGGGCTGTGGGTGTAACAATGGTATTGATGTCCTCATCATCTTTTTTTCTTTTCTTTTTTTGCACTTTTTTTTTTGCTCCGCAACAATTTTTTTTCGAAAAAGTCTACAAATGGTCTAAAAACTGCCTAGCCAGAATTTTCCAGACTTAGTTTTTTTTTTTGAAACTGGAACTATTTTTCTTCTACGGGTAGCACGAAAATTGGGGAATCCGACTTGTTCACGACTCGCAGTATCGCGTGATCTGGAACTCTAAAATAAAGGAATAAATACTGGACTCGGACTAGGACTGGTGGCAGAGATGAATATGGTGGAACTCGGACTGGTGATGGTATATGACGGTAGTATATGTGGACTCGGATTGGTGGTGGTATATGGACTCGGATCGGTGGTGGTATATGGACTCAGAGAAATAGCAGATAAGCTGTGGTGGTATATGGTAGGGGCGATGATGGTGGTGCGGCGGCGGCGTGACAACTTGTGAACAGAACTCGAAACTCTAAAGAACTAGACGCTAAGACCAGCAACTTGACACGACGATGCAATCGCAAATTCAACAAAGCAAAAACCCTAAAAAGATTATGCAAAGGCTCAGATTGGTTCGGATATGATGAACTAACCCTAATTTTTTTTTGTGGCTTTTTTTTTGGACAATACGTAAGAAAATAAATCTAATCTAGGGAAAACTGGAAATTCTCACCGAGCAACCTGAAAACTGATACCACTTGATAGAGGCGAGGGTGTCCCGATCTTTCGATGAGATGGTAACTATCGATTTGGTGGAGCCGACTTTGACGATCCGACTACAAACGTGCACGACGTTGCGCCTTAGCAATCGCTAAACCAATCTCCTGAGGTTACTGACGATGCTGGAAGCACGATCAACCTGACCACGAAGGTCTATTCCTGCACGCAATCGAAGAACAAGCAAGAATATGATAATGCAATCTGAATATTGCGAATATAGATGAAGTATTGATAATGGTGGGGATCCGAAAGAGGTCTTGGTCTGGTCGTTGGACACAAACGAAGTACACGAAGTTGCAATGGCTAACTTTTAACTAAACAAATCCCAAAGTCTAAACGGTGCCCTAAGGGCTGTATATATGGAGGAAGAGGAGGGGATTTCGTGGCCCTTGAAGGAGGGGTCCGAAACCAACCCTATCTCTTGTTTCCCCACACATACGGACTCTAAAAACAGCCTATACTCAAGTATTTCGAAATTACATGGGCCTGGCCCAATAATAAGGTGACGCAGCACCTATAATAGCCTCTGGACGAAATTTATGAAGTGACATCTTGTATATTTCGTCCAAGGCTTCCTGCACTCATTATGGTGGCTTCAAAGTCCTGAAATCTTCACTTGTAACTCCGTTCTTGTTCCCCTTGTGCATGCCATCATCTCCATGCTTGAACTTGCTCCAAGGTTCCTCTTTCTTGTCCAAGCTAGGCCCTTCATTTGTAAGCAAAACAAATGTATCCAATTTAGGCAGCATCATATTCTCATGAACTTTAGAATCATTACCAAGAAACGAAAGTACCTGATATTTTAATTGGCGTGCGCGAGCTCTAGTAATTGGTCCAGTATGTATAGAAGCAGGGGTTGTGGGTGTAACAATGGTATTGATGTCCTCATCACTTAGCAATCGCTAAACCAACTCCGAGAGGTTATTGACCACGCCGGAGCACAATCAACCTGACCACGAGGGTCTATCTCCTGCAAGCAAACGAAGAACAAGCAAGAAACTAAGATTTGCAATCTGGATATTGCGAATATAAGATGAAAGCTTTATTGATCAAGGTGGGGTTCTGTGACGTCTTGGTCTGGTCGTTGAACACAAACGAAGTACGCGAAGTTGCAGCTATGGCGAACTTTTAATCTAAACAAAACCCAAAGTCTAAACGGTGCCCTAAGGGCTGTATATATGGAGGAAGAGGAGGGGATTTCGTGGCCCTTGAAGGAGGGGTCCGAAACCAACCCTATCTCTTGTTTCCCCACACATACGGACTCTAAAAACAGCCTATACTTAAGTATTTCGAAATTACATGGGCCTGGCCCAATAATAAGGTGACGCAGCACCTATAATAGCCTCTGGACGAAATTTATGAAGTGACATCTTGTATATTTCGTCCAAGGCTTCCTGCACTCATTATGGTGGCTTCAAAGTCCTGAAATCATCACTTGTAACTCCGTTCTTGTTCCCCTTGTGCATGCCATCATCTCCATGCTTGAACTTGCTCCAAGGTTCCTCTTTCGTGTCCAAGCTAGGCCCTTCATTTGTAAGCAAAAAAAATGTATCCAATTTAGGCAGCATCATATTCTCATGAACTTTAGAATCATTACCAAGAAACGAAAGTACCTGATATTTTAATTGACGTGCGCGAGCTCTAGTAATTGGTCCAGTATGTATAGAAGCAGGGGCTGTGGGTGTAACAATGGTATTGATGTCCTCATCACTGTATATATGGAGGAAGAGGAGGGGATTTCGTGGCCCTTGAAGGAGGGGTCCGAAACCAACCCTATCTCTTGTTTCCCCACACATACGGACTCTAAAAACAGCCTATACTCAAGTATTTCGAAATTACATGGGCCTAGCCCAATAATAAGGTGACGCAGCACCTATAATAGCCTCTGGACGAAATTTATGAAGTGACATCTTGTATATTTCGTCCAAGGCTTCCTGCACTCATTATGGTGGCTTCAAAGTCCTGAAATCATCACTTGTAACTCCGTTCTTGTTCCCCTTGTGCATGCCATCATCTCCATGCTTGAACTTGCTCCAAGGTTCCTCTTTCTTGTCCAAGCTAGGCCCTTCATTTGTAAGCAAAACAAATGTATCCAATTTAGGCAGCATCATATTCTCATGAACTTTAGAATCATTACCAAGAAACGAAAGTACCTGATATTTTAATTGGCGTGCGCGAGCTCTAGTAATTGGTCCAGTATGTATAGTAATAGAGGCGAGGGTGTCCCGATCTTTCGATGAGATGATAGCTATCGTTTTTGGTGGAGTAGACTTTGACGATCCGACTACGAACGTGCGAGGACGTCGCGCCTTAGCAATCGCTAAACCAACTCCGAGAGGTTATTGACCACGCCGGAGCACAATCAACCTGACCACGAGGGTCTATCTCCTGCAAGCAAACGAAGAACAAGCAAGAAACTAAGATTTGCAATCTGGATATTGCGAATATAAGATGAAAGCTTTATTGATCAAGGTGGGGTTCTGTGACGTCTTGGTCTGGTCGTTGAACACAAACGAAGTACGCGAAGTTGCAGCTATGGCGAACTTTTAATCTAAACAAAACCCAAAGTCTAAACGGTGCCCTAAGGGCTGTATATATGGAGGAAGAGGAGGGGATTTCGTGGCCCTTAAAGGAGGGGTCCGAAACCAACCCTATCTCTTGTTTCCCCACACATACGGACTCTAAAAACAGCCTATACTCAAGTATTTCGAAATTACATGGGCCTGGCCCAATAATAAGGTGACGCAGCACCTATAATAGCCTCTGGACGAAATTTATGAAGTGACATCTTGTATATTTCGTCCAAGGCTTCCTGCACTCATTATGGTGGCTTCAAAGTCCTGAAATCATCACTTGTAACTCCGTTCTTGTTCCCCTTGTGCATGCCATCATCTCCATGCTTGAACTTGCTCCAAGGTTCCTCTTTCTTGTCCAAGCTAGGCCCTTCATTTGTAAGCAAAACAAATGTATCCAATTTAGGCAGCATCATATTCTGATGAACTTTAGAATCATTACCAAGAAACGAAAGTACTTGATATTTTAATTGGCGTGCGCGAGCTCTAGTAATTGGTCCAGTATGTATAGAAGCAGGGGTTGTGGGTGTAACAATGGTATTGATGTCCTCATCAATGGAGAAGATAGATGGCATGGAGAAGTCGTTCGAGACAAAGCTGGATAACAAGTTTAATGAATTGCTCACGCGTCTTCCCCAACCACCACCGGCTGCACCTGTCGCACCTCTGCAACGACAACAACAACGCCCCCTTCCAAATCAGTTCGGACGAGCGAAGCGTGTTCCTCTTGAGGATGGCCAAACTTCTGGTGCTGCTGTACCTACTGTTGATGCTTCTTTGGCTCCTGCTCCTGCTGCTGCTGGTGCCGAGGAGGAGGATGATTACGCGGGCGATTATGAGGATGAGGTTGATCAAAATCATAACTACGTGCAACCACCAGCACCAGGTCGTCCACATGCAAATAATCGCAATGGTAGGCCTGCACCACCACTTCAGGTACGAGATCATGACCATCTTCCTAAATTAAAATTGAATATTCCACAATTCGAGGGTAGATATGTTCCTGATATATATCTTACTTGGGAGTTAGAAACTGAACAACGTTTTACATGTTTACAATATCCCGAGGAACGACGTGTTGCTGCTGCTGTTTGTGCTTTCACTAGTTTTGCATGTGTATGGTGGTCTGAACATTGTAGATTATATCCTATTCCAGCTACGTGGGCTGCTTTGAAAACTGCTATGCGTACTCGTTGGGTTCCACCATATTATCAACGTGAATTACTTCAAAAATTGCAGCGCTTAAGACAAGGAAAAAATTCTGTAGAAGAATATTATCAGGAATTACAAACTGGCATGATTAGATGTGGTATTGTTGAGGAGAATGAAGCTATGCTTGCACGTTTCATGGGTGGATTAAATAGAGAGATTCAGACCATTCTAGAGTATAAGGAGTATAATAATATCACTCGTTTATTCCATCTTGCTTGTAAAGCTGAACGTGAAGTGCAGGATCGACAGGCATTGGCGCGAACTAATTTTTCTGCAGGTCGATCTTCATCATGGACACCGCGTGCCTCCTCTACTCCCACACGTCCTACTGCGGCACCATTGACTTCAGCCGCCAATTCCAACCGAGATACAAGAAAACAGGCACCACCACCACCATCTGCCAAGAGTACACCTTCTGGGCCTGCCCAGAGCTCTTCTTCATCTATGGCATCAACAGGGCACACACATGATATTATTTGTCGTCGTTGTAAGGGAAGAGGTCATTATGAGAGAGAATGCCAATCTCCGCGTGTTATGATTGCTACTGAGGATGGTGGGTATGAGTCCGCTAGTGACTATGATGAGGAGACTTTGGCTCTTATTACAAGTGAAGAACACGGTGGAGATGATTCTGATCATGAGACGCAATACATGGCTCCTGAAGACGCTGACATGTATGAATGTTTAGTTGCTCAACGTGTTTTGAGTGTGCAGGTCACACAAGCTGAGCAAAATCAGAGGCATAATTTGTTCCATACAAAGGGAGTTGTGAAGGAACGTTCTGTTCGCGTCATCATAGATGGAGGGAGCTGCAACAACTTGGCTAGCATGGAGATGGTGGAGAAGCTATCTCTCACCACAAGACCACATCCACATCCTTACTATATCCAATGGTTCAACAACAGCGGCAAGGTTAAGGTAACACGTACTGTTCGTGTGCATTTTAGTATCTCTACATATGCTGATTATGTTGATTGTGATGTGGTACCCACGCAAGCATGTTCATTATTACTTGGTAGACCATGGCAATTTGATAAAAATTCTGTACACCATGGTAGAAACAATCAGTATACTCTTGTTCATAAGGATAAACATATTACTTTGCTTCCTATGACTCCTGATTCTATTTTGAAAGATGATATTAATAGAGCTAGTAAAGCAAAACAGGAGAAAAATAAGAGTGAAAATCAGATTGTGGCAAAAGAATTTGAGCAACAAATGAAGCCTAAGAATAACAAGAAAATGTGGACCATCAGCACGTGGCATTAGCTTTGATTTGCGCAAATCAGGAAATCTATCCTTACGCAAATGTAACCAAACAAGATCTCCAGGTGCAAACACAACATGTTTTCTACCCTTATCTCCAGCAAGTTTATATTTAGCATTCATACGCTCAATGTTCTCCTTAGTTAACTCATGCATTTTTAAGATCAATTCACCACGTTGTTTAGCATCAAAATTAACCTTCTCCGAAGATGGAAGAGGCAACAAATCAATTGGTGCACGAGGAAGGAAACCATACACAATTTCAAAAGGACACATCTTAGTAGTAGAATGCAATGAACGATTATAAGCAAATTCAATATGAGGCAAGCATTCTTCCCACATTTTCTTGTTATTCTTCAAAACAGCCCTAAGCATAGTAGACAATGTTCTATTGACTACTTCAGTTTGTCCATCAGTTTGGGGGTGACATGTAGTACTAAAAAGCAGTTTAGTCCCCAACTTAGCCCATAAACATCTCCAAAAGTGGCTAAGAAATTTCGTATCACGATCTGAAACAATAGTATTTGGCACACCATGCAAGCGTATAATTTCACGAAAGAACAAATCAGCAACATTAACAGCATCATCGTTTTATGACATGGTTTAAAGTGTGCCATTTTCGAGAACCTATCCACGACAACAAATATGCTATCCCTCCCCTTCTTTGTTTGAGGTAAACCTAAAACAAAGTCCATAGATATATCCTCCCAAGGAACACTAGGTACAGGCAAAGGCATATATAAACCATGAGGATTGAGTCGTGACTTAGCTTTTTGACATGTAGTGCAGCGAGCAACAAAACGCTCAACATCCCGTCTCATCTTTGGCCAAAAGAAATGTGTAGCAAGTATATCCTCCGTCTTCTTCACGCCAAAGTATCCCATTAATTGATGAGGACATCAATACCATTGTTACACCCACAGCCCCTGCTTCTATACATACTGGACCAATTACTAGAGCTCGCACACGTCAATTAAAATATCAGGTACTTTCGTTTCTTGGTAATGATTCTAAAGTTCATGAGAATATGATGCTGCCTAAATTGGATACATTTGTTTTGCTTACAAATGAAGGGCCTAGCTTGGACAAGAAAGAGGAACCTTGGAGCAAGTTCAAGCATGGAGATGATGGCATGCACAAGGGGAACAAGAACGGAGTTACAAGTGATGATTTCAGGACTTTGAAGCCACCATAATGAGTTCAGGAAGCCTTGGACGAAATATACAAGATGTCACTTCATAAATTTCGTCCAGAGGCTATTATAGGTGCTGCGTCACCTTATTATTGGGCCAGGCCCATGTAATTTCGAAATACTTGAGTATAGGCTGTTTTTAGAGTCCGTATGTGTGGGGAAACAAGAGATAGGGTTGGTTTCGGACCCCTCCTTCAAGGGCCACGAAATCCCCTCCTCTTCCTCCATATATACAGCCCTTAGGGCACCGTTTAGACTTTGGGATTTGTTTAGTTAAAAGTTAGCCATTGCAACTTCGTGTACTTCGTTTGTGTCCAACGACCAGACCAAGACCGCTTCCGGATCCCCACCATTATCAATACTTCATCTATATTCGCAATATTCAGATTGCATTATCATATTCTTGCTTGTTCTTCGATTGCGTGCAGGAATAGACCTTCGTGGTCAGGCTGATCGTGCTTCCAGCATCGTCAGTAACCTCAGGAGATTGGTTTAGCGATTGCTAAGGCGCAACGTCGTGCACGTTTGTAGTCGGATCGTCAAAGTCGGCTCATCATCTCATCGAAAGATCGGGACACCCCCTCCTCTATCAACGCCGGAGCACAATCAACCTGACCACGAGGGTCTATCTCCTGCAAGCAAACGAAGAACAAGCAAGAAACTAAGATTTGCAATCTGGATATTGCGAATATAAGATGAAAGCTTTATTGATCAAGGTGGGGTTCTGTGACGTCTTGGTCTGGTCGTTGAACAAAAACGAAGTACGCGAAGTTGCAGCTATGGCGAACTTTTAATCTAAACAAAACCCAAAGTCTAAACGGTGCCCTAAGGGCTGTATATATGGAGGAAGAGGAGGGGATTTCGTGGCCCTTGAAGCAGGGGTCCGAAACCAACCCTATCTCTTGTTTCCCCACACATACGGACTCTAAAAACAGCCTATACTCAAGTATTTCGAAATTACATGGGCCTGGCCCAATAATAAGGTGACGCAGCACCTATAATAGCCTCTGGACGAAATTTATGAAGTGACATCTTGTATATTTCGTTCAAGGCTTCCTGCACTCATTATGGTGGCTTCAAAGTCCTGAAATCATCACTTGTAACTCCGTTCTTGTTCCCCTTGTGCATGCCATCATCTCCATGCTTGAACTTGCTCCAAGGTTCCTCTTTCTTGTCCAAGCTAGGCCCTTCATTTGTAAGCAAAACAAATGTATCCAATTTAGGCAGCATCATATTCTCATGAACTTTAGAATCATTACCAAGAAACGAAAGTACCTGATATTTTAATTGGCGTGCGCGAGCTCTAGTAATTGGTCCAGTATGTATAGTAATAGAGGCGAGGGTGTCCCGATCTTTCGATGAGATGATAGCTATCGTTTTTGGTGGAGTAGACTTTGACGATCCGACTACGAACGTGCGAGGACGTCGCGCCTTAGCAATCGCTAAACCAACTCCGAGAGGTTATTGACCACGCCGGAGCACAATCAACCTGACCACGAGGGTCTATCTCCTGCAAGCAAACGAAGAACAAGCAAGAAACTAAGATTTGCAATCTGGATATTGCGAATATAAGATGAAAGCTTTATTGATCAAGGTGGGGATCCGAAAGCGGTCTTGGTCTGGTCGTTGGACACAAACGAAGTACACGAAGTTGCAATGGCTAACTTTTAACTAAACAAATCCCAAAGTCTAAACGGTGCCCTAAGGGCTGTATATATGGAGGAAGAGGAGGGGATTTCGTGGCCCTTGAAGGAGGGGTCCGAAACCAACCCTATCTCTTGTTTCCCCACACATACGGACTCTAAAAACAGCCTATACTCAAGTATTTCGAAATTACATGGGCCTGGCCCAATAATAAGGTGACGCAGCACCTATAATAGCCTCTGGACGAAATTTATGAAGTGACATCTTGTATATTTCGTCCAAGGCTTCCTGCACTCATTATGGTGGCTTCAAAGTCCTGAAATCATCACTTGTAACTCCGTTCTTGTTCCCCTTTTGCATGCCATCATCTCCATGCTTGAACTTGCTCCAAGGTTCCTCTTTCTTGTCCAAGCTAGGCCCTTCATTTGTAAGCAAAACAAATGTATCCAATT
Source organism: Thinopyrum elongatum (assembly GCA_011799875.1). Lineage (NCBI taxonomy): Eukaryota > Viridiplantae > Streptophyta > Magnoliopsida > Poales > Poaceae > Thinopyrum > Thinopyrum elongatum. The sequence continues at coordinate 385,815,307 of CM022303.1, read as the reverse complement.
TAGGCAGCATCATATTCTCATGAACTTTAGAATCATTACCAAGAAACGAAAGTACCTGATATTTTAATTGACGTGCGCGAGCTCTAGTAATTGGTCCAGTATGTATAGAAGCAGGGGCTGTGGGTGTAACAATGGTATTGATGTCCTCATCAGTTTGTCCATCAGTTTGGGGGTGACATGTAGTACTAAAAAGCAGTTTAGTCCCCAACTTAGCCCATAAACATCTCCAAAAGTGGCTAAGAAATTTAGTATCACGATCTGAAACAATAGTATTTGGCACACCATGCAAGCGTATAATTTCACGAAAGAACAAATCAGCAACATTAACAGCATCATCGCTTTTATGACATGGTATAAAGTGTGCCATTTTCGAGAACCTATCCACGACAACAAATATGCTATCCCTCCCCTTCTTTGTTCGAGGTAAACCTAAAACAAAGTCCTCGAATGAAAATAACGCCTCTTTGCACACAAAAGCATAGCAAACAGAATTGCTGAAATCTAGATCATCAATATCAGATTTGGTGGCAAGTAAGCATGCACTTTCAATTTAATTTCAGAAGCAACACTAGATGGTTTATTATTAGGCTTCATTTGTTGCTCAAATTCTTTTGCCACAATCTGATTTTCACTCTTATTTTTCTCCTGTTTTGCTTTACTAGCTCTATTAATATCATCTTTCAAAATAGAATCAGGAGTCATAGGAAGCAAAGTAATATGTTTATCCTTATGAACAAGAGTATACTGATTGTTTCTACCATGGTGTACAGAATTTTTATCAAATTGCCATGGTCTACCAAGCAATAATGAACATGCTTGCATGGGTACCACATCACAATCAACATAATCAGCATATGTAGAGATACTAAAATGCACACGAACAGTACGTGTTACCTTAACCTTGCCGCTGTTGTTGAACCATTGGATATAGTAAGGATGTGGATGTGGTCTTGTGGTGAGAGATAGCTTCTCCACCATCTCCATGCTAGCCAAGTTGTTGCAGCTCCCTCCATCTATGATGACGCGAACAGAACGTTCCTTCACAACTCCCTTTGTATGGAACAAATTATGCCTCTGATTTTGCTCAGCTTGTGTGACCTGCACACTCAAAACACGTTGAGCAACTAAACATTCATACATGTCAGCGTCTTCAGGAGCCATGTATTGCGTCTCATGATCAGAATCATCTCCACCGTGTTCTTCACTTGTAATAAGAGCCAAAGTCTCCTCATCATAGTCACTAGCGGACTCATACCCACCATCCTCAGTAGCAATCATAACACGCGGAGATTGGCATTCTCTCTCATAATGACCTCTTCCCTTACAACGACGACAAATAATATCATGTGTGTGCCCTGTTGATGCCATAGATGAAGAAGAGCTCTGGGCAGGCCCAGAAGGTGTACTCTTGGCAGATGGTGGTGGTGGTGCCTGTTTTCTTGTATCTCGGTTGGAATTGGCGGCTGAAGTCAATGGTGCCGCAGTAGGACGTGTGGGAGTAGAGGAGGCACGCGGTGTCCATGATGAAGATCGACCTGCAGAAAAATTAGTTCGCGCCAATGCCTGTCGATCCTGCACTTCACGTTCAGCTTTACAAGCAAGATGGAATAAACGAGTGATATTATTATACTCCTTATACTCTAGAATGGTCTGAATCTCTCTATTTAATCCACCCATGAAACGTGCAAGCATAGCTTCATTCTCCTCAACAATACCACATCTAATCATGCCAGTTTGTAATTCCTGATAATATTCTTCTACAGAATTTTTTCCTTGTCTTAAGCGCTGCAATTTTTGAAGTAATTCACGTTGATAATATGGTGGAACCCAACGAGTACGCATAGCAGTTTTCAAAGCAGCCCACGTAGCTGGAATAGGATATAATCTACAATGTTCAGACCACCATACACATGCAAAACTAGTGAAAGCACAAACAGCAGCAGCAACACGTCATTCCTCGGGATATTGTAAACATGTAAAACGTTGTTCAGTTTCTAACTCCCAAGTAAGATATATATTAGGGACATATCTACCCTCGAATGGTGGAATATTCAATTTTAATTTAGGAAGATGGTCATGATCTCGTACCTGAAGTGGTGGTGCAGGCCTACCATTGCGATTATTTGCATGTGGACGACCTGGTGCTGGTGGTTGCACGTAGTTATGATTTTGATCAAACTCATCCTCATAATCGCCCGCGTAATCATCCTCCTCCTCGGCACCAGCAGCAGCAGGAGCAGGAGCCAAAGAAGCATCAACAGTAGGTACAGGAGCACCAGAAGTTTGGCCATCCTCAAGAGGAACACGCTTCGCTCGTCCGAACTGATTTGGAAGGGGGCGTTGTTGTTGTCGTTGCAGAGGTGCGACAGGTGCTGCCGGTGGTGGTTGGGGAAGACGCGTGAGCAATTCATTAAACTTGTTATCCAGCTTTGTCTCGAACGACTTCTCCATGCCATCTATCTTCTCCATGGCCTCTTCAAATCTGTTTAGCACATCTCCCACCTGGCCACTCATCATTTGCTGAAATTTATCATGCAACTCCTTGTTCGTCATGTTCTCCCAGTCAATCTCGTCGGCTTGTGATCCTGCCATGGTTAGCAGCAATAGAAACACACAAGAATATGATCCTACAGACTACTAGAAAGTGGTGGTGGTGTGGTGTGGTGTCACAAATCCGTCAAGCAAATCTCAAATTCTTACCAGTTCTTACCCAGCAGCAGGTGGTGATCGGCAACCTTTGTAGTCAAAACTCTCAGAGCTTGGACAGAGCGATTGCCAGGTGGTGTCAAACACACGATGTAGATGATGTGGAGCTGGGAAGGCTTATGATATGGTAGCAAAAAGGGTCAGCAATAATCAATTCAGAGATGCAATGTTGAATAAACTCTCAACGACGGTACTGTGCTGGTCCTAGGCTAGACCGTGCTAGAGACGCGAGCCTAGAACACTAACAAAAATCACGGCGCTGCACGTAAACAAGGGAGGAGCACACTCTGAAATATATTTTTTTTGCACTTTTTTTTCCTTTTTTTTTGTGCTCCGCAACAATTTTTTTTCGAAAAAGTCTACAAATGGTCTAAAAACTGCCTAGCCAGAATTTTCCAGACTTAGTTTTTTTTTTTGAAACTGGAACTATTTTTCTTCTGCGGGTAGCACGAAAATTGGGGAATCCGACTTGTTCACGACTCGTAGTATCGCGTGATCTGGAACTCTAAAATAAAGGAATAAATACTGGACTCGGACTAGGACTGGTGGCAGAGATGAATATGGTGGAACTCGGACTGGTGATGGTATATGACGGTAGTATATGTGGGCTCGGATTGGTGGTGGTATATGGACTCGGATCGGTGGTGGTATATGGACTCGGATCGGTGGTGGTATATGGACTCGGAGAAATAGCAGATAAGCTGTGGTGGTATATGGTAGGGGCGATGATGATGGTGCGGCGGCGGCGTGACAACTTGTGAACAGAACTCGAAACTCTAAAGAACTAGACGCTAAGACCAGCAACTTGACACGACGATGCAACCGCAAATTCAACAAAGCAAAAACCCTAAAAAGATTATGCAAAGGCTCAGATTGGTTCGGATATGATGAAATAACCCTAAATTTTTTTTTTGGCTTTTTCCTGGACTGTAGGTATGAAGAACAGACTCGATCTAAACTACGAAAAACTGTAAATCTCATCGAGCAACCTGGGAATCTGATACCACTTGATAGAGGCGAGGGTGTCCCGATCTTTCGATGAGATGGTAACTATCGATTTGGTGGAGCCAACTTTGACGATCCGACTACAAACGTGCACGACGTTGCGCCTTAGCAATCGCTAAACCAATCTCCTGAGGTTACTGACGATGCTGGAAGCACGATCAGCCTGACCACGAAGGTCTATTCCTGCACGCAATCGAAGAACAAGCAATAATATGATAATGCAATCTGAATATTGCGAATATAGATGAAGTATTGATAATGTTGGGGATCCGAAAGCGGTCTTGGTCTGGTCGTTGGACACAAACGAAGTACACGAAGTTGCAATGGCTAACTTTTAACTAAACAAATCCCAAAGTCTAAATGGTGCCCTAAGGGCTGTATATATGGAGGAAGAGGAGGGGATTTCGTGGCCCTTGAAGGAGGGGTCCGAAACCAACCCTATCTCTTGTTTCCCCACACATACGGACTCTAAAAACAGCCTATACTCAAGTATTTCGAAATTACATGGGCCTGGCCCAATAATAAGGTGACGCGGCACCTATAATAGCCTCTGGACGAAATTTATGAAGTGACATCTTGTATATTTCGTCCAAGGCTTCCTGCACTCATTATGGTGGCTTCAAAGTCCTGAAATCATCACTTGTAACTCCGTTCTTGTTCCCCTTGTGCATGCCATCATCTCCATGCTTGAACTTGCTCCAAGGTTCCTCTTTCTTGTCCAAGCTAGGCCCTTCATTTGTAAGCAAAACAAATGTATCCAATTTAGGCAGCATCATATTCTCATGAACTTTAGAATCATTACCAAGAAACGAAAGTACCTGATATTTTAATTGGCGTGCGCGAGCTCTAGTAATTGGTCCAGTATGTATAGAAGCAGGGGCTGTGGGTGTAACAATGGTATTGATGTCCTCATCAACAGTAGAGATAAGTATTTTCCTCAGTTAAGAACCAAGGTTATCAATCCAGTAGGAGAACCACGCAACACCTCGTTAGCAGTACCTACACACAAAATAACAAATACTTGCACCCAACGCGAACAAGGGGTTGTCAATCCCTCGACGGTTAATTGCAAGGGTCAAATCTCGTAGTGATAGATAGATAGAACAAAAACACAAAATAAAATAAAGTAGATAAAATTGTAGCAAGGTATTTTTGGATTTTAATATATGATAAAAATAGACCCGGTGGCCATAGTTTTCACTAGAGGCTTCTCTCTTCAAGATAGCATACGGTGGGTAAATAGATTACTGTTGGGCAATTGATAGAAAAGTGAATAATCATGAAGATATCCAAGGCAATGATCATGTATATAGGCATCATGTCCGAGACAAGTAGACCGACTCCTGCCTGCATCTACTACTATTACTCCACACATCGACGGCTATCCAGCATGCATCTAGAGTATTAAGTTCATAAAAAATGGAGTAAAGCCTTAAGCAAGATGACATGATGTAGACAAAGTAAACTCAACCATATGAATAAACCCCATCGTTGTATCCTTAATGGCAACAAAACAAATACGTGTCTTGTCCCCTTTTGTCACTGGGATAAAGATCACCGCAAGATTGAACCCATCACAAAGCACCTCTCCCATTGCAAGAAAAGTCAATCTAGTTGGCCAAACCAAATCAATAGATCGAAGAGAAATACAAAGCTATAATAATCATGCATTAAAGAGTTCAAAGAAGACTCAAATAATATTCATAGATAATCTGATCATAAACTCGCAATTCATCGGATCCCAAAAACACACCACAAAAAAGGAGTACATCGAATAGATCTCCAAGAACATCGAGGAGAACATTGTGTTGAAGATCAAAGAGAGAGAAGAAGCCATCTAGCTACTAGCTATGGACCCGTAGGTCTATGGTAAACTACTCACACATAATCTGATGAGAACATGACTACCTTGGATACGACCAAAAATATTGCATACATGTATATTTGTGAGATGATTTCTAATGCAAACTATGCAATAATTTATTTATGTCATCCAAGACAAAAATACTTCACAAACTTTTGTGCCATGTCTAATTGCAGGTGTATGGGAGATTTGTACAATCCACATATGAACATAAGAGAAAAAGAGAAGTTTATGTGCTGTTCAAAAAGTCCTCTCACGTCACTTTTGGGCCAAGAGAAGATAGAGTCCAAGTCTCTCACGTTCTGGATTCAGATTCGGACTGCACAGACATACCTGACTCAAAACGCCAAGAACTATTTCATACGGACTCCGAATTGGGTGATTCTTTTTTTGTTGGAAAGTACATTTCGTGCTCTTTCTAACCCAATTGGTTTCATCTTCAAATTCATCCGGAGCGTTGAGTTGTCATGGAAACAATCTGATGCTGTAGCAGATTCTGAGTCAAACTACAAGTCCAAAGGTGTTGCATCACCTCCACTTGGGCCCATTGGCCTTGTACGACCTAGGGTTAGTTTTAGGCTGCCTTGGGACGTCCTCCCACCTCCTTGGCCGCCACCCCTTGCTCCTATATAAGTAGATCCATCTAGTAGCTTTTTGCTTGGGTTTTGTTTAGATTAAAAGTTCGCCATAGCTGCAACTTCGCGTACTTCGTTTGTGTTCAACGACCAGACAAAGGCGTCACAGAACCCCACCTTCATTAATAAAGCTTTCCTCTTATATTCACAATATCCAGATTGCAATCTCAGTTTCTTGCTTGTTCTTCGTTTGCTCGCAGGAAACAGACCCTCGTGGTCAGGTTGATCGTGCTCCAGCGTGGTCAATAACCCCTTGGAAGTTGGTTTAGCGATTGCTAAGGCACGACGTCTCGCACGTTCGTAGTCGGATCGTCAAGGTCAACTCCCACAGAAAACGATAGCCACCATCTCATCGAAACATCGGGACACCTTCGCCTCTATCAAGTGGTATCAGTTTTCAGGTTGATCGGTGAGAACTTCCAGTTATCCCTAGATTAGATTTATTTTCTTACCTATTGTCCAAAGAAAAAGCCACAAAAAAAAGTTAGATCTGTTCATCCTTTGTCCAAGCCAGTCTGAGCCTTCGCAATTTTCTTTTCAGTGCTTGTATAGTTGAATTATCGGTTGCATCATCGTGTCGAGTTGCTGGTCTTAGTGTCTAGTTCGTTTAGAGTTTCGAGTTCTGTTCACATTAGTCACGCCACCGCTGCATCATTATTCCTTCCGCTATCCACCATCCCATCCATCAATTTCCACCACGTGCTACCCACCGTTCATTGTCATAATCATAGTTGAGGTCGGTCACATCTTTGCTTGATCCAATCTGTATCTTATCTAGTTTGTTTTGGAAAGAGGGAGAGAGAAAAAAGCAGAGACAAAAAAGTTAAAAAAAGTTAGAGAAAAAAAGGAGAGAAAGAAAAATAAAAAAAAGTGAGAGAAAAAAAAACGAGAAGGAAAAAAAAAGAAATTTCGGATCTATCTAGAACCAATCTCGTACTTGAATTCGGATTGGAATCTGTTTTGCGCAGTGTTCAGTAAAACAGGCATACCTTTTTCATACGAAGTCCATTTTGGCTCCCTGAGTACTCAAATTAAAGCTAGTGACGAGCCGCATCTAAATAGTTGCAAAAGCAAGTTCAATATTTGACACCTAAAAATCGGCTTCTAAATAGGTCTTTTTGCCCTCTGAAGTTCGCGAACACAGCTTGTTCCAGTTTTTCAGGCCAGTTTTAGAATTTTTTGACACCTCATATCAACTTGGAATTGAGTGATTTCTTTTTGCATTTGAAAGCTTGAGTCAGTGCCTTTCTTGAGAAAAATTATCATAAAATTGGCACAAACTTTTATAGAGTAAAGTTGGAGAGAGAATTGTTGGTATATGCTACTTGGTAGTTGTTTCTCATCATTATCTTTACTGCCATTGTGATCTTCACTTATATCTTGCTGTCCAGAGCTACTTCATATCCTTTATTGATGCTAGTTGTGCTACGCCGTGACCTCATTAGTGTTCTAGGCTCGCGTCTCTAGTCCGGTCTAGCCTAGGACCAGCACAGTACCGTCGTTGAGCGTTTATTCAACATTGCATCTCTGAATTGATTATTGCTAATCTTTTGCTACCATATATAGCCAACCTAGCTCCACATATTTCTACACCGTGTATAAGTACGTTCACCTGGCAATCGCTTTACTCAATCTTCGGAGTTATTTGACACCGCTGGTTGCCCGTCACCACCTGCTGCATGGTAAGAACTTGTAAGATATTGATATTTGCTTTACTGTGAGTGCTTTACCACCACATCCTAGTAGTTCATAGGAACATTATTCTCGATTTTTTTTGTTTTTACTAATCATGGCAGGTTCCGGAGTTGTTAGTTCTTGGGCTTCATCGATCGTGGGAGATTTGCCATCACCTAAGAAAATACAACAACCGCCACAAGAGGAGCAATTACATCAGAATGCACATAATCAGGTTAATGTTTCCATGCCACCATTTACTGGTCGTTTTAGGCCTGATTTATATATTGAATGGGAGTACGAAATAAATGCTATATTTGCTTCCCATAATTTTGATGAGCGTGGAAAATTTCAAGCTGCGGTTAGTACTTTTAGTAGCTTTGCTTTAGTTTGGTGGAGTGAATATTGTCGGTTAAACCCTGATCTTATACCTACTACTTGGGATGATTTAAAACTTGTCATGAGAGATAGATTCATTGATGTTTATTATACTCGTGGCATGATTAAAAAATTACAACATTTAAAACAAGGCACTGACACGGTAACAAAATACTATGATGATTTACAAACTACATTATTGCACTCATTTTTAGAAAAAAGTGAAGAAGATTTTATGGATAGATTTTGGGGAGGATTAAACCGTGATATTCAAGAGATTCTAATTCATGAAGAGTGTTATCCTATGGACCATTTGTTTCGTCTTGCTTGCAAAGCTGAACAGGAAATAAAACGACGTGTTGGCCACAAGGAGAACAAGCGCACGGTGCACATTCCAAGTGTTGATACAGATGTTTCTTCAACTACTAGGCGTACTATGACAACCACATCCGTTGTTGCGAGGACTACATCATCTCCATCATGTGACACATCACCTCCAAGAGTACCTACATCGTCTGAGTTGATCATAAGAGGTAATGACAAAGGTACAGATTTTCAACTTTCAGATGAGAATGATGCATGCCTAGTTAACTTGAATACATCATGTGTTGTGTTACCTATTGATTTGAGCACACCAGCTATTTTAGAGAATCGTGTTACTGTCATGAATGCGTCATGTGATCAAAGAGTTGAAGTATCAACAATTTTGAGTGCACCCAATGAATTAACTGTTGATGCAAAAGAAACAATGTTTAATCATTTTGATATGACCTCTAATCTTGGTGATGATTTTGTGTCAAAAGACTTATTGCATGTTTGCTTATTTAAGCATGTTGTAGCATGTAAATTTGATACAAGTAAGGTTTATTCACCAATGTTGGGATGGTTTAATGATGAACATTGTCAATCCTTTGATATGAATAAGAGCTTCACTTATATGTGCAAATTGAGTTGCAATATTTTCATGTCTTCTAATACTTGTGATAATATTTTGGCTTTACATTTTATGAACTATGAAAGTTACTCATGTATACATGTGTCATATGTGCAAAAATCAAGGGAAGTAAAAATGGATGACATATACATATACAACATGTACACCTTGTCTCTTTTGTTAGCCACATTTCAGATTAAGCAACGCCGAGGATGGCTTTGTTTTCAAGAAGGGGAGGATGATGAGGACATGACTACCTTGGATACGACCAAAAATATTGCATACATGTATATTTGTGAGATGATTTCTAATGCAAACTATGCAATAATTTATTTATGTCATCCAAGACAAAAATACTTCACAAACTTTTGTGCCATGTCTAATTGCAGGTGTATGGGAGATTTGTACAATCCACATATGAACATAAGGGAAAAAGAGAAGTTTATGTGCTGTTCAAAAAGTCCTCTCACGTCACTTTTGGGCCAAGAGAAGATAGAGTCCAAGTCTCTCACGTTCTGGATTCAGATTCGGACTGCACAGACATACGTGACTCAAAACGCCAAGAACTATTTCATACGGATTCTGAATTGGGTGATTCTTTTTTTGCTGGAAAGTAGATTTCGTGCTCTTTCTAACCCAATTGGTTTCACCTTCAAATTCATCCGGAGCGTTGAGTTGTCGTCGAAACAATCTGATGTTGTAGCAGATTCCGAGTCAAACTACAAGTCCAAAGGTGTTGCATCACCTCCACTTGGGCCCATTGGCCTTGTACGACCTAGGGTTAGTTTTAGGCTGCCTTGGGACGTCCTCTCACCTCCTTGGCCGCCACCCCTTGCTCCTATATAAGTAGATCCATCTAGTAGCTTTTTGCTTGCGTTTTGTTTAGATTAAAAGTTCGCCATAGCTGCAACTTCGCGTACTTCGTTTGTGTTCAACGACCAGACAAAGGCGTCACAGAACCCCACCTTCATTAATAAAGCTTTCCTCTTATATTCGCAATATCCAGATTGCAATTTCAGTTTCTTGCTTGTTCTTCGTTTGCTCGCAGGAAACAGACCCTCGTGGTCAGGTTGATCGTGCTCCAGCGTGGTCAATAACCCCTTGGAAGTTGGTTTAGCGATTGCCAAGGCGCGACGTCTCGCATGTTCGTAGTCGGATCGTCAAGGTCGACTCCCACAGAAAACGATAGCCACCATCTCATCGAAACATCGGGACACCTTCGCCTCTATCATAATCGGAAGGGCAACAAGGTTGATGTAGAGCCCCTCCGTGGTCGATTCCCCCTCCGGCAGAGTACCGGAGAAGGCTTCCAGATGGGATCTCACGAGAACAAAAACTTGCGGTGGCGGAAAAAATATTTCGGGTGGCTCTCTGATGTGAGGGGAATATTTGAGAATTTATATAGGCGGAATTAGGTCAAGAGGTGCCACGAGGGGCCCACAGGCCTAGGGGCGCCCCCCCCCCCCCCCCCCCCCCCCCCCCCCCCCCCCCCCCCCCGGGGCGCGCCTCCTGAGCTTGTCGCTCTCTCGTGGCTCGTCAGGTCTTCTCCCGAACCTTCTAGGGTCTCTTCTGGCCCAGAAAAATAATCCAATGTGTTTTCTCCATTTGGACTCTGTTTGATATTGATTTCCTGAAAAGCCAAAAACAAGCAAAAAACAGCAACTGGCACTGGGCACTAGGTTAATAGGTTAGTCCCAAAAAATGATATATATAATGGCATATAATTGCATATAAAACATCCAAGATTGATACTCCCTCTGTTCACTTTTATAAGGCCTTGAAGACATTTTAGACAGTGTGTAAAGCAGTCCATTTTCTTATGTCTGAAACGACTTACAAAAGTGAACAGAGGGAGTACTATAATAGCATGGAACAATAAAAAATTATACATATGTTGAAGACGTATTGCTACTTCTTGAGCTTGCGTTGATTTTTCCCTTGAAGAGGAAAGGGTGATGCAGCAAACTAGAGATAGGTATTTCCCTCAGTTAAGAACTAAGGTATCAATCCAGTAGGAGGCACAAGCAAGTCTCCAATCTATGCACCTACACAAACTAACAAACACTTGCACTCAACGTGAAAAAGGGATTGTCAATCCCTTCAAGGTCTCGAACAAGAGTGAGATCTAATAGAGATATGTCCGTGCACAAGTATGGGGTACTAAAGGACCTAAACTTAAAGATGTCGGCGTACGACACCTATGGGATTGCGTGGATCCCTTTACGGTTCGGCAGGGAGAGAGGTATGCACAAAGAGCAGATCTAACGATCAACGCAAGGGGTCACCAACAGTGGCGTTCAGTACATACATGAGGTGTAAAGTAGCTACAGTGTTTACATACTTATCACAAACGATTTAGGACAAATGCATTAAATGCTCCGTTTAGGTGTCCTTACTTTCTTGGGGACGAAAAAAGGGGCCGTCCCATCAGCACCGCTTAAGCTCGCCCACCTCTAGAACCATGCCACGCATCCAGGAGGACAAAACCCAAATGACAGGCTGGTCACTACGCTGGAGCGGTGGTAGTGTGGCGGAACCTTGCTGGGTGCAGATCTTGACGGGTCTTCGTGAGCCCCCCCCCCCCCACAGCAAGCATCTTGCCGGGAGCCAAGCCCTTGGTCTTCTGTCTTCTGATCATTGGCCTGAATACTTCCTTGATGCTCTTGCATTTGCTTCCAGCTGTCCTCCGGCAGACCTCGCCGCCGGTATGGCTACAACTGTCCATGCACAAGTATGGGGGTACTAAAGGACCCAAACTTTAGTACACTGACAGGAACCCCCGGGCCTAGGCCATACACGGGTGCAAGGCGTTGTTGGGCTAGGCCCAAACAGTGCATGGGCACGCGTGGCAGGAGTTAGCTGTTATTATCTTGTTTACCGCGCTTCCCCACAGCGCGTAATAAATGCGCAACGTGGGAACATGTGGAACGACCGCAGTAACAGTGCGCTCACAAAAGCGCATTTACATTGATTAGAAAGGAGGCAGCCCCACGCCTTCCCCATAAAAAGGAATCCGCAGAGGCGCCGCTCATTTACCTCCCATTCTTTCCAATCTGGAAACCGCCGCCGTCTTCTTCCTCAAACTCAAAGCAGAACCTCTCTCATCCATCCGCCGCCTCCACATCCTCATCGTCCTCGGTATCTGCCTCCACATCTGCCATGCCACCCAAAGCAAGCAAGGGTAAAGAGGTGAAAGCCGTCGAGGAGAGCGAGTTGGTGAAGATGCGGAAGGAACACGTCGTCTTCGCCCCGACGCTCGATGCGAGCGCTCTGAAGGACCGGTACCTGTGCATGTGGGGGAGGGAGACAAAAGCTCACCCCGCCACTCGCGTGAATCCTGCTTCCTCCAAGGGCGGCCCTGATAAATTCCTTTTCTTTGTTGCATACTTTTACTGCGGCCTCTGCCCTCCGTTTTCTGATTTCTTCAATGACATCATGTACACATACGGCTTCCGTCTCTTGGATTTCACGCCGAATGTCGTGACATGTATGTCAGTATTTGCCCATCTCTATGAAAACATTGCCGGAATAATCCCTAGCACAACCCTCTTTCACCATTATTTCGTTCCTCGGATCGAGAAAGGAGAGGCCCTTTCCGGTTCTATCAGCTAGATTCCAAGGGCCTAGAATAAGGAGATATACCCAGAAGGGCTCTACCGTAGCAAGTGGGAAGAATGGCGGGGCGAGTGGTACTGGATTAAGGAGGAGGATTTCCAGCCTTTCTGTCTGCCCCGATAAACGAAAGTGGTCCGCAGCAATAACTGGAGTTCCCTCGATCCTCAAGATGAGAAGCTCACAATTGCAATTACCAGAATCCACCATCTCAAGGCTGCCGGGCTGACAATAGAAATGGTTGGCGCTGATTTCCTTTGCCGCCGCATCGCCCCTCTGCATAACAAAGGGAGACCAGCCTGGGATTTTTGGAATGCGGCAGATATCATGAGGCTGCGTCCAGGTTTGAACAACAACTTGACGGTTATGCAGCACACAGCTCTCTGCTACAAACTGTTTAGGCTCGACGGGAAATATAAGTTGCCGGTGAGCATAATTCCTCTGTGCAACAACTCTGCTCTAACCTCAGCCATCGCCATGATGCCGGTGTGCAATGCTCATAGCCTTGACGGAACTTGGGTCGAGCCATCTGCAAAGCGCGCACAAGAGTTCTTCGACAATCTATCGGAGAGAGCCATCCGGGAAGAAACAAACCTTATCCGCCCCACCACTGATGAAGAAGTGGCGTACATTGCCAGCAGGGCGGAAGAGGCGAATCTTGCCGCGGAGGCCGGCAGCGTTGGCTTCACGAAAGAGGAAGGCAGTGAAGCAGAAGTGATGTCTGAAGAAAATCTTGCCGGGCAGGATGAGACTGCCGGGGAATAGAGCGACACGGCTGCCGGGGGCCCTTCTGTCCAGGACACAACTGAGGAACAGTTGCACGAGGAGCCCCCAGCTCCAGGGAAGAAGAAACGCGTTCTTCGAAAAGCTGCCTCTGGCGTCCCAGCAAATCAACCCTCCTCAAGCGGTGAGGTTCCCGGCAAGAAGGCGGCCGGCGAGACTGCACAGTGGCAAGATGCTCAACAGCAGCCCACTCGACGTACGAGACGCACAGCCGCGGCAACAAGTGGAACGGTGGGGGCGTCTCATATGACAGCGCTGACAGCCGGAGCAACAGGGGCACATCGACCCGTCGCCTTTGTCACAGCCAAGCGACCCAGGACCCCTTCTCCGCCCCCTCACACGGACACTGAAGTGGAGGTCAACTTCGACCTTTCTGCTTTTAGCCCGGAAAGAGAAGAGTAAGGGTCTTGTCGTATCTCTTAATTTCTGAGTTTCTGATTTTACTTAACTCATCGATCTTGCGTTGACCTGTCTCCGCAGTGATACGGAAACTTTAGCGCAAAGGATGGCGCAGAGGGCAAAGACTTCAACGGGCGACGAGCCCCCGGCAAGCACCGTAGGTGCGCCAGAGCTCATCATTGTCAGCCCGGAGTCCAGTCCTCAACGCAGCCCCCAACCCAGCCCCCAGCGTGAGTCCAGTACTCATTTTCCACCGACGGGTGTTGAGGTGTTTTATTTTTTTTACTGACATCACCGGGCTTGCAGGAGTAGAACGGCAACAGGAAGAGCCATCGGAGGCCATCCCTGACATGCCGCCTCCCTCAACCACGCCGCCCAGAAATGAACCTCTGGCAAGGGCTTCCATCGGCGAGCCCATCCGTGTTGAAGAGGAGCCGGTAAGTACAGGCACCGGCAGTCCTACATCGGCAACTAATGTTGCCGGGAAAGGAGAAACCACCTCTCAACGGCTCGACACAGGTAAAGCACTTGCCTCTGAGTATCTGTCATTCTTTCTGTATCTTTATCTTCATGAACTTCAACCTCGGTCTCATCTTGTTCCTTTCCCTGGTCTTCAGATCTTCCCTTAATGGAACAAATGGATGTTGATATTGTTATCGAAGAGACCGCCAAGGATGCTGCCGCCGAGGCTGACAAGATCGCTGCTGACGAAGCCGCCAAGGACGCACAGGAAGAAGTTGCCAAAAGGTCTGCTGAGCGGGCCGGCAAGGAGACCGGTGACCATACTGATAGCATTCCTGCCACAGGAGCGCCTGGCGCTACACCGGTCACAGAGCCCCCAGTTGCCGGCGAGGCGGTTGTCGTGGATCAACCGTCAACATCCGAGGCCCCTCCGTCAAGCAGATACCTTAAGGCTGACGACAACCTATTCGTTAGCATACCAGGGACGGCAAGCACTGGGGTGCCAACTGAAGGGGAAATTTTTTATGAAGATGTCATCACCTCTGCCGGACTCAAAATTGTTGATGAGCCATGTGCCAGCAGCAGCGGGTCCAAGGAAGAACAACTCCTCCAAGCCATGAGTAACAACTTTCAGAAGCTCCAGGCCCTTCACCGCGCCCGAAAAGAGAAACTGGACTCCAGGGCAGCAGTTGTTGAAGCAGCAGAGGCAGATTTTGAGAAGCGCGTCGAGCAAACGCAAGTCTGGTACACCTTGGCCTTCCAGGAGCTGATGACTGGCCGGGAACAACTGAGCCAGAGTTGGAACGAGTTCCTCTTGAAGCAATCTGACGCTGAGAAGGCACAGGAAGAGGCCGCGCAGTGGGCCGCTGCAGAGGAAGCTCGCTTAACACAACTCCGTGTCGGGCTTGACACTCAGGAAGAAGACCTTGCCGCTCGCGAGAAGGCACTTGCTGCCAAGCTCCGCGGCAAGGACGAGGAGATCGAAAAACTTGTCGCACAGCGGACCCAGGAGCTGGAGCAGAAACACAAGGAGACGCTCGAAGCTCTGACTATAGATCACGCCGGCAAGTTAAAGGAAGCCATCAAAGCTGTTGAAGCTGTAGAGGCTGCCAAGAACAAGCTGGATGATAGAGTAAAGGGGCTAGAGGCGGACCTCGAGGAACATGGCAAGGAGCTCTCGACGCTCAAAGCTGACAGAGAGAAGACTCTCTACAGCTTGGCGGAGATGCAAACCTCTATGTCCGACAAGATCAAAGAGCTCACCTCAGCCAAAGAATCAATCGCTGACCTGACTCTGAAGCTGACCACGCTGGAGAAGTCCCTGGAGGACGGCAAGACTCACGAGAAGGCTTTGATCAAAAACCTTCAGAATGAGAAGGACCTGCTCGAGAGTGTCGCCGCCTCTTACAATGACTTTGAGAAAGGCGTGAAGATCTGGACTGAGTGCCTTGTCGATGTCGTGGAGAAGCTTGAAGCAGAGCTGTCCAGCATGGGCCTGCAGAACTTCAACGGCAAGCCCGCCAAGTGACGAGCTGGGGTCTTCTCCGGCAAAGTCTGGTGCCGACAAGACAGGATATGTAGAGTTGAATGAAGCAGCACAGAGGAAGAGGATGGTGCAGCGCCCAGTTTATTTTGTCAGTTCCCTTTTGCAAGGGGCTAGGTCAAGATATTCTGGCGTGCAGAAATTGCTCTTCGGCCTCCTTATGGCCTCGAGGAAGTTGCGCCATTATTTCCAAGCGCATGAGATTACCGTCGTCACTCGCTTCCCGTTGTAGCAGATTTTATGAAATCTAGATGCGTCCGGCAGGATTGTGGAGTGGGTGTTGGAATTGTCAAGCTTTGATCTCAAGTTTGAAAGCACTTCAACAATTCAGAGCAGAGCCTTGGCGGAGTTCATTGCAGAATGGACCCCAACACCAGACGAAGAAAGTCAAGAGACAACTCTTCCCAGCAAGGAAACAGATCGAGAATGGATTATGTATTTTGACAGGGCTTTCTCGCTGCAAGGCGCCGGTGCTGGCATGCTGCTTGTCGCGCCCACCGGAGAGCACCTCAAATATGTAATTCAGATGCACTTTCCCCAGGAGAGATCAACAAACAATACTGCAGAATACGAAGGGTAGCTTGCCGGTCTAAGGATCAAGCGGATCTTGGAATTAAGAAGCTCATCGTTAGAGGTGATTCACAGCTTGTCATCAAGCAGGTGAACAAAGATTATCAGAGCCCGTTGATGGAAGCATATGTAGATGAAGTGAGGAAATTGGAGGAGCGCTTTGACGGTCTGCAGACAGAGCATGTTCCTCGAGCGGAGAACGACATTGCTGACGACCTGTCAAAGCATGCTGCCCTTAAGTTACCTGTGGAACCAGGTACTTTTGTGCTCCGATTGACTCAGTCGTCCGTAACACCATCAGCAAGGCAACATAAGCGACGGAAGTTGAGTTCCGGCCAGTACTTTCCGACAGAACTCCCAGAAGCTGCCGGGAACAACGACAAGCTTGTCGGCGAGCAATAGGCTCCGGCGAGGCCTCAGGTCCTTGCCGTCGAGACAAACGCTCCCACGGCAGAAGATATGCCTTTAGTCCTTGTTGTCGAGCCTCAGGCTCTGGCATGGGCGCAACACATCGTCCAGTTCCTCCAAATAGGGGAACTCCGCAAAGAGCAGGAAGAAGCGGAGAAAGTAGCCTATCAGTGATAGAGGCAAAGGTGTCCCGATCTTTCGATGAGATGGTAACTATCGATTTGGTGGAGCCGACTTTGACGATCCGACTACAAACGTGCACGACGTTGCGCCTTAGCAATCGCTAAACCAATCTCCTGAGGTTACTGACGATGCTGGAAGCACGATCAGCCTGACCACGAATGTCTATTCCTGCACGCAATCGAAGAACAAGTAAGAATATGATAATGCAATCTGAATATTGCGAATATAGATGAAGTATTGATAATGGTGGGGATCCGAAAGCGGTCTTGGTCTGGTCGTTGGACACAAACGAAGTACACGAAGTTGCAATGGCTAACTTTTAACTAAACAAATCCCCAGGAAAAAGCGACTAGATGGATCTACTTATATAGGAGTAAGGGGTGGCGGCCAACGAGGTTGGAGGACGTCCCAAGGCAGCCTAAAACTAACCCTAGGTCGTACAAGGCTCATGGGCCCAAGTGGAGGTGATGCAACACCTTTGGACTTGTAGTTTGACTCGGATTCTGCTGCAGTGTCAGATTGTTTCATTGATAACTCAATGCTCCGAACGAATTTTAAGGTGAATCTTATTGGGTTGGAAAGAGGACGAAATCTACTTTCCAACAAAAAAAGAATCACCCAATTCGGAGTCTGTATGAAAAAGTTCTTGGCGTTTTGAGTCAGGTATGTCTGTGCAGTCCGAATCTGAATCCAGAACGTGAGAGGACTTTTTGAACAGCACCTAAACTTCTCTTTTTCCCTTATCTTCATATGTGAATTATACAAATGTCCCATACACCTGTAATTAGACATGGCACAAAAGTTTGTGAAGTATTTTTGTCGTGGATGACACAAATAAATTATTGCATAGTTTGCATTAGAAATCACCTCACAAATATACATGTATGCAATATTTTTGGTCGTATCCAAGGTAGTCATGTCCTCATCATCCTCCCCTTCTTGAAAACAAAGCCGTCCTCGGCGTTGCTTAATCTGAAATGTGGCTAACAAAAGAGACAAGGTGTACATGTTGTATATGTATATGTCACCCATTTTTACTTCCTTTGGTTTTTGCACATATGACACATGTATACATGAGTAAATTTCATAGTTCATAAAATATAATAAAGCCAAAATATTATCACAAGATGTAGAAGACATGAAAATATTGCAACTCAGTTTGCACATATAAGTGAAGCTCTTATTCATATCAAAAGATTGACAATGTTCATCATTAAACCATCCCAACATTGGTGAATAAACCTTACTTGCATCAAATTTACATGCTACAACATGCTTAAATAAGCAACCATGCAATAAGTCATTTGACACAGAATCATCACCAATATTAGAGGTCATATCAAAATGATTAAACATTGGTTCTTTTGCATCAACAGTTAATTCAATGGGTGCACTCAAAATTGTTGGTATTTCAGTTGTTTGATCACATGATGCATTCATGACAGTAACACGATTCTCTAAAATATTCAAATCAATAGGTAACTCAACACATGATGTATTCAAGTTAACTAGGCATGCATCATTCTCATGTGAAAGTGGAAAATATGTACCTTTGTCATTACCTCTTATGATCAACTCAGATGATGTAGGCACTCTCGGTGGTGATGTGTCACATGGTGGAGATGATGTAGTCATTGCAACAACGGATGTGGTTGTCATAGTACGCCTAGTAGTTGAAGAAACATCTGTATCAACACTTGAAATGTGCACCTTGCGCTTGTTCTCCTCGCGGGCAACATGTCGTTTTATTCTCTGTTCAGCTTTGCAAGCAAGACTAAACAAACGGTTCATAGGATAACACTCTTCATGAATTAGTATCTCCTGAATATCACTGTTTAATCCTCCCCAAAATCTATCCATAAAATCTTCTTCACTTTCTTCTAAAAATGAGTGCAACAAGGTAGTTTGTAAATCATCATAATATTTTGTTACGGTGTCACTACCTTGTTTTAAATGTTGTAGTTTTTTAATCATGCCACGAGTATAATGAACATCTATGAATCTATCCCTCATGACATGTTTTAAACCATCCCAAGTAGTAGGTATATAATCAGGGTTTAACCGACAGTATTCACTCCACCAAACTAAAGCAAAGCTACTGAAAGTACTAACCGCAGCTTGAAATTTTCCACGCTCATCAAAATTATGGGAAGCAAATACAGCATTAATTTCGTACTCCCATTCAATATATAAACCAGGCCTAAAATGACCAGTAAATTGTGGCATGGAAACATTAACCTGATTATGTGCATTCTGATGTTGTTTCTCCTCTTGTGACGGTTGTTGTATTTTCTTAGGTGATGGCAAATCTCCCACGATCGATGAAGCCCAAGAACTAACAACTCCGGAACCTGCCATAGTTAGTAGAAAACAAGAAACAAAATCCGAGAATAATGTTCCTCTGAACTACTAGGATGTGGTGGTAAAACGCTCATAGTATAGCAAATATCAATATCTTACAAGTTCTTACCATACAGCAGGTGGTGACAAGCAACCAGCGGTGTCAAATAACTCCGAAGATTGAGTAAAGCGATTGCCAGGGGAACGTATATGTACACAGTGTAGAAATATGTGGAGCTGGGTTGGCTATATATGGTAGCAAAAGATTAGCAATAATCAATTCAGAGATGCAATGTTGAATAAACGCTCAACGACGGTACTGTGCTGGTCCTAGGCTAGACCGGACTAGAGACGCGAGCCTAGAACACTAATGAGGTCATGGCGTAGCACAACTAGCGTCAATAAAGGATATGAAGTAGCCCTGAACAGTAAGATAAAAGTGAATACCACAATAGCAGTAAAGATAATGATGTGAAATAACTGCCAAGCAGGATATACCAACAACTTTCCCTCCAACTTTCCTCTGGAAAAGTTTTTGCCAATTTTCTGATATTTTTTGTCAAAATGGCACTGACTCAAGCTTTCAAATGCAAAAATAATCACTCAATTCCGAGTTGATATGAGGAGTCAAAAAATTCTAAAACTGGCCTGAAAAACTAGAACAAGTTGTGTTCACGAACTTCGGAGGGCAAAAAGACCTATTTAGAAGCCGATTTTTAGGTATCAAATATTGAACAAGCTTCTGCAACTATTTAGATGCGGCTCGTCGCTAGCTTTAATTTGAGTACTCACAGAGCCAAAACAGACTTCGTATGAGGAAGATACGCCTATTTTACTGAACAGTATGCAAAACAGATTCGAATCCGAATTCAGGTACGAAAGTGAGTCTAGATAGATCCGAATTTTGTGTTTGTTTTTTCTTCTCTCTTTTTTCTCTCACTTTTTTTCTCTCTTTTTTCTGACTTTTTTTTCTCTCTTTCCAAAACAAACTAGATAAGATGCAGATTGGATCAAGCGAAGATATGAACGGCGTCAGCTATGATTATGACAATGAACGGTGGGTAGCACGTGGTGGAAATTGATGGATGGGAGGTGGTGGATAGCGGAAGGGATAATAATGCAGCGGCGGCGTGACTAATGTGAACAGAACTCGAAACTCTAAACGAACTAGACACTAAGACCAGCAACTCGACACGACGATGCAACCGATAATTCAACTATGCAAGCACTGAAAAGAAAATTGCGAAGGCTCAGACTGGCTTGGACAACGGATGAATAGATCTAACTTTTTTTTTGTGGTTTTTTCTTGGACAATAGGTAAGAAAATAAATCTAATCTAGGGAAAACTGGAAATTCTCACCGAGCAACCTGAAAACTGATACCACCTGATAGAGGCAAAGGTGTCCCGATCTTTCGATGAGATGGTAACTATCGATTTGGTGGAGCCGACTTTGACGATCCGACTACAAACGTGCACGACGTTGCGCCTTAGCAATCGCTAAACCAATCTCCTGAGGTTACTGACGATGCTGGAAGCACAATCAGCCTGACCACGAATGTCTATTCCTGCACGCAATCGAAGAACAAGTAAGAATATGATAATGCAATCTGAATATTGCGAATATAGATGAAGTATTGATAATGGTGGGGATCCGAAAGCGGTCTTGGTCTGGTCGTTGGACACAAATGAAGTACACGAAGTTGCAATGGCTAACTTTTAACTAAACAAATCCCCAGGAAAAAGCGACTAGATGGATCTACTTATATAGGAGTAAGGGGTGGCGGCCAAGGAGGTGGGAGGACGTCCCAAGGCAGCCTAAAACTAACCCTAGGTCGTACAAGGCTCATGGGCCCAAGTGGAGGTGATGCAACACCTTTGGACTTGTAGTTTGACTCGGATTCTGCTGCAGCGTCAGATTGTTTCATTGATAACTAACGCTCCAGATGAATTTTAAGGTGAATCCTATTGGGTTGGAAAGAGCACGAAATCTACTTTCCAACAAAAAAAGAATCACCCAATTCGGAGTCCGTATGAAAAAGTTCTTGGCGTTTTGAGTCAGGTATGTCTGTGCAGTCCGAATCTGAATCCAGAACGTGAGAGACTTGGACTCTATCTTCTCTTGGCCCAAAAGTGACGTGAGAGGACTTTTTGAACAGCACCTAAACTTCTCTTTTTCCCTTATCTTCATATGTGAATTGTACAAATATCCCATACACCTGCAATTAGACATGGCACAAAAGTTTGTGAAGTATTTTTGTCGTGGATGACACAAATAAATTATTGCATAGTTTGCATTAGAAATCACCTCACAAATATACATGTATGCAATATTTTTGGTCGTATCCAAGGTAGTCATGTCCTCATCAGTCGGTCTAGTATGTACCAGTTCGTGGATGACGTCCTGTACAGAAAAAGTCCGAACGGCGTGAAATTGAATTGTATTCCTCGGGAAGATGGACTGGAGCTGTTGGCAGAGATACATGGAGGCATATGTGGCTCCCACATAGGTTAATGGGCTATTGTTGGGAAGGCATCCTGGCAAGGTTTCTTTTGGCCCACTGCCCTCCAGGATGCAGCTGCACTAGTAACCAAGTGTGAAGCGTGCCAGTTCCATTCGAAGAAATTGCATCAGCCAGCTCAGGCTCTTCAGACAATCCCTCTTTCCTGGCCATTTTCGGTCTGGGGCTCGACATATTGGGCCCTTTTCCCCGTGCTACCGGGGGCTTTGAGTACTTGTACGTCGCAGTCGACAAGTTCACAAAATGGCCGGAAGTGGAAGCAGTGAGAAAGGTGACAGCACAATTAGCCGTCAAGTTCTTCAAGGGACTAGTTTGCGGTTTTGGTGTGCCAAAAAGGATTATCACCGACAACGGCACACAGTTCACGAGCCACACCTTCATGCAATACGTCCAAGACCTTGGCAGCAAAATCTGTTTTGATTCTGTTGCTCATCCGAGAAGCAATGGCCAAGCAGAAAGGGCAAATGCTGAAGTGTTGCGAGGGCTCAAGACAAGGACTTTTGACAAGCTGAAAAAGTGTAGAAGACGCTGGATTGATGAGTTGCCGGCGGTTCTTTGGTCAATCAGAACGACACCAAATCGAGCCACTGGCTAGACACACCCTTCTCCCTAGCGCATGGGGCAGAAGCAGTTCTCCCCACGGAACTCATATACGGGTCACCTCGAGTGCTCGCTTATGATGAGCTTGAGCAAGAGCAGTTGCGGCAAGATGACACCACGCTCCTTGAGGAAGATCATCTTCGAGCTGCTGTGCGAGCTGCACGCTACCAGCAAGCCTTGCGCCGCTACCATAGCCGCAAGGTTCACGCCCGAAGTCTTGAGGAAGGTGACCTTGTTCTTCGGCGCGTTCAGTCGGCCAAGAATTCCAACAAGTTGACGCCGAAGTGGGAAGGCCCTTATCGGGTAGTACGAGTCACCAGGCCTGGTGCTGTCCGCCTGGAGACCGAGGATGGCATTCGAGTGAGCAATTCCTGGAATATCGAACATCTTCGTAAGTTCTATCCATAAGGCGCGGTTGCCGGGGTGGTTGTCGGGTCCCCCGGCAACCTCCTTTTGTGCAAGTCTTGCCGGCAAGGCATGTAATCCTTTGTACAAAGCCACGCACAGACCCTGTGCATAGTTGAATAAACTTAAGTGTTTTACAATTCCTGTCAATTTTCATGTTAATCTATATGCACATTTGTCTGAGATATTGTATTACACTTGCTTCCAGTAAGCGCTAACGAACCGCCAAGATTCCATATCCTTGTTTTCTCGTCTTTCTTTTTCTCAAAGGATAGAAGGCTCCTTCGCGCGCAACTTTGTTGGGGGGGAGTGATGGTATGGATACCAACAAGCGACGTTCAAGGTTGACATCTTGCCGGAAGGAATACAACAATAAAAAGCTAAGTTGCAGGACTTTGAGTAAATTTCTTTTACTATTAAGGTTATTTTCCTTGAACATTTTTTTTGCCTTTGTATGGAAAACCTACACGCGAAGGAACCTTGTCGTGATCGGTTGCGCCTTTACTCTGTTTCGAGTCCGCTCAACAGTTTAGGTGGCTGCACTGAAAACGTCAAGATACCTTGCCGGTAGCGACACCTCCAGCAGGCTGCTAAAGACCCGCATCTAGCGCTCGTGGTAGGATGCACGCGCCGGCAAGTTTCCAATAAGCGTAGGGCACGTTCCATACAGAAAGAAATCCGACAAGGGAAATAGCATGCATTCGTCCAAAGCACAGCAGATTATATTACAGTAATAGTTCGGGTGATCCTAACTTAAGATGAAACTGTCTTTTACATGGAATGGTGGCGATAAGGGGAAGCAAAGCGGCTAGTCTCTGTGCTGGCCCTCGACCCTCTTGACTTGGAGGTTCTTCGAGGGCGTCGTCGATGCCTTGAAGCTGCTCCATTCTGAGCGAGCAACCCATCTAGCCAACGAATCCCGCAAACTCTGCCGGGCTGTCCTCCTCAAGGTACTTGTCAAGGTGGTGCACAGGAACCCCGGCATCAACCTTACCAACGTCCTTGATCGCCTGCCGAAGAACATCGACCTCAAAGCACTCGAAGAACTTGTCGCGCCCATCGTTGACAAGGTGGTGGAGGGGCCTCGAATGTTGACAGTTGATCCTCGACAACCGCCTCGCCGGCAACTGGGGGCTCTGTGATCGGTGTAGCGCCAGGCGCTCCTGTGGCAGGAATGCTATCAGTATGGTCACCAGTCTCATTGCCGGTCCCCTCAGCAGACCTTTTGGCAGCTTCTTCCTGTGCGTCCTTGGCGGCTTCGTCAGCAGCGATCTTGTTGGCCTCGGCGGCAGCATCCTTGGCGGTCTCTTCAATAACAATATCAACATCCACTTGCTCCATTAAGGGAAGATCTGAAGACCAGGGAAAGGAACAAGATGAGACCGAGGTTGAAATTCATGAAGATAAAGATACAGAAAGAATGATAGATACTCAGAGGCAAGTGGTTTACCTGTGTCGATCCGTTGAGAGGTGGTTTCTCCTTTCCCGGCAACATTAGTTGCCGATGTAGGACTGCCGGTGCCCATACTTGCCGGCTCCTCCTCAACACGGGTGGGCTCGCCGGTGGAAGCCCTTGCCGGAGGTTCATTTCTAGGTGGCATGGTTGACGGAGGCGGCATGTCAGGGACGGCCTCCGATGGCTCTTCCTGTTGCCGTTCTTCTCCTGCAAGCCCGGTGATGTCAGTAACAAAAATAAAACACCTCAACACCCGCCGGTGGAAAATGAGTACTGGACTCACGCTGGGGGCTGGGTTGGGGGCTGCGTTGAGGACTGGACTCCGGGCTGACAATGATCAGCTCTGGCGCACCTACGGTGCTTGTCGGGGGCTCGTCACCCGTTGAAGTCTTTGCCCTCTTCGCCATCATTTGCGCTAAAGTTTCCGTATCACTGCGGAGACAGGTCAAAGCAAGATAGATGAGTTAAGTTAAATCAGAAACTCAGAAATTAAGAGATACGACAAGACCCCTACTCTTCTCTTTCCGGGCTAAAAGCAAAAAGGTCGAAGTCCACCTCCACTTCAGTGTCCGTGTGAGGGGGCGGAGAAGGGGTCCTGGGTCGCTTGGCTGTGACAAAGGCGGCGGGTCGATGTGCCCCTGTTGCTCCGACTGTCGGCGCTGTCATATGAGACGCCCCCACCGTTCCACTTGTTGCCGCGGCTGTGCGTCTCGTACGTCGAGTGGGCTGCTGTTGAGCATCTTGCCACTATGCAGTCTCGCCGGCCGCCTTCTTGCCGGGAACCTCACCGCTTGAGGAGGGTTGATTTGCTGGGACGCCAGAGGCAGCTTTTCGAAGAACGCGTTTCTTCTTCCCTGGAGCTGGGGGCTCCTCGTGCAACTGTTCCTCAGTTGTGTCCTGGACAGAAGGGCCCCCGGCAGCCGTGTCGCTCTATTCCCCGGCAGTCTCATCCTGCCCGGCAAGATTTTCTTCAGACATCACTTCTGCTTCACTGCCTTCCTCTTCCGTGAAGCCAACGCTGCCGGCCTTCGCAGCAAGATTCGCCTCTTCCGCCCTGCTAGCAATGTACGCCACTTCTTCATCAGTGGTGGGGTGGATAAGGTTTGTTTCTTCCCGGATGGCTCTCTCCGACATATTGTCGAAGAACTCTTGTGCGCGCTCTGCAGTGGCTCGACCCAAGTTCCATCAAGGCTGTGAGCATTGCACACTGGCATCATGGCGATGATTGAGGTCAGAGCAAAGTTGTTGCACAGAGGAATTATGCTCGCCGACAACTTATATTTCCCGTCGGGCCTAAACAGTTTGTGGCAGAGAGCTGTGTGCTGCATAACCGTCAAGTTGTTGTTTAAACCTGGACGAAGCCTCATGATATCTGCCGCATTCCGAAAATCCCAGGCTGGTCTCCCTTTGTTATGCAGAGGGGTGATGCGGCGGCGAAGGAAATCAGCGCCAACCATTTCTATTGTCAGCCCGGCAGCCTTGAGATGGTGGATTCTGGTAATTGCAATTGTGAGCTTCTCATCTTGAGGATCGAGGGAACTCCAGTTATTGTCGCGGACCACTTTCGTTTGTCGGGGCAGACAGAAAGGCTGGAAATCCTCCTCCTTAATCCAGCACCACTCGCCCCGCCATTCTTCCCACTTGCTACGGTAGAGCCCTTCTGGGTATATCTCCTTATTGTAGGCCCTTGGAATCCAGCTGATAGAACCGGAAAGGGCCTCTCCTTTCTCGACCTGACTCTGAAGCTGACCACGCTGGAGAAGTCCCTGGAGGACGGCAAGACTCGCGAGAAGGCTTTGATCAAAAACCTTCGGAATGAGAAGGACCTGCTCGAGAGCGCCGCCGCCCTTTACAATGACTTTGAGAAAGGCGTGAAGATCTGGACCGAGCTCCTTGTCGACGTCGTGAAGAAGCTTGAAGCAGAGCTGTCCAGCATGGACCTGTGGAACTTCAACTACTCCTCCGACGATAGGGTGTCGCCGAGTGCCAAGCTGACCATGTTCTTTGAGGGCGTCGTCGATGCCTTGAAGCTGCTCCATTCTGAGCATGCAACCCATCTAGCCAACGAATCCCGCAAACTCTGCCGGGTCGTCCTCCTCAAGGTACTCGTCAAGGTGGTGCACAGGAACCTCGGCATCAACCTTACCAACGTCCTTGATTGCCTACCGACGAACATCGACCTCAAAGCACTCGAAGAACTTGTCGCGCCCATCGTCGACAAGGTGGACCAAGTCAAGAGGGTCGAGGACCAGCGCAGGGACTAGCCGCTTCGCTTCCCCTTATCGCCACCATTCCATGTAAAAGACAGTTTCATCTTAAGTTAGGATCACGGCAACTATTAATGTAATATAATCTGCTGTGCTTTGGACGAATGCATGCTATTTCGCTTGTCGGATTTCTTTCTGTATGGAACGTGCCCTACGCTTATTGGAAACTTGCCGGCGCGTGCGTCCTACCGTGAGCGCTAGATGCGGGTCTTTAGCAGCCTGCTGAGGTGTCGCTACCGGCAAGGTATCTTGACGTTTTCAATGCAACCACCTAAACTGTTGAGCGGACTCGAAACAGAGTAAGGGCAAAGGAATTGGCGTTCCTCCGGCGATAGGGTGTCTCTGAGTGCCAAGCTGACCATGTTCTTTGAGGGCGTCATTGATGCCTTGAAGCTGCTCCATTTTGAGCGAGCAACCCATCTGGCCAACGAATCCCGCAAACTCTGTCGGGCTGTCCTCCTCAAGGTACTCGTCAAGGTGGTGCACAGGAACCCTAGAATCAACCTTACCAACGTCCTTGATCGCCTGCCGAAGAACGTCGACCTCAAAGCACTCGAAGAACATGTCGTGCCCATCGTCGACAAGGTGGACCAAGTCAAGAGGGTCGAGGGCCAGCGCAGGGACTAGCCGCTTCGCTTCCCCTTATCGCCACCATTCCATGTAAAAGACAGTTTCATCTTAAGTTAGCATCACGGCTGTCGGATTTCAGGTTCCGCAAACCCTTGAGAGGTTCAAACTCTGGGGTGCGTGCAAAGAACTCGTCCTCCCCAGTCTACCTACTTGCTAATCTCACAGCCTAGCTCGACGAACTGTAAGGAAAAGAGACACAGCAGTTTACCCAGGTTCGGGCCACCTTGTGGTGTAAAACCCTACTCCTGCTTTGTGATGGATTGGCCTCGAGGGGCTGAGGATGAACTAGTACAGTGGCCAACAGCCTCCGGAGGAGAGGTGTTCTTGAGCTCGAGTGAGCTGGTGGAGTGGGGGTCCGATGTGTCCTCCTTCTCTACGGTGGTGGCTAAGTCTTATTTATAGTGGCCTTGGTCCTCTTCCCAAATGAAAGGCGGGAAGGGATCCCACAACGGCCAAATTCGAAGGGAGAGAACTAGTACATGCTATCCTGACAAAAGTAGTCTTCGCCTACGAAAGCCTCTGGTTGTGACGCCGTGGTGGGCTCGGTGATGACCTCCATCCTGCCGTCCTGGCGGTCTTGGTCTTGTTGCACGGGAATGGAAACCTTTGGCTGATTCCTCGGGACTCCGCGCCTGCGCTTGCCTCTTTAGCACCGAAGAGGAAACTGGTACTCTGCGCCCGCTGGCGCCCGCCTGGCCTTGGTCGTCATGGCTCACGTCATTCGGACCTCACGAGGTGAGGCTTGCATAGAGATCTCCACTCCTCGGGAGCCAGCCTAAGGAGGCCACTCCTCGTGGAGGTCTTGGTGTCGTCCGCCTCGCGAGGCTTGGCCCCTCGTGAGGGTCTTGAGTTGTTGTTGCTGAAGCTGGGCCATACCAGGCCGTCGATGGAGCCATGCCGTGGGCCGCAGGCAGGCAAGTCTGGGTACCCCCATTCCCAGAACGCCGACAGTAGCCCCCGGGCCCAAGGCGCGCTCGAACTTGGCTTCGAGGCGAAGCCAAGGGGCAAGTGCGGAGTGCCGCGGGCCCTAACCGCCTGCGGCCTTGGTCGACACGTGGCGATTGATGGGACGTGGGCGTCTCCGCTTCCCCACTCTGCCTCAGCAACCGTTTGACTTGACGAGACTCTGCTGCATGCAGAGAAAAACCATCATCGCGCGGGATCGTGGAGGCCGGCGGTTAGCCTCCCTCCGGCTATAAATGAGGGGAGGGGCAGAGTCCCCCTCACTCATCTCCATCTTCTCGCTGCTCGCTCCTTCTTCTTCTTCTTTGTCTCGCCGTCTTGCAGTAGCATCCATGGCGCCGATCAGGAGATTCTCTTCAGCGGAGAAGGGAAAAACCCCTCGGGAGGAGCTGGGGCCACTTCCGCTGAAGAAGAGGCTCGGCCGCCCTTACGACGCCGGTGAAGGGCAAGAGGTGACGCGGCCTTGGTACGAGCGGCCTCCGCCTGGCTTCCCGCTTCCTCTGTACGCCCGCGCGCAGGATTCCGGACAGAGCGGCAATGCCCAGCGCCGCTCGGGCCGGGGTCTCGGTGGACTGACCGAGGCTGCACGGCCAGCAGGCCGGCGAACCCATGGCGAGGGGACCTCGCGCGAGTTCGTGGTGTGGGCGGCAATGCCGCTGCGCACGTGGATCCGGCTCCCGAGGTTCTTTGCTGAGGAGATGCCGCCGAGGGGGCCACTTGAGCTGTGGCTACAGGACGCCGGGTGCTGCGGCCTAGCCACGGGGGCAGAGGTCAAGGTCGTCCCCCCGGGCGACATCTTCATGACCCGAGGATGGGGCGAGGTCGCCCGCGCCTGCCGTCCAGAGGGGGCCCTCGCCATCCACTTCGAGTACGATGGCGCCTCTATGTTGTTCTTCAAGATCTTCGATGAGGAGGGCCAGCGTCTGGAGTGCTGCCCCGGGGGAAGCAGTCTGTGTGGCGTGGCCACAGACATCGAGCCCGCCTCCGGCCTCGCCAGCAGCTCTTCCAGCAGCAGCGACGACTCCTGGGAATCTAGCGACTCTCCCGAGCCCAGCGATTCTCCGGAGTCCAGTGACGACAGCTACGTGCCGCTGAGCTCTCACCGTGCCCGGAGCGCGGCAGCGGCGTCCGCTCGGCGTCGTCGGTGATGCCCAGCAGCCGGGGTCCCTTGACGTTTCCTTCTTTTGTTTCCCTGCGCGGAATTGTGACAAACCCCGTGGGGGTATGTAAAAAACTGTAATGCTTTTGCTCCAATGTTTATTATTCCTAGTATGATGTTGCAGCCGCGCATCTTGCTTCGGCATGGTTTCCCCTTTTCGTTCTCGCGGTAGCTTAGTGCTCTACGCCGGCAGGTCCCAGTCCCCAGGCAGGCTTCAGCCGTCGCTGGTATGCCAGGTCGCGATGCCGTGGTCAAGGCCAGGAGGTGAGCGGCCCGAGGTCCGGTAAGAGCTCCTGAGGCGCGATGCTCAAGAGGTCCCCTTTGGCATGCAAGCAGCTCCCTGGAGGCCGAAAAGGGAAGGGGCATTGCTGAAGCGAGATTGCGAGAATCAAAATACTGGACGATGAGGTTCACTCTGATATGCATGGGTGACTTATCTTAGTAGGCCTGAAGTGATTCCTTTGCGCAGCGCCTGATTGTGCCTTGGCAGTGATGCTTCCAGGTAGGGCTCACACCGACCTCCCCTTCTCCCCGCTCATCTAGGTGCTCTACGTCCTCTGGTCCCGACCCTCGAGCAAGGCTCAGCCGCCGCTGGTATGCCAGGTCACGATGCCGTGGTCAAGGCCAGGGGTTGAGGGCTGGAGAGTCAGTAAGAGCTCCTGAGGCGCGATGCTCAGGAGCCCCCCCCCCCCTTTATCGTGCAAGCGAATTACATGAAAAAGGGACGGCCGGCGGGGCCACCTGTGGCTAAACTCCATGGATTCCTGCGGGTTAGTCCGAGAGGAGAGTATAACTCATAATCGTGATTGCTGTCCTGCCGCTGATCTTTTCGCAAGAAAATGAAGGCACTGAGGATCTGGTGAGGTGACGTGCGCGGGGCAGGCCGCGAGCCAGAGCTCGATCTCTCAGATTTGTCAGCGTTGCAGGGACGGACCCGAGCACAAGAGCCGTGCCAGCATGTGTAGCCCCCGTTGCGGAATGAGCAAGAGGCTGGTCAGCAATGCGGGAGGCCGCAGAGGCGATAGAACACCAGGCAAGTAGGTGATAACATAAATCAACCCATAGGTAAGGTAGAGCTAGTTCTGATAGATGCAAAACGATACATGCCGCAGGGACGGACCCACGCGGCTCGGGGATAATGCAGCCCGAGGGGCGCCCCCAACTGAACAAACTAGAAAATGTCACCTGGCACCATTGCTGAAGAGATGTTGGAGTAGCTGAAGACGCGTGCCGCAGAAGTCGCTCCTCATGAGCCGCCCAGGCCCTGAGCCTCAGGAGGCTCTGGGGGCCCGGGAGGCTCGCGAGGATCCATCTCCTCCTCTGATAGGATCACCTAGCTTCTGGCCTCATGAGCCTCCAGGACGCCCCGCATGTGGCGCTAGAGTGCGGCAGCTGCGCTCGACAAGCCCAAAGGCATGCGAACATAGCTGTGAGGGGGACCCTCGCACCGGCCAGCGTGGGACGGCCAGAGGCGCTCCTGAGATGCGGCCCTGTTGAGCCCTGGGATGTTGACGCAGACGCACAGCTCCCTGTCCTCGCCGGGAAAAGGAGCCGCGCCGGGTGGTGGGCGATGGTCGCCTCGCATAGCTCTTGCCTCCTGAAGCTCCTTGATTGCCTTGGTGATGAACTCATGAGCACCTGGCACCTCACGCCTTGTACCCTCCTGGCAGAAGCGCACGCTGAAGCACGCCTCTACATGGTGCCTGAGCGCCTCCCTCGTGACGTTGGCCAGGTCAGAGGCCCTCCAGAGGAGAGCCCCCGAGCCCAGCCTGAGAGGGGCGTCGGGCGCGCCTTCCTATGCGAGAGAGGGAGGCACCCCGTCAGTGGGCACAGGGCCTGAGGTGGTGCCGCTGGACACCCCACTCTCCTGAGGTCCTTGGCGGAGCAGCTACTTCTTCTTCTTGGGGACAGCCTCAGGAGGGTAGACGGCGCCTTCATCATCTGGGTTCTCGACCGCCACAGCCTAGTAGGCGCGCTCGAGAGAGCACACCGCATCCTTCTCCTCGCAGGCGACCGTGATGACACCGCAGCTCCCTGGCATCTTGAGGACATTGTAACCATGATGAGTCACCGCCATGAACTTGGCCAGGGCCGGATACCCAAGGATGGCGTTGTATGGAAGGCGAATGTGAGCGACGTCGAAGTCGATGAGCTCGGTGCGGTAGTTGTCGCGCTTGCCGAAGGTGACAGGGAGGCAGATCTGCCCTATCGAGGTGGTGGAGCCGTCGGTCATGCCTGAGAACGGCCTGGTAGGCTGCAGCTGGTCATAGGGCACCTGGAGTCGGTCGACTATCTCGATGGAGAGAACATTGAGCCCCGCACCGCCATCGATGAGAGTCTTGGTGACGAGCATGTTGCTGATGGTAGGTGAGCAGAGCATCGGGAGAGCGCTGGCGGTTGCCGCGCACTTGAGCTGATCAGATGGGCTGAAGGTGATGGTGCACTTGGACCACATGAGCGGACGCGTTGCCTCGAGCTTGGGGAGGGCCGCGTTCACCTCACGGACAAACTGCTTGAAGATGCGATGAGAGGCAGGGGCCTGAGCACCGCCCAGGATGCAGGCGATGGCACGAGGCTCCTGGAAGCCCCCAACCCCCTCGTCCTGGTGGTGGTCATCATTCCTTCTTGGTGGTGGCGGCAGCGAAGGAAGGCCAGCGTTGCCCTGAGGACGGTCCTCATGAGGCTGGTCTCTCTAGGGGCCCTCGCGAGGCTGGCCCTACCAGCGGTTCTCACGATGCTGATCGCGCCATTCTTGGTGGGGGTCACGGCTGTCCCAGCGTCCTCCACCTCGGCCTCCTCCGCGGCCGTAGCCTCGGTCACTGCGCTCGGGGCGTCGACCGAGGCGCCCGTCGCGGATGGCCCTGAGCTCCTGGCAGTCGTTGGTGTTGTGGCTATGCATGTTGTGGAAGATGCGGAATGGGCGGCTGCCCTTGGATGACTCTGGGTGGTCGCAGCCGCGCTTCATCTCTGGTTCGGCCGTGAGCACGGCCGGTCCCTTGCGCTTCACATCCTTGGCTTTGGCCTTCTTGTCTTCTGGGTCAGCCCCTGGGAGCTCCAGGAGAGAGAGGCGACCTTCCTCAGCTCTCACGCACTTGGTTGCCATGTTGAACATCTCCAGAGCCGTGCACAGGTCCTCATGTATGGCGAGCTCCTCCTTCATCTTGACGTCGCGGACGCCATCAGTGAACGCCGAGATGATGGCCTCGTCCGACACCTTGGGGATCTTGAGGCGGACGCTGTTGAAGCGCTGGATGTACTTTTGCAAGGTCTCTCTTGGCTGCTGCTTGATGCGCCGCAGGTCACCCGCAGCCGGTGGACGGTCGCGAGTGCCCTGGAAGTTGGCGACGAAACGCTCTCGCATTTCGTCCCAGGAGGAGATCGATCCCGCGGGCAGGTTCAGGAGCCACGAGCGCGCACCATCCTTGAGGGCCATGGGAAACCAGTTCACCATAACCTTCTCGTCGCTGTTGGCTGCCTCGATGCTCAGCTCGTAGAGCTGTAGGAACTCGGCAGGGTCGGGGATGCCGTCGTAGCGCGGAGGCAGGTCGGGCTTGAACTTCCCCGGCCAGACGACGCTGCGTAGCTCCGGAGTGAATGCGCGGCAACCCGCTGTGGTCACGGGAGCCCGTCGTGGAGGTGGAGCCTGGTCTTGGCGCTCGCGCGCCACCGCTGCAGGCGGCGCGCGGTCTTGACGTGGCAGTGCTGGGAGTGCACGAGCATCTTCTTGCGGCCGCTGCACCACCTGGCAGCTCTCATCTTCACGCGCATGCGCCCTGTGCGACGGGTCGCGCCACGGGGCCTCGCGCTTTGCCCTGAGGGCGACGTCTTGACGGGGAGGTGGAGGAGGTGCTCGGTGGGCTACGTCGCCCGCAGCAGGCGGCGGGTGAGGCAGCTAGCGAGACGGTGCAGGAGAGTCCCCGGCGGCGCTGACAAGCTCGGTGATGCGGTCCAGCTAGTCTTCGTAGAGGTCGTCGATGGGGCGGTAGCGCAGGAGCTCGCGCGCCATGAGCAACACAGCCTGCGCGTTCGCCGGCCCACGACGAGCATGAGACGACGAACCAGCCGGAGTCAGCGACGAGGTGGCGGTGCGCCCATCCCGCCGCACAGAATGGTGCAGCAACGAAGCTTGCTGCTCGTGCCCCGTGGGGCCGGTGGCGGCGTTCACCACTGGAGACGGGGGACGGCGAGGGCAGCTGTCACCCGCAGGCGCTGTCTGAGCGACGCGGGCGGCGAGGGCGGCCCGGCGCTCAGCACGAGCTCGACGAGCGTCAGCCATGGAAGCGGTGGAGCGATGGTGGATCGACCGGCGGAAGAGAGGCTCCGACGCACCCCTAGCTGGCGCGCCAAATGTCGGATTTCGGGTTCCGCAAACCCTTGAGAGGTTCGAACTCTGGGGTGCATGCGAAGAACTCATCCTCCCCAGTCTGCCTACTCGCTAATCTCATAGCCTAGCTCTACGAATTGTAAGGAAAAGAGACACAATAGTTTACCCAGGTTCGGGCCACCTTGCGGTGTAAAACCCTACTCCTGCTTTGTGGTGGATTGGCCTCGAGGGGCTAAGGATGAACTAGTACAATGGCCAACAGCCTCCGGAGGAGAGGTGTTCTTAAGCTCGAGTGAGCTGGTGGAGTGGGGGTCCGATGTGTCCTCCTTCTCTACGGTGGTGGCTAAGTCCTATTTATAGTGGCCTTGGTCCTCTTCCCAAATGAAAGGCGGGAAGGGATCCCACAACGGCCAAATTCGAAGGGAGACAACTAGTACATGCTATCCTGACAAAAGTAGTCTTCGCCTGCGAAAGCCTCTGGTTGTGAGGTGGGCTCGGTGATGACCTTCGTCCTGCCGTCCTGGCGGTCTTGGTCTTGTTGCACGGGAATGGAAACCATTGGCTGATTTGACGGGACTCCACGCCTGCGCTTGCCTCTTTAGCACCGAAGAGGAAACTAGTACTCTGCGCCCGCTGGCGCCCGCCTGGCCTTGGTCGTCATGGCTCATGCCATCCGGACCTCACGAGGTGAGGCTTGCATAGAGATCTCCGCTCCTCGAGAGCCAGCCTGAGGAGGCCGCTCCTCGTGGAGGTCTTGGTGTCGTCCGCCTCGCGAGGCTTGGCCCCTCGTGAGGGTCTTGAGTTGTTGTTGCTGAAGCTGGGCTGTACCAGGCCGTCGATGGAGCAATGGCGTGGGCCGCAGGCAGGCAAGTCTGGGTACCCCCGTTCACAGAACGCTGACAACGGCAACTATTAATGTAATATAATATGTTGTGCTTTGGACGAATGCATGCTATTTCCCTTGTCGGATTTCTTTCTGTATGGAACATGCCCTACGCTTATTGGAAACTTGCCGGCGCGTGTGTCCTTCCA
Organism: Thinopyrum elongatum; assembly: GCA_011799875.1. Taxonomy (NCBI): domain Eukaryota; kingdom Viridiplantae; phylum Streptophyta; class Magnoliopsida; order Poales; family Poaceae; genus Thinopyrum; species Thinopyrum elongatum. The sequence goes on along the minus strand of CM022303.1, from coordinate 385,780,455 downwards.
CGAGCGCTAGATGCGGGTCTTTAGCAGCCTGCTGGAGGTGTCGCTACATGCAAGGTATCTTGACGTTTTTAGTGCAGCCACCTAAACTGTTGAGCGGACGCGAAACAGAGTAAGGGCGCAACCGATCACGACAAGGTTCCTTCGCATGCAGGTTTTCCATACAAAGGCAAAAAAACATTCAAGGAAAATAACCTTAATAGTAAAAGAAATTTACTCAAAGTCCTGCAACTTAGCTTTTTGTTGTTGTATTCCTTCCGGCAAGATGTCAACCTTGAACGTCGCCTGTTGGTATCCATACCATCACTCCCCCCGCCAAAGTTGCGCGCGAAGGAGCCTTCTATCCTTTGAGAAAAAGAAAGAAGAGAAAACAAGGATATGGAACCTTGGCGGTTCGTTAGCGCTTACCGGAAGCAAGTGTAATACAATATCTCAAACAAACATGCATATAGATTAACATGAAAATCGACAGGAATTGTAAAACACTTAAGTTTATTAAACTATGCACAGGGTCTGCGCCTGGCTTTGTACAAAGGATTACATGCCTTGCCGGCAAGACTTGCACAAAAGGTGGTTGCCGGGGGACCCAGCAACCACGCCTTATGGATAGAACTTACGAAGATGTTCGATATTCCAGGAATTGCTCACTGGAATGCCATCCTCGGTCTCCAGGCGGACAGCACCAGGCCTGGTGACTCGTACTACCCGATAAGGGCCTTCCCACTTCGGCGTCAACTTGTTGGAATTCTTGGCCGACTGAACATGCCAAAGAACAAGGTCGCCTTCCTCAAGACTTCGGGCATGAACCTTGCGGCTATGGTAGCGGCGCAAGGCTTGCTGGTAGCGTGCAGCTCGCACAGCAGCCCGAAGACGATCTTCCTCAAGGAGCGTGGCGTCATCTTGCCGCAACTGCTCTTGCTCAAGCTCATCATAAGCGAGCACTTGAGGTGACCCGTATATGAGTTCTGTGGGGAGAACTGCTTCTGCCCCATACACTAGGGAGAAGGGTGTCTGGCCAGTGGCTCGATTTGGTGTCGTTCTGATTGACCAAAGAACCGCCAGCAACTCATCAATCCAGCGTCTTCCGCACTTTTTCAGCTTGTCAAAAGTCCTTGTCTTGAGCCCTCGCAACACTTCAGCATTTGCCCTTTCTGCTTGGCCGTTGCTTCTCGGATGAGCAACAGAAGCAAAACAGATTTTGCTGCCAAGGTCTTGGACGTATTGCATGAAGGTGTGGCTCGTGAAGTGTGTGCCATTGTCGGTGATAATCCTGTTTGGCACACCAAAACGGCAAACTAGTCCCTTGAAGAACTTGACGGCTGATTGTGCTGTCACCTTTCTCACTGCTTCCACTTCCGGCCATTTTGTCAACTTGTCGACTGCGACGTACAAGTACTCAAAGCCCCCGGTAGCACGGGGAAAAGGGCCCAATATGTCGAGCCCCGAGATCAAAAATGGCCAGGAAAGAGGGATTGTCTGAAGAGCCTGAGCTGGCTGATGCAATTTCTTCGAATGGAACTGGCACGCTTCACACTTGGTTACTAGTGCAGCTGCATCCTGGAGGGCAGTGGGCCAAAAGAAACCTTGCCGGAATGCCTTACCGACAAGAGTCCGTGAACCTATGTGGGCGCCACATATGCCTCCATGTATCTCTGCCAACAGCTCCAGTCCATCTTCCCGAGGAATACACTTCAAGTTCACACCGTTCGGTCTTTTTCTGTACAGGACGTCATCCACGAACTGGTACATACTAGACCGACGGGCTACTTTCTCTGCTTCTTCCTGCTCTTTGGGGAGTTCCCCTGTTTGGAGGAACTGGACGATGTGCTACGCCCATGCCGGAGCCTGAGGCTCGACAGCAAGGAGTAAAGGCATAACTTCTGCCGCGGGAGCGTTTGTCTCGACGGCAAGGACCTGAGGCCTCGCCGGAGCCTGTTGCTCCCCGGCAAGCTTGTCGTTGTTCCCGGCAGCTTTCTTGCCGGCGGCTTCTGGGAGTTCTGCTGGAAAGTACTGGCCGGAACTCAACTTCCGTCGCTTATGTTGTCTTGCTGATGGTGTTACGGACGGCTGAGTCAATCGGAGCACAAAAGTACCTGGTTCCACAGGTAACTTATGGGCAGCACGCTTTGACAGGTCATCAGCAATGTCGTTCTCCGCTCGAGGAACATGCTCTGTCTGCAGACCGTCAAAGCTCTCCTCCAATTTCCTCACTTCATCTACACTAGTAAGCATGCACGTGCAACGCACGTATCAAACATGAAAAATTCTAACAAAATATAGATATATTTCTTGAAAATTTTGAAATTTCATACAAAATGCATAATACCTAATTCTTGAATAATTTGATTATCAATTCCATGAATCAACATTCTTGTTGGAACAAATATCGCACATCATTGCATTAATTATATAATCTCTTATATCAATGTATAGCACCCAAATGATTATAATAATCTTTTGTAAATAAATTTCAGTATTTGAACAAAATATCCAGGCGGGCTTCGGCCCATTGCAGTATGTGTCAAATATACAACCATTTGTTTTTTTTGCTAATCATATTGTTATAGTATAATCTGATCAAAAATTAGAATCCCGTTGTTGGACAATGGATTATTTTATTTAAAACGTTCTTCACCATTCTCCATACTCACATACAATTACCGTTCAGTAAAGAACCATTTATGTATCAACAATAGTAAATAACTATTACTATGAAAAAAATCAAGCATCGTTCACAGAAGTGAGAAGATGCCAAGTGTCGTTCACAAAAGTGAGAAGAGGCCATTGTCAGATTTCAATGATTGTTGCCTTGAGGGACTATGAAGAATAAGCTGAAACAAGCAAAAACTGCTAGAGGTGGACGAACAGCGCACAGGCACACTTGCTATCAGAATCAAGTCCGATCGTTATGTGTAGGCGATCGTTGACAACTAATAAATCTGCAACATCCAACCAATAGAGCCAATGCCACTATTGTTATAATCTTCCCCCTTCACCATGTTTGGAAGTTCACATATTCCCCTGCTCTTTGGCTTACCTATTGGAAACATTACACCTGTATATAAAACTTCACATTTAGATATGCTATATAAGAAGCAACATCAAGATTCAAAAGGTATGCTTGATTTGTAAGAAACAATCCACCTTCAGTTACAATTTAGAAAATATTGCAGTCCATATGATTACCTTGGTTGAAGATGAGCTCACTCGTTTCAGATTCAAGAACTGCTACTGCTACCCGCTGCTCTTGCTTCCCTTCACATTCTAAGGATGTAGTCATTAGCATCAAAAGCTTGCATATCAAATTCTATAGGAACATACAGTATGATGCAATGAACCATTGAAAAATATAAAATCAACATTGGTATCCAAAATGGGCCTAGCTCTCCATCTGAAACCAACCTTAAAGAGCAAAGAAACAATTTTCAACATCAAGATCTCAGCAATTGATTAGTTAAAGACTGAAGAACATTAGAAGAACTGAATCTCAGTAATTCAATTAAAGGATTTCAAAAAGCTCACACCGCAAACATGACCACTGGATTTTCCACGCTGTCTTAATATATTATCAGGAATAGGTACTTAGCAAGGTTCACAAAGAAAGAATATAGAGCAAGAACGAAATCTGCTACTTACATAATGTAACACTAAACCTCTTTTGTATGGATATATAGTAGCGACCTACCGCATGAAAATAAACTGCAAGCCAAACAACGGTTTATGCAAATAGCATATAGTTCGTATCTTTCCAGAAGCTCCATAAGGCAACAAACTAAACCATGCATACTGAATGTCCAACAAATTCACCAATGCTAGCTTGTAACTGTGAAATGAGTGACATGTCTCAGCCTGTTCTTTCTTCACTACCGGATGTGCAACACATTCAAAAAATTCTATTGCATGAAATTATATTTATTTCAATGGTCAGCCAGCAAATGCCATCCCAAATAACCTGTACTCCCTCCATCCACAAATAAGTGTACATCTAGGTTTTGTCCTAAGTCAAAGTTTTAAAACATCGACCAACTTTAGATGTAAAATGTAAAGCCGGTCTTGCCCGCACCTTGTCAATCACTTCTGGGACACGTTGAAGCCTTTGACAATTCGAAGCACTTCACACGGAGGAAAGCAACATTCAGACAAGTCTCCGTCACTACAACAACGCATCCACCAAGTTTAAAAAAGGTTCCCAACTCACCTCCACAGCAAACTAAAAGGAAATAATGGATTCACACACCTTCAAAGTAGGCTTTTCTGAAAAGAAAATCAAAATCGAATTAGAACACAATTTACAAAATTAAGGTAACTGGGAGAAAGATATGACAAAATTCCTTAAATTGTCATAAAATTTGTACTCTGAATGACAACAGAAAAAAGAAAAGAAGATCTGAATAAGACTAATTGGAAGGATAGAACAACATTTGCTTTAAATAAAATTAGCTAGTTGAGGCTGTAAGAACAACATATGAAGCTAGCATGGCTCTAGCAACTACCAAAGTACATTTTAGGCAAGCACGCCTGGGGAGGTACAGACCATTTAATCGCTAGTGTTAAAAGAGATAACTCTGAAACACAGACTGCACGTCTCTTTGCATTCTTGGCTATTTGTGTACCTCCCATTTGTCCGGATGGTCTTCTGCATGCTGCAAGGGCCACCGCGCTTGGGGCATGTTGGCACGTTTGCCATTAGCTCTTGATACTCCTACACTACATCTCCAACCATTATTAAGAAAGAGCAAATGATTGAAGTTCGACTTAGTCAAGGAGTGACCTCACTCTTATGGAATCAATCAAAAGATATGATCGCTCTTTGCAGATACAAATAACATCTTTAAGCATTGTACAATTGTTTTCCTACAAGTACTCATGGGAGTTAAAATATGCATCCATGCACCATATCTTTGCAGCATTGTGACAACAGGTGGCACCTTTAGTGTGAAAACATATGCATTATATGGTATGCCAATTTTATAACATGACAAAATTAATGCAGAAAATGAACAATCCCTATAATTAAACGGAATCCAAATGAATTTGTTCAGACTCTAGATAAATTTTCTTGACAATCTATTCCAAATGTGTAGCGAACGTCCTAATTCAAGTTCTTTTGTTAGAACAAAGAAATTCAGAAAATCCTCAAGCCAGTTACACACGTCGCCATCTTGTGCACCACCTTCTTCTTCCTGAACCAATACCAAAGGCGGCACATTAGAAGGGTAAATCCCAAGCTTTCATAGATCACACACCCCAATTGAGGACAAGACCTACCGGTTTAATCAGTTTCAGTTGGTCATGATGATAAACAAACTAACTCCCTTGAAGCAAAAAAAAGGATTACATATAGTATGATCAATCAGAATGTTTGAAAATGCAAAGGCCCAGTAAACCGGGGCACGCTCAGACTGAAAAGGATCTGCGCCTGGTTGGTTATTCAACTGCGATGAAAATATGAATTGGTTTGTTACAAATTATGTGAAAATGCACATGCCAAAATCCTGAAGAAAATGCAAGGCAATTGAAAATGCAAAGGCCCAGTATCACACATCATTTCAACATGAGAAGAAGTACACACAGTGTTCATATGATGGACATGAGAATAACTATACATAGAATCCAGTTTCTAAATTAGTAAATTTTGAACTAAAATGCTAGATTGCAACGTATGAACATAACAGGAATTCCAGCCGGAGCCTTCAGAATATAGAATGCGGCGCATGGGTGTAGGGAGAGCTACAACAATTGATATATCCAGCAGTAAGTATTGAATGGCATCTTTCATTCTTTCTAATTATTTTTCTTGCCCTATCCATGGCTGTAGAAAGAGCAGATTGGGTAGATGATTTGGATATGCCCCACTGGTTATTGTATAGGTGTAGTAGATGAGTTGCTCCTTCATGGTATTGCTTGTGCTTGCAGACCTTGTTGCCTACACCAACTTTACACACTCAGGTCAAAGAAGCATATGTACGACATTTATATGTCGAACCTGCAGACGAAAGGTTAAGATGCAAATTTCTGCCATACTTCTTTGCTGGGTTATCAATCTGACAATGACAGACGACATAAGGTTAATAGGCTCACATATCCTTGCTAGGGAAAAAGTGGTACCATACAGGAATAGGCAATAAGTTAGAGAAGACTAACAGCTTAAGAGTACATATAGCTTGCACATGCATGGAGTTAGCCTCAGCGGCAAGAACGAAGATAGCACATAACTGCATGATGAACAGAAGCCAGGCTTGTCTACTTCGAATCATTGCCTGCAGGAAATGTCATGACAAAATCCATTCACTGAACACATAACTGAATTGCGCAAATTCCAGTTAAGTGAAAAATACAAACTTCGAGGTTTATCAATTCACTAAGTTGGAAGGCATTATAAGTCCTACACCGCCCTAAACAATTTACTAAGTACATTATAGCTTCAATGCATTGGATAGCAAAACAATTTACCTTCTTGGCTGAAACGACGCAACTCTCACGCCCACTCATGGCGACAGAAGAAAAAAACCACAATAATTTAAGCGAAAGAGAGCGAGGGAGAGAACCTTGAAGAAGTTGACGCCGACGTGACCAGGAGGATGAATCGCGCAGATCGAGGGAGCAGACCTCCAGCGCATCGCGGCGGATCAGCTCCAGATATATGGCAGCGCCGACGAAGCCCTGCCCGCTAGTCATCGCGAACCACACTTCCTCGATCCCCTTGTTCTCGCTCAGATGCATCTCGTCATCGCGAACCAAACTTCCTCGATCCCCTCGTTCTCGCTCAGCTGCATCTCGGCTGCAGCTTCAGGCATGGGGCTACGGGGCGGGCGGCGGCTCACAGCAACCGTAGCGGGGCTCGGCCAGCGACGCGGCGTGGCCGTGGAGGAGAAGAGGGAAAGAGGGGTCCGTCGCGTGGGGCGACGGCGGCAGCGAAGGCGGGAAGGGCGTCCATGGGGAGAGGGGGAGCACGGCGGTGGGAAGGGAGACGGGGGCGCAGTCGGGGCAGGGGATGATTCCGATTTGTCGGGGCTGAGATGCGTGATGTGCGGTGGCCTCTTTGCCTCATGAGGTGGAGCGTGGGAGGGGCAGGCCGTGTGCGGCGTAGTCTACCTGGCAGAACATTTAATCTATGCCGTTAGTTTGTATGACAGACCATTGATGTAATATGAATTGTTTTTTTTTTTTTTTGGGATAATGTAATATGAATTGTTGGATGTTATTTAGTCTGATTGATCTAACGTCTCTGGTACTTCTGTGTACACTTTGTTGTGTGGCTCTAGGGGGATTTAAGTTTGCTCTTTTAATAATAGTATAGATATGCTTCCATCAACGGGCTCTGATAATCTTTGTTCACCTGCTTGACGATAAGCTGTGAATCACCTCTGACGATGAGCGCCCAAGATGGTGCTGAAGGGTCTGGCAAGAAACACGGTGGCCGAGGAGGTCATCGCGGCAAGGCTAAGCAACAGAAGGAGAGGCCCGCTGGAGGCCGCGACAAGGAAGAGGGGGGTGAAGATGACAACGAAGAGGACGACGACTCCAGCGAGCATGAGTTTCAAAAGGCTACAGAAGCTATGTGCCTTGACGGAGGCGTCTCGCTGCATTCTTCTCACCGCCAACTTAAACAGTGGGTGCGAGAGATTAATGCGGCAGAGCGGTCGGTCGATTCTCGGAAGCCTCAGAAATGGTCCAACACGCCTATCATTTTTTACGTTGAGGATCACCCTGATCGCACAACCGCGGTCGGGTGTTTGCCATTGTTGGTTTCACCAACGATTCGCAACCTCAAGGTGACAAAAATGCTAGTTGATGGTGGGGCTGGTTTGAATCTGGTCTCGCCTAGCGTGATCAAGAGGTTGCAAATTCCTGACGAAGATCTCAAGGAAACGGGAACGTTTCAAGGGATCAATCCAGGAAGGAGCCAACCAAAGGGCAAGATCACATTGTCGGTGACATTTGGCAGTGAGCTGAACTATAGAACAGAAAAGATCGTTTTCGACCTCGCCAAGATTCCGTTGCCATATAACGGGATTCTCAGCCGTCCAGCATTGGCCAAGTTCATGGCGGCCTTGCACTACACTTACAACGTATTGAAGATGCCCGGGCCGATGAGCGTCATCACTGTCAACTCCGACAAGAAGGATGCGCTTATCTGCGCCGACCAACTCTACCGGGAGGCAGTTACAGCATCTGCCGCCAAGGCACTTGCTCCTGCCACTGAAGCTCCTGGGGGGAAGAAGAAGACCGGCAAGACCTCTGGCACACACTCCGGCAAGCGCACCTCCTCGGAGTGCTGCGCTCCCATCGAGGATGTGCCGGAGAGCTCCACCGGCAAGAGCAAGAAATCCAAGGCAGCTCTAGCAGAAACCAAGAAGGTGCCCGTCAAGGAGGATGGTACGGGAGGAACTTTCACCATAAGTTCCACCCTCGATGACAAATAGGAAAGCGCGCTCGCTGCTTTCCTGCGGGTGAATATCAATGTGTTTGCATGGCAACCATCTGATATCCCCGGTGTTCCCAGGGAAGTAATTGAGCACCATCTTGATGTCTGTCCTCATGCACGGCCCGTCAAGCAAAAGGTTAGGAAGCAGTCTTTGGAATGGCAAGAATTTATTGTCGAAGAAATCAGGAAGTTGGAAGCGGCAGATTTGGTCAGAGGAGTGTTCCATCCGACGTGGTTAGTCAATCCAGTTGTAGTGCACAAGGCGAATGGAAAATGGAGGTTGTGTATTGACTATACATATATCAATAAAGCCTGTCCAAAAGAACCTTTCCCCTTGCCGCGCATCGACCAGATTGTGGACTCCACTGCCGGCTGCAATCTGCTGTCATTTCTCGACGCCTATTCAGGGTAGCATCAGATTTTCATGGCAAAGGAAGATGAAGAGAAAACCACATTTATCACCCCGTGTGGTGCGTATTGTTTCTTACGTATGCCTTTCGGGTTGAAAAGTGCTGGTTCAACATTTGCAAGAGCGTTCCAAATTGGTTTTGAGCCCCAGCTACATAGAAATATGGAAGCTTATATGGATGACATAGTGGTTAAAACCAAGGACAAAGCAACGCTCATACAAGATTTGGAAGAGACATTTGCAAATCTGCGCAAGATCAATCTGAAGCTCAATCCCAAGAAGTGTGTGTTTGGCGTTCCATCCGGCAAGCTTCTCGGGTTCTTTGTATCTCAGCGTGGGATCGAAGAAAATCCCGACAAGATCAAGGTGATTGAGCAGATTGAAGCATCGAGACGCGTCAAAGATGTGCATCGACTTGCCGGCTGCATTGCTGCTCTGAGCAGGTTCATCTCCAAATCTGCTGAACGCGCCCTGCCCTTTTTCAAAATCTTGAAGAAGGCAGGTCCAATGAAATGGACTCCGGAAGCGGAGGCAGCGCCACAGGCCTAAAGCAGGAGTAGGGTATTACGCTTCTCAGCGGCCCGAACCTGGGTAAAAATCCCCTTGCGTTGATCGTTAGATCTGCTCTTTGTGCATACCTCTCTCCCTGCCGAACCGTAAAGGGATCCACGTGATCCCATAGGTGTCGTACGCCGACAAGATAGGTATAAAAGATTACTAAAACGTAAAACAAAGTAAAAAACAAATAAATTGCAGCAAGGTATTTTTGGTTTTTTTGGATTATAGATCTGAAAATATATGATGGAAAATAGACCAGGGGCCATAGGTTTCACTAGAGGGTTCTCTCTTGAAGATAACATAGGGTGGGTGAACAAATTACTGTTGAGCAATTGATAGAAAAGCGCAAAGTTATGACGATATCTAAGGCAATGATCATGAATATAGGCATCATGTCCGTGACAAGTAGACCGAAATGATTCTGCATCTACTACTATTACTCCACACATCGACCGACTCCTGCCTGCATCTAGAATATTAAGTTCATAAGAACAGAGCAATGCTTTAAGTAAGATGACAAGATGTAGAGGGATAAACTCAAACAATATGATGAAAACCCCATCTTTTTATCCTTGATGGCAACAATAAAATACGTGCCTTGCAACCCCTTCTGTCACTGGGTGAGGACACAACAAGATTGAACCCAAAACTAAGCACCTCTCCCATTGCAAGAAAAACCAATCTAGTTGGCCAAACCAAACCGATAGTTCGAAGAGAAATACAAAGATATCTTAATCATGCATAAAAGAGTTCAGAGAAGACTCAAATAATATTCATAGATAAACTAATCATAAATCCACAATTCATTGGATCTCAACAAACGCACCGCAAAAAAGGTATTGCATCGAATAGATCTCCAAGAACATCAAGGAGAACATTATATTGAAGATCAAAGAGAGAGAAGAAGCCATCTAGCTACTAGCTATGGACCCGTAGGTCTGTGGTAAACTACTCACGCATCATCAGAAGGGCATCAAGGTTGATGTAGAGGCCCTCCGTGATCGAATCCCCCTCCGACAGATCGCCGAAAAAGGCCCCAAGATGGGATCTCACGGGAACAGAGGCTTGCGGCAGCGGAAAAGTATTTTGGTGGACGCTTCTAGTGGTTTGGGAATATTTGGGAATTTATAGAGCAAGAATTAGGGTTAGGAGACCCCCGAGGGGCCCTCAAGCCCTCAGGGCGCCCCCCCCCCCCAAGGGCGCGCCTAGCAGGCTTGTGGCCTCCTCAGCCATCTTCTGACCCCCTCTATAAGCTCCGTGGATGTCTTCTGGTCCATGAAAAATCATCGTAAAGTTTTATTCCGTTTGGACTCCGTTTGATATTCCTTTTCTGTAAAACTCAAAAACAAGGAAAAAACAGAAACTGGCACTGGGCTCTAGGTTAATAGGTTAGTCTCAAAAATAATATAAAATAGCATATATAAAATATCCAAAATAGATAATATAATAGCATGGAACAATAAAAAATTATAGATACGTTGGAGACGTATGAAGCATCCCCAAGCTTAATTCCTGCTCGTCCTCGAGTAGGTAAATGATAAAAATAGAATTTTTGATGTGGAATGCTTCCTAACATATTTATCAATGTAATCTTCTTTATTGTGGCATGATTATTCAGATCCATAAGATTCAAAACAAAAGTTTAATACTGACATAAAAATAATAATACTTCAAGCATACTAATAAAGCAATCATGTCTTCTCAAAATAACATGGTCAAAGAAAGTTATCCCTATAAAATCATATAGTCTGGCTATGCTCCATCTTCATCACACAAAGTATTTCATCATGCACAACCCCGATGACAAGCCAAGCAATTGTTTCATACTTTTGGTGTTCTCAAACTTTTTCAACTTTCACGCAATACAAGAGCGTGAGCCATGGATATAGCACTATAGGTGGAATAGAATATGGTGGTTGTGGAGAAGACAAAAAGAAGGAGAAAGTCTCACATCAACTAGGCAAATTAATGGGCTATGGAGATGCCCATCAATCGATATCGATGCAAGTGAGTAGGGATTGCCATGCAACGGATGCACTAGAGCTATAAGTGAATGAAAGCTCAAAAAGAAACTAAGTGGGTGTGCATCCAACTTGCTTGCTCACGAAGACCTAGGGCAATTTGAGGAAGCCCATCATTGGAATATACAAGCCAAGTTCTATAATGAAAAATTCCCACTAGTATATGAAAGTGATAAAATAGGAGACTCTCTATCGTGAAGAACATGGTGCTACTTTGAAGCACATGTGTGGAAAAAGGATAGTAACATTGTCCCTTCTCTCTTTTCTCTCATTTTTTTGTTTGGGCTTCTTTGGCCTCTTTTATTTTTATAAAGTCCGGAGACTCATCCCAACTTGTGAGGGAATCATAGCTTCCATCATCCTTTCCTCACATGGTACAATGCTCTAATAATGATGATCATCACACTTTTATTTACTTACAACTCAAAAATTACAACTCGGTACTTAGAACAAGATATGACTCTATATGAATGCCTCCGGCGGTGTACCGGGAAGTGCTATGATCAAGAGTGACATGTATAAAAAATATGAACGGTGGCCAAGCCACAAATACTATGCCAACTACATGATCATGCAAAGCAATATGACAATGATGGTGCGTGTCATAATAAACGGAACGGTGGAAGTTGCATGGCAATATATCTCGGAATGGCTATGGAATTGCCATAATAGGTAGGTATGGTGGCTGTTTTGAGGAAAATATATGGTGGGTTTAATGCACCGGCGAAAGTTGTGCGTTACTAGAGAGGCTAGCAATTGTGGAAGGGTGAGAGAGTGTATAATCCATGGACTCAACCTTAGTCATAAAGAACTCACATACTTATTGCAAAAATTTATTAGCTCTCAAAGCAAAGTACTATGCGCATGCTCCTAGGGGGATAGATTGGTAGGAAAAGACCATCGCTCGTCCCTGGCCGCCACTCATAAGGAAGACAATCAAAAAATAAATCATGCACTGACTTCATCACATAACGGTTCACCATACGTGCATGCTACGGGAATCACAAACTTTAACACAAGTATTTCCACCAATCCACAATTACTCACTAGCATGACTCTAATATCACCATCTTTATATCTCAAAACAAATGCAAGGAATCAAACTTCTCATCTTATTCAACGCTCTTTATATGAAAGTTTTTATTATATCCCTCTTGGATGCCCATCATATTAGGACTAAATTCATAACCTAAGCAAATTACCATGCTGTTTAAAGACTCTCAAAATAATAAAAGTGAAGCATGAGAATTCAACAATTTCTATAAAATAAAGCCACTGCCGTGCTCTAAAAAGATATAAGTGAAGCACTAGAGCAAACTGCCTAGCTCAAAAGATATAAGTGAAGCACATAGAGTATTCTAATAAATTCACGATTAATGTGTATCCATCTCAAAAGGTATGTACAGCAAGGATGATTGTGTCAAACTAAAAAGCAAAGACTCATATCATACAAGACGCTCCAACCAAAACACATATCATGTGGTGAATAAAAATATAGCCTCAAGTAAATTTACCGATGGATTGAAGACAAAAGAGGGGATGCCATCCGGGGCATCCCCAAGATTAGATGCTTGGTTGTCCTTGAATATTACCTTCGGGTGCCTTGGGCATCCCCAAGCTTAGGCTCTTGCCACTCATTATTCCGTTGTCCATCAAATCTTTACCCAAAATTAGAAAACTTCACAACACAAAACTTAACAGAAAACTCATAAGATCCTTTAGTATAATAAACCACTTTAGGTACTGTTGTGAACTCATTCTTTATTTATATTGGTGTAATATCTACTGTATTCCAACTTCTCCATGGTTCATACCCCCCGATACTACCCATAGATTCATCAAAATAAGCAAACAACACATAGAAAACAGAATCTGTCAAAAACAGAATAGTCTGTAGTAATCTGGAAATTTCATATTCTTCTATAACTCCAAAAATCTGAAAACTTAGGAAAACCTGGGAAATTTTTATATCAATCTTGTGTAAAAAATTCAGATCAAAATCACATTTCTGTGATTTTTTGAATTTCTGGCAATGAGCGCAAAAGTGTCTGTTTTTCAGCAATATCAAATCAACTATCACCGTAGACCATCCCAAAGGTCTTACTTGACTCAAACACTAATTAAAACACCAAAACACAATTACTACAGAGGTAATAATGTGTATTCTCACAAAAAAATATTGGGTTGTCTCCCAACAAGCGCTTTTCTTTAAAGCCTTTTAGCTTGGCATTGATAATTTTAATGATGCTCAAATGAAAGATAGCAATTGAAACACGAAGAGAGCATCATGTAGCATGTGAAAAACAAGTTTAAGTCTAACGTACTTCCTATGCATAGGAATTTTATAAGGAAAAGATTTATCAAGACAAGCAAAAACTAGCATATGCAAGGAAGAACAAAGAAACAATAGCAATCTCAACATAATGAGAGGTAATTTAGTAACATGAAAATTTCTACAACCATACTTTCCTCTCTCATAATAATTACACGTAGGATCATAATCAAATTCAACAATATAACTATCACATAAAATTTTCTCTTCATGATCCTCATGCATGCAAAGTTGACACTCTTCCAAAAATAGTGGGATTAACATAGAATAAAGTCATTACTTCTCCAAGCCTACTTTTATCAAAAAATCTCATAAGATTGATCAAACTCCAAAGTAGTGGGATTATTATTTCCTAAAGTTGACACTCTTCCAAACCCACTTTCAATATTAGTGCAAACATTATTATTATGAGGCTTAAATAAAATGTCAAGATCATAAGAAGCATTATCACCCCAATCATGATCATTGCAATAAGTAGTGGACATAGCAAAACTAGCATCCCCAAGCTTAGGGTTTTGCATATTATTAGCACAATTTACATTAAGAGAATTTATAATAACATCATTGCAATCATGCTTTTCATTCAAGGAGCTATCGTGAATCACTTCATAAATTTTATCACAATTTTCAGATTCACGAATTTCAAGCAAAACTTCATAAAGATAATCTAGTGCACGCAACTCACTAGCAATTGGTTCATCATAATTGGATCTCTTAAAAACATTAGCAAGTGGATGAGGATCCATAAACTTTTTGCCTTCTGATTTTCAATAAATACACAATTATTCCAAGCGAACAGGCAAACAAACCGAGTAAGACATAAAAGGCAAACAAAAATAAGGCAGATAAAAGGCAAATATTTTTGTGTTTTTTCTGAAAACATTTTAGAAGTGGGGGAGAGGAAAATGAGAGGCAAATGGCAAATAATGTAATGGAAGAGATGAGAGTTTATGATGGGTACTTGGTAGGCTTGATGTAGAACCTCTCCGGTAACGGCGCCAGAAATTCTTCCTGCTACTTCTTGACCTTGCGTTACTTTTTCCCTTGAAGAGGAAAGGGTGATGCGGCAAAGTAGAGATAAGTATTTTCCTCAATTAAGAACCAAGGTATCAATCCAGTATGAGGCACAAACAAGTCTCCAATCTATGCACCTGCACAAACTAACAAACACTTGCACTCAACGCGAAAAAGGGGTTCTCAATCCCTTCACGGTCTCGAACAAGAGTGAGATATAATAGAGATAGGTATAAAAGATTACTAAAACGTAAAACAAAGTAAAAACAAATAAATTGCAACAAGGTATTTTTGGTTTTTTTGGTTTATAGGTCTGAAAATATATGATGGAAAATAGACCCGGGGGGCATATGTTTCACTAGAGGCTTCTCTCTTGAAGATAGCATACGGTGGGTGAACAAATTACTGTTGAGCAATTGATAGAAAAGCGCAAAGTTATGATGATATCTAAGGCAATGATCATGAATATAGGCATCACGTCTGTGACAAGTAGACCAAAACGATTCTGCATCTACTACTATTACTCCACACATCGACCGACTCCTGCCTGCATCTAGAGTATTAAGTTCATAACAACATAGCAACGCTTTAAGTAAGATGACATGATGTAGAGGGATAAACTCAAGCAATATGATGAAAACCCCATCTTTTTATCCTTGATGGCAACAATACAATACGTGCCTCGCTACCCCTTCTGTCACTGGGTGAGGACACCGCAAGATTGAACCCAAAACTAAGCACCTCTCCCATTGCAAGAAAAACCAATCTAGTTGCCAAACCAAACTGATAGTTCAAAGAGAAATACAAAGATATCTTATCATGCATAAAAGAGTTCAGAGAAGACTCAAATAATATTCATAGATAAACTGATCATAAATCCACAATTCATCGGATCTCAACAAACACACCGCAAAAAAGGTATTACATCGAATAGATCTCCAAGAACATCGAGAAGAACATTGTATTGAAGATCAAAGAGAGAGAAGAAGCCATCTAGCTACTAGCTATGGACCCGTAGGTCTGTGGTAAACTACTCACGCATCATCGGAAGGGTAGCAAGGTTGATGTAGAGGCCCTCCGTAATCGAATCCCCCTCCGGCAGATCGCCGAAAAAGGCCCCAAGATGGGATTTCACGGGAACAGAGGCTTGCGGCGGCGGAAAAGTATTTTGGTCGACGCTTCTGGTGGTTTGGGAATATTTGGGAATTTATAGAGCAAGAATTAGGGTTAGGAGACGCCCGAGGGGCCCACAAGCCCTCAAGGCACCCCCCAGGGGCACGCCTAGCAGGCTTGTGGCCTCCTCGGCCATCTTCTGACCCCCTCTCCAAGCTCCGTGGATGTCTTCTGTTGCAAGAAAAATCATCGTAAAGTTTTATTCCGTTCGGACTCCGTTTGATATTCCTTTTCTGTAAAACTCAAAAACAAGGAAAAAACAGAAACTGGCACTAGGCTCTAGGTTAATAGATTAGTCCCAAAAATAATATAAAATAGCATATTAATGCATATAAAACATCCAAAACAGATAATATAATAGCATGGAACAATCAAAAATTATAGATACGTTGGAGACATATCACATATCACTCCCATTTGTTTAAAATTAAGCACTTCATTTTCAGGGGTACAAGCAACAAGTGAACAACTAGCCATGGTGGCAAGACAAGCAAACGAGAAAACAAAAATATTTTTGTGTTTTTGTATTTTTTATGAGAAGTGGGGGAGATGAAAACGAGAGGCAAAGGCAAATGAAAAGTAGAGCAGGTAGATGATTGTTTGTGTATAGGTCCTTGATAGGTTTTGATGATGTCTCTCCGGCAACGACGCCAGAAATTCTTTCTGCTACTTGTGAGTTGCGTTGGGATTTTCCTCAAAAATGAGGGGAGATGTAGTACAGTAGAGATAAGTATTTCCCTCAGTTAGAACCAAGGTTTATCGAACCAATAGGAGAATCACGCTAAGCCTCATGAATAGCACCTGCACACACAAAAGCAAATACTTGCACCCAACGCGGGCAACAGGGTTGTCAGTCCCTTTGAACTCGTCACTTGGAAGGATCAAATCTTGTATAGGTAGATGGATAAATTGCAAAATAAAATAAAAGATAAAAAATTGTAGCAAAGGAACTTAGGTTTTTGTAATATGATAAGAGTAGACCCGGGGGCCATAGTTTTCACTAGAGACTTCTCTCTCGAACACATACCATACGATGGGTGAACAAATCACTGTTGGGCAATTGATAGAAAAGCGCATAGTTATGAAGATATCCAAGGCAATGGCCATGGATATAGGCATCACGTCCGAGACAAGTAGACCGGCTCCTGCCTGCATCTACTACCATTACTCCAACAATCGACCGCTAACCAGCATGCATCTATGGTATTAAGTATAAAACAGAGTAATGCCTTAAGCAAGATGACATGATGTAGACAAAGTAAACCCAATCAATATGAATAAACCCCATCATTTTATCCTTAATGGCAACAATACAAATACGTGTCTTGTCTCTTTCTGTCACTGGGATATAGAGCACCGCAAGATTGAACCCATCACAAAGCACCTCTCCCACTGAAGATAAATCAATCTAGTTGGCCAAAACAAACGGATAGATTGGAGAGAAATAATAACAATCATGCATAATAAAGTTAGGAAAAGACTCAATTACTTCTCATGAATATTCAGATCATAAATTCTCAATTCATCGGATCCCAATAAACACACCGCAAAAGAAGATTATATCGAATAGAACTCCAAGAACATCGAACATCGAGGAGAACATTGTATTGAAGATCAAAGAGAGAGAAGAAGTCATCTAGCTACTACCTATGGACCCGTAGGTCTGTGGTGAACTACTCACACATCATCGAAAGGCAGCAAGGATGATGTAGAAGCCCTCCATGATCGATTCCCCCTCCGGCAGAGTACCGAAAAAGGCCTCCAGATGGGATAGCGGAAGAACAGAAACTTGCAGCGGTGGAAGAAGGCTTTGAGGTGGCTCTCTGTTGGTTTGCCAATATTTGAGAATTTATAGAAGTGGAATTAGGTCAGAAGGAGCCTCGTGAGGCCCACAAGGTAACAGCCCCCCCCCCCCCAGGGCACGCCCTGTTGCCTTGTCATCTCCTCGATTGCCGTCTGGTCTCCTCCCAAAGCTTCTAATGTCTCTCTTGTCCAGAAAAAAATCATCAAAATGTTTCATGGCGTTTGGACTCCGTTTGGTACTGATTTTATGGAAAACCAAAAACAGGCAAAAAAAATAGCAACTGGCACTAGGCACTGGGTTAATAGGTTAGTCCCGAAAATAAGATAAAATAGCATATAAATGCAAATAAAACATCCAACATTGATACTATAATAGCATGAAACAATCAAAATTATAAATATGTTGGAGACATATCAGGCATCCCCAAGCTTAAGCTCTTGCCGCTCCTTGTTCATCTCATATCGATGTCTCCCCCCGATCTTAAAAACTTCATCCACATAAAACTCAGCAGAACTCGTGAGATAGGTTAGTACATATAAAATAAATCTCCCAGTCATATACTATCAAAACAAGATGCATATTTATTTCCAAGTAAAGGTTACCATATCCTATCATTTCCACAGTTTATATCCCCCAATATATGACATGGAAAATCTAAAACAAGTAGTCAGAGAAAAACATAACAACAAAAATAGAACAGCGCGTAAATTAAACTATACTTTGTAACTCCAAAAATTCAGAAAACTTAGGATGTGACAGAAAATTATAACAAAGTACTGTGTAAACATTTTAGGATTTTATCATGCTCCGGCAAAATTAAAATTTAGATACTAAGCGCAAAAGTTTCTGTTTTTGCACAGAACCTAACAAACATGCATTTGCAACATCCCAAAGTCTTAACTTGACACATAAAGAAAATAAAAGATACAACCATAATTACTAAAGTAGCAATAAATATGTAGACACACTAAAACATGAACAAGAAAGTAGCAATAATTATTGGGTTCCCTCCCAACAAGCGCTATTGTTTAATGCCCTTTAGCTAGACATAATGCCAAGTATCAATTTTTATCATCATTCAATTCTTCAATATGGCAGCGTGATTTATTAGGAGAATTTTCAAGCATTCTATTAATCATAACACTCCTAGGCACAAACTCCAAAATTTCAGTGTCAAAGATAGGTTCCCTTTTATCTTTCTAAAAGTGGGGTGCACACTTGTCACCTTTAAATATCCCATGTCTTTACTAGAAGACGCGCACAAATTAGGTCTAGGAACTTTAGACACATAAGTAAATTTTACATTCTTATTTTTACATGTCTCCTCACTAGTTTTCATAGAAGAAAAAGTCAAACCCAAGACATTTATAACCTCTTCTAATTTATTAGTTATAGCGGGACTTTGCTCTACTCTATCAGTATGTGGATCCTTTCCTTCAAAGATTTCAAAGTAATTCCTACAATAGAGTCTAACTTAGTAATTTGATTATGCATCTTTTTATCCAATTCTTCCACTTGTTGATTAGTTGACATATTATTTTCAATAATATCCAATCTCTGCGTAAGATGTTCCAAAGTTATTTCAGTTTAATTAACTTTAATTGGTGGAGATCCCACTAAATTTTTCATAGCATTAAAGGCATCTAAAGTATGACTACTCAAGAAATTTTCTCTAGTGATAGTATCAAGGACAAACCTATACCAACTAGTAATGCCAATATAAAAATTTCTAAGAAGAATTGTGGTAGATTGCTTATGAGTAGATATATTTTGAGCATCACAAATTATGTACCAAGAATCTTTTAAACTCTCTCCGCCCCTTTGTTAAAAATTAAGCACTTCTCACTCAGATGTGGAAACAACAAGTGAAGAGCTAGCCATGATAGCAACAAAAAGCAAGAATAGCAGCACAAGGTATTTTTGGTATTTTGAATTTTTTTTGGTAAGCAAAGCAAGAAGCAAAAGTAACTAGGCAAAAAGTAAAACAAGTAAATAAACTGTTTGTGTGAAGGCACCTGATTTGGTAGTAGAAGACTCGCCGGCAACGGCGCCAGAAATTTCTTTTCTACTCCCGCAGGAGTCGTTGGGTTTCCCAAACATGAAGGGTGAAGTAGAACAGTAGCATAGTTTTCCCTTAATTAAAAACCAAGGTTTATCAAACCAGTAAGAGTCTCTAAGCTAACAAGATAAATAACACCTGCACACAAGCACAATAAAAACTTGCAGCCGGCGTGGCAAGAGGGTTGTCAAGCCCCTTGTCTTGCTAGTTACAAGATTAAAAGGAAATAGAGATAGATAGTAGTGGAGTGAAATGAAAATAAAAGAGCAATTTTTGTAGAAGAATTTATTAATGGAGAGTAGAACTGGGGGGCATAGATTTGCTAGTGGCATCTCTCTCTCAAACAGGCGAATGGCATGGTAAACAAATTATAGCTGGGCAATTGAAAAGATTGCAATATTTATGACTATGATCATTCATGGCATAATCTCATATAGGAATTACGTCCGTCATGAGTAGACCATTAATCCAACTGCATGTAGTACTAATACTTCACCCCAAAACCGCTATCCAGGACGTAGGGTTTTACCTCTTTGAGAGGACCCGAACCTGGGTAAACATCGGTGTCTCCCTTGTGTCTTGTTACCATCTAGCCAAGGCTACCAGATCGGGACCCCTACCCGAGATCTGCCGGATTTGGTACCGTCACCAAGACTCGGTCGATATGATTTGGTAGAAGCCATGCCAGTCCACCTTGGCCACCGCATGAGAACATGCGGAGACCAGTGTCCTCCATCGAAGCCATCCACTGGTCCCTCAGGGCGATGTACGACTCCAAAGACCCGCGCGAGATCCGACATAGTCACTGTAGACGGGATAGTTTGCAATACAATAGACGTTGTATTGATGGGGTGCTGGTGTACGTATATATAATTACAAGGGAAGGCCTCTACCTCAACTATACAAGACTAGGAGGTGGGCCACAACTCAATTATACATGCAACACAAAATACAACTCAACACCCCCCCGCAGTCGAAGTGTCGCCAGAGACACAGAGACTGGACCGAAACTCCTCGAAGACGGAAGTAGTCAATCCCTTAGTCATCACATCAGCAAACTGTTGCGACGTCGGCACGTGAAGAACCCGAACACGGCCAAGGGCAACCTGTTCGCGCACGAAGTGAATATCGAGCTCAATATGCTTCGTACGTCGATGGTGCACCGGGTTGGCGGAAAGGTGGACCGCGCTGACGTTATCACAGTAGACAAGAGTGGCCTTATGAACATCACAAAGCAACTCCTGGAGCAGCTGACGGAGCCAAGAGCACTCGGCCACGGCATTAGCCACGGCGCGATACTCTGCCTCGGCGCTGGAGCGGGAGACTGTGGGCTGCCGCTTCGATGACCAAGAGATCAACGAGGGCCCAAGGTAGATGCAGTAGCCTGACGTGGAGCGTCGAGTGTCGGGGCAGCCAGCCCAGTCGGCATCCGAGTAGGCCACGAGGTCGGTGGAGGCGGAGGCCGTCAGGGTGAGTCCCAAAGACATGGTGCCGCGTATATAACGGAGAATACGCTTCACCAAGGTCCAGTGGGAGTCACGCGGAGCGTGCATGTGGAGGCACACCTGCTGAACAGCGTACTGCAGGTTGGGTCGAGTCAGCGTCAGGTACTGTAAAGCACCAACAATGGAGCGATAAAACGCTCCATCGGACGCGAGAGACCCCTCCAGAGCAGAGACCTTCGCCTTCGTGTCGACGGGGGTGGGCACCGGCTTGCAGTTAAGCATACCGGCATGCTCCAGGAGCTCGTGGGCGTACTTCTGCTGATGCAGAAAGAAGCTGTCAGCCCGGCGGACCATCTCGATGCCGAGAAAGTAGTGCAGGGGCCCCAAGTCCTTGAGGGCGAACTCATCACGAAGACGAGTAGTCAGCCGCTGAAGGAGATCGGGAGCGGACGCCGTGAGGATGATGTCGTCGACGTAGAGCAGCAGATATGCAGTGTCGGCTCCCTGATGATACACGAAGAGCGAGGCATCGGAGCGAGTGGACCGAAATCCAGGGGCCACAATGAAGGAAAAGCCCCACCGCCGCCATCATCTCCAGCAGCGACGGGGAGATCGAAGGCGGTCGTGGCTAAACCCTAGATGAACTAGGGGAACACCGTCGTGACCAGTGAAGAACCGCCCCGACGCCCCCATCCCTGGCGGGCGCACGGCTTAGCCACCAGTAGCCTAGATCACTAGGTCGCGAACGCTAGATCGCTCTCGTATCCTCTGCTTTGTCATAAGGGCAACATACTTCAGCAGAACAACAAAGTTTTAGATCGCAAGCCATACCAATAACAAAGGAGAAAGATTCATGAGATAGGTCTTGCTCTATTTGACCAAGCTACATGAGGCATTCACTATATATACAATACAGAATACTTGAACGGCTTCCAAGGAAAATGTGGCATTGAGACTTTGATCATGCATGCCTATTGTCACAAAATGTACAGGTATGATTATCTGCAGGTGAGTGGCAGTAGAAGCCTTTCAATGATGTAACCTATGTTGTCGCTCTCTCTTCTCGAGTATATACAACCACTGCGTGTATGGATCCGGTCCAGCACAACATGAAAAACACCTCAGCTCAGTAATCCTGGAGCAACGCATCCAGCTTTTTCCGCCTCGCGGCGTGCTTCAGCTTCTCCATTGCGATAAGCCCTACTTGCCTCACCCTCTCCCTGGATAACCCGAACCTGAAGAATGTTTCAAAGATCAGGATTAGACTATCATGTGGCAAGAAAGAACTGTGGTTCAGTTAGTAATGGTCATGTCTGTATCCTCTTGATGCTCCATTTTTAGCTAATAAAATCCACCGTTTGTCGAAAAACATGTCGATGTTATGAACACTGTATGCGGAAATTTCAAAACATTTTCAGGCGAACAAATACTTGATTGTGAGATAAAATAACCTTGGCAAAAAAAAGGAATCAGAAAATTGTGATGTTGCTTTGATGACATTTGCTTTTGACAGCAATTAATAAGCGCAAGGCATGGCAAAAGTTCTTGTTCATTTGAAGAAGTAATACTTACTGTCTGCTAATATCCTCCCATGTATGGCATTGTTTCCCTATACCATGGTATAACTGAATAATGTCCCTCTCACGTTCAGTGAGATTTGAGTTTAGAAGTTTGTTGACTTCCTCCTGGTATCAGCAGAATCTTAAGATAAAACATATCCTCAAATCACGAGGAAGCGAGCAACAATAGCAATAAAGGTTACCTTTAGATACCACTCCTCAAATCCATGCCATGGGTCATTCGCAACATTTTGATCCTCTATATACTGAGAATGAGTGGAGGAGGAAATCAAAGTTAACCCAGAGGAATATTTCATCGGTGAAAAAGTATTTTGGTGGTATTTAATGTGTGGTAGTGTAACAGCTTACGCTGTGGAGTGTATCTCCGGGTAGGCCATTTAAGGAGGGGAATGCCTGTTGATCCAACGAAAGAGCCTTATTGACAGCCTGCATTTTGAAGATGCAAAATCATTGTGAGAAGTCCAAAGGTGTAAAAGGGCTAAACATAAGAAATCATACTTGGGACGATAAATATGTAAATACCTCTGTAGCATTGTGCACTTTCTTCTCCGATATATTGAGCAACTTTGCGATGTTCTAAGGACAATGACGAAAGGTTAGAGAAGAAGTAACAGAGCAACATGATGAACACACACACAAAATCATGCCGATTGAAATGCTTCACGCAAATAAAACTGCTACTCCGCCCTACTTGCGTTGTCGGAGAAACCCCTTGGTCCTCCAATGCGTACTTTGCGCCACGAATCGCAATCAGCCTCTCATGCAGGTAAGTAGGGAGCCTGAATATTTTCGAGTTGTCGGCCAGTGCTCTTGAAACACCCTGGTAACAAGGAAATTAATGAATGAATAAAGAGTGCAAATATTCTCTCATTAGCACTGATGAGATGAGCAAAGAGGTCTCACCTGACGAATCCACCAGTATACGTAAGTGGAAATTCTGAAGCCCCTGGATGCATCGAACTTTTCGATCCCGCGGAGTAGCCCTATGAGACCACCCTGAATCACCAACCAAATTGCCCAACATGTTACATGTTGATGTTTGTGAAACATGCTAACTGTCCTAGCGAAACAAATGCCTATGAACAACAGGATGTGAACTCTTACCTGAATCAGGTCGGACAGCTCAACCCCCAGCTTGTCATACTTCTGGGCGATGGATATGACCAAACGGATGTTGCTCATCGTCAGCACCTCCCTCGCGAGGAACGACTCGCGCATTCTTGACCGCAGCTCCGGCGTCGATATCCGAAGTGACTGTGCCATCTGCTTGTACGACGGCTCATTCCCCAGTTTTTCTTTCAGCCTGAATCAATGTTTCAGAAACAGAGGTTAAGCAAAAGCAGCAGTGGCAATGCTTCTTGATTTCGTAGAACAAGCATATATGTTGGTTGAATGGATCACTGAATTTGGGGAAGAGCACTCCCATACTTTGATCTTTGCTGCTGCAGCCATATCCCGTCCTTGATCTTCTTGGAGAGGTGGACAACCTGCTTGTGCGTGAGGAGCTCCTTGCTGACGGTGCCGCGGAGGTAGATGCGGTTTCTGCTCTGCAGCAGCTCGGGGCTGATGCTCAGGTGCACGGCGCCGCTGCCTTTCTTGGACCTCCCGCGCCTCCGGCCGCTCATCCGCCGCTGCCTCGCCGAGACGCCGGAGCGCGCCACGACGACGGAGCTGCTCCTGCCCTTGCCGTCATCGTCCTCGGCCGAACCAATGGCCTCCACATGGTGGCCATCGCCGCCGCCGTCGTCGTCGTCCTCGAAGGGGAGCTCCCACTGCTTCTCGAGCATGGACCTCTGCAGCAGGATAATGGCATCGAGGGAGAACTCGTCGGCGGGCAACAGCGGAGGAGGCTGCGGCGCGAGTGCGGGCGCGCTCTGCCTGAGGGCCCGCATGACCTGCGCGCGGCCATGTGGGGAGAGCTTGAGCCTGTGCGCGGCGACGGTGAGCTTGGACGCGGCCGGTGGCGCGAACTGCAGCGAGGAGGAGCCGTGGGCGTCTCCCGCCGCGCTGCTCATGTGGCTGTTGACCTTGTCGGAGAGCATGTCGTTGGGCGGCCCGAAGGACGTGCTCAGAAGGCGGTTGCCTGCGCTCAGCCCGATCAAGGCAGGCGTCGCCGTCATGTCTCGCCGCCCGTTTAGTTATCTGCGCCGTATGAGCGCGGCGAGCGATTACAAAATACTGTGTTCCGAGAAACAGAGAAAGAAGAGATAGGAAGCCGACGGCGTCGTGCTCGTACCTGTGCGGCAGCGCGGGGCGGCAGGCGGAAGCGACGAAGAATCAAGGGAAGGGGAAGGGGAGGAAGAGGAAGACGACGGCGCGGGCGTCGGAAACAATAACCAAGTACGGAGTACTGGCTAGTAGTACGAAGTAACTTAGAAGCTCAATGGACACCACACGCCGAGAGAGAGAGAGAGAGACGGAGAGGCTATTAACAGTGGGCTCGTGCGTGCGGTGGCAGCGGCACCGGCGCCACTGCTGCGCGCGGTGGTTTTACTGCGTTACTGCAGTGGAGAAGCTGGGCCGGAGGGGGAGGAGAGGATAGGGTGAGTGAGGGCGGGAGGCCATTGGCGGGGGCAGATATTCGCGGGTGGCCTCTCGTCTAAACGCCGAGGCCGAGCGCGCGCCACGACCACCAGATCCTGCGCCCGGGCCACCTGGCAACAAAAGATCGTCCCCTCCCCGTTGCCTCCACACGTCGCCTCGCACGATGATTTCACGGCAGTTCCTTTCACGCACAAAAACGATAAGTGCATGCCTCCTGGATTCGCTCAAGATAGGATGACATATCCGCCCCCTCACACACCTCATCGGGCACATCAACGGCGGCCACCTTTACTCCTCGCCGTCACCTTGTCGGCACGTTAGTGGCGGCCATTTCCACTCCTCATTGGCACCTCATCCTCGCCGCGGCTGCCACGAATCTGGTGACGAATTCGTTGGCGTTGAAGAATGTCGTCCCTAAATAGCCGAAACACAAACAAGAACCGCAACTGCAAATAACCACGAGAGCAACAGGGGCGAAGAACTGAACAAATGCATCAGTTTCAAGTGGAGCCGGATGGTCCGGGTTGGGTTTCGGATTATCCGGGCAATGGTAGGATGTCCGGGATTCGAATCCGGATGATCTGGACAGGTCAACCATGGGCGAAAGTGGAGCCGGTGGAACTCGAATATGGTGTGGGAAAGAAAAAAAATGGTGGTTTTCTTTTAAGGAATCTCACGGTGAAAGGCTAGATCCACATGCAAAGCATCAAATTCATGTATCCAAATCAGCAAAATATCACAAAACCAATAAGTTGCAAGAAATTGGTACGGCTATTTTTGGCGGGGAGTTTTTGAATTTAGGGGAGAACAAACAAAAAATGCTACTCCCTCCATTCCCTTATATAAGGCCACAAACTCATATTACAGTACCAAAGTAAAATTTAATGACTGCTTTGGAAGCCAACTTTTCTTTTCATTAATCGGGATCATTAATATGCCTGCATGCATGCAAAGAAGGTATGTGAAGGAAGTGCTAGAGTGTCATTATGACTACATGCACGCAAGTATTAAACAAGTTGTTAGTACGAGAAAACATCATCAATTTTTGTCTCGATTACTGTTAGTGGCCTTGTATAAATGCAAAATGTAATTTTCATAGTGGCCTTGTATAAGGGAATGAAGGAAGTATAAAGGTGAGGGGGGAGAGGGATCCAAGATGTGATCAACCTTACTCATGGTACCAAGATGATATGGGGTAGAGGCCCAAGGATGACCTAATCATTCACCCTTGGAAGGGAAAATAGAACACTTAAGAACACAAAAGGAAACACCCAAAACAATACCCAGTTACACATCCACTCTCAAAGCAAACACATACAAGACCCACAAGGTACATTAGTAGAATGCACGTGCGTTGCTACGGGCTTTTGAAATATTTTACTGGAGTTATACAAACATAATGCATGTTAAATTTTCATGTATAGAAAAGATAGCTAGTAACAATCAGATAATAATTGAAGTTTTCACTTGCAATGTAATTTGATAAAAAAAAAGGTACTTAGACGATGTATACATAGAAAGCGATGATCCAATTATTAATCTGTTACGATTTAAGATCTGCTTGATGCGCTTAAGATATTCTTGCACAACGTCAGAATGTTGTCTTTAACTTCATTTGCATGATATTTGAGCAGATATAATATAAACTTCTTCCTCAACTCATAACCATCCCGCACAAGTAAAATATCTAGTTAGTACGAATATTTTACGTGGAAGGTCAAAAAATATGCAACGGAGAATACTTATCGTGCAAACTGAATTAACCAATTCTTTACTATTTCATGAGAGCATAAAGTCAAAAACAAAAAAACTAGACAAATCCTTGCAATTTTCTAAATTAATATTATCTTGAATAAAGTGATAACAAAGATAACACTTGTATCTTGAATGTTATGATCATGAAATATATAAATTTATCCATCTGTGCTCGGTCGATGAATGCATATAGAAGATATAGAAGATAAACTACAAGTGGTAGCTATTAGAAACCATAAATCCTGACAACAATGGACAAGAGACCCTATTTACCAAGTCACCCCAAGCCGGCTACCAAACAGTGTTGCCAACATCTGAATATTTGGCTTCACGCAGAACTCTCTCCACTCACATCCGCTCGTCCGCTCCTTTCCCCGTCGGCTACCTTCCATCGACGGTGTGGCGAATCGTCCTCTCCCCTCAACAGCGTCGGTCGACCCCGTCTCTCCCCGCCATCTCTCCTTCCCGCCACTAGTCGAGCCCGTCCCATGTCATCCCATAGCCTACCTTCTCTCAATGGTGTCGCCCACATCCTCCTCTTCCCACCACGACAACGTTGGCCCTCTTCTCTGATGACAACCCCTCGCGCTGCCACATCGGCACCGAGCCCACGCGCCTTCCGGTTTGGCATCCTAGTCAGCCGGCTCCTGTTGGTCGGTGCAGAAAGGCTCGCCGCTGACAGTGCCCTCATCGTCTACAACGGGCACAAAGGTGTGACGCGGTGATGAGGAGGGATGGCGCCCTTGTCATCTACATTAGGCACAATGGCATGACACGGCGAGCAGGAGGGAGGACGCCCTCATCGTCTACATGAGGCACAACGGTATGACGCGGCGAGGGGGAGAGACGGCACCCTCGTCGTCTACATCAAGCACACCGGTGTGGCGTAGTGAGGAGGAGGAACATCATTGTCGTCTAAATCATTTCGTGTTTGTTTTCCGCCGCAAGTCTTCATCTTGTCTTCCTCATCTCATCTCCGCCGATAACTCGACTTGGCTCCACTCCATGTCTCTCCACCATAGCATGCAGTTTTTCATCACATCCTAATATACCCCCATTCCGTTCTGCATGTCCTACTTCCTCACTTGCATGTGTCTTCTGCACTAACTTTATTTGCTTCGTTGGCACCGTAGATGTCACTTCGCAACAATTAGCAATCCCTTGATGCATCAATATAATGAATATATACAATACAGTGAGATGAGGGTTATACGATACGATGAGATTTATGGCATTACATTGGGTGTAATACCCGTGTGTTGCCAAGCAAACACTTTTTTTGCGAGAAAACTTCCAATATATTCATCTTCAATCATGGCAATATAACGAACACTAGAAATAATAAAAATTATATCCAGATCCGTAGACCACCTAGCGACGAGTACAAGTACTGAAGCGAGCCGAAGGCGCGCCGCCGTCATTGCCTCTCCCTTGTGGGAGCCGGGCAAAACTTGTTGTAGTAAACAGTCGGGAAGTCATCGTGCTAAGGCCCCATGGGACCAGCGCAGCAGAACAGCAACCGCCGCCGATGAAGAGTAGCATAGATCGAAAGGATCCAACCTGAAAACACATGAACATAGACGAACTATGACCAGATCCGAGAAAATCCACCAAGGATAGATCCACCGGAGACACACCTCCACACGCCCACCGATGATGCTAGACACACCATCGAGATGGGGGCTAGGCGAGGAGAACATTATTCCACTTCAGGGAGCCGCCGCCGTCTCGTCTTCCTGAGCAGGACACAAACCCTAACAAAAGCGAAGAAACAACTGAAAATAGAGCACTCCCACCGGCAAGGGCCGAGATCCACCGCGCCGCCATGGCCCTAAGACCACCGAAGATGAGGCAGACCGACGCGGCGCCGGTGGGAGGAAGGGGAACCCTAAACTTTTCTTGCGGCCATCTTGTCGGACTAGGCGACGGCAAACTCCTGCTGGATCTCGTAGCGGCGCTCCGGTGTCAGCATGGCATAGTAGGTGATCTTGCTCCAGACCATGGCGGAGTGCCGGAGCGTGGGCGGAGCGTTCGACCATGGGCAGAGCGCCGGAGCGGGAGAGGGAGGTGGTGGATGGGCTCGGACTAGCGGCACGAAAAGGGGGGGGTGGGTTAGGGTTGCGGGACATCGACCGGCTTAAATAGCCGGATTTGTTCTTGGGCGGCGAGCCAGAGCGGCGCCACGCGGCGTTCACACCGCGGTGACAGACGCGTCATCCGTCGGACCGCCGGGTTTCCGGGCGTTTCCGCGTGGGACCCTGCCGTCAGACCGACGTGGCGGGCGTGCCCGGGCGCGCCCAGGCGCCCCATATTTGGGCTGGATATAGGGGATGCCGGTCAGCGTGGGACCCCGCCGCAAGTAGTGCAGTCCTTTGGCCAACCCGACCGCAGTCGTGTTCCTCGTGTCTCAGCTAAGTCACCTACATGTTAAATTGAGGTGCAGCTAAATAAAAAATTGTTTGTCTAACTGAGACAATTTATGTACGCAACAATACACATTTATAAGAAAATGTATCCCAAATTAAACTATACAAGATTCACCTCATGCTTGGAAAGAGCTTTTCCAATCATCTTTATTGGTCTAATGGCTCTAGTAAGCAAGGATCAAACTTTCCTATCCAGATGTCTAGAAGTGATCCAAGCATGCCTTCCAAGAAAGCAGAGATAAAACTTAGAAACCCTGTAATATTTTGAATTGCTTTAATAGAAAAAACAAGAAACACTGTCAATGTTCAATTAAATATATTTTTAAACTTCATAGAATAGGGCATGCCCATGACAGGGACTATGTGATGACAACACCAACATACATCTGACATGGTTAATGAACATCCATCTAGTAGAAGTGTTGATCAAAAGAAAGATAATATGGAGTTCAACTATATCCTTAAAAGTACCTTCTAACCCCACAGAAGCTAGGATTTACATTGGTTAGAAATCTTGGACATTATATCCCGAGTGCTATAAATCAGCTCATAAGTGATAACGACTGGGTGGGTTGTAAAATTTGTTGTGGTCTATTTGCAACAGAGAGCGTCATGGATGCCTCAGCATAAGGCGATAGTAGAATTTCATTACAAATATTGAAACTCCCTTTTGGGTTCTAATTATTCAATCTTTGCTATGAAACACAAAAACAAACAAAGGAACCATTTAATATTTCAGAGTGCCAAAACCAAACTATATACAATCCATGGCTATATGGCAGACCATCAGTTAGAGCATTTTACATTAAAAGATTGAGACTAATTATAATTACCATGATAGCATCTTAAGAAACCAAATTAAATAACAAACACTTCAATCAACTATATAACAACAAAAAGTACATGTGTATATAAGTAAGCACCTAGGTGGAACAGATGTCTGCGTAACTACCTAGTAGAAAATATGTGTGCAACACTAAGCCATGGTATAATTATTTGATTACTTCATGTGTTAACTTTCTCGACACTCTTATCATGTACATCTAATTCTCAGTGAGGATTTGCAGGTTCAGCCACAACCATTCATCAAAATACACGAGATGAATGAAAATAATAATTTATATCCTTGATCTACACAGGATATCTATAGAGACTGGAGCTTCATGTTTTACCAAACATGAAGTCTGATTTTTTGTGGAATATTCATGCTGTTGGAAGCACTTCGTTTCCAACAAAATATAGAAGATACGAAACCAACCTTACTTAACCTAACGTTAGCCCCTAGGCCTTCCTCTAAAAATTTTAGTTTGCCCAAAATAATGATGTTATCCACAGTCATACTACCCAAGAACAATTGCATGTTCTATAGAGAAGCTATGCACTACGGAGGAAAGGTTTAGTTTTTAGAAAGCCACACCTCTGTCGGCCCCGGCTGTCCTCCTAGGTCCTGGGAGCGTTTATCCTGCATGTAGAAGGTGTCATTCCATCAGCCTCAGCCTCCGCTCTCCAGCCTTCTCACCCTCCTCCTCCTGAACAACAACGACCTCCTTGGGCGGCATCTCGCCCACCTCCACATCCGGCAAATCATCGTAGTAATTAGGAAACTGCAGCATATGCACATTATCCATGCTATTATAGGATCTGTCAATTCAAAATAAGTGGAAATAGTGGGACTTATCACAGTCTGCAAAATTGAATTTTTACTTTGGTGTTGAAGCTGCTCTAGAACTACATCGTGAGCAGCCCGGAGAACGAAGTCACCACAGGGTGCTCCAGCCATCTATAGTATCAAAGCCAGCAACTAAAGAAAAATAATTACAGTTTGCAGCATAGGAAATCACAAGCTAGCTAGTACATGCTAAATAAAACATCTAAATTCTGATTGGATAAAAGTTAAAGGACGATGTTCCACACCGAGATAAAATATGACCCCCTCTTTTGCCTAGAACTTAATCATGTATATTGACATACATATATCCCATAAAAGGTATACATAATCAGATCATTATAAATCAAAACTATCGTTAGCCAGGGCTTGGATTGGTATAAACACGTGTGTAGACCGATACTGAATATATCATAGGTAGAGATAGAGACTCCATAGAATGCAAAGCTAGCAACATGATCAACCTCATCGAGCAGCAAGAGAAGGGAAGAACACGACAATTGGGAGGTCTGAGGCAACAACGACAATAGAGCATCATCCAGCGGAAGCAACACACATACCGGGAGAAACAACGTAGTTCACATCTTCAGGTTGAGGGGATCTGGTCTTGAGGCTTTCCCAGGCTTCGCAGCTTTCGATGGGTGCAGGCCACTGCGCCGATGCTGATGCACCCACGGCAAGCACCTTGTCACACCTGATACATGAGTATCGATGGACCTGGAAGGTGAGATAGATAGAAAGGAGTGAGTGTGTGTGTGCCAGTGGGCCACATGTGGCCAGGCGTGTGTGTGTGCAAGTATAAGAGACCTACCATGTACTCCTTGGAGATTGTGAAATGAGAAAAGTCTAGTTGCCTGCTACTTCTTGAGCTTGCGTTGGTTTTTTCCTTGAAGAGGAAAGGGTGATGCAGCATAGTAGAGGTAAGTATTTCCCTCAGTTAAGAACCAAGGTATCAATCCAGTAGTAGAAGAACGCGCAAATCACCAATACCTGCACAAACAATCAAACACTTGCACCCAACATGATAAAGGGATTGTCAATCCCTTCACAGTCACTTGCAAAGGTGAGATCTGATAGAGATCGATAAATAAAAGATAAAATATTTTTGGTATATAGATCTGAAAATAAAAGATTGTAAAATAGTAGATAGAAAACTAATATGATGGAAAATAGACCCGGGGGCCATAAGTTTCACTAGAGGCTTCTCTCATGAAGGCAAATAATACGGTGGGTGAACAAATTACTGTCTAGCAATTGATAGAAAAGCGCAAAGTTATGACGATATCCAAGGCAATGATTATGCATATAGGCATCATGTCCGTGTCAAGTAGACCGACTCCTTCCTGCATCTACTACTATTACTCCACACATCGACTGCTATCCAGCATGCATCTTGAGTATTAAGTTCATAAAGAATGGAGTAACGCCTTAAGTAAGATGACATGATGTAGAGGAATAAACTCAAGCAATAAGATGAAAACCCCATCTTTTTATCCTCGATGGCAACAATGCAACACATGTCTCGCTACCCCTACTTTGTCACTGGGTGAAATCACGCAAGATTGAACCCAAAGCTAAGCACCTCTCCCATTGCAAGAAAAACCAATCTAGTTGGCCATACCAAACCGATAATTCAAAAGGAAATAAAAAGATATCAAATCATGCATAAAAGAATTCAGAGAAGATTCAAATAATATTCATAAATAAGCTGATTATAAATCCACAATTCATCGGATCTTGACAAACACACCGCAAAAGAAGATTACATCGGATAGATCTCCAAGAACATCGAGGAGAACGTGATATTGAGAATCAAAGAGAGAGAAGAAGCCATCTAGCTACTAGCTATGGACCCGTAGGTCTGAGGTAAACTACTCACGCTTCATCGGAAGGACAATAGGGTTGATGTAGAAGCCCTCCGTGATCGATTCCCCCTCTGGCAGGATGCCGAAAAAGGCCCCAAGATGGGATCTCATGAGAACAGAAGGTTGCGGTGGTGGAAAAGTGTTTTCGTCGATCCCTCTAGTGGTTCTGGAATATATGTGAATATATAGGAGGAAGAGCTAGGTCAGGGGAGTCCCGAGGGGCCCACAAGGTAGGCCCCCCTCCACCCTTGCCGCCACCTCGTGGCTCTTCTGACTTGGACTCCAAGTCCCCTGGGTGTCTTCTGGTTCGAGAAAAATCATCATGAAGTTTTATTCCGTTTGGACTCCATTTGGTATTCCTTTTCTGCGAAGCTCAAAAACAAGGAAAAAACAGAAACTGGCACTAGGCTCTAGGTTAATAAGTTAGTCCCAAAAATAATATAAAATAGCATATTAATGCATATAAAACATCCAAAACAGATAATATAATAGCATGGAACAATAAAAAATTATAGATACATTGGAGACATATCATTGCCCTCATCCCCTTTCTCTTCTTCTCACCTACCTGCTCCTCTCCTCGTCCCTACCTCTCGCCGTGAGACCGATCCCCTCTTCGGTCATCACATTTGGTATCTCAGAGCCAGAAAAAATATCCTAGAATTTTTTTCCATCGTGATTCTCCTTACTTCCTTGGTCAGATCGATAACATCCACCATCGCAGGTGTTATTCCACTCTAGTGAGGTCGCTCGAAATCATCGGCGGGGTTCGATCTACTCGGGAATGGAGCCACGGTGCCCTCCAAGCACTCAGCGCAGGCAAGGCAGGTGATAGCCGCCATGGAAACACAGACGGCCAACCTCACCGCCCTAATGGAGAAGCTCCTATCTAGATTTGACGAGGAGAGGGACTTGGCAGACAAGCGAGCAGAGGCGCAGACGGCGTTTAACACTCAGGTCTCCCATGAGTTGCAGAGCTTGTCGAAGTAGATCGGCCTTACTCAAGCGGAGGTCAATGATGTGCGTAAGGTTGTGTCCCCATTGGCATTGTCAGCCCCATCCACGGGTTCCTAGGTGGATGATCCATCGACGACGATGCTACACACACCTGCCGCGCGGACAGGGCCTCCACCACCACCGCCCGATACGCGTGCCGCGCCTCTGCCAAGCGCCCTGCCCATATCATAGACCATCGCGGGGTCGGCGCCTCTTGCACGGCTCACAAACGAAGGGCCGCCCCTTCTGTCCAGGCCAGATGACCAGATCGGGCTGCCGGAGCAGGGGTTTCATAGCACCAGCGCCACGGGAGGAGTACTCCGTCAGGCCACCCAAACATCATTTCCCCCGTTTTGATGGTGCTGCCCCCCGTGTTTGGCTGGATCGTTGCTTGGCTTACTTCAAGCTCTACCATGTGCCAGCACAGCTGGGGGGCAACAGCAGCACTCTATGTCGAAGGCCATGCCACGCTCTGGCTTCGGGCCTTCTGTCAGACACATCCAGTGATCACTTGGGATTTGTTTCGTCGAGCAGTGGAAGAGGAATTCGACCTTGGGGAGTTCGAGTCCGCGATGCATGATTTGTTGCAGCTTTGACAGACAGGCATGGTCACAGAGTACAAGCAGCAATTTGAGGTGCACATGTACAATCTGATTGCACTCGATGCCACATTGAGCTCCAAATTTTTTGTCACCCAATTTTTGCTCGACCTCAAAGATGAATTGCGAGCCGTGGTGCACATCCAAGCACCAACCAGCGTTACCAGAGCCACAGTATTTGCACGCATACAGGAGGAGGAATTGGACATTCAGCGCCCTCGCCTACGACCTGCTTCTGCAGGACGACTACCGCCACTACCTAGCTTGCCATCAGGATTGGGACGTCCTTCCCCAACACCATCAGTGCCACCTGCAACTCTAGTACCCCGCGTCATTCCGGCACCTAAGCAAGCCCCGGGCGACTTCGGGCGTGAGTGATACGTCTCCAATGTATCTATAATTTTTGATTGTTCCATGCGATTATAGTATCAATCTTGGATGTTTTATAAACACTTACAAGCAATTATATATCATTTTTTGGGACTAACCTATTAACTTAATGCCTAGTGCCAGTTGCTGTTTTTTTTTCTTCTGTTTCTGGTTTTTCAGAATATCAGTACCAAACGAACTCCAAATGCCACAAAACTCTTTGGTGATTTTTTCTGGACATAAGAGACCCTGGAAGCTTCGGGGGGGGGGGGGCGAGAAGATGGAGCAGTGGCCCATGAGGCACCAGGGCGCGCCCAGGGGGTTAGGCACGCCCTGGTGGCTCGTGGGGCCAACGTGGCTCCGTTTGACCTAACTCCGCCTCTATAAATTCTCTAAAATTGGGAAACCAATAGAGGAGTCCACGAAATACTTTTTTTGCCACCGCAAACCTCTGTTCTCGAGAGATCCCATCTAGGGACCTTTTCCGATACTCCGCCGAACAGGGAATCAATCATGGAGGGGCTCTACATCAACCCTGCTGCCCTTCTGATGATGTGTGAGTAGTTTACCACAGACCTACGGGTCCATAGTTAGTAACTAGATGGCTTCTTCTCTCTATTTGATCTTCAATACAATGTTCTCCTTGATGTTCTTGGAGTTCTATCCGATGAATTACTTGGGATCCGATGAATTGTGAGTTTATGATCAGATTATCCATGAATATTATTTGAGTTTTCTCTGAACTCTTTTATGCATGATTGTTATAGCTTCGTATTTCTCTCCGATCTATTGATTTGGTTTGGCCAACTAGATTGATTTATCTTGCAATGGGAGAGGTGCTTTGTAATGGGTTCGATCTTGTGGTGCTCAATCCCAGTGACAGAAGGGGACTTGACATGTATGTATCATTGCTATTAAGGGTAAAAATATGAGGTTTATTCATGCGTGAGTTTACTTTGTCTACATCATGTCATCTTGCTTAAGGCGTTACTCCATTCTTTATGAACTTAATACTCTAGATGCATGTTGGATAGTGTGTGGAGTAATAGTAGTAGATGCAGGCAGGAGTCGGTCTAGTTGTCTCGGACGTGATGCCTATATACATGATCATTGCCTTGGATATCGTCATGATTATTTGGTTTTCTAGCAATTGCCCAACTGTAATTTGTTTAGCCACCGTATGCTATTTTCAAGAGAGAAGCCTCTAGTGAAAACTATGGCCCCCGGGTCTACTTCTAGCATATATTAAAAATCCTAAAAATACCGTGCTGCAATTTTCCTTTATTTATGTTATTTTGTATTTTTGTTCAATCTATCTATCTATCACCATACAATTTAATCTCGCAATTAATCGCCAAGGGATTGACAACCTCTTGTTCGCGTTGGGTGCAAGGATTTGTTATTTTGTGTGCGGGTGCTGTTAATGTTGCATGATTCTCCTACTGGATTGATAACCTTGGTTTCATAACTGAGGGAAATACTTATCTCTAGTGTACTGCATCATCCCATCCCCTTCGGGGAAAACCCAACGCAACTCACAAGTAGCAAGAAGAATTTCTCGCGCCATTGCCGGGGAGACATCATCAACATCTATCAAGTACCTACGCATAAAATTTCATCTCCTTGCATTTATTTTATTTCCCTTTGCCTCTCATTTTTATTTCCCCCACTTCTAAAAAGTTTTTACAAAAATTACAAAAATATTTTCCGTTTGCCTTTTCATTGTTTGCTTCTTTGCTTGCTTGTTATCTTGTTTACGTAGTCATGATGTCTCGAGAAAATTATCATGATACCTCTTATCATAAAATTTTGGCCGAAATTGAGAAAAACACCAAAGATTACATGTCTACGCAATTTGAGCACAATAATATTTTTACCGAAGAACTCAAAGAACACTCTACCTTGTTGGACATTGTTGCAAAACAACTTGATGATGTTAGTGAAGAAGTTGCTAATCTTAAATCTCAATTTGCTCTTACTGAAAATTTGCTAGGGAAAATTTCTGATGTGCAAGCTACGCTAGTAAATCAAATGGCAGCTAAGCCGGATTCATTTGTACTTCGTAATGATGAGGATATTAAAATGATTGTTGTTTCACCTATCGACTCCTTGTTTAGCAATATAAAACTTGATTAGAAGGGGACTGAAGAAGAGTCAACTTTAGCTAGAAGGCGTCCCCATAATTCGGAGGGTGAAAATCTTGATGAAAAATTTGATAAAAGTGGGTTTGGAGAGGTAAAAACTTTAACTAGTGATGTGCCCACTCTCTTGGATTACAAAGACTTTAATTATGATAGTTGCTCTTTGATTGAATGTATTTCTTTGTTGCAATCCATGTTAAATTCACCCAACGCTTATGAGCAAAATAAGGTTTTTACTAAACATATTGTAGAAGCAATGATAAAAGCCTTAGAAGAAAAGCTAGAACTAGAAGTTTCAATTCCTAAAAAAAATATGATGAGTGGGAACCTACCATTCAAGTTAAAATTAAATATTATGAGTGCAATGCTCTATGTGATTTGGGTGCTAGCGTTTCCACAATTTCAAAATCTCTATGTGATGTGCTAGGTTTTACCAATATGGATGAATATTCTCTTTATTTGCACTTGGCGGATTCTACTATAAAAAAGCCTTTGGGTAGAATTAATGATGTTCTTATTCTTGCAAATAGGAACTATGTGCCCGTTGATTTTATTGTACTTGACATTGATTGCAATCCATCTTGTCCCATAATACTTGGTAGACCGTTCTTACGAACCATAGGTGCCGTCATAGACATGAAAGAAGGGAATATAAAATTTCAGTTTCCATTAAAGAAGGGTATGAAACACTTCCCTAGAACTAGAATTAAACCACCATATGAATCAATCATGAGGCCACCTATGGAACTAAAACCAAAGATGACAATACTTGAAACTTCACATTATGCCTAGCTAGGGGCGTAAAACAATAGCGCTAGTTGGGAGGCAGCCCAATAGTTATCTTAATTTTCTTGTTTATTTTTCTATTTTATTGTGTGTGCACAATTATGCTACTGTTATGATTGTAGTTTTTTATGTTTTAATTAGTGTTTGTGCCAAGTAAAGCCTTTAGGATGATTTGGATGATAGTTGACTTGATTCTGTGAAAAAACATAAATTTTCGCGCCCAGTTCTGGAATTTTGTAAAATCACATAAACGTGATTTTGCTCTGAATTTTCTTACACATAATTGATATACAAATTCCCCACGTTGTCCTAATTGTTTAGAATTTTTGAAGTTACATAAGTATGGACAATGTTCAGATTACTACAGACTGTTCTATTTTTGTTGTGATGTTTGCTTGTTTTGATGAATCTATGGATTTTATCGGGGGTTATAAGCCATGGTCAAGTTAGAATACAGTAGTTATAATGCAATAACAAAATATGAATGGGTTTGCAACAGTACTTAAAGTGGTGATTTGCTTTACTATACTAACGGATCTCACGAAGGTTTTGGTAAGTTTTGTGTGATTGAAGTTTTCAAGTTTTGGGTGAGAACACGATGGATGAAGGAATAAGGAGTGGCAAGAGCCTAAGCTTGGGGATGCCCGAGGCACCCCAAGGTAATATTCAAGGACTCCCAAGCAACTAAGCTTGGGGATGCCCCGAAAGGCATCCCCTCTTTCTTCTAATGCCCATTGGTAATGAACATCAAAATAATATAAGTGAAGCATGAGAGTTCATCAATTTCTTTAAAATATAGCCACCGCCGTGCTCTAAAAGATATAAGTGAAGCACTAGAGCAACTGCCTAGCTCAAAAAATATAAGTGAAGCACATAGAGTATTCTAACAAATTCACGATTAATGTGTCAAAAAGGTGTGTCCAGCAAGGATGATTGTGGCAAACTAAAAAACAAATAAAGCAAAGACTATATAATACATGACGCTCTGAGGAAAACTCATATCATGTAGTGAATAAAAATATAGCCTCAAGTAATTTACCGATGGATTGTAGACAGAAGAGGGGACGCCATCTGAGGCATCACAAAGCTTAGACGCTTGGTTTTCCTTGAATATTACCTTGGGGTGCCATGGGCATCCCAAGCTTAGGCTCTTGCCACTCCTTATTCCTTAGCCCATCGAAACTTCAGCCAAAACTTGAAAACTTCACAACACAAAACTCAACAAAAAACTCGTGAGATCGATTAGTATAATAAATCAAATCACCACTTTTAGGTACTATTGTAAACTCATTCCAAATTTATATTTGCATTATATCTATTGTAGTCTAACTTCACCATGGTTCATACCCTCCCCCCCCCCTCGATACAACCCATAGATTCATCAAAACAAGCGAACAACACAATGAAAACATAATCTGTCAAAAACAGAACAGTCGGTAGAAACCTGAATTAAGCTCATACTTCTGTAACTCCGAAAATTCCGAGAAATTAGAACAGCGTAGGAAATCTGTATATCAATCTTACGTAAAACATTCAGAATTTTTCCACGTTCCAGAAAATTTTAACAATTCTTCTACTAGACGCAAAAGTTTCTGTTTTTTCTCAGAATCAAATCAACAATCTTCCAAATCACCCCAAAGGTCTTACTTGGCACAAACACTAATTAAAACACTAAAACTCCATCATAACAAAGTATAATGGTTTATTTATTCAAACACAAAAGAAAAAGCAAAAACATAAAATAATTGTAACACCCCTATGTAATAAGCACTGTGATCAACTGCTAATAAACCTCATTTGCAAAGCTAGATCATAGTGGTTATTCAAATCACTTCAAATACTTCTCTGAAAATCAACTCAAATTTAACGGTGCAAAATGAAGTTGATCAAAATCTGTTGGAAATTTTTTCACCTTATAGCAAATAATCTAAAACTATTTGCTGTTAAGGAACAGAACATCATCATCTACTCTAAGTGGGCCTAAAGCATTTTATCAGAGCCAAAACAGCACCTGAAATGCCCTATTCATTTTTGAATAGAATCAAAAGGTTTCCAAAAATGCCCAAACTTTTGTGGCAGTGCTGGGTATTGCAAAGTAATTATGTGACCAAGTTTCACAATTTTTGCAATATCATTTGATAGATCCAAATATTGCAAAACACTGCTGTAAAAAGAAAAAGACTGAAACTATAAAAAGAAAAGAAAAAGGCCACTGTGCACTAGCCAAAGTGCACAGTGCCTGGTCCGGCCCATCTCTCTCTCTCCTTCACTTGTGTGTCATCACCGCCGTGGGCGAGCGCGCGCGCGCCGGCAGCGCATCGACAACGCGACGGCCACCGACGCCCGCGGCCCGTCGAGGGGATAAGGCCGAGCCAGTGCCTCCCCACTGGCCTCCCCGTCCATTCCTTCTCCCTTTCCGTCGCTCTCTCCCTCAAATCCACCGACGCCCGAGCGCCACCGCCGCCGTGCCCCGCTCGTAGTCGCGGCCACCGCCTCCTGTTCGCCTCGCCGACGCGTCCTACAGCTCCGCCTCGCTTGTCTGCCTCGGCTAAGCCTCGTCTTCGAGCTCGGGAACGACCACAAGCTTGGGATCGACCTCGCCTCTTCGTCTCGGTCTCCAGCGCTCGCCGTCGTCTCTGTCCACCGCTGCTGCTCCAAAGCTCACACGGGCCTTTCTTGGGCGCACGGTGAGCCTCTTCCTTCCTTCATTTCCCTCCTCGCGACTTACTTTTTGTCGTAGCTAGCTCGCCCGCATGCCGAGCCCCGCCGTCCGCCATTGTCGCCCTTGCGCTCGCATCCGAGCTACTCCGCTTGAGCCAGTAGCTCCGACGAGCTCCTGGAGCGCCATAGACCTCGCCTAGCCGTTTCGTTTGCCCGCAAACACCCCCCAACGCCGATCCCGCGTTTGGCCGAACTCCAGCGCCAGCCCCGCCGCTCGCCACCACTGTCTCTGGCTGTTTCCGGCCAAACCGTCGCCACAGATCGATGCGCGGGCGAGAAGCCGTTCGAAAGAGCCAAACCGCGCGTGAAATGGTGCCCCCTAGCGCGATTCCGACGGCCTCCGGCGATGCGCCGCCGCTGAGCTGGCAAGCATGGGGCCCACCCCTATGAGGCTGCCAGTGGGCCCCAGCCTTAGGTTGACCACGTTGACCTGGTCAACGATAATTACTGTTCACTCACTGTGGTTGACATGTGGCCCCCCTGCGATAATTAAGCTAATTAGTGATTTAATTAATCCTGTTAGATAGCTGAGTCACTGACAGGCTGGGCCCACTCCCCTAATTAACCCTGTTAGCTAGATAATCTATTGTTAGTCCTAACAGAGGTTGACATGTGGGTCCCACTGGACCCACACGTCAGGTTTGACCCTGGTCAGCGAGTCTGTTGACTGCTGACATCATCCCCATGTCATGCTGACATCATAACTAATTTATTTTAATTTAAAATAAATTCAGAAAACTTTTTAAATCTTTTAAAATCCGTAGAATTTAAACCGTAGCTCGGATCGAAAAACTTAATACATGAATGTTGCTCAGAACGACGAGACGAATCTGATCGTGTCGTCTGTTTCCATGTCGGAACCCCCTACGTAGGAGAACCCATATCTTTTAGCCTGATTTCGATAGATGGGTGGTGCATATACATCGGTTAATAAATCCCACTTTAATCCTAAAATAGCTAAAATGACTTAGATGCATCTTTAGGCAACCCTGCACTGCAACCTAGGCATAGCATGCTCTATGTTGCATTGTTTGCTGTGTATTTATCTGTTTCCTCCCCCTCTTCTCTCTCGTTAGACCCCGACTCAGATGTAGTCCCCGAGGCAGACGCCGCTCCGGAGTATGACTACACAGTTGACGACCAGACCCTTGCTGCAGAGCTTCCAGGCAAGCACCCCCCCTTTGAGCATACCGATATCGCCTACTCTATCTCTCTTATGCTTGCATTAGAATTTGCCGGTACTACTGTTCATCCTACTTCTGTTGCATAGCCTATTTTTTGTAACTACTATTGATACCTACCTGTTTATCCTAAACTGTGTAGTATAGACTGGGTAGAGACCCATCAAAGACCCCACTTTGTCCCGACTGCCTCGCTGGATTATCAGAAGACCCGATCAACGGGATCGAAGACCAGGCCCCGGCACCGCACATCACTTCCCCCTTAGTTGCTCGACGCTACTGGGTTACTATCAAGTGTCGAGTGTGATACCTCATTAGCACTTCTGATGACAACCTTGTAGGTTAGTTAATCGGTCGTGGTCATCGAGGGTGATTCCTCCTTTTCCACTCCCGATAACGACGCTGTCGTGCAACACCTCAAGTGTGGACCTCGAGGGTGGTTTCCTCTTACATTCACCTTGATGTTTACATCAGGTGGGAATCCAACGAGGGTAATGCCTCGGATTCCTTCTTGATGTGGTAGCCACACGGACTGCCTTTACATCACTATTGTTACTGA
Organism: Thinopyrum elongatum; assembly: GCA_011799875.1. Classification (NCBI taxonomy): domain Eukaryota; kingdom Viridiplantae; phylum Streptophyta; class Magnoliopsida; order Poales; family Poaceae; genus Thinopyrum; species Thinopyrum elongatum. Next base: position 385,738,027 of record CM022303.1, on the reverse strand, counting down.
TTAAACTAGATAAAGACGGGTCGGCCCTAAGGAGTACCCGCGCGAGCATGTGATGCGAGTGATGTGGAGACGGGTTGACCTGAAGGGTGCCCGCGAGATAATTACGAGGCGCGGCCGGGCATTCTTAGCCCTTGCAGCAAGTCCTCGAGACGGGGCGACGGGGTCACATCGATCATGAGTCTCTGCTCGTTACCGCGTGCTCCTAATCCACTAACGGTTTGGATATTTGATCCGAGGGGCCTCTGGCCTAATAGCACTAACCATCACGTGGGCATAGTATGGGCGTTCTGTGTCGTATACTTCAGCCGAAGATTAATAGACGTCAGCGAGGAGCGGCCCGCTTTGGATTGGACTGGTTAAGCCCGCGCTTGTATTAAGGGGGCTAGGTCTGCTTCCGGAGCATCCTCGCAACATGCAGGGCGCGCAGGACGAAGGCCCAAGACCGATGTGCGCATAGGTTAGTCCAGCATGCTGACCTCTCTATTAAGTATTCGTTCGGGTTGCGGCGTATCGTTTGGCCGAGGCTGGGCATGACCCAGTAAAGTGTGTCCGGCCGGAGTTAAGCGAGCGTGGTGGGTAAGTTGGTGCACCCCTGCAGGGAAGAAAACATCTATCGATAGCTTGTCCTACGGTAACGGACACTCGGAGTTGTATCCCGATCGATACAACACTTGAGATGATAACTGGATAGTATGGCTCTGGGATTGCTTTCTCGCAGGGAGTCGAGGAAGGATCTCTGGGCGAGGTTGATGACACTACTATTACTTTACATTTTGTTATTCAGCACTCTTCTAATGCTGCAAGACCGCTGAAGATGATAGTCTTCGATAGGACTAGGGTATTCCCTCTATTCTGGCATTTCTGCAACCCAGTCCACATATACAGCCTTTCCTTGAAAATGTTGCATATGTAGTAGTAGATCCTTGCTTGCTGAGTACTTCGGATGAGTACTCATGGTTGCTTTGCTTTCTTTTTCTCCCGATATCCATTTGTTGCAACCAGATGAAGGAGCCCCTGGGCCAGCTGCCCCCACCGACGGCTACTACTACTACCCTCCTAGCGAGTACTACTACGAGGAGCCGTCCGACGACCAGGAGTAGGTTCGGAGGGTCCCAGGCAGGAGGCCTGCGCCTTTTGATCGTAGTTTTTGTTTTGCCCCGCCTTTTTTAAAGGCTTATCTCTGTTTCTGTGTTATATCTGTACTCAGATATCTGATGCTTCCGCTGACGCTTGTATGCGAGCTTGTGTATTCGAGCCCTCGAGGCCCCTGGCTTGTAATATAAAGCTTGTATGACTTTATTTATGTTTTAGAGTTGTGTTGTGATATCTTCAAGTGAGTCCTTAGGCTTGATTGTGTGCATTTGCATGTATGGTTAGTGCACGATTAAGCCGGGGTCATCACAGGTTGGTATCAGAGCCGACTGCCTCTAGGAATCCCCCTTTCCAACTCCTTGCCGAAGTTGAGTCTAGTAACCGAAAACTGTTTTACTAACATGGCTGTGTGGCTTACGGGCCCACGTCACCAATTGGGTGGTATTAGGATCTTTTATTCCTCGTCTATACTCTGGGAAACTCTGATCTCTCTTCTATTCGGGTTAAATGATTTTGCTAACTCTAACATTAGGTTCTCGTGATCACATCCACCCGGAGATATAAAAATTTCCCCCCCTTTCTTCAAGAATATGGGCCAGGTTCTGCTTACAGGATCCTTTTATCAAGGGCACCCGGTGTTGTCACTTGCAGAATCCTTGCTCCATCAGTTTTCTCTGACGTTGATGTAGCCTTTGCTATGTCTCGTTGTGTACTTCCTTACCACGTGCCTGCACGCCGCCTACCATGTCTAGCTTTCAAATTTGCGTCGTTATGTTGTCCGCATGTAACCGACACTGTGTATGGATGTATATGTCTTAATTGACTACTATTAAGTATGCATTACATTACTTAATTATTGTCGTGTTACATCATGCCTGTCGCTAAACTCCCGCAATAGCTTTTGCTAAACTACCCCTATTGAATTTAGCAGGATGGGTGACAATAATCCACCACCGCAAGATTATATGGCAGCTATGATGCAACAATTCGAACTCAACCGTCAGTTCATGACTGGGATTATGGATCAGTTCCCTCGTCCCAATGCCAACCAGCAGCCAGCTTCAATTACGCTGCCTGAGTTTGTGCGTCTCAACCCAGTGACATTCCACAACGCAGTTAATCCGCTGGATGCCGATGACTGGCTGCGTGACATCTTCTATGAGATGGAGTCAGCTGATGTTCCTCCTGTCAGCTATGTCACTTTCGTGACATACTTCCTGAAGGGACCGCAGCACAATGGTGGGCAACTCACAGAAAGACCCTACCTCCTAGAACTGTCGTCACCTGGGTGGAATTCAAGGCTGCTTTTCATGCCCGGTATATTCCTCAAGGGGTTATAGATCGGAAGAAGGCTGAGTTCCGTAGCCTCGTTCAAGGCAACAAGACTGTAGAAGTCTACCAGCGAGAGTTCTTGGATCTGTCTCGCTACGATGCCCGTAGGCAGGAGAAGTTCCGTGATGGGTTACACCATGACATTCAGCTAGCCCTGCTCGTCCAAGACTATCCTGACTTCGCCACCTTGGTGAACAAGGCTATCATGGTCGAGACTGGTCTGAAGAAGCATAAGGAAGCGACCAGATGCACCCGTGAAGCGGGCTCATCTTCGGGCTCGTCTTCTCAGAAGCGCCGTATATGGATTCCTCACAGCATGTACTGCCCAACAGCTCCAGTGTACAGGCCTGTCTATGCTGCACCTCATCTGCCTCCTCCACCATCGAGGCAGCCTCTTCAAGCTACACCACCTCGAGCTCCTGCACCTTGTCCAGACAGTGGACTCTGCTTCAAGTGTGGCCAGCCAGGTCACCGTGCCAGAGACTGTTCTCAGGGTCAGAATCAGCTAGCACTTCCTCCTGCTGGCCATGGAATTGGTCGTGGAATTAATCAGCCTCGCTACAACAATGTCAGGCATTCTTATGGTCGTGGACAGAACTATCACGTCAACATGGCTGAAGCTCAGGATCAACCAGAAACTATGATGGGTACACTTCTTGTTAATTCAGTACTAGCATCTGTTTTATTTGATTCAGGAGCATCGCATTCATTCATGTCGGAAGATTTTGCATTCATGCATGGCATTAAATGTGACAACCTGCACCATCCGTTAGGGGTAGACACTCCCGCAAGTCGGTGCCGAGCATCCATGTTCAGCTCCGAAGTCACTGTTGTGATTGAAGGGAGGAATTTTCAGGCCTTCCCCATAATTCTGAATAATTCCAACATTGATCTTATTCTGGGAATGGATTGGTTGAAGGCTCACTACGCCTCAATCAATTGTGCCACTAAAGTTGTACACCTCCTACACCCATCAGATGAGATAGTGAATTATCATGCTCATATCACTCAAAATGCCGAGGCTCAAATCTATGCCTTGAATGCGTTAAATGCTTCTCCACTTGAGGGGATCAAAAACATTCCAGTCATTCGTGACTTCCAGGATGTATTTCCAGAAGAACTTCCAGGAATACCCCCTGCTAGAGCTGTCAAGTTTGTCATCGACTTGAAACCCGACACTACCCCTATTGTGAAGCGTCCTTATAAGATGCCTCCGCACCATCTTCTCGAGCTTAAGGAAGAAATCGACAAGTCACTTAAGAAGGGTTTCATCCGCCCTAGTTCCTCTGCCTGGGGAGCACCTTCTCTCTTTGTCAAGAAGAAAGATGGTACGAATAGGCTAGTCCAAGATTACCGTCCTATCAACCAGGCAACCATTCAGAATAAATATCCGCTTCCTCGGATCAATGATTTATATGATCAACTTGCTGGATCATCGGTGTTCTCTAAACTCGACTTGAGGTTGGGTTATCACCAGATCCGTGTCCGTGAAGAGGATATTCTGAAGACCGCCTTTGTTACTCGTTATGGTTCCTACGAGTACATCGTTATGTCGTTTGGATTAACAAATGCTCCAGCTACGTTCTCCCGCCTGATGAATTATATCTTTATGGATTACCTCGACAAGTTCGTCGTGGTCTACCTGGATGATATTCTGGTATATTCGAAGAATAAGGAAGAACATGCTGAACATCTTCGTCTTGTTCTGGAAAGGCTTCGTGAACACAAGTTGTATGCCAAGTACTCCAAATGTGAATTCTGGCTTTCTGAAGTAACCTACCTTGGTCATGTGATTTCCAAGGACGGAATCGTTGTTAACCCGGAGCGTGTTCAGGCTATTCTTGACTGGACTCCTCCGAAGAATGCCAAGCAAGTGAGAAGTTTTCTCGGCCTTGCAAGTTATTGCCGCCGATTCGTCGAGAACTTTTCCAAGATTGCCAAGCCCCTGACTAATCTGCTCCACAAAGGCGTTAAGTTTGAGTGGACAGACAAATGTCAGGAGAGTTTCCAGACCCTCAAGGACAAGCTGACCTCTGCTCCAGTGCTTGCTCCTCCGGATTCTCGCAAGGACTTTCTGATATATTGTGACGCCTCTCGTCAAGGATTAGGCTGTGTACTAATGCAAGAACGGAGAGTAATTGCGTATGCTTCACGTCAATTGCGTCCGCATGAAGAAAACTATCTAGTGCATGATCTTGAACTTGCTGCTGTGATCTATGCTTTGAAGTAGTGGCGGCATTACCTTCTTGGTAACCGGTGTGAGATATATACTGATCATCAAAGCTTGAGGTATTTGTTTACTCAGCCGGAACTTAATCTCCGTCAGCAGCGATGGTTGGAAACAATTACGGACTATGACTGTGGTATTTCATATACCCCGAGCAAGGCTAATGTGATGGCTGATGCCTTGAGCCGCAAGTCCTACTGTAATAACCTCATGGTTAAGCGAGCTCAACCCCATCTTTATGAAGAACTGCGCAAGTTGAACCTTCGTATCGTTCCGCAGGGTTCTCTTAATAACCTTGTGATACAACCAGATCTTGAAAAGGCTGTTAAGGATGCGCAAGCCAAAGATGCTGAAATTGATTTGATGAAGAAAGAGCTTCACCTTGAGAAGTACAGGGATTTCTCGGTTGCTGAAGATGGAACCTTGTATTTCAGAGACCACATTATGGTACCTCACTTCGAGCTTATGACTGACAAAGTCATGAAGGAGGCACATGATACACCACTGTCTATCCATCTGGGTAGCACCAAGATGTATCGTGATCTCCGTCAAAGGTACTGGTGGTCTAGAATGAAGCAGGACATTGCTCGATATGTTGCTGAATGTGATGTTTGCCGTCGCGTTAAAGTAGAACATCAGAAGCCTGCTGGAATTCTGCAACCGCTTCCTATTCCTTTGTGGAAATGGGATAAAGTGCAAATGGATTTCATTACTGGCCTTCCCATGTCTCAGAAGGGCCACGATGCTATTCTTGTCGTCGTCGACCAACTTTCTAAAGTTGCACACTTTCTGCCTGTCAAGGAGACCATCACTGCTAGTCAGTTAGCAGAGCTTTATATCTCCAGAATTGTTTCACTCCACGGTATTCCGAAAGAGATCAGTTTGGACCGTGGCGGTCTTTTCACCTCAAAGTTCTGGGAAAGTTTCCAAGAAGCCATGGGAACCCATATTACCTGGAGTTCAGCTTATCACCGCCAATCCCAAGGCCAAGTCGAGCGAGTCAATCAAGTTCTTGAAGACATGCTTCGAGCTTGTCTTATATCTTTCGGCAAGAAGTGGGAAGAATCTCTCCCTTACGCCGAGTTCTCTTATAACAACAGCTATCAAGCCAGCTTGAAAATGCCCCCCTTTGAAGTACTTTACGGATGTAAGTGTTGAACCCCTCTGAATTGGTCAGAAACTGGGGAACGACCACTCGTGGGACCGGACATTATTCAACACGCCGAAGAACAAGTCCGTATTGTCCGAGAAAATCTCAAGGCGGCTCAGGACCGCCAGAAGAGCAACTATGATCGCAAACGATGGGGCTTGACCTATCAACTAGGTGATCAAGCTTATCTTCGTGTCAATCCTATGAAGGGCACTCGTCGTTTCGGAATCAAGGGCAAGCTAGCTCCATGCTACATCGGTCCCTTTCGCATTGTGGCTAGACGTGGACAGGTGGCATATAAATTGGAGTTGCCACCACAATTCTCTCATATCCACGACGTCTTCCATGTGTCGCAACTTCGCCGTTGCTTCAAGGAATCTCCACACCATGCAGTGGATCACAAGATGCTCGAATTGCAAGATGATCTTTCTTATAAGGAGCTTCTGACCCGCATTCTCGATGAAGTTGAACGTCGGACTCGTCATAAGACGACCAAGTTCCTAAAAGTGCAGTGGTCGAATCATACTGAAGATGAAGCCACTTGGGAACGCGAGGATCATCTTCGCAAGGATTACCCTGACCTCTTTCCTTCTACCTCCTGAATTCTCGGGACGAGAATTTCTTTTAGAGGAGGAGAATTTGTAACACCCCTATGTAATAAGCACTGTGATCAACTGCTAATAAAGCCAAGTCATCCTCATTTGCAAAGCTAGATCATAGTGGTTATTCAAATCACTTCAAATACTTCTCTGAAAATCAACTAAAATTTAAAGGTGCAAAATGAAGTTGCTCAAAATCTGTTGGAAAAATGTTCACCTTATAGCAAATAATCTAAAACTATTTGCTGTTAAGGAACACAACATCATCATCTACTCTAAGTGGGCCTAAAGCATTTTATCAGAGCCAAAACAGCACCTGAAATGCCCTATTCATTTTTGAATAAAATCAAAAGGTTTCCAAAAATGCCCAAACTTTTGTGGCAGTGCTGGGTATTGCAAAGTAATTATGTGACCAAGTTTCATAATTTTTGCAACATCATTTGATAGCTCCAAATATTGCAAAACACTATTGTAAAAAGAAAAAGACTGAAACTAGAAAAAGAAAAGAAAAAGGCCACTGTGCACTGGCCCAAGTGCACAGTGCCTGGTCCGGCCCATCTCTCTCTCTCCTTCACTTGCGTGTCATCACCGCAGTGGACGAGCACGCGCGCGTCGGCGGCGCGACGGCCACCGACGCCCGCAGCCCATCGAGGGGATAAGGCCGAGCCAGTGCCTCCCCCTAGCCTCCCCATCCATTCCCTCTCCCTTTCCGTTGCTCTCTCCCTCAGATCCACCGACGCCCGAGTGCCATCGCCGCCGTGCCCCGCTTGTAGTCGCGGCCACCGCCTCCCGTTCACTTCGCCGACGTGTCCTACAGCTCCGCCTCGCTCGTCTGCCTCGGCTACACCTTGTCTTCGAGCTCGGGAATGACCACACGCTCAGGATCAACCTCGCCTCTTCGTCTCGGTCTCCGGCGCTCGCCATCGTCTCCGTCCACCACTGCTGCTCCTAAGCTCACACGGGCCTTTCTTGGCCGCACGGTGAGCCTCTTCCTTCCTTCCTTTCCCTCCTCGCGCCTTACTTTTTGCCGTAGCTAGCTCGCCCGCATGCCGACCTCCGCCATCCGCCATTGTCGCCATTGCGCTCACATCCGAGCTCCTTCGCTTGAGCCAGTAGCTCCGACGAGCTCCTGGAGCGCCATAGACCTCGCCTAGCCATTCCGTTTGCCCGCAAATGCCCCACAACGTCGATCCCGCGTTTGGCCGAACTCCGGCGCCCGCCCCGCCGCTCACCACTGCCGTCTCCGGCTGTTTCCGGCCAAACCGTCGCCACAGATCGATGCGCGAGCGAGAAGCCGTTCGAAAGAGCCAAACCGCACGCGAAATGGTACCACCTAGCGCGATTCCAACGCGCTCCGGTGACGCGCCGCCGCGGATTTGGTCGCTGGAGCTCCTCCGGCACCGCCGCTGAGTTGGCAAGCATGGGGCCCACCCCTGTGAGGCTGCCAGTGGGCCCCAGCGCTTTGGTTGTCCACGTTGACCTGGTCAACGATAATTACTGTTCACTCACTGTGGCTGACATGTGGGCCCCCTATGATAATTAAGCTAATTAGTGATTTAATTAATCCTGTTAGATAGCTGAGTCACTGACAGGCTGGGCGCACTCCCCTAATTAACCCTGTTAGCTAGATAATCTACCGTTAGTCCTAACAGAGGCTGACATGTGGGTCCCATTGGACCCAGAGGTCAGGTTTGACCCTGGTCAGCGAGTCTGTTGACTGCTGACATCATCCCCACATCATGCTGATGTCATAACTAATTTCTGTTAATTTAAAATAAATTCAGAAAACTGTTTAAATCTTTTAAAATCCATAGAATTTAAACCGTAGCTCGGATCGAAAAACTTAATACATGAAAGTTGCTCAGAACGACGAGACGAATCTGATTGTGTCGTCTGTTTCCATGTCGGAACCCCCTACGTAGGAGAACCCATAACTTTTAGCCTGATTCCGATAGATGGGTAGTGCATATACACCGGTTCATAAATCCCACTTTAATCCTAAAATAATTAAAATGACTTAGATGCATCTTTAGGCAACCCTGCACTGCAACCTAGGCATAGCATGCTCCGTGTTGCATTGTTTGCTGTGTATTTATCTGCTTCCTCCCCCTCTTCTCTCTCGTTAGACCCCGACTCCGACGTAGTCCCCGAGGCAGACGCCGCTATGGAGTATGACTACATAGTTGATGACCAGACCCTTGCCGCAGAGCTTCCAGGCAAGCACCCCCCCTTTGAGCATACCGATACCGCCTACTCTATCTCTCTTATGCTTGCATTAGAATCTGCTGGTACTATTGTTCATCCTACTTCTGTTGCATAACCTGTTTTTTTGTAACTACTGTTGATACCTACCTGTTTATCCTAAACTATGTAGTATAGACTGGGTAGAGACCCATCAGAGACCCCACTTTGTCCCGACTGCCTCGCTGGATTATCAGAAGACCCGATCAACAGGAGCGAAGACCAGGCCCCGGCACCGCACATCACTTCCCCCTTAGTTGCTTGACGCTACTGGGTAACTATCGAGTGCCAAGGGTGGTACCTCATTAGCACTTCTGTTGACAACCTTGTAGGTTAGTTAATCGGTCGTGGTCATCGAGGGTGATCCCTCCTTTTCCACTCCCGATAACGACGCTGTTGTGCAACACCTCAAGTGTGGACCTCGAGGGTGATTTCCTCTTACGTTCACCTTGATGTTTACATCAGGTGGGAATCCAACGAGGGTGATGCCTCAGATTCCTTCTTGATGTGGTAGCCACACGGACTGCCTTTAGATCACTATTGTTACTGATTAAACTGGATAAAGACGGGTCGGCCCTGAGGGGTACCCGCGCGAGCATGTGATGCGAGTGATGTGGAGACGGGTTGACCCGGAGGGTGCCCGTGAGATAATTACGAGGCGCGGCCGGGCATTCTTAGCCCTTGTAGCAAGTCCTCGAGACGGGGCGACGGGGTCACATCGATTGTGAGTCTCTGCTCGTTACCGCGTGCTCCTAATCCACTAACGGTTTGGATATTTGATCCGAGGGGTGTCTGGCCTGATAGCACTAACCATCACGTGGGCATAGTATGGGCGTTCTGTGTCGTATATTTCAGCCGAAGCTTAATAGACGTCAGCGAGGAGCGGCCCGCTTTGGATTGGACTGGTTAAGCCTGCGCTTGTATTATGGGGGCTAGGTCTGCTTCCAGAGCGTCCTCGCAATGTGCAGGGCATGATGGGCGAAGGCCCAAGACCCCTGTGCGCATAGGTTAGTCCGACGTGCTGATATTCGGTCGGGTTGCGGCGTATCGTTTGGCCGAGGCCAGGCATGACACAGTAAAGTGTGTCCGGCCAGAGTTAAGCGAGCGTGGTGGGTAAGTTGGTGCACCCCTGCAGGGAAGAAAACATCTATCGATAGCTTATCCTACGGTAACAGACACGCGGAGTTTTATCCCGATCGATACAACTAGAACCTGACACTTGAGTTGATAACTGGATAGTATGGCTCTGGGATTGCTTTCTCGCAGGGAGTCGAGGAAGGATCTCTGGGCGAGGATGATTACACTACTATTACTTTACATTATGTTATGCTGCACTCTTCTAATGCTGCAAGACCGCTGAAGATGATGAAGATGCTAGTCTTCGATAGAACTAGGCTGTTCCCTCTATTCTGGCATTTCTGCAACCCAGTCCACATATACAGCCTTTCCTTGAAAATGTTGCATATGTAGTAGTAGATCCTTGCTTGCTGAGTACTTCGGATGAGTACTCACGGTTGCTTTGCTTTTCTTTTTCTCCCCATATCCATTTGTTGCAACCAGATGACGGAGCCCCTGGGCCAGCTGCCCCCGCCGACGGCTACTACTACTACCCTCCTGGAGAGTACTACTACGAGGAGCCGTCCGACCCACCAGGAGTAGGTTCGGAGGGTCCCAGGCAGGAGGCCTGCGCCTTTCTATCGTAGTTTTTGTTTTGCCCCGCCTTTTTTAAAGGCTTATCTCTGTTTCTGTGTTATATCTGTACTCAGATATCTGATGCTTCCGTTGACGCTTGTATGCGAGCTTGTCTATTCGAGCCTTCGAGGCCCCTGGCTTGTAATATAAAGCTTGTATGACTTTATTTATGATTTAGAGTTGTGTTGTGATATCTTCAAGTGAGTCCTTAGGCTTGATTGTGTGCATTTGCGTGTATGGTTAGTGCACGATTAAGCCGGGGTCGTCACAATAATATTGGGTTGCCTCCCAACAAGCGCTACTGTTTTACGCCCCTAGCTAGGCATATTGCATAGATTTAGGTATTGTCATCTTTGGTATTCAATTCATAAGTGGCCCTCATAATAGATTCATATGGTAACTTAATTTTATTTCTTGGAAACTGTTCCATGACCTTCCTTAATGGAAATTGAAACCTAATGTTTCCTTCTTTCATATCAATAATTGCACCAATCGTTTTAAGGAAAGGTCTACCATGGACTATGGGGCATGTAGGATTGCGATCAATATCAAACACAATGAAATCTACGGGCACATAATTCCTATTTGCAATAATAATAACATCATTAACTATTCCCATCGGTTTCTTAATAGTGGAATCCGCTAAGTGCAAATTTAAAGAACAATCATCAAGTTTATGGAAGCCTAGCACAGCACATAAAGATTTCGGAATAGTGGAAATGCTAGCACCCAAACCACATAAAGCATTGCACTCATAATCTTTAATCTTAATTTTAATAGTAGGTTCCATTCATCATATAACTTTCTAGGTATTGAAACTTCCAACTCAAGTTTTTCTTCAAAAGATTTCATCATAGCATCAATGATATGTTTAGTAAAAGCCTTATTTTGATCATAAGCATGAGGTGAATTAAGCATGGATTGTAACAAGGAAATACACTCAATCAAAGAAAAATTATCATAATTAAATTCCTTGTAATCCAAAGGAGTGGGCACATCACTAGTTAAAGTTTTTACCTCGCCAAACCCACTTTTATCAAATTTTTCATTAAGATCTTCACCCTCCAAATTATTGGGACGCCTTCTAGCTAAAGTTGAGTCCTCTCCAGTCCCTTCTTTATCAATTTTTATATTATCAAATAAAGATTCAATAGGAGTCGCACCAATCACTGTAAGATGTTCATCATGATTATCGCAAAAACTAGAAGAACATGATTTTTCTAGCCATTCTCTCTTAGCTCGCATTCTAGCGGCTCTCTCCCTACTTTCATTAATAGAAATTTGAATAGATTTCAGAGACTCATTAATATCAAGCTTGGGTGTCATAGATCTAATCTTAAGGGAATTAATCTCATGAGAAATTCTATCAACGTTTCTAGCCACATCATCAAACTTAAGCAATTTTTCTTCTATCATGGCATTGAGAATCTTTTGAGGGTTAATAAAATCTTTAATATTATTCTCAAGATCATAGGGTATCTTATTATAATTTCCATAAGAATTGTTGTAGGAATTACCATAATTATTAGAGGAATTACAAGGGAACGACCTAGGATTAAAATTTCACGTATAAGCGTTATTACCAAAATTGTTCCTACCAACAAAATTCACATCCCTAGATTCATTATTATTCTCAATCAAAGTAGACAAAGGCATATCATTAGTATAATTAGGAGCACTCTTTCTAGCAATCAATTTCATAAGTTCATCCATCTTTCCACTCAAAGTATTAATTTCTTCAATAGCATGCACTTTTTTATTAGTAGAAGATCTTTTGGTATGCCATTGAGAGTAATTTACCATAATATTATCTAGGAGTTTAGTAGCTTATCCTAATGTGATTTCCATGAATGTACCACCCGCGACGGAATCTAAAATATTTCTAGATGCAAAATTCAATCCAGCATAAAAATTTTGTATGATCATCCATAAACTTAAACCATGAGTAGGGCAATTTCTTATCATTAACTTTATCCTCTCAAATGATTGTGCAACATGTTCATGATCAAGTTGCTTAAGATTCATTATGTCATTCCTAAGAGAGATAAAAGCACCCTTACACTTATTCCATGAATCGATACCATTTTTAGGCAAGGATGAAAACCAAGTTTTAGCACGATCTCGTAGTGAGAACGGAAATAATTTCAATCTGACAATATCATTATCCACATCTTTTTTCTTTTGCATATCACACAATTCAGCGAAAGTCCTAAGATGGGATGCAGCGTCTTCATTAGGACTACCAAAAAATTGTTCTTTCATAAGAAGATTCAACAAAGCGGCATTGATTTCATAAGATTCCGCGCTAGTGGCGGGAGCAATCGGAGTACTAATAAAATCATTATTATTAATGTTGAAAAAATCACACAACTTAGTATTTTCTTGAGACATCGTGACAAATCAAGCAATCTAGCACACAAGCAAACAAAAAGCAAACAAAAAGGCGAACAGAAAGAAGGCAAATAAAAAGGCAAATATTTTTGTGTTTTTCTGAAAATGTTTTAGAAGTGGGGGAGAGGAAAACGAGAGGCGAATGGCAAATAATGTAAATGCAAGAGATGAGAGTTTATGATAGGTACTTGGTAGGCTTGATGTAGATCCTCCCCGTCAACGGTGCCAGAAATTCTTCCTGCTACTTCTTGAGCTTGCGTTGGTTTTCCCTTGAAGAGGAAAGGGTGATGCAGCAAAGTAGAGATAAGTATTTCCCTCAGTTGAGAATCAAGGTATGAATCCAGTAGGAGGAACACACAAGTCTCCAATAATTTCACCTACACAAACAAACAAATACTTGCACCCAACGCGATAAAGGGGTTATCAATCCCTTCACGGTTACTTGCAAGGATGAGATCTGGTAGTGATAGATATAAAAGATAAGTAAAAGTGCGAAATAAAATAAAAGTAAATAAATTGCAGCAATTTATTTTTGTGTTTTTGATTTTATAGATCTAAAAATAATATGATAAAAGATAGACCTGGGGGGCATAGTTTTCACTAAAGGCTTCTCTCTTGAAAGAAAGCATACAGTGGGTAAACAAATTACTGTTGAGCAATTGATAGAAAAGCGCATAGTTATGACGATATCCAAGGTAATGATCATGTATATAGGCATCACGCCCATGACAAGTAGACCGACTCCTACCTGCATCTACTACTATTACTCCACACATCGACCGCTATCCAGCATGCATCTAGTGTATTAAGTTAACAAGAACGGAGTAACGCCTTAAGCAAGATTACATGATGTAGAGGGATAGATCCAATCAATATGAACGAAACCCATCTTTTTATCCTTAATGGCAACAATACAAATACGTGTCATGTCCCTTTCTGTCACTGGGATTGAGCACTGTAAGATTGAACCCATTATAAAGCACCTCTCCCATTGCAAGAAAAATCAATGTAGTTGGCCAAACCAAATCAATAGATCGGAGAGGAATACAAAGCTATATAAATCATGCATAAAAGATTTCAGAGAAGACTCGAATAATATTCATAGATAATCTGATCATAAACCCACAATTAATCGGATCTCAACAAACGCACCGCAAAAGAAGATTACATCGAATAGATATCCAAAAACATCGAGGAGAACATTGTATTGAAGATCAAAGAGAGAGAAGAAGCCATCTAGCTACTAGCTATGGACCGTAGGTCTGTGGTAAACTACTCACACATCATCAGAAGGGCAGCAAGATTGATGTAGAAGTTCTCCATGATCGAATCCCCCTCCGGCAGAGTACCCGAAAAGGTTCCCAGATGGGATCTCACGAAGACAGAAACTTGCGGCGGTGGAAAAGTATTTTTGGTGTGCCCTCTGGTCTATGGGGAATATTTGGGTACTTATAGAAGAAAAATTAGGGTTGGAAGTGCCACGGGGGCCCCACAAGCTTGGGGGTGCCCCACCCCCTAGGGCGCACCCCCTGAGCTTGTGGCCACCTCGTGCCTCTTCTGGCCTCCTCCCGAAGATTCCAGGGTGTCTTGTGGTCCAAGAAAAATTGTCAAAAAGTTTTCTTCTGTTTGGACTCCGTTTGGTATTGATTTTCTGTAAAGACAAAAACAAGGAAAAAATAGCAACTAGCACTAGGCACTAGGTTAATAAGTTAGTCCCAAAAAATGATATAAAATAGCATAATAATGCATATAAAACATCCAAGATTGATAATATAATAGCATGGAACAATAACAAATTATAGATATGTTGGAGACGTATCAGGCGACGAGGAGAAAACTGCATTCAAAACGCATCACGACCACTTTGAGTTTCGTGTCATGCCATTCGGCATCACAAACGGACCACCCACATTCCAATGTGTCATGAACTTTGTGTTCTCCGGCCCAAATCGTAAGTTCGTCATTACTTTCCTCGATGACATCTTGGTTTTCAGCCGTTCTCTGTAGGAGCATGCTAATCATCTGCACACTGTCTTCTCCATTCTTTGACAACATCTAGTGTACGCAAAACAATCCAAGTGCTCCTTCGCACAACCTAGCATTGAGTACCTGGGCATGTTATTTGCAGAGAGGGCGTGGCGACTGATAAGAGCAAGACCAGTGCCATGTCTGGGTGGCCGACACCAACAAATGCCACTGAACTCCGGGGTTTTATGGGTCTGACAGGCTACAACCGCAAGTTTGTGAAGAACTACGGGATTCTCACTAAGCCGTTGACTCAATTGCTCACCAAGAAGGGATTCAGTTGGATAGATCAAGCTCAAGCGGCATTCGACCTCCTCAAGCAAGCAATGGTCAACACCCAGTGCTATCTCTGCCTGATTTCAACCGCCCGTTCTCCATCGAGACGGACGCGTGTGATACGGGTGTGGGTGCCGTCCTAGCCCAAGAAGGCCACCCCGTCGCCTACTTAAGCAAGGCTCTGGGCACACGCAATCAACGTCGTTCCATTGACGAGAAAGAATTCCTTGTGGTGATCATGTCGATAGACAGGTGGCGCGCCTATCTGCAACGGGCACCATTCATCATCGTCACCGATCATAAGAGCTTGTGCAGCTTGGGGGAGCAACAGTTGGACACTGAGTTACAGCGCAAGGCGATGTCCAAGCTTGTGGGACTGCAATTCTCGTTCAAGTACTGGCGCGGCATCGACAACGGTGCCGCGGATGTGCTATCTCGCGTCGGGCATCTTCTTTTCCTCGACGCCATCTTCATGTGCCAACCACAGTAGTTTAAGAAGTCACAAACTCATACGAGACGGACGGCGACGCCCAAGATCTGTTGCAACGGCTAGCTGTCTTCAGTATTGATGAGAACGGCTACGAGCTCAGGCAAGGCATGATCCACCATCAGGACCGGCTCTGGAATGGTGCCAATACCGCACTCCAAACCAAACAACATGCCAGCGCAATTGGGGGTCACTCCAGAGTCACGGCCACATATCAGCGCCTCAAGAAGCTATTTTCCTGGCATGGCCTCAAGCAGGCCATGGAGGAATTCGTGCACCAGTGTGCCATTTGCCAACACGCCAAGCACAAGCATATCAAGCCGCCCCGACTGCTGCAACCTCTGCCCATCCCTACAGAGTCATGGCATGACCTTGCTACTTCTTGAGATTGCGTTGGTTTTTCCCTTGAAGAGGAAAGGGTGATGCAGCAAAGTAGAGATAAGTATTTCCCTCAGTTTGAGAACCAAGGTATCAATCCAGTAGGAGGAACACACAAGTCACCAATGGTTGCACCTACACAAACAAACAAATACTTGCACCCAACGTGATAAAGGGGTTGTCAATCCCTTCATGGTTACTTGCAAGGATGAGATCTGATAGAGATAGGTATAAAAGATAAATAAAAGTGCAAAATAAAGTAAAGGTAAATAAATTGCAGCAAGGTGTTTTTGGGTTTTTGGTTTTATAGATCTGGAAATAATATGATATAAATAGACCCGGGGGCCATAGTTTTCACTAGAGGCTTCTCTCTTGAAAGAACACATACGGTGGGTAAACAAATTAGTATTGAGCAATTGATAGAAAAGCGCAAAGTTATGACGATATCTAAGGCAATGATTGTTGGGGAACGTGCAATTTCAAAAAATTTCCTACGCGCACGCAAGATCTATCTAGGAGATGCATAGCAACGAAGGGGGAGAGTATGTCCACATACCCTCGTAGACCAAAAGAGGAAGCGTTAGCTTAACACGGTTGATGTAGTCGAACGTCTTCGCGATCCAACCGATCAAGCACCGAACGTACGGCACCTCCGAGTTCAGCACACCTTCAGCTCGATGACGTCCCTCGAGCTCTTGATCCAGTTGAGGACGAGGGAGAGTTCCGTCAGCACGACGGTGTGGCGACGGTGATGATGAAGTTACCGGTGCAGGGCTTCACCTAAGCACTACGACGATATGACCGAGGTGTTAAACTGTGGAGGGGGGCACCGCAGACGGCTAAGACAATTGATCTTGTTGTGTTCTAGGGTGCCCCCCTACCTCCGTATATAAAGGAGGAGAGGGGGAGGCTGGCCGGCCCCTGTAGGGCGCGCCAAGAGAGAGGAGTCCTACTAGGACTCCAAGTCCTAGTAGGATTCCACTTGGTGGAAGGGGGAAGAAGGAAGGGAGAGGGAGAGGGAGAGGGAGAGGGAAAGGGGGGCCGCGCCCCCTCCCCTAGTCCTATTTGGACTCCCCAAGGGGGGGGGGCGCCACCTCCTCGTGGCCTGCCCTCTCTCTCCCCTAAGGCCCATGTTGGCCCATTACTTCCCCGGGGGGGTTCCGGTAACCCTTCCGGCACTCCGATAATTACTCAGTACCTCTCGGAACTCATCCGGTGTCCGAATAATATCGTCATGTCCGTGATCTCATTCTTTATGTCTAGACCATTTCGAGACTCCTCGTCATGTCCGTGATCTCATCCGGGACTCCGAACAAACTTCGCTCATCAAATCACATAACTCATAATACAAATCGACATCGAACCTTAAGCGTGCGGACCCTACGGGTTCGAGAACTATGTAGACATGACCGAGACACATCTCCGGCCAATAACCAATAGCGGAACCTGGATGCTCATATTGGCCCCTACATATTCTACGAAGATCTTTATCAGTCAAACCGCATAATAACATACGTTATTCCCTTTGTCATCGGTATGTTACTTGCCCGAGATTCGATCGTCGGTATCTTCATACCTAGTTCAATCTCGTTACCGGCAAGTCTCTTTACTCGTTACGTAATGTATCATCCCGTAACTAACTCATTAGTCACATTGCTTGCAAGGCTCATTGTTACATTTCTTAGCCTCTATCAAATACTATTGTTTCAGATCGTGATACTAAATTTCTTAGCCACTTTTGGAGATGTTTATGGGCTAAGTTGGGGACTAAACTGCTTTTTAGTACTACTTGTCACCCCCAAACTGATGGACAAACCGAAGTAGTCAATAGAACTTTGTCTACTATGCTTAGGGCTGTTTTGAAGAATAATAAGAAAATGTGGGAAGAATGCCTGCCTCATATTGAATTTGCTTATAATCGTTCATTGCATTCTACTACTAAGATGTGCCCTTTTGAAATTGTGTATGGTTTCCTACCTCGTGCACCCATTGATTTGTTGCCTCTACCATCTTCGGAGAAGGTTAATTTTGATGCTAAACAACGTGCTGAATTTATCTTTAAAATGCATGAGTTAACTAAGGAGAACATTGAGCGTATGAATGCTAAATATAAACTTGCTGGAGATAAGGGTAGAAAACATGTTGTGTTTGCACCTGGAGATCTTGTTTGGTTACATTTGCGTAAGGATAGATTTCCTGATTTGCGCAAATCAAAGCTAATGCCACGTGTTGATGGTCCTTTTAAGGTGTTAGGGAAAATAAATGATAATGCATATAAACTTGAGCTGCCTGCAGATTTTGGGGTTAGTCCCACTTTTAACATTGCAGATTTGAAGCCTTATTTGGGTGAGGAAGATGAGCTTCCGTCGAGGATGACTTCATTTCAAGAAGGGGAGGATGATGAGGACATCAATACCATTGTTACACCCACAGCCCCTGCTGCTATACATACTGGACCAATTACTAGAGCTCGCGCATGCCAATTAAATTATCAGGTACTTTCGTTTCTTGGTAATGATTCTAATGCTCATGAGAATATGATGCTGCCTAAATTGGATACATTTGTTTTGCTTACAAATGAAGGGCCTAGCTTGGACAAGAAAGAGGAACCTTGGAGCAAGTTCAAGCATGGAGATGATGGCATGCGCAAGGGGAACAAGAACGGAGTTACAAGTGATGATTTCAGGACTTTGAAGCCACCATAATGAGCGCATGAAGCCTTGGACGAAATATACAAGATGCCACTTCATAAATTTCGCCCAGAGGCTATCATAGGTGCTGCGTCACCTTATTATTGGGCCAGGCCCATGTAATTTCGAAATACTTGAGTATAGGCTGTTTTTAGAGTCCGTATGTGTGGGGAAACAAGAGATAGGGTTGGTTTCGGACCCCTCCTTGAATGGCCACGAAATCCCCCCTCTTCCTCCATATATACAGCCCTTAGGGCACCGTTTAGACTTTGGGTTTTGTTTAGATTAAAAGTTCGCCATAGCTGCAACTTCGCGTACTTCGTTTGTGTTCAACGACCAGACCAAGACGTCACAGAACCCCACCTTGATCAATAAAGCTTTCATCTTATATTCGCAATATCCAGATTGCAAATCTTAGTTTCTTGCTTGTTCTTCGTTTGCTTGCAGGAAATAGACCCTCGTGGTTAGGTTGATCGTGCTCCGGCGTGGTCAATAACCTCTCGGAGTTGGTTTAGCGATTGCTAAGGCGCGACGTCCTCGCACGTTCGTAGTCGGATCGTCAAAGTCTACTCCACCAAAAACGATAGCCTTCATCTCATCGAAAGACGGGACACCACTGCCTCTATCAGATGTGCATTACCGAGAGGGCCCAGAGATACCTCTCCGATACTCGGAGTGACAAATCCTAATCTCGATCTATGCCAACCCAACAAACACCTTCGGAGACACCTGTAGAGCATCTTTATAATCACCCAGTTACGTTGTGATGTTTGATAGCACACAAAGTGTTCCTTCGGTATTCGGGAGTTGCATAATCTCATAGTCAGAGGAATATGTATAAGTCATGAAGAAAGCAATAGCAATAAAACTTAACGATCATTATGCTAAGCTAACGGATGGGTCTCGTCCATCACATCATTCTCTAATGATGTGATCCTGTTCATCAAATGACAACACATGTCTATGGTCAGGAAACATAACCATCTTTGATAAACAAGCTAGTCAAGTAGAGGCATACTAGGGACACTCTGTTTGTCTATGTATTCACACATGTACTAAGTTTCCGGTTAATACAATTCTAGCATGAATAATAAGCATTTATCATGATATAAGGAAATATAAATAACAACTTTATTATTGCCTCTAGGGCATATTTCCTTCAGTCTCCCACTTGCACTAGAGTCAATAATCTAGATTACATAGTAATGATTCTAACACCCATGGAGTCTTGGTGCTGATCATGTTTTGCTCGTGGAAGAGGCTTAGTCAACGGGTCTGCAACATTCAGACCCGTATGTATTTTGCAAATCTCTATGTCTCCCTCCTTGACTTGATCGCAGATGGAATTGAAGCGTCTCTTGATGTGTTTGGTTCTTTTGTGAAATCTGGGTTCCTTTGCTAAGGCAATTGCTCCAGTATTGTCATAAAAGATTTTCATTGGACCCGATGCACTAGGTATTACACCTAGATCGAATATGAACTCCTTCATCCAGACTCCTTCATTTGTTGCTTCCGAAGCAGCTATGTACTCTGCTTCACACGTAGATCCCGCCACGATGCTTTGCTTGGAACTGCTCCAACTGACAGCTCCACCATTCAATATAAATACATATCCGGTTTGTGACTTAGAGTCATCCAGATCAGTGTCAAAGCTAGCATCGACGTAACCATTTATGATGAGCTCTTTGTCACCTCCATAAACGAGAAACATATCCTTAGTCCTTTTCAGGTATTTCAGGATGTTCTTGACCGCTGTCCAGTGATCCACTCCTGGATTACTTTGGTACCTCCCTGCTAAACTTATAGCAAGGCACACATCAGGTCTGGCACACAACATTGCATACATGATAGAACCTATGGCTGAGGCATAGGGAATGACTTTCATTTTGTCTCTATCTTCTGCAGTGGTCGGGCATTGAGTCTTACTCAACTTCACACCTTGCAACACAGGCAAGAACCCTTTCTTTGACTGATCCATTTTGAACTTCTTCACAACTTTATCAAGGTATGTGCTTTGTGAAAGTCCTATTAAGCGTCTTGATCTATCCCTATAGATCTTGATGCCCAATATATAAGCAGCTTCACCGAGGTCTTTCATTGAAAAATTCTTATTCAAGTATCCTTTTATGCTATCCAGAAATTCTATATCATTTCCAATCAACAATATGTCATCCACATATAATATCAGAAATGCTACACAGCTCCCACTCACTTTCTTGTAAATACATGCTTCTCCAAAAGTCTGTATAAAACCATATGCTTTGATCACTTCATCAAAGCGTATGTTCCAACTCCGAGATGCTTGCACCAGTCCATAAATGGATCGCTGGAGCTTGCACACTTTGTTAGGATCTTTAGGATTGACAAAACCTTCTGGTTGCATCATATACAACTCTTCTTTAAGAAATCCATTAAGGAATGCAGTTTTGACATCCATTTGCCAAATTTCATAATCATAAAATGCGGCAATTGCTAACATGATTCGGACAGACTTAAGCATCGCTACGGGTGAGAAGGTCTCATCATAGTCAACTCCTTGAACTTGTCGAAAACCTTTCGCAACAAGTCGAGCTTTGTAGACAGTAACATTACCGTCAGCGTCAGTCTTCTTCTTGAAGATCCATTTATTCTCTATGGCTTGCCGATCATCGGGCAAGTCAACCAAAGTCCACACTTTATTCTCATACATGGATCCCATCTCAGATTTCATGGCCTCAAGCCATTTCGCGGAATTTGGGCTCATCATCGGTTCCTCATAGTTCGTAGGTTCGTCATGGTCTAGTAACATGACTTCCAGAACAGGATTACCGTACCACTCTGGTGCGGAACGTACTCTGTTGACCTACGAGGTTCAGTAGTAACTTGATCCGAAGTTTCATGATCATCATCATTAACTTCCTCACTAATTGGTGTAGGCATCACTGGAACTGATTTCTGTGATGAACTACTTTCCAATTCGGGAGAAGGTACAATTACCTCATCAAGTTCTACTTTCCTCCCACTCACTTCTTTCGAGAGAAACTCCTTCTCTAGAAAGGATCCATTCTTAGCAACGAATATCTTGCCTTCGGATCTGTGATAGAAGGTGTACCCAACAGTCTCCTTTGGGTATCCTATGAAGACGCATTTCTCCGATTTGGGTTCGAGCTTATCAGGTTGAAGTTTTTTCACATAAGCATCACAGCCCCAAACTTTAAGAAACGACAGCTTAGGTTTCTTGCCAAACCACAGTTCATATGGTGTCGTCTCAACGGATTTAGATGGTGCCCTATTTAACGTGAATGCAGCCGTCTCTAAAGCATAACCCCAAAATGATAGTGGTAAATCGGTAAGAGACATCATAGATCGCACCATATCTAATAAAGTACGGTTACGACATTCGGACACACCATTACGCTATGGTGTTCCAGGTGGCGTGAGTTGCGAGACTATTCCACATTGTTTCAAATGAAGACCAAACTCATAACTCAAATATTCACCTCCATGATCAGATCGTAAAAACTTTATTTTCTTGTTACGATGATTTTCCACTTCACTCTGAAATTCTTTGAACTTTTCAAATGTTTCGGACTTATGTTTCATTAAGTAGATATACCCATATCTGCTCAAATCATCTGTGAAGGTCAGAAAATAACGATACCCGCCGCGAGCCTCAACACTCATCGGACCGCATACATCAGTATGTATAATTTCCAATAAGTCAGTTGCTCGCTCCATTGTTCCGAAGAACTGAGTCTTAGTCATCTTGCCCATGAGGCATGGTTCGCAAGTATCAAGTGATTCATAATCAAGTGATTCCAAAAGCCCATCAGCATGGAGTTTCTTCATGCGCTTTACACCAATATGACCTAAACGGCAGTGCCACAAATAAGTTGCACTATCATTATCAACTTTGCATCTTTTGGCTTCAATATTATGAATATGTGTATCACTACAATCGAGATTCAACAAAAATAGACCACTCCTCAAGGGTGCACGACCATAAAAGATATTACTCATATAAATAGAACAACCATTATTCTCTGATTTAAATGAATAACCGTCTCGCATCAAACAAGATCCAGATATAATGTTCATGCTCAACGCTGGCACCAAATAACAATTATTCAGGTCTAAAACTAATCCCGAAGGTAGATATAGAGGTAGCGTGCCGACGGCGATCACATCGACTTTGGAACCATTTCCCACGCGCATCGTCACCTCGTCCTTAGCCAATCTTCGTTTAATCCGTAGCCCCTGTTTCGAGTTGCAAATATGAGCAATAGAACCAGTATAAAAAACCCAGGCGCTACTACGAGCATTAGTAAGGTACACATCAATAACATGTATATCAAATATACCTTTCACTTTGCCATCCTTCTTATCCGCCAAATACTTGGGGCAGTTCCGCTTCCAGTGACCAGTCCCTTTGCAGTAGAAGCACTCAGTTTCAGGCTTAGATCCAGACTTGGGCTTCTTCCCGGGAGTAGCAACTTGCTTGCTATTCTTCTTGAAGTTCCCCTTCTTCCCTTTGCCCTTTTTCTTGAAACTAGTGGTCTTGTTAATCATCAACACTTGATGCTCCTTCTTGATTTCTACCTCCGCAGCCTTTAGCATCGCGAAGAGCTCGGGAATTGTCTTTTCCATCCCTTGCATATTATAGTTCATCATGAAGCCTTTATAGCTTGGTGGCAGTGATTGAAGAACTCTGTCAATGACACTATCATCAGGAAGATTAACTCCCAGCTGAGTCAAGTGGTTATGGTACCCAGACATTCTGAGTATATGTTCACTGACAGAACTATTCTCCTCCATCTTGCAGCTATAGAACTTGTTGGAGACTTCATATCTCTCAACTCGGGCATTTGCTTGAAATATTAACTTCAACTCTTGGAACATCTCATTTGCTCCATGACGTTCAAAACGTCTTTGAAGTCCCGATTCTAAGCCGTAAAGCATGGCACACTAAACTATCGAGTAGTCATCAGCTTTGCTTTGCCAGACGTTCATAACGTCCGGAGTTGCTCCTGCAGCGGGTCTTGCACCTAGCGGTGCTTCCAGGACGTAATTCTTCTGTGCAGCAATGAGGATAATCCTCAAGTTATGGACCTAGTCCGTGTTGTTGCTACCATCATCTTTCAACTTAGCTTTCTCTAGGAACGCATTAAAATTCAAGGGAACGGTAGCACGGGCCATTGATCTACAACAACATAGATATGCAAAAACTATCAGGTACTAAGTTCATGATAAATTAAGTTCAATTAATCATATTACTTAAGAAGTCCCACTTAGATAGACATCCCTCTAGTCATCTAAATGATCACGTGATCCATATCAACTAAACCATGTCTGATCATCACGTGAGATGGAGTAGTTTTCAATGGTGAACATCTCTATGTTGATCATATCTACTATATGATTCACGTTCGACCTTTCGGTCTCAGTGTTCCGAGGCCATATCTGCATATGCTAGGCTCGTCAAGTTTAACCCGAGTATTCTGCATGTGCAAAACTGGCTTGCACCCGTTGTATGTGAACGTAGAGCTTATCACACCCGATCATCACGTGGTGTCTCGGCACGACGAACTGTCGCAACGGTGCATACTCAGGGAGAACACTTATACCTTGAAATTTAGTGAGGGATCATCTTATAATGCTACCGCCGTACTAAGCAAAATAAGATGCATAAAAGATAAACATCATATGCAATCAAAAAATGTGACATGATATGGCCATCATCATCTTGTGCCTTTGATCTCCATCCCCAAAGCACCGACATGATCTCCATCGTCACTGGCTTGACACCTTGATCTCCATCGTAGCGTCGTTGTCGTCTCGCCAACTATTGCTTCTACGACTATCGCTACCGCATAGTGATAAAGTAAAGCAATTACATGGCGATTGCATTTCATACAATAAAGCGACAACCATAAGGCTCCTGCCAGTTGCCGATAACTTTTACAAAACATGATCATCTCATACAACAACATATATCACATCATGTCTTGACCATATCACATCACAGCATGCCCTGAAAAAACAAGTTAGACGTCCTCTACTTTGTTGTTGCAACTTTTACATGGCTGCTACGGGCTTCTAGCAAGAACCGTTCTTACCTACGCATCAAAACCACAACGATTTTTCGTCAAGTGTGCTGTTTTAACCTTCAACAAGGACCGGCCGTAGTCAAACTCGATTCAACTAAAGTTGGAGAAACAGACACCCGCCAGCTACCTGTGTGCAAAGCACGTCGGTAGAACCAGTCTCATGAACGCAGTCATGTAATGTCGGTCCGGGCCGCTTTATCCAACAATACCGCCGAATCAAAGTAAGACGTTGGTGGTAAGCAGTATGACTATTATCGCCCACAACTCTTTGTGTTCTACTCGTGCATATCATCTACGCATAGACCTGGCTCGGATGCCACTGTTGGGGAACGTGCAATTTCAAAAAAATTCCTACGCTCATGCAAGATCTATCTAGGAGATGCATAGCAATGAAGGGGGAGAGTATGTCCACGTACCCTCATAGACCGAAAAGCGGAAGCGTTAGCTTAACACGGTTGATGTAGTCGAACATCTTCGCGATCCAACCGATCAAGCACCGAATGTAGGGCACCTCCAAGTTCAGCACACGTTCAGCTAGATGACGTCCCTCGAGCTCTTGATCCAGCTGAGGACGAGGGAGAGTTCCGTCAGCATGATGGCGTGGCGACGGTGATGATTAAGTTACCGGCGCAGGGCTTCACCTAAGCACTACGACGATATGACCGAGGTGTTAAACTGTGGAGGGGGGCACCGCACACGGCTAAGATAATTGATCTTGTTGTGTTCTAGGGTGCCTCCCTGCCTCCGTATATAAAGGAGGAGAGGGGGAGGCCGGCCGGCCCCTGTAGGGCGTGCCAAGAGAGAGGAGTCCTACTAGGACTCCAAGTCCTAGTAGGATTCCACTTGGTGGAATGGGGAAGAAGGAAGGGAGAGGGAGAGGGAGAGGGAAAGGGGGGTCGCGCCTCCTCCTCTAGTCCTATTCGGACTCCCCAAGGGGAGGGGGGCGCGCCACCTCCTTGTGGCCTGCCCTCTCTCTCCCCTAAGGCCCATGTTGGCCCATTACTTCCCCGAGGGGGTTCCGGTAACCCTTCCGGCGCTCCGATAATTACTCGGTACCTCTCGGAACTCATCCGGTGTCTGAATAATATCGTCATGTCCGTGATCTCATTCTTTATGTCTCGACCATTTCGAGACTCCTCGTCATGTCCGTGATCTCATCCGGGACTCCGAACAAACTTCGGTCATCAAATCACATAACTCATAATACAAATCATCATCGAACGTTAAGCGTGCGGACCCTACGGGTTCGAGAACTATGTAGACATGACCGAGACACATCTCCGGTCAATAACCAATAGCGAAACCTGGATGCTCATATTGGCCCCTACATATTCTACGAAGATTTTTATCGGTCAAACCGCATAACAACATACGTTATTCCCTTTGTCATCGGTATGTTACTTGCCCGAGATTTGATCGTCGGTATCTTCATACCTAGTTCAATCTCGTTACCGGCAAGTCTCTTTACTCATTTCGTAATGTATCATCCCATAACTAACTCATTAGTCACATTGCTTGCAAGCCTTATAGTGATGTGCATTACCGAGAGGGCCCAGAGATACCTCTCCGATACTCGGAGTGACAAATCCTAATCTCGATCTATGCCAACCCAACAAACACCTTCGGAGACACCTGTAGAGCATCTTTATAATCACCCAGTTACGTTGTGACGTTTGATAGCACACAAAGTGTTCCTCCGGTATTCGGGAGTTGCATAATCTCATAGTCAGAGGAATATGTATAAGTCATGAAGAAAGCAATGGCAATAAAACTTAACGATCATTATGCTAAGCTAACGGATGGGTCTCGTCCATCACATCATTCTCTAATGATGTGATCCTGTTCATCAAATGACAACACATGTCTATGGTCAGGAAACATAACCATCTTTGATAAACAAACTAGTCAAGTAGAGGCATACTAGGGACACTCTGTTTGTCTATGTATTCACGCATGTACTAAGTTTCCGGTTAATACAATTCTAGCATGAATAATCAGCATTTATCATGATATAAGGAAATATAAATAACAACTTTATTATTGCCTCCAGGGCATATTTCCTTCAATGATCATGAATATAGGCATCACGTCCGTGACAAGTAGTGATAGAGGCGAGGGTGTCCCGATCTTTCGATGAGATGATAGCTATCGTTTTTGGTGGAGTAGACTTTGACGATCCGACTACGAACGTGTGAGGACGTCGCGCCTTAGCAATCGCTAAACCAACTCCGAGAGGTTATTGACCACGCCGGAGCACGATCAACCTGACCACGAGGGTCTATTTCCTGCAAGCAAACGAAGAACAAGCAAGAAACTAAGATTTGCAATCTGGATATTGCGAATATAAGATGAAAGCTTTATTGATCAAGGTGGGGTTCTGTGACGTCTTGGTCTGGTCGTTGAACACAAACGAAGTACGCGAAGTTGCAGCTATGGTGAACTTTTAATCTAAACAAAACCCAAGTCTAAACAACGCCCTAAGGGCTGTATATATGGAGGAAGAAGGGGGAATTTCGTGGCCCTTGGAGGAGGGATCCGAAACTAACCCTAACTCTTGTTTTCCCACACATACAGACTCTAAAAACTGCCTATACTTAAGTATTTCGAAATTACATGGGCCTGGCCCAATAATAAGGTGACGCAGCCCCTATAATAGCCTCTGGACGAAATTTATGAAGTGGCATCTTGTATATTTCGTCCAAGGCTTCATGCACGCATTAAGGTGGCTTCAATGTCCTGAAATCATCACTTGTAACTCCGTTCTTGTTCCCCTTGCGCATGCCATTATCTCCATGCCTGGTCTTGCTCCAGTGTTCATCCCTCTTATCCATGCCAGGCCCTTCATTTGTAAGTAAGACAAATGTATCCAATTTAGGCAGCATCATATTCTCATGAACATTAGAATCATTACTAAGAAACGAAAGTACCTGATAATTTAATTGGCGTGCGCGAGCTCTAGTAATTGGTCCAGTGTATGTAGCAGTAGGTGCTGTGGGTGTAACAATGGTATTGATGTCCTCATCATCCTCCCCTTCTTGAAATGAAGTCGTCCTCGACGGAAGCTCATCTTCCTCGCCCAAATAAGGCTTCAAATCTGCAATATTAAAAGTGGGACTAACCCCAAAATCTGCAGGCAGCTCAAGTTTATATGCATTATCATTTATTTTCTCTAACACCTTAAATGGACCATCAGCACGTGGCATTAGCTTTGATTTGCGCAAATCAGGAAATCTATCCTTACGCAAATGTAACCAAACAAGATCTCCAGGTGCAAAGACAACACGTTTTCTACCCTTATCTCCAGCAAGTTTATATTTAGCATTCATACACTCAAGGTTCTCCTTAGTTAACTCATGCATTTTTAAGATCAATTCAGCATGTTGTTTAGCATCAAAATTAACCTTCTCCGAAGATGGAAGAGGTAACAAATCAATAGGTGCACGAGGAAGGAAACCGTACACAATTTCAAAAGGACACATCTTAGTAGTAGAATGCAATGAACGATTACAAGCAAATTCAATATGAGGCAAGCATTCTTCCCACATTTTCTTGTTATTCTTCAAAACAGTCCTAAGCATAGTAGACAATGTTCTTTTGACTACTTCAGTTTGTCCGTCAGTTTGGGGGTGACATGTAGTACTAAAAAGCAGTTTAGTCCCCAACTTAGCCCATAAACATCTCCAAAAGTGGCTAAGAAATTTAGTATCACGATCTGAAACAATAGTATTTGGCACACCATGCAAGCGTATAATTTCACGAAAGAACAAATCAGCAACATTAACAGCATCATCGCTTTTATGACATGGTATAAAGTGTGCCATTTTCGAGAACCTATCCACGACAACAAATATGCTATCCCTCCCCTTCTTTGTTCGAGGTAAACCTAAAACAAAGTCCATAGATATATCCTCCCAAGGAACACTAGGTACAGGCAAAGGCATATATAAACCATGAGGATTGAGTCGTGACTTAGCTTTTTGACATGTAGTGCAACGAGCAACAAAACGCTCAACATCCCGTCTCATCTTTGGCCAAAAGAAATGTGTAGCAAGTATATCCTCCGTCTTCTTCACGCCAAAGTGTCCCATTAATCCTCCTCCATGCGCTTCCTGCAACAACAAAAGACGAACAGAGCTAGCTGGAATGCATAGCTTGTTAGCACGAAACACAAATCCATCGTTAACGACGAACTTGTTCCATGTTCTCCCTTCCTTACAATTCTGCAATACATCTTTAAATTCAGCATCATGCACATATTGATCTTTGATGGTCTCCAAACCAAATATTTTAAAGTCAAGTAGTGAAAGCATAGTATAACGACGAGACAATGCATCAGCAATAACATTTTCTTTACCCTTCTTGTGTTTAATGACATAAGGGAAAGTCTCAATAAATTCAACCCATTTAGCATGTTTACGGTTCAATTTTGCTTGACTTTTAATGTGTTTCAAAGATTCATGATCAGAATGTATAACAAATTCTTTGGGCCATAAATAATGTTGCCATGTTTCTAAGGTCCGAACAAGAGCATATAATTCTTTATCATAAGTAGAATAGTTCAGACTAGGCCCACTCAATTTTTCAGAAAAGTATGCAACAGGTTTGCCATCTTGTAATAAAACACCTCCTAATCCAATTCCACTAGCATCACATTCAAGCTCAAAAGTCTTATAAAAATCAGGAAGTTGGAGTAAAGGAGCATGTGTCAACTTATCTTTCAATACCGTGAAGGCTTCTTCCAGTGAGGTACCCCAAACAAAAGGCACATCCTTCTTTGTAAGCTCATTGAGAGGTGCAGCAATGGTGCTGAAATCTCTCACAAAACGCCTATAGAAACCAGCGAGTCCAAGAAAACTCCTCACTTTGTGTGACCGTTTTGGGCTGTGGCCAACTCTCAATAGCTTCAATCTTGGCTTTATCAACTTCAATTCCCTGTGGAGTAACAACATAGCCAAGAAAAGATACTCGGTCGGTGCAAAAGGTGCACTTCCCAAGGTTACCAAACAAACGTGCATCACGTAAAGCAATAAAAACAGCACGTAAATGTTCCAAATGTTCCTCCAAAGATCTGCTATAAATCAGTATATCATCAAAATAGACTACCACAAATCGTCCAATGAAAGCATGTAAAACTTCGTTCATTAATCTCATGAAAGTACTAGGTGCATTAGTTAACCCAAAAGGCATGACTAACCACTCATATAATCCAAACTTTGTTTTAAATGCTGTTTTCCATTCATCCCCCAATTTCATACGAATTTGATGGTATCCACTACGCAAATCAACTTTGGAGAATATTGTAGAGCCACTCAATTCATCAAGCATATCATCTAGTCTAGGAATAGGATGACGATAACGAATAGTATTATTATTAATGCCTCTACAATCAACACACATACGCGATGTACCATCCTTTTTCGGCACTAGAATAATAGGAACAGCACAAGGACTAAGGGATTCGCGTATATAACCTTTGTCGAGCAACTCCTGGACTTGACGCATAATCTCCTTCGTCTCCTCTGGATTAGTACGGTATGGTGCACGGTTGGGTAGCGATGCACCGGGAATTAAGTCAATCTGATGCTCAATCCCTCGAATAGGTGGTAATCCCGGAGGCACATCTTGTGGAAAGACGTCGGCGAACTCCTGCAAAATGTTAGTAACAGCAGGAGTCAAAGAGGAAGGCATGTCCTCGAATGAAAATAATGCCTCTTTGCACACAAAAGTATAGCAAACAGATTTGCTGAAATCTAGATCATCAATATCAGATTTGGTGGCAAGTAAACATGCACTTTTCAATTTAATTTCAGAAGCAACACTAGATGGTTTATTATTAGGATTCATTTGTTGCTCAAATTCTTTTGCCACAATCTGATTTTCACTCTTATTTTGCTCCTGTTTTGCCTTACTAGCTCTATTAATATCATCTTTCAAAATAGAATCAGGAGACATAGGAAGCAAAGTAATATGTTTATCCTTATGAACAAGAGTATACTGATTGTTTCTACCATGGTGTACAGAACTTTTATCAAATTGCCATGGTCTACCAAGTAATAAGGAACATGCTTGCATGGGTACCACATCACAATCAACAAAATCAGCATACGTAGAGATACTAAAATGCACACGAACAGTACGTGTTACCTTAACCTTGCCGCTGTTGTTGAACCATTGGATATAGTAAGGATGTGGATGTGGTCTTGTGGTGAGAGAGAGCTTCTCCACCATCTCCATGCTAGCCAAGTTGTTGCAGCTCCCTCCATCTATGATGACGCGAACAGAACGTTCCTTCACAACTCCCTTTGTATGGAACAAATTATGCCTCTGATTTTGCTCAGCTTGTGTGACCTGCACACTCAAAACACGTTGAGTAACTAAACATTCATACCTGTCAGCGTCTTCAGGAGCCATGTATTGCGTCTCTTGTTCAGAATCATCTCCACCGTGTTCTTCACGTGTAATGAGAGCCAAAGTGTCCTCATCATAGTCACTAGCGGACTCATACCCAGCATCCTCGGTAGCAATCATCACACGCTGAGATTTGCATTCTCTCGCATAATGACCTCTTCCCTTACAACGACGACAAATAATATCACTTGTGCGCCCTGTTGATGCCATGGAAGAAGAAGAACTCTGTGCAGGCCCGGTAGGTGTGCTCTTGGCAGATAGTGGTGGTTGTGCCTGCTTCCTTGTATCACGGCTGGAGGTGGCAGCTGATGGAGGTGTCGGTGCAATAGAATGTGTGGAAGTAGAGGATGCACGCGGTGTCCACGATGAAGGTCGACCTGCAGAAAAGTTAGTCCGCGCCAATGCCTGTCGATCCTGCACTTCACGTTCAGCTTTACAAGCAAGATGGAATAAACGAGTGATATTATTATACTCCTTATACTCTAGGATGGTCTGAATCTCTCTATTTAATCCACCCATAAAACGTGCAAGCATAGCTTCATTCTCCTCAACAATACCACATCTAATCATGCCAGTTTGTAATTCCTGATAATATTCTTCTACAGAATTTTTTCCTTGTCTTAAGCGCTGCAATTTTTGAAGTAATTCATGTTGATAATATGGTGGAACCCAACGAGTACGCATAGCAGTTTTCAAAGCAGCCCAAGTAGTTGGAATAGGATATAATCTACAATGTTCAGACCACCACACACATGCAAAACTAGTAAAAGCACAAACAGCAGCAGCAACACGTCTCTCCTCGGGGTATTGTAAACATGTAAAACGTTGTTCAGTTTCTAACTCCCAAGTAAGATATATATCAGGAACATATCTACCCTCAAATGGTGGAATATTCAATTTCAGTTTAGGAAGATGGTCATGATCTCGTACCTGAGCTGGGAATGCAGCCCTACCATTGCGATTATTTGCATGTGGACGACCTGGTGCTGGTACGTAGTTTTGATTTTGATCAACCTCATCCTCGTAATCGCCCGCATAATCGTCCTCCTCAGCGGCAGCGGGAGCCATAGAAGCATCAACAGTAGGTGCAGCGGCACCAGAAGTTTGACCAGGCTCAAGGGGAACGCGCTGTGCTCGTCCCACTTGATTTGGAAGGCGACGTTGTTGTTGTTGTAGAGGTGCGACAGGTGCAGCCGGCGATGGTTGTGGAAGACGCGCGAGCAATTCATTAAACTTGTTATCGAGCTTTGTTTCGAACGTCTTCTCAATTCCATCTATCTTCTCCATGGCCTCTTCAAATCTGTTTAGCACATCTTGCACCTGTCCACTCATCATTTGCTGAAATTTATCATGTAGCTGTTTGTTCGTCATGTTCTCCCAATCAGGCTCATCGGCTTGTGATCCTGCCATGGTTAGCAGCAATAGAAACACACAAGAATATGATCCTACAGACTACTAGGAAGTGGTGGTGGTGGTGTATCACAAATCCGTCAAGCGAATCTCAAATGCTTACCAGTTCTTACCCAGCAGCAGGTGGTGATCGACCACCGTTGTAGTCAAAACTCTCAAAGATTGGACAGAGCGATTGCCAGGTGGTGTCAAACGCACGACGTAGATGTATGTGGAGCTGGGAAGGCTTATGATATGGTAGCAAAAATGTCAACAATAATCAATTCAGAGATGCAAAGTTGAATAAACGCTCAACGACGGTACGGTGCTGATCCTAGGCTAGACCGTACTAGAGACGCGAGCCTAGAACACTAACAAAATCACGGCGCGGCACGTAAACAAGGGAAGAGCACACTCTAAAAAAAATTTTGTTTTAGTTTTTTTTTGCGCTCCTTTTTTTTTTGCAAAAAATCACTAAAATGGCGAGTGTCTCAAAGCTCTTCCCAAGTCAAACTAACAGGATTGGCACGGAATTTTTTTTTGAAATTTTTTTTTCGGAAATCAGGGCAGCGACGACGAAAAAGTGCGACAAAAAAAATCACTATGATGGCAAGTGTCTCAAAACGCTCCCTGGGACCTAAAAATAGGATAGGGAAAAAATATTTTTGACTACCAAAATTTTGGCCTAAAAACTGCCAGGGGGTCTCCAGACTCTTTTTTTTTTGTCTTTTTCGTGGACTCTAGGTATGAAGAAAAGACTCGATCTAAACTACGAAAAACTGTAAAATCTCACCGAGCAACCTGGAAATCTGATACCACTTGATAGAGGCGAGGGTGTCCCGATCTTTCGATGAGATGATAGCTATCGTTTTTGGTGGAGTAGACTTTGACGATCCGACTACGAACGTGCGAGGACGTCGCGCCTTAGCAATCGCTAAACCAACTCCGAGAGGTTATTGACCACGCCGGAGCACGATCAACCTGACCACGAGGGTCTATTTCTTGCAAGCAAACGAAGAACAAGCAAGAAACTAAGATTTCCAATCTGGATATTGCGAATATAAGATGAAAGCTTTATTGATCAAGGTGGGGTTCTGTGACGTCTTGGTCTGGTCGTTGAACACAAACGAAGTACGCGAAGTTGCAGCTATGGTGAACTTTTAATCTAAACAAAACCCAAGTCTAAACGACGCCCTAAGGGCTATATATATGGAGGAAGAAGGGGGAATTTCGTGGCCCTTGGAGGAGGGATCCGAAACCAACCCTAACTCTTGTTTTCCCACACATACAGACTCTAAAAACTGCCTATACTTAAGTATTTCGAAATTACATGGGCCTGGCCCAATAATAAGGTGACGCAGCCCCTATAATAGCCTCTGGACGAAATTTATGAAGTGGCATCTTGTATATTTCGTCCAAGGCTTCATGCACGCATTAAGGTGGCTTCAATGTCCTGAAATCATCACTTGTAACTCCGTTCTTGTTCCCCTTGCGCATGCCATTATCTCCATGCCTGGTCTTGCTCCAGTGTTCATCCCTCTTATCCATGCCAGGCCCTTCATTTGTAAGTAAGACAAATGTATCCAATTTAGGCAGCATCATATTCTCATGAACATTAGAATCATTACTAAAAAACGAAAGTACTTGATAATTTAATTGGCGTGCGCGAGCTCTAGTAATTGGTCCAGTGTATGTAGCAGTAGGTGCTGTGGGTGTAACAATGGTATTGATGTCCTCATCAAGTAGACCGACTCCTGCCTGCATCTACTACTATTACTCCAAACATCGACCGCTATCCAGCATGCATCTAGTGAATTAAGTTAACAAGAATGGAGTAACGCCTTAAGCAAGATGACATGATGTAGAGGGATAGATCCAATCAATATGAATAAACCCCACCTTTTTATCCTTAATGGCAACAATACAAATACATACCTCGCTACCCCTTATGTCACTAGGTGAGAATGCCGCAAGATTGAACACATTACAAAGCACCTCTCCCATTGCAAGAAAAATCAATCTAGTTGGCCAAACCAAATCAATAGATCGGAGAGAAATACAAAGCTATCTTAATCATGCATAAAAGATTTCAGAGAAGACTCAAATAATATTCATAGATAATCTGATCATAAATCCACAATTCATCGGATCTCAACAAACTCACTGCAAAAGTAGATTACATCGAATAGATATCCAAGAACATCAAGGAGAACATTGTATTGAAGATCAAAGAGAGAGAAGAAGCCATCTAGCTACTAGATATGGACCCATAGGTCTGTGGTAAACTACTCACACATCATCGGAAGGGCAGCAAGGTTGATGTATGTGACGCCCCCGGCCCGATCGTGCACTAATCATACACGCAAATGCACACGATCAAGCCTAAGGACTCACGGGAAGATATCACAACACAACTCTAAAACATAAATAAAGTCATACAAGCTTTATATTACAAGCCAGGGGCCTCGAGGGCTCGAATACATAAGCTTGCGAACAAGCGTCAGCGGAAGCAACAGATATCTGAGTACAGATATGAAATAGAAACAGAAAGGCCTTTAGAACGGCGGGGCAAAATAAAACACTACGATCGAAAGGCGAAGGCCTCCTGCCTGGGACCCTCCGATCCTACTCCTGGTCGTCAGTCAACTCGTAGTAGTATCCATCCTCTGGGTAGTAGTAGTAACGATCGTCGGGGCATCTGTCTCAGGGGGCTCCGTCCTCTGGTCACGTCAAACTGATATGGGGAGAAAAAGGAAAACAAAGCAACCGTGAGTACTCAGAAGTACTCAGCAAGCAAGGATCTACACTACATATGCAACATTATCAAGGGGAGGCTGTATATGTGGACTGGGCTGCAGAAATGCCAGAATAGAGAGAAGGCCTAGTCCTATCGAAGACTAGCATCTTCAGCGGTCTTGCAGCAGTAGAAGAGAGTAGAACAATACAATATAATGTAGTAGTATCATTAAGTCTCAACCTCACCCAGAGATCCTTTCTCGACTCCCTGCGAGAAAGCAATCCCAGAGCCATACAGTCATCAACCTCGTCCGGAGATCCCTTCTCGACTCCCTGCGAGAAGCAATCCCAGAGCCTCATATCCAAGTATCCAGTTCTAAAAATTGTATCAATCAGGATACAACTCCGAGTGTCCTTTACCGTAGGACCGGCTATCGATAGAAGTGTTCTTCCCTGCAGGGGTGCACCAACTTACCCAACACGCTCGATTAACTTCGGCCGGACACACTTTCCTGGGTCATGCCCGGCCTCGGCCAAACGACACATCGCAACCCTACCTACAGCTCAGCAGAGAGGTCCCCGTCGGTCTACATCCTAAGCGCTCAGAGGTCTTGGGCCATCGCCCTGTGCACTCCGAGTCGTTGCGTGCAGGGGGAAGCCAGGCACCAGGGGGGCGCCGGTCCGTCCCGGCCGCAAGGCTGAACTAGACGTCTGACAGAGCTTTCGGCTGATGCTACGATGCAGAACGCCCATACTATGCCCACGTGATGGTTAGTGCTATCAGACCAGAGGCCTGCTCGGATCAAATATCCAAATCACTAGGACTAGGGGCTTGCGGTAACGAGCAGAGACTCACGAAAGATGTGACCCCGTCGCCCCGTCTCGAGGACTTGCGGCAAGGGTTAAGAATGCCCGGCCGCGCCTCGTATTCACCACTCGGGCACCACACTGGCAACCCGCCTTCACATCACACGTGGGTACCCCTCAGGGTCGACCCACCTTTCCAAGTAACAATGTAAGGTCCAAGTATCCGTGTGTCCATAACATCAGGGAATCCGAGGTATCACCCTCATTGAATTCCCACTCGATGTATCCATCAAGGTGAACTAGGGGGAATCACCCTCACTGGGTCCACACTTGAGGTGTTGTAGGACAGCGTCGTTATCGGAAGCGGTGAAGGAGGAATCACCCTCGATGACCACGACCGAATAGCTACTCTACAGAGTTAACATCAGAAGTGCTACAAGAGGTTTCACCCTCGGCACTCGATAGTAACGCTGCAGTGTCGTTACAACTAAGGGGGGTGATGTGCGGTGTCGGGTCCTGGTCTTCAATCCCATTGATCGGGTCTTCTGACGATCCAGCGCGGCAGTCGGGATAAGTGGGGTCACTGATAGGTCTCTACCCAGCCTAGACTAAACAGTTTAGGATATGTAGGTAATTATCAACAGTAGGTTACAATGAACAGGCTATGCATCAGAATAGGTAAAGCAGCAGCAGCAGTAATTCTAATGCAAGCATGAGGAATTTAGAATGGGCGATATCGGGATGATCAAAGGAGGGGCTTGCCTGGTTGCTCGGCGGCAAGGGCAAGGTCGTCTATGGTGTCTTCGGGATCCGGAGCTGCGTCGGTCTCGGGGACGACGTCGGGGTCGGGGGCTATCGAGAGAGAAGAGGGGGAGGAAACAGTATAAATATATAGCAAACATGAGCATGACAAATACGATACACGGTGCTAGGGGTAGTCTAACGCAGCATCACACATAACAGACGGAGCGGGAGAATATCTGACGATATTTCCCGGGTCTTTGGAATTATCGGACAGAGGATAAGAGGGGAACGGTTGCAAGTTCGGATAGTTAGGGACGCGTGACGGACGAACGGACCGCGTATTCAGATTCGTCTCGTCGTTCTGAGCAACTTTCATGTACAAAGTATTTTCATCTGAGCTACGGATTATTTTATATGATTTTCTAAAGTTTTTATTAATTTCTGGAATTTAATTAATTATTTAAATTAACATTATCCGAAACAGTGTCTTGCTGACGTCAGCATGACGTCAGGACCAGTGGGTCCCACCTGTCATAGGCTGTTAGGTTAATTAGTGATTAACTAATTAAATTACTGTTTAAT
The DNA here is from genome assembly GCA_011799875.1 of Thinopyrum elongatum. Taxonomy (NCBI): domain Eukaryota; kingdom Viridiplantae; phylum Streptophyta; class Magnoliopsida; order Poales; family Poaceae; genus Thinopyrum; species Thinopyrum elongatum. The sequence goes on along the minus strand of CM022303.1, from coordinate 385,700,695 downwards.
TAACACTAACTACTTAATTAAATTAACCTAATCAGGATTAATTAACTAATTAATTAATTAATTAGTTTAATTATTTTTATTTTTATTATTATATATATTTTTTAATTCGTTCTGGGCCGTGGGCCCCTATGTCAGTGGGCTGGGCGGACATGTCCGCGGCGTGCACGTCTGGGCGCCGGACATGTCCGGAGCGTGCCCATTTGGGACCGGACATGTCCGGTGCCCAAATGGCAAGCGAGGACCCTGATGATCTAGGAAGAGGGCGGCCGATGACGGGTGCAGCGTGGGAATGCGGGGAGCCCTTGGCGGTCGTCCGCGCCGCGGCCCGACACCCCACCACCGGGGGCGGGCTGGGGGAGGGGGGGACACGAGGAAAGGGAACCCCACCCGGCAGACCGGAAACACGAGAAGAGGAAAGGGGACCGGGAGAGGCCTTCTAGAGAAACAGGGGGGAGCTTGAGGACAGAAGCAGCAGAGGGAGGGCAGATGTGACGGCGAAGGACCCCCGAGGGCAAGAAAAGGGGGAGACGGAGGACTGGGGAAAAAAGGGGTGAGGGAGGACGAGTGGGAATAAGAGATGAGGAAGGAGAGTGAGGGGGGGGGGGAGGATGAAGGAGGAAGCGGGGCGGGACGGGACTCTGGGCAGGGACGTCTCAGTTGGGGGAAGAGTGAGATGGACAGGCGAAAGGGGGAGAGGACGACGGGGGTAGGGCGCAGGTGTGGGGAGGAGGAGGCGAGGAAGTCACGGCGGGGAGGCGGCGGCGAAGACGGTGGCGACCGGCGAGGCAGATCGGCGCGGGAGCGCGAGAAGGGCGGGGGGGGGGGGGGGCCGGGGGGGGGAGAAGAGGGAGAAGGGAGAGAAGGGGACGAAGGACAGGAGAAGGGGAGGCAAAGGAAGAGGGGAGGGGAAGGAAAGGAGGAGGGGAGGAGAAGGAGGCGTAAGGAGAGGGGAGAAGAAGGGGAGAAAGGAGGCAAGGGCGGCCGGCGGCGGTTAGCAACGGTGTCGGGCAGAGGGCGAGGCGGCGACGGGCGCGTTGGGGCGAAGCGGGGCGGCGGTGCGGGAGCTCCCCCGATCGGGTAGGGTCGGGAGGGGTGGGGGCTGGGTGCGGGCAATGATTATTTACTGGCGATACAATTTGGGATAAACCCAGGGGAGACGCGAGCTACGCCGGGCCAGGGAGGAGGGGGCCGAGCACAAGCCTGAGGGAGTGGATCCCCTTGGCCGGGAATGAGCGAGGGGGTGGGGGTGGGGGGGGGTAGCGGCTAGGGTTTGGGTGGGGGTGGGATATGGGGATGGGGTGGCCGGCCTGGGTGGTGGCCTGGTGGCCAGCTGGGCCACGGCCACCTTGGGTCGGGGGGGGGGGGGGGGGGGCTTCTTGGGCTGGCTCTGGGCTTTTCTGGGGCTGGGGCTTTTCCTTTTTCTTTTTTCTTTTCTTTATTTCTACACTCTGTTTAGTAAATTGTTGGGCATCCAAATGAGTTTTGTAAAATATGAGAGCTGGCCCAAAAATCACAGCACAAAATATCCTACCACCAAAAACTAGTTTGGGGTAAATATCTTTTCATATTTATTTTAGATCAAATAAAAGGTTATTAAATATTACTTTCGGCCGCTGTTTGTGGATGTTCGAGCCACTTACCCAATTCCAATAAGGTTGGTTTCAATTTTTGAATGGTCTCTGGAATATTTGCTATTTATCTGACATTTTAGTTTTCATGTTGGTCAACTTTTATATTTCACTTTCATTTAAATTTGAACTTTGACTTAGGAGTTGAAAAGCAATATGATGTTAAAGATGACTATGCATTGTTAATCACGATGACATGGCATAATCAAAAGGGTGATTACTGTAGCTAACCACTGGGGGTGTTACAATGTAGAGGCCCTCCGTGATCGAATCCCCCTCCGGCGGAGTACCGGAACAGGTCTCCAGATGGGATGTCACGAGGACAGAAACTTGCGGCGGCGGAAAAGTATTTTTGGTGTGCCCTCTGGTATACTAGGAATATTTGGGTATTTATGGAGCAAAGATTAGGGTTAGAGGAGCCAAAGGGGCCCACAAGCTCGGGAGGCGCCCCCCCTAGGGCGCGGCCTCCGAGCTTGTCGTGGCCTCGTGGCTCTTCTGGCCTCCTCCCGAAGCTTCCTAGGTGTTTTCTGGTCCAAGAAAAATGGTCAAAAAGTTTCGTTCCGTTTGGTATTGATTTTCTGTAAAACACAAAAACATGGAAAAAAACAACAACTGGCACTGGGCACTAGGTTAATAGGTTAGTCCCAAAAAATGATATAAAATAGCATAATAATACATATAAAACATCCAAGACGGATAATTTAATAGCATGGAACAATAAAAAATTATAGATACGTTGGAGACGTATCAAGCATCCCCAAGCTTAATTCCTGCTCGTCCTCGAGTAGATAAATGATAAAAACAGAATTTTTGATGTGGAATGCTACCTAACATGTTTATCATGTAATATTTCTTTATGTGGCATGAATATTCAGATCCATAAGATTCAAAACAAAAATTTAATATTGACATAAAAACAATAATACTTCAAGCATACTATAAAGCAATCACGTCTTCTCAAAATATTATGGCTAAAGAAAGTTATACGTACAAAATCATATAATCTTGTCATGCTCTATCTTCTTAACACAAAGTATTTATCATGCACAACCCTGATGACAAGCCAAGCAATTGGTTCATACTATTAACGTGCTTCAACTTTTCAACTCTCATGCAATACATGAGTGTGAGCCATGGATATAGCACTATAGGTGGAATAGAATATGATGGTGGAGGTTGTGTGGAGAAGACAAAAAACAAGAAAGTCTCACATTGACGAGGCTAATCAAAGGGCTATGGAGATGCCCATCAATTGATGTCAATGCAAGGAGTAGGGATTGCCATGCGACGGATGCACTAGAGCTATAAGTGTATGAAAGCTCAAAAAGAAAACTAAGTGGGTGTGCATCCAACTTGCTTGCTCACGAAGACCTAGTGCATTTGAGGAAGCCCATCATTAGAATATACAAGCCAAGTTCTATAATCGAAAATTCCCACTAGTAATATATGAAAGTGACAAAATAGGAGACTCTTTATCATGAAAAACATGGTGCTACTTTGAAGGACAAGTGTGGAAAAGGATAGTAACATTGTCCCTTCTCTCTTTTTCTCTCATTTTTTTCTTTCTTTTTTGTCATTTTGGGCTCTTTGGCCTCTTTTTTTATTTTTGGGCTCTTTGGCCTCTTTTTTTATTTAAGTCCGGAGACTCATCCCGACTTGTGGGGGAATCATAGTCTCCATCATCCTTTCCTCACATGGGACAATGCTCTAATAATGATGATCATCACACTTTTATTTACTTACAACTCAAGAACTACAACTCGATACTAGAACAAAAATATGACTCTATATGAATGCCTCCGGTGGTGTACCGGGATGTGCAATGATCTAGCGTGACATGTATAAAAAAATATGAACGGTGGCCAAGCCACAAATACTATGTCAACTATATGATCATGCAAAGCAATATGACAATGATGGTATGTGTCATAATAAAACGGAATGGTGGAAGTTGCAAGGCAATATATCTCGGAATGGCTATGGAAATGCCATAATAGGTAGGTATGGTGGCTGTTTTGAGGAAGATATAAGGTGGATTATGTGTGAAAGAGTGTATCATATCACGGGATTTTGGATGCACCGGCGAAGTTTGCACCAACTCTCAAGGTGAGAAAGGGCAATGCACGGTACCGAAGAGGCTAGCAATGGTGGAAGGGTGAGAGTGCGTATAATCCATGGACTCGACATTAGTCATAAAGAACTCACATACTTATTGAAAAAGTTTATTAGCCCTCGAAGCAAAGTACTACTACGCTTGCTCCTAGGGGGATAGATTTTTAGGAAAAGACCATCGCTCGTCCCTGACCGCCACTCATAAGGAAGACAATCAAAAATAAATCATGCTCCAACTTCATCGCATAACGAGAGACCATATGTGCATGCTTCGGGAATCACACACCTTAACAAAAATATTCTTACTAAACCACAATTACTCACTAGCATGACTTTAATATCACCATCTTTATATCTCAAAACAAATGCAAGTAATCAAACTTCTCATATATTCAATGATCTTCATGGATGTTTTTATTATATCCCTCTTGAATACCCATCATATTAGGACTAAATTCATAACCTAAGCAAATTGCCATACTATTCATAAGACTACCAAAATAATATAAGTGAAGCATGAGAATTCATCAATTTCTTCAAAATAAAACCAACGCCGTGCTCTAAAAAGATATAAGTGAAGCACTAGAGCAACTACCTAGCTCAAAAGATATAAGTGAAGCACATAGAGTATTCTAATAAATTCATGATTAATGTGTGTCCCTCTCAAAAGGTGTGTACAACAAGGATGATTGTGGCAAACTAAAAAGCAAAGACTCATATAATACACGATGCTCCAAGCAAAACACATATCATGTGGTGAATAAAAATATAGCCTCACGTAATTTACCGATGGATCGTAGACAAAAGAGGGGATGCCATCCGGGGCATCCCGAAGCTTAGATGCTTGGTTGTCCTTTAATATTACCTTGGGGTGCCTTGGGCATCCCCAAGCTTAGGCTCTTGCCACTCCTTATTCCGTAGTCCATCGAAACTTCACCCAAAACTTGAAAACTTCACAACACAAAACTCAACAGAAAACTCGTGAGATCCGTTAGTATAATAAAACAAATCTCCACTTTTAGGTACTGTTGTAAATGCATTCCAATTTTATATTTGCATTATATCTACTGTATTCTAACTTCACCATTACTCATACCCCCCGATACTACCCATATATCCATCAAAATAAGCGAACAACACAACGTAAACAGAACCTGTCAAAAACAGAACAATCTGTAAAGACCCGAATTAAAGTCATACTTCTATAACTCCAAAATTTCGAAAAAATTACGACAACATAGGCAATCTATATATCAATCTTTTAACAATTCTGCTACTGGACGCAAAAGTTTCTGTTTTTCGGCAAAATCAAATCAACTATCATCCAAATCATTCCAAAGGTCTTACTTGGCTCAAACACTAATTAAAACACTAAAACACAATCATAACAGAAGTATAATTGCGTAATTATTGAAAAACAGAAGCAAAAACACAAAACATAAAACATAAAATAAAATCGGGTTGCCTCCCAACAAGCGCTATTGTTTTACGCCCCTAGCTCGGCATATTGCATAGATCTAGGTATTGTAATAGAAGTGAGGGAGATCATCCATGCTCATCTCATACTCCCTCCTTTAAGCTGCAAGTTTCCTTTGTGGCAAGCAAAAATAATCAAAATGGCTAAATTTAATTGTGTAAGGATCTATGACATCAAGTTTGGGAGGAGGAGGATCCTCTTTTGGCCCTTTATATGTGATTACTATCTCTTCATTGTAAACGTTCCTTTGATTATGATCCCTAAACCTTTCTTTAAGAACACGCCCTAGCCCATTATTTTGTATAGAAAAATTATCATTGAGTTTAGAAATCTTATTATTCAATACATCGGGAGGAACCCTTTTTCTTAGATTTTTATTATAAGCGGCATAATCTGGAGATTGTAATCTCCTTATCTCTTCTTGATTAAAAAGGATCTCCTCTATAGGAGGGCAACCACCATTGATATTGTAATGAGCAAATATTCCACCAGCTCTTTTCATGATATGCCCAAATTCAGAAGCTTGAAATATAGTGGTAACACGCTTAACGGAAAGATCATGAATATTAGAAAATTCTAGGAAGATCCTTTGTATGAATGGATGCATGTGAACAAATTGTCTTTCAAGTTCAACTATAAGCAAAGATATTGCATCTGCAAGGCTAGAAGTTTTAGTAAGAATAGATCCTCCTAGCATAGGTAATGTACCGGCACAAGTAAAGAAATCTTGAATAACACCTTTTCCAATAATGTTACCGCTACCTACACGGAGTTTTTTTATTGTGCATGATAGTAGGTTCTTCTTCATGAGAATCATTATTAGCAAATCATCAACATTTTCCTCAAGATTATTACTAGTTTTTTCAATGATAACCTCCCCGGATTCAGACATGATGGCAAAGCAATCAATCTAGCACACAAGCAAACAAAAAGCATATGAAGAGACGAACGGAAAGAAGGCAAATATTTTGTGTTTTTCTAAAAATGTTTTAGAAGTGGGGGAGAGGAAAATGAGAGGCAAATGACAAATAATGTAAATGCAAGAGAGGAGAGTTTATGATGGGTACTTGGTAGGCTTGATGTAGATCCTCGCCGGCAACGACGCCAAAAATTCTTGTTGCTACTTATTGAGCTTGCGTTGGTTTTTTCCTTGAAGAGGAAAGGGTGATGCAGCAAAGTAGAGATAAGTATTTCCCTTAGTTTGAGAACCAAGGTATCAATCCAGGAGGAGGAACACACAAGTCACCAATGGTTGCACCTACACAAACAAACAAATACTTGCACCCAACACGATAAAGGGGTTGTTAATCCCTTCACAGTTACTTGCAAGGATGAGATCTGATAGAGATAGGTATAAAAGAGAAATAAAAGTGCAAAATAAAGTAAAGGTAAATAAATTGCAGCAAGGTATTTTGGGGTTTTTGGTTTTATAGATCTGAAAATAATATGATAAAAATATACCCAGGGGCCATAATTTTCACTAGAGACTTCTCTCTTGAAAGAACGGATATGGTGGGTAAACAAATTACCGTTGAGCAATTGATAGGAAAGCGCAAAGTTATGAAGATATCTAAGGCAATGATCATAAATATAGGCATCATGTCTGTGACAAGTAGACCGACTCCTGCCTGCATCTACTACTGTTACTCCACACATCGACCGCTATCCAGCATGCATCTAGTGTATTAAGTTAACAAGAATGGAGTAACACCTTAAGCAAGATGACATGGTGTAGAGGGATAGATCCAATCAATATGAATAAAACCCACCTTTTTATCCTTAATGGAAACAATACAAATACGCGCCTTGCTACCCCTTCTGTCACTGGGTGAGGACACCGCAAGATTGAACCCATTACAAAGCACCTCTCCCATTGCAAGAAATATCAATCTAGTTGGCCAAACCGAATCAATATATCAGAGAGAAATACAAAGCTATCTTAATCATGCATAAAAGAGTTCAGAGAAGACTCAAATAATATTCATAGATAATCTGATCATAAATCCACAATTCATCGGATCTCAACAAACGCACCGTAAAAGAAGATTATATCGAATAGATCTCCAAGAACATCAAGGAGAACATTGTATTGAAGATCAAAGAGAGAGAAGAAGCCATATAGCTACTAGCTATGGACCCGTAGGTCTGTGGTAAATGACTCACACGTCATCGGAAGGGCAGCAAGGTTGATGTAGAGGCCCTCCGTGATCGAATCCCCCTCCGACAGAGTACCGGAACAAGTCTCCAGATGGGAACTCATGAGGACAGAAACTTGCGATGGCGGAAAAGTATTTTTGGTGTGTTCTCTGGTATACGGGGAATATTTGGGTATTTATGGAGCAAAGATTAGGGTTAGAGGAGCCACAGGGGGCCCACAAGCTCGGGAGGAGCGTCCCAACTAGGGCGCGGCCTTCGAGCTTGTCGTGGCCTCGTGGCTCTTCTAGCCTCCTCCCGAAGCTTCCTAGGTGTCTTTTGGTCCAAGAAAAATCATGAAAAAGTTTCGTTTCGTTTGGTATTGATTTTCTGTAAAAGACAAATACATGGAAAAAAACAGCAACTGGCACTGGGCACTAGGTTAATAGGTTATTCCCAAAAATGATATAAAATAGCATAATAATGCATATAAAACATCCAAGATGGATAATATAATAGCATGGAACAATAAAAAATTATAGATACGTTGGAGACGTATCAAGCATCCCCAAGCTTAATTCCTCCTCGTCCTCGAGTAGGTAAATGATAAAAACAGAATTTTTGATGTGGAATGCTACCTAACATATTTATCATGTAATCTTTCTTTATGTGGCATGAATATTTAGATCCATAAGATTCAAAACAAAAGTTTAATATTGACATAAAAACAATAATACTTCAAGCATACTAATAAAGCAATCATGTCTTATCAAAATATTATGGCTAAAGAAAGTTATCCCTACAAAATCATATAATCTTGTCATGCTCTATCTTCTTAACACAAAGTATTTGTCATGCACAACCCCAATGACAAGTCAAGCAATTGGATCATACTTTTAATGCGCTTCAGCCTTTTCAACTCTCACGCAATACATGAGCGTGAGCCATAGATATAGCACTATAGGTGGAAAATATGATGGTGGAGGTTGTGTGGAGAAGACAAAAAAGGAGAAAGTCTCACATTAACGAGGCTAATCAATGGGATGTGGAGATGCCCATCAATTGATGTCAATGCAGGGAGTAGGGATTGCCATGCAACAGATGCACTAGAGATATAAGTATATGAAAGATCAAAAAGAAAACTAAGTGGGTGTGCATCCAACTTGCTTGCTCACGAAGACCTAGGGCATTTGAGGAAGCCCATCATTGGAATATACAAGCCAAGTTCTATAATGAAAAATTCCCACTAGTAATATATGAAAATGACAAAATAGGAGACTCTCTATCATGAAGAACATGGTGCTCCTTTGAAGCACAAGTGTGGAAAAGGATAGTAACATTGTCCCTTCTCTCTTTTTCTCTCATTTTTTTCTTTCTTTTTTCATTTTGGGCTCTTTGGCCTCTTTTTTATTTATTTAAGTTTGGAGACTCATCCCGACTTGTGGGGGAATCATAGTCTCCATCATCCTTTCCTCACATGGGACAATGCTCTAATAACGATGATCATCACACTTTTATTTACTTACAACTCGATACTAGAACAAAAATATGACTCTATATGAATGCCTTTGGTGGTGTACCGGGATGTGCAATGATCTAGCATGACATGTATAAAAAAAATATGAACGATGGCCAAGCCACAAATACTATGTCAACTATATGATCATGCAAAGCAATATGACAATGATGGTATGTGTCATAATAAAATGGAACGGTGGAAGTTGTATGGCAATATATCTCGGAATGGCTATGGAAATGCCATAATAGGTAGGTATGGTGGCTGTTTTGAGGAAGATATAAGGTGGCATATGTGTGAAAGAGCGTATCATATCACGGGATTTTGGATGCACCAGCAAAGTTTGCACCAACTCTCAAGGTGAGAAAGGGCAATGCATGGTACCGAAGAGGCTAGCAATGGTGGAAGGGCGAGAGTGCGTATAATCCATGGACTCAACATTAGTCCTAAAGAACTCACATACTTATTGCAAAAGTTTATTAGCCCTCGAAGCAAAGTACTACTACGCATGCTCCTAGGGGGGTAGATTGGTAGGAAAAGACCATCGCTCGTCCCCGACCGCCACTCATAAGGAAGACAATAAAAAATAAATCATGCTCCAACTTCATCGCATAACGAGACACCATACGTGCATGCTTCGGGAATCACAAACCTTAACAAGAATATTCTTACTAAACCACAATTACTCACTAGCATGACTCTAGTATCACCATCTTTATATCTGAAAACAAATGCAAGGAATCACAAACTAATCATATATTCAATGATCTTCATGAAAGTTTTTATTATATCCCTCTTGAATACCCATCATATTAGGACTAAATTCATAACCTAAGGAAATTGCCATACTATTCATAAGACTACCAAAATAATATAAGTGAAGCATGAGAGTTCATCAATTTCTTCAAAATAAAACCACCGCCGTGCTCTAAAAAGATATAAGTGAAGCACTAGAGCAACTACCTAGCTCAAAAGATATAAGTGAAGCACATAGAGTATTCTAATAAATTCACGATTAATGTATGTCCCTCTCAAAAGGTGTGTACAGCAAGGATGATTGTGGCAAACTAAAAAGCAAAGACTCATATAATACAAGACGCTCCAAGCAAAACACATATCATGTGGTGAATAAAAATATAGCCTCAAGTAATTTACCGATGGATCGTAGACAAAAGAGGGGATGCCATCCGGGGCATCCCCAAGCTTAGATGCTTGGTTGTCCTTTAATATTACCTTGGGGTGCCTTGGGCATCCCCAAGCTTAGGCTCTTGCCACTCCTTATTCCGTAGTCCATCAAAACTTCACCCAAAACTTGAAAACTTCACAACACAAAACTCAACAGAAAACTCGTGAGATCCGTTAGTATAATAAAACAAATCTCCACTTTTAGGTACTGTTGTAAATGCATTCCAAATTTTTATTTGCATTATATCTACTATATTCTAACTTCACCATGGCTCATACCCCCTGATACTACCCATAGATCCATCAAAATAAGCGAACAACACAACGTAAACAAAACCTCTCAAAAACATAACAGTCTGTAAAGACCCGAATTAAAGCCATACTTCTGTAACTCCAAAATATCAGAAAAATTACGACAAAGTAGGCAATCTATATATCAATCTGTGTAAAATAATTCAGAATTTTTTCACATTCCTGCAAATTTTAACAATTCTGGTACTGGACGCAAAAGTTTCTGTTTTTCAGCAAAATCAAATCAACTATCATCCAAATCATCCCAATGGTCTTACTTGGCTCAAACACTAATTAAAACACTAAAACACAATCATAACAGAAGTATAATTGTGTAATTATTGAAAAATAGAAGCAAAAACAAAAACCTTAAAAAACTGGGTTGCCTCCCAACAAGCGCTATTGTTTTACGCCCCTAGCTAGGCATATTGTATAGATCTAGGTATTGTAATAGAAGTGAGGGAGATCATCCATGCTCATCTCATACTCCCTCCTTTAAGCTGCAAGTTTCCTTTGTGGCAACCAAAAATAATCAAAAAGGCTAAATTTAATTTGGTAAGGATCTATGAGATCAAGTTTGGGAGAAGGAGGTTCCTCTTTTGGCCCTTTATATGTGATTACTATCTCTTCATTGTAAACGTTCCTTTGATTGTGATCCCTAAGCCTTTCTTTAAGAACACGCCCTAGCCCATTATTTTGTATAGCAAAATTATCATTGAGTTCAGAAATCTTATCAATCAATACATCGGGAGGAACCCTTTTTCTTAGATTTTCATTATAAGCGGCATAAACTGGAGATTGTAATCTTCTTATCTCTTCTTGATTAAAAAGGATCTCCTCTATAGGAGGGCAACCATCGTTGATATTGTAATGAGCAAATATTTCACTAGCTTCTTTCATGATATGGCCAAATTCATAAGCTAGAAATATAGTGGTAGCATGCTTAACGTAAGGATCATGAATATTAGAAAATTCTAGGAAGATCCTTTGTATGCATGGATGCATGTGAAAAGTTTGTCTTTCAAGTTCAACTATAGGAAAATATATTGCATCCGCAAGCCTAGAAGTTTATGAAGAATTGATCCTCCCAGCATAGGTAATGTACCAACACAAGTAAAGAAATCTTGAATAACACCTTTTCCAATAATGTTACCGCTACCTACACGGAGTTTTTTATTGTGCATGATAGTAGGTTCTTCTTCACTAGGATCATTATTAGCAAATCATCAACTTTTTCCTCAAGATTATTACTAGTTTTTTCAACGATAACCTCCCCAGATTCAGACATGATGGCAAAGCAAGCAATGTAGCACAAAAGCAAACAAAAAGCAAACGAGAAGATGAACGGAAAGAAGGCAAATATTTTTGTGTTTTTCTGAAAACGTTTTAGAAGTGGAGGAGAGGAAAACTAGAGGAAAATGGCGAATAATGTAAATGCAAGAGATGAGAGTTTATGATGGGTACTTGGTAGGCTTGATGTAGATCCTCCCTGGCAACGGCGCTATAAATTCTTCCTGCTACTTCTTGAGCTTGCGTTGGTTTTTTCCTTGAAGAGGAAAGGGTGATGCAGCAAAGTAGATATAAGTATTTCCCTCAGTTTGAGAACCAAGGTATCAATCCAGCAAGAGAAACACACAAGTCACCAATGGTTTCACCTACACAAACAAACAAATACTTGCACCCAACGTGATAAAGGGGTTGTCAATCCCTTCATGGTTACTTGCAAGGATGAGATCCGATAGAGATAGGTATAAAAGATAAATAAATGTGCAAAATAAAGTAAAGGTAAATAAATTGCAGCAAGGTATTTTTGGGTTTTGGGTTTTATAGATCTGAAAATAATATGATAAAAATAGACCCGGGGGCCATAGTTTTCACTAGAGGCTTCTTTCTTGAAAGAACGCATACGGTGGGTAAACAAATTACTGTTGAGCAATTGATAGAAAAGCACAAAGTTATGACGATATCAAAGGCAATGATCATGAATAATATAGGCATCACCTCTGTGACAAATAGACCGACTCCTGCCTGCATCTAATACTATTACTCCACACATCGACCGCTATCCAGCATGCATCTAGTGTATTAAGTTAACTAGAACAGAGTAACGCCTTAAGCAAGATGACATGATGTAGAGGGATAGATCCAATCAATATGAATAAACCCCACCTTTTTATCCTTAATGGAAATAATACAAATACGTGCCTCGCTGCCCCTTCTATCGCTGGGTGAGGACACCGCAAGATTGAACCCATTACAAAGTACCTCTCCCATTGCAAGAAAAATCAATCTAGTTGGCCAAACCAAATGAATAGATCAGAGAGAAATACAAAGCTATCTTAATCATGCATAAAAGAGTTTAGAGAAGACTCAAATAATATTCATAGATAATCTGAACGTAAATCAACAATTCATCGGTTCTCAACAAACGCACCGCAAAAGAAGATTACATCGAATAGATCTCCAAGAACATCAAGGTGAACATTGTATTGAAGATCAAAGAGAGAGAAGAAGCCATCTAGCTACTAGCTATGGACCCTTAGGTCTGTGGTAAACTACTCACACATCATCAGAAGGGCAACAAGGTTGATGTAGAGGCCCTACGTGATCAAACCCCCCTCCGGCCGAGTACCGAAACAGGTCTCCAGATGGGATCTCACGAGGACAGAAACTTGCGGCGACGGAAAAGTATTTTTGGTGTGCCCTCTAGTATACGGGGAATATTTAGGTATTTATGGAGCAAAGATTAGGGTTAGAGGCGCCCCAGGGGGCCCATAAGCTCGGCAGGCGCGCCCCCCTAGGGCACGGCCTCCGAGCTTGCCGTGGCCTCGTGGCTCTTCTGGCCTCCTTCCGAAGCTTCCTAGGTGTCTTATGGTCCAAGAATAATCATCAAAAAGTGTCGTTCCGTTTGGTATTGATTTTCTGTAAAAGACAAAAATATGGAAAAAACAACAACTGGCACTGGGCACTAGATTAATAGGTTAGTCTGAAAAAATGATATAAAAATAGCATAATAATGCATATAAAACATCGAAGATGGATAATATAATAGCATGGAACAGTAAAAAATTATAGATACGTTGGAGACGTATCAGGCCTCACCATGGACTTCATCGAAGCTTTGCCACTGTTTGAGGGCTGTTAGGTGATCATGGTCGTCGTCGACCGGTTCACTAAGTACGCGCATTTTGTGAGCTTGCGTCACCCCTTCACAGCAGCAACGGTGGCGCGCGCATTCTGGGATAGCATCATCAAGCTGCACGGGATGCCACAATCGATCGTCTCGGATCGCGATCCTATCTTCACCAGCAAAATTTGGCGTGCTCTCATTGACTCTGTCTGCACCAAGCTCAGTTACTCGACAACATATCACCCTCAGGCGGACATGCAGAGTGAGCGCGTCAATCAGTGCGGAGCGTTCCTTCGTATGTATCTGCGTTGTGCGGTGCATAATAGTGCCTCGAGATGTATGCCAGTGGGCCACATGTGGCCAGGCGTGTGTGTGTGCAAGTATAAGAGACCTACCCTGTACTCCGTGGAGATTATGAAATGAGAAAAGTTTAGTTCCCTCATCCCCTTTCTCTCCTTCTCGCCTGCTTGCTCCTCTCCTCGTCCCCTACCTCTTGCCGTGAGACCGATCCACTATTCGGTCATCACACACCGACCTACACCTCGGTCAGGTGCGTCCATGGGGCGGCGTGGGTGTGACAGTTAGTGTTGATGCTAGAGCCAACAATTACTAAACATAGCAGATCAAAACAAAATTGAGCTATTGAACACACATCAGAACTTACCTGCAAGAAAATAATTTGTTTATTGACTAAAGTTATCTCTGAGCCTATGTTGATAAAACATGATCATCACTGAATTTCCGTTTTGAAAAACTAACAAGACAATCCCACAAAAAAATTGCCTGTCATGTCTAAAATGAAAAAAAAGGAAAACCTAGATGTATGCATTGCTCACAACTATCCTCCTGATGAAACACAAACTTGCACTCCCTCTGTCGACTGGCCTCTGACGCATGCCCTCCTCACTACTCCGAGTCCGAGGAAATGATTGCATAATTCTAAAGATGTTCAAGAACTGTATGATTTTTTAACTCATTCTGAATTTACTGCTGCAAAACTTACACATTCATGCCTTTCCCTTTAGTATTTTTTAACTGCATAAAGAACATCATGGGCAACCTGCTAGTTGCATGAAAACTCCATGAGAATATTGTGCAAGTAAATGTCCATCACCACGATGAATTCTACAGAAAATCAATAAAATTAATTAGTCAATGGGCTTGGAGAGAATGAACAAGCCAAAATTAGTGGCCTTGAGCGGCGGGTCACCCAACTGTTCAAGAAGAAGAAGTTGAGCAAGGGCGTCGAGTAACTCGCGTGCATTGGCGGTGGATGAAGCTCGAGGTGGCAAGATGAACTGATGCCAATATTGGGGCTACCTCCACCACATCAATGTGGTGGGTATCCTTGTACACGGCGGGCATGGTGAGGGTGTCCTAGATTAGGGGGTCCTCGGGCTGCCGGTCTATCTCTCATGGGCTGGCTTGGTTGGCCACTTCGGATTCTGTCAAGGAAGGCCGAGCTACAGATAACGGCGTATTACAGAAGGAAACCTCCGAAGCCTTGGTGTATCCTCCAAGCCAAGATAATGAAGATGACAAGTTTATCCCTTGACGACACTTGATCACATGTAACCCTAGGTACCCCTAGTGTCTATATAAACCAGAGGGTTTAGTCCGTACAGGCTAGAAGAACCATCATCCTACTCATCTAGGGTTTAGTTCATCCGATCTCGTGGTAGATCAACTCTGTAACCATCGTATACACATCTATATAATCAAGCAGGATGTAGGGTTTTACCTCTTCGAGAGGGCCCGAACCTGGGTAAATACTTTCTCTGCGTTCCCTGTTTCCCATCGATCCTATATCTACATCTGGGGACCCCCCTACCCGAGATCCGCCAGTTTTGACACCAACATTGGTGCTTTCATTGAGAGTTCCACTGCAGGATCGGCAAAGGATCGATGGCTCACCTGGTCATCTGCAATAGCATCTGCAACAGGGACGTCTTCATCCCTGGACAACTTTTCATGTTCGGCAGCATCGTATTGCACGCTGATCCGACCGGCCACCTCGGCCAGGTCGGAAGTTTCACCCCTGGTCAGGAGATCAGGTTCAGGAATCTAGAGTTCGTCGCCGATCCCCGGGGAGATCTTACTCTGACAAGGTTCTCAGCTCCGCTTGAAGGTCCCACAAACCCCGAGGTTTTTACTTCAGGCACGGTGAACTCCGCTGCAGGGGCTGCCTCCGCATTGGATCCGGCCTTGATCTCAGATCCGGTCAATACCCCATTACTCGCTTTGGCTGAACACCTCCCCGGCGCGATCTTGAACGCCCCCGGAGTAGCAATACCACGGATTGATCCCGAACACTCCAGGAATATGGACCCAACAAAGATCTCGTCATTAAACGAGTTACTTGACCGGATCCAAGCCATGGGAATATCCGACGGACAATCCTCGGTCCATGATCATATCGGGCTTAAACCTGACGATAGGGAAATTCATGTCCCACCTATCACACAACATCGAGGACTTGGCTGAAGGCTCGCCCTTACAATCACCGGAGCTAAGAACGGATTATGTTTAGGTTTTCGACCATCAGGATTGTTCCTCTGGTTTGGAATCTAGACTTTGCCCTGGAAAGAGTTCATGATCGAACTCCGATTCAATGCATGACCTGGAGTCCGTGCGGCAGTGTCCGGTTTACAATCCGGATCCCGAACCCGGCGCGCTGGATTAAACGATGGTGCAGGACACCGCCGCCAAAGCTCCGGATTCACATCCTATTCGGATACAAAGTTTTTTCCCACCCACCCCCACATCGAGTACTCTCCAAGCAACTCGGAGAAGCCCCACATATGGGACCTAATGTACGTAAAACAACAACCCGAAGAAATGGTCCAGCATTTCTGGGCTAGATTCCTCCTTGTCAAAAACAAGATAGCGGACTATAGCGGCCAGGAAATTCTAGCGACCTTCCGGCATAACTGCCGCGATGAAGGAATCCTAAACACCCTCGCCCACCGTCATGTTCAAAGCTTCGCTGAGCTATCAGATTTGGTACGCAAATACTGCGCCATGGAAAGCGCCTGGCAGGCACAGCAGATGCATACGGATTCAATCCATGCCGAAGAACCCAGAAAAGCTCGGGCAAAGCGTGTGCCCCCGCGACGATCAGCCGAATACGAGCCGATTGAGAAAAAGAAGAAACCCCTTGCAGGATCCAGAATAGTCCTCAATGATCTACTGGACAAGCCATGCCCCATACACTCGGTCCTGCTGAATACAAACCCGACCCACAGCCTTCGAGCTTGCTGGGTGGTTAGGCAAGTCACAAAGAGTGGAGATACTATCCTTGGAGCCTCACCCTCCAGCATACGTTCAGCAACACCCTCGGACAACGACACTGAGATCCTAACGATCTACGAGACGTTTTCCTTAAGAAATCAGAGGAAAAGAGCCCTTCAAGAGCTCGGTCAAATCCACTAGGTGGCAAACACACCAATCGCCTTCGACGAGGAAGATGAGCCAAGGGCCCGCCCCGCCCGAGCACCTGCTGCCCAAGTCCTTGATCCCATAGTGGACGGATTCAGACTCCACAAGGTGCTAATGGACAGCAGTAGCTGTTTAAACCTCATTTATGAGGATACCTTGGACAAAATGCAATTCGATAGATCTCGTATCGAGCAAAGCCACACAACCTTTCGAGGGATCATCCCCGGGAAAGAAGCATGTTGCATTGGGCGAGTCGCTCTCGACGTAGTATTCAGCACTCCCGAGAATTACCGGTCCGAAGAATTACTCCTTCCACATTATGCCCTTCCATAGCGGTTATCACGCCCTATTGGGGTGTGAAGCATTCACAAGATTCCACGCTATACCACATTATGGGTATATGAAGCTAAAGATGCCAGGGCCCAATGGCGTGATCATAGTGATAAGCAATCCGGACAGAGCTCTCCAGGCCGAAAACAAAACAACATCGCTCGCCCTCGAAGCATTGTCATAGGCTCTCGCATGAGGAACTAACCACGCTCTGCTCAACGGTGGATAGGGACGATGTAATCCTCAGCAAAAGTTCCAAATCCACATCCATCAAACCAGCAGACGAAATCGTCAAGTTTCAGGTGCATCCAATGGACCCTAACAAAATAGCGTCCATTGGAGCTCAGCTAGACCCCACTGTTGATGAGGCACTGCGCACATTTTTGCGTGAAAACTGGGACATATTTTCCTGGCACCCCTCAGATATGCGAAGAATCCCATGAAGACTAGCGGAGCATAGCCTAAACATAATTAAAGGCTTCAAGTCAGTCAAACAGATGCTACGCCTATTTTCCGAACCAAAGCGTCAAACTATGGGGGAAGAACTAGCGAAACTACTCGAAGCCGGATTCATCCGAAAATACCCCGGGTGGTTGGCGAACCTGGTCATGGTACCCAAGAAAGACAAATCTTGGCGGCTGTGCGTCGATTTCAAGGACCTCAATAAGGCCTGCCCGAAGGATCCCTTTCCTTTACCCCGCATTGACCAGATCATCGATGCCACCGCCGGGCACGACTCACTGTGGTTCCTCGATGCCTACTTCGGATGCCATCAAATCAAAATGAAGGAATCCGACCAAGCGCAACTGCATTCATCACCCCCTACGGGCCATTCTGCTTCAACACAATGCCCTTCGGGTTAAAAAATGCAGGAGCCACATACCAGCGCATGATTCAGACATGCCTGGAAAAGCAAATCCGCAAAACGGTCGAGGAATATAGGGACGACATGGTCATCAAGACCAAGCACGTCAGCCAGCTGGTGGACGACATCCGCCAAACCTTCGACAACCTGCGGGCTTACGATATAAGGCACAATCCGGACAAATGTGTGTTCGAAGTTCCCACAGGCAAGTTGCTCGGATTTATCATATCCCATAGAGGAATAGAGGCCAATCCGGCTAAAATCTGAGCCCTATCCCAGCTAGCAGTCCCTACGGAGCTAAAACACATCCAAAAACTGGCTGGTTGCATGGCGGCCTTAAGCCGCTTTATTTCCCGCCTTGGTGAAAAGGCACTACCAATCTACAGGCTGCTTAAACGGACAAAAAACTTCAAGTGGACCGACGAAGCAACGGCTGGATTGGAAGAAATTAAATCGTTGTTGGCCGGCAATCCCATATTACCAGTGCCGACATAGGTGAACCAATGCTATTATACATCTCGGCCATGAATCAGGTGGTCAGCGCAGTTCTCATCATCGAACGAGAAGCAGAGGGGCACAAGTTTCGGGTACAGAAGCCAGTCTACTATGTAATAGAGGTGCTCACCCCGTGCAAGTCCAGGTATCCGCATTACCAAAAGATCGCCTACACAGTCTTCATGGCATCCCGAGAGCTCGGACATTACTTTCAAGAATGCTCGGTCACGGTAGCATCTGAAGCACCACTGAATGACATAATTAACAACTGGGACGCCACTAGACACATAGCCAAATGGGCCATTGAGCTCCTCCCTTTCGAAATCACATATAAACCACGCTGAGCTATTAAATCTCAGGTGTTGGCTGATTTCGTCGCTGAATGGATAGAAGCCGAGTTCCCCAGGGAATATAGTATGTACTCACATTGGACGATGTACTTTGACGACTCCAAGATGCTTGCCGGGCTGGGGGCTGGAGTGATTCTGACATTCCCCACCGGTGACAATATCCGGTACGTATTACAGATCATGTACACCGATTCCAACAATGCGGCCAAGTACGAGGCTCTGTTGCATGGACTTCGGATGGCAACGTGAATGGGCGTACAATGGCTCGAGGTGCGGGGAGACTCTAACCTCGCCATCTCCCAAGCCAACGGTGAATTCGACGCAAAAGACCCAAAAATGATAGCATATCAAAATGCAGTCCTCAAAATATCAGCTCAGTTTGAAGGGCTAGAATTCCACCATGTCTCCAGAGACATCAATCAAGCTGCTGACGTCCTCGTCCGCATGGGTGCCAAGCGTGACCCTGTCCCTAAGAACACCTTTCTGGAACGGTTCTTTAAGCCATCCATGGTGTAGCAGGATGAAGGCAAGGACGCCGAGGCTAATGGTCCAGAACAGATCATCCCTCCTGTCATCGAACCAGACAAAGAAATTACTGGAGGCTCGGCACTCGAAGAAATGCCTTCGGCTCACGAAGTCATGGCAGTAATCTCACCATGGACCGAGCCCTTCCTCGCCTATCTTCTCCGCCAAGAGCTCCTCGATGACCAGACGGAGGCAAGACACATAATTCGGCGATCCAAAGCTTATAAGGTCCACGGGGGTGAACTGTACAAGAAAAGCACCACTGGAGTCCTCCAAAGATGCATATCCGAAGTGGAGGGGCGGCAGCTTTTGGCCGAGATACACACCGGCATGGGCGGTCATCACACAACAGCTCGGGCCCTGGTCAGCAAGGCCTTTCGAGCGGGGTTCTTCTGGCCCACCACTTGCGCAGACGCCCACACACTCGTCCAACATTGCGTTGCATGCCAGCTCTTTGCAAATCAAAGCCACATGCCCCCCATGGCTCTTCGGATGATACCGATCACCTGGCATTTCGCATTCTGGGGATTGGACATGGTGGGACCACTTAAAGGGGGGACGAAGAAAAAGAAATATCTACTGGTCATGGTCGACAAATTCACCAAGTGGATTGAGGCGAAACCAGTAACCTCAGCTAAGTCCGGGCCGGTCATCGACTTTATATCCGGTGTGGTCCACCGGTACGGTGTCCCCCACAGTATAATAATGGATAATGGATCCAACTTCATAGCCCAGGAAGTAAAAGACAGGTGCACTAACTTGGGCATTAAGCTCGACTCCGCCTCTGTATATCACACACAGTCTAATGGACAGGTCGAATGGGCCAATGGATTAATCCTGAGCGGCATCAAGCCTCGACTGGTCTGTTCCTTGAATGAATCAGACTGCCATTGGGTGGAGGAGCTCAACTCCATGTTAAGGGGCCTTCACACCACTCCTAATCGTTCCACGGGATACACACCATTTTTTTATGGTGTATGCGGCAGAAGCAGTTCTCCCTAGTGACCTTATCCATGATGCACCTCGAGTGCGCATGTACAAAGAAAAGGAGGCTGAGCTAGATCGGCAAGACGACCTGGATGCCCTAGAGGAGGAGCGCGACATAGCTCGAGCCCGCTCCACCTTTTACCAGTAGCAAGCCCGGCGTTACTAGAGTAGGGAAGTTCGGGCGAAAGCATATAATGTGGGCAAACTCATTTTACGCCTCCCGTAGAAGCAAAAGAATAAGCTATCACCCAAATGGGAGGGGCCCTTCATATTTGATCAAGTACTCGCAGGAGGGGCTGCTACTTCTTGAGCTTGCGTTGATTTTTCCTTGAAGAGGAAAGGGTGATGCAGCAAAGTAGAGATAAGTATTTCCCTCACTTAAGAACCAATGTATCAATCCAGTAGGAGGCACAAGCAAGTCTCCAATATATGCACCTGCACAAACTAACAAACACTTGCACACAACGCGCAAAAGGGGTTGTCAATCCCTTCACGGTCACGAACAAGAGTGAGATCTAATAGAGATAGGTATAAAAGATAAATAATAGGCAAAATAAAGTAAATATAAATAAAGTGCAGCAAGGTATTTTTGGGTTTTTTGGTTTATAGATCTGAAAATATATGATGGAAAATAGACCCGGGGGCCATAGGTTTCAGTAGAGGCTTCTCTCTTGAAGAAAACATACAGTGGATAAACAAATTACTATTGAGCAATTGATAGAAAAGCGCATAATTATGAAGACATCTAAGGCAATGATCATGAATATAGGCATCACGTCCGTGACAAGTAGACCGAAACGATTCTGCATCTACTACTATTACTCCACACATTGACCGACTCCTGCCTGCATCTAGAATATTAAGTTCATAAGAACAGAGCAACGCTTTAAGTAAGATGACATGATGTAGAGGGATAAACTCAAGCAATATGATATAAACCCCATCTTTTTATCCTTGATGGCAACAATACAATACGTGCCTCGCTACCCCTTCTGTCACTGGGTGAGGACACCATAAGGTTGAACCCAAAACTAAGCACCTCTCCCATTGCAAGAAAAACCAATCTAGTTAGTTAAACCAAACTGATAGTTCGAAGAGAAATCAAAGATATCTTAATCATGCATAAAAGAGTTCAGAGAACACTCAAATAATATTCATAGATAATCTAATCATAAATCCACAATTCATCGGATCTCAACAAATGCACCGCAAAAGAAGATTACATCGAATAGATCTCCAAGAACATCGAGGAGAACATTGTATTGAAGATCAAAGAGAGAGAAGAAGCCATCTAGCTACTAGCTACGTACCCGTAGGTCTGTGGTAAACTACTCACACATCATCGGAAGGGTAGCAAGGTTGGTGTAGAGGTCCTTCGTGATCGAATCCCCCTCCGGCAGAGTGCCGGAAAAGGCCCCAAGATGGGATCTCACGGGAACAGAGGCTTGCAACGGCAGAAAAGTATTTTTGGTGTGCCCTCTGGTATAGGGGCAATATTTGAGAATATATAGTGGAAGAATTAGGGTTGGAAGGTCCCCGAGGGGCCCACAAGCCCTGGGGGCACCCCCCTGGGGCGCGCCCCTACGGCTTGTGGCCTCCTCGTGGGTCTTCTGCCCTCCTCTCCAAGTCTCGTGGGTTTCTTCTGGTCCATGAAAAATCACCGTAAAGTTTTATTCCGTTTGGACTCCGTTTGGTATTCCTTTTCTGTAGAAGTCAAAAACAAGGAAAAAAACAGAAACTGGCACTGGGCACTAGGTTAATAATTTAGTCCCAAAAATAATATAAAATAGCATATTAATGCATATAAAACATCCAAAACAGATAATATAATAGCATGGAACAATAAAAAATTATAGATACGTTGGAGACATATCAGGGGCGTATCGTCTCCGCAGCCCAACGGATAATCGCCTCAAACCGAACCCATGTAACGTAGCTCGGCTTTGGCGCTTCTACGGCTAGACCGGTGTCGTCACCTTCACTAGTCTTTTATTCTTTTTATAGTTTTCCTTTCTTTTTATTTAGCATTCCTCGGCCTGTGATCGGCTAAACCGAGCTACGTTAAGTTGTCCTCGGCACACATCCTGGGGGCTTCTTTTACGATGCTGATAAATACACATTTCGTGCATTTGTTTGTCTTGGTCATGTTTGCACCCTTCCTATATCATTTTTAAGCCATTATATGCATCAATTTGACTTAAGATTTGGCCAAGCTGGGTTGCCTTACTCCTATGCTTACCCCCTACGCTCCCGATTGTTTGGCTAGGGCGTAAAGGGAGCACCTCTGCGATTGATACGTCTGGGTTACCCGAGTGCGTATGATGAGGACATCAATACCATTGTTACACCCACAACACCTACTGCTACATACACTGGACCAATTACTAGAGCTCGCGCACGCCAATTAAATTATCAGGTACTTTCGTTTCTTAGTAATGATTCTAATGTTCATGAGAATATGATGCTGCCTAAATTGGATACATTTGTCTTACTTACAAATGAAGGGCCTGGCATGGATAAGAGGGATGAACACTGGAGCAAGACCAGGCATGGAGATAATGGCATGCGCAAGGGGAACAAGAACGGAGTTACAAGTGATGATTTCAGGACATTGAAGCCACCTTAATGCGTGCATGAAGCCTTGGACGAAATATACAAGATGCCACTTCATAAATTTCGTCCAGAGGCTATTATAGGTGCTACGTCACCTTATTATTGGGCCAGGCCCATGTAATTTCGAAATACTTAAGTATAGGCAGTTTTTAGAGTCCGTATGTGTGGGAAAACAAGAGTTAGGGTTGGTTTCGGATCCCTCCTCCAAGGGCCACGAAATTCCCCCTTCTTCCTCCATATATACAACCCTTAGGGCGTCGTTTAGACTTGGGTTTTGTTTAGATTAAAAGTTCGCCATAGCTGCAACTTCGCGTATTTCGTTTGTGTTCAACGACCAGACCAAGACGTCACAGAACCCACCTTGATCAATAAAGCTTTCATCTTATATTCGCAATATCCAGATTGCAAATCTTAGTTTCTTGCTTGTTCTTCGTTTGGTTGCAGGAGATAGACCCTCGTGGTCAGGTTGATTGTGCTCCGGCGTGGTCAATAACCTCTCGGAGTTGGTTTAGCGATTGCTAAGGCGCGACGTCCTCGCACGTTTGTAGTCGGATCGTCAAAGTCTACTCCACCAAAAACGATAGCTATCATCTCATCGAAAGATCGGGACACCCTCGCCTCTATCAGCGTACCTCGGATGGGTGAAGCCAAAAGATAGCGTTCTTAAGAACATAATTGGTCGGCCTCGAGGAAGTGAAAATAATTGGTGGTCATCACCAACGTCTGGGGTTGTTTTCCCAAAGTAACCATTCCTTGTTTAATATGAGTATCCAGTTAAAATGTCGGTGGTTAACATGACAGCCTGAAGAAAGGCACTCATGGAGGAACTATTTTCTTCGGAAGATATTTCTTATGTTAGAAAGTAATATAACATAACTCCCCGAGCGCGTTTTGTCTGTTCGCACCAAATAGCCGGATTGCCTCGTTCTCTGAAGTTATTTCTTGATAATCTCATGTCACATAGTAAGAAACACTCCTCGACCAATGGCCGGGGAGGCAGAAGCCGATGGCCGGTTAAGACAACGTTTACAGCATGGTTGGAGAATATTTGATGTAAAGTACATAGATACATAGAATCAAACACTGATAGAGACGGGGTGTCCTGATCTTTCGATGAGATGATAGCTATCGATTTGGTGGAGTCGACTTTGACGATCCGACTACAAACATGCACGACGTTGTGCCTTAGCAATCGCTAAACCAATCTCCCGAGGTTACTGACGATACTGAAAGCACGATCAACCTGACCACGAAGGTCTATTCCTGCACGCAATCGAAGAACAAGCAAGAATATGATAATGCAATCTGAATATTGCGAATATAGATGAAGTATTGATAAAGGTGGGGATCCGAAAGCGGTCTTGGTCTGGTCGTTGGACACAAACGAAGTACACGAAGTTGCAATGGCTAACTTTTAACTAAACAAATCCCAAAGTCTAAACGACGCCCTAAGGGCTGTATATATGGAGGAGTAGGGGTGAATTTCGTGGCCCCTTGTAGGAGGGGTCCGAAACCAACCCTAACTTTGTTTCCCCACACGTACGGACTCTAAAAATAGCCTATACTTAAGTATTTCGAAATTACATGGGCCTCGCCCAAAAATAAGGTGGCGCAGCACCTAAAATAAGCTATGGACGAAATTTATGAAGGGGCATCTTGTATATTTTGTCCATGTCCTTGTGGGTCATCACGGAGGCTTCAAAGTGCTTAAATATGCACTAGAAACGCCATTCTGGATCCCTTCACGCACGCCTTCATCTCCATGCTTGATCCTGCTCCAGTGTTCATCCCTCTTGTCCATGCTAGGCCCTTCATTAGTAATCAATACAAATGTATCCAATTTAGGCAGCATCATATTCTCATGAACATTAGAATCATTACCAAGAAACGAAAGTACCCGATAATTTAATTGGCGTGCGCGAGCTCTAGTAATTGGTCCAGTATATGTAGCAGTAGGGGCTGTGGGTGTAACAATGGTATTGATGTCCTCATCATCCTCCCCTTCTTGAAATGAAGTCATCCTCGACGGAAGCTCATTTTCCTCACCCAAATAAGGCTTCAAATCTGCAATGTTAAAAGTGGGACTAACCCCAAAATCTGCAGGAAGCTCAAGTTTGTATGCATTATCATTTATTTTCTCTAACACCTTAAAAGGACAATCTGCACGTGGCATTAGCTTTGACTTGCGCAAATCCGGAAACCTATCCTTACGCAAATGTAACCAAACAAGATCTCCAGGTGCAAAGACAACATGTTTTCTACCCTTATCTCCAGCAAGTTTATATTTAGCGTTCATGCGCTCAATATTTTCCTTAGTTAACTCATGCATTTTTAAGATCAATTCAGCACGTTGTTTAGCATCAAAATTAACCTTCTCCGAAGATGGAAGAGGCAACAAATCAATTGGTGCACGAGGAAGGAAACCATACACAATTTCAAAAGGACACATCTTAGTAGTAGAATGCAATGAACGATTATAAGCAAATTCAATATGAGGCAAGCATTCTTCCCATATTTTCTTGTTATTCTTCAAAACAGCCCTAAGCATAGTAGACAATGTTCTATTGACTACTTCAGTTTGTCCATCAGTTTGGGGGTGACAAGTAGTACTAAAAAGCAGTTTAGTCCCCAACTTAGCCCATAAACATCTCCAAAAGTGGCTAAGAAATTTGGTATCACGATCTGAAACAATAGTATTTGGCACACCATGCAAGCGAATAATTTCACGAAAGAACAAATCAGCAACATTAGCAGCATCATCGCTTTTATGACATGGTATAAAGTGTGCCATTTTCGAAAATCTATCCACGACAACAAATATGCTATCCCTCCCCTTCTTTGTTCGAGGTAAACCTAAAACAAAGTCCATAGATATATCCTCCCATGGAACACTAGGTACAGGCAAAGGCATATATAAACCATGAGGATTGAGTCGTGACTTAGCTTTTTGACATGTAGTGCTGCGAGCAACAAAGCGCTCAACATCCCGTCTCATCTTTGGCCAAAAGAAATGTGTAGCAAGTACATCCTCTGTCCTCTTTACGCCAAAGTGTCCCATTAATCCTCCTCCATGCGCCTCCTGCAACAACAAAAGACGAACGGAGCTAGCTGGAATGCATAGCTTGTTAGCACGAAACACAAATCCATCGTTAACGACGAACTTGTTCCATGTTCTCCCTTCTTTACAATTCTGCAATACATCTTTAAATTCAGGATCATGCACATATTGATCTTTGATGGTCTCCAAACCAAATATTTTTAAGTCAAGTTGTGAAAGCATAGTATAACGACGAGACAATGCATCAGCAATAACATTTTCTTTACCCTTCTTGTGCTTAATGACATAAGGGAAAGTCTCAATGAATTCAACCCATTTAGCATGTCGACGGTTCATTTTTGCTTGACTTTTAATGTGTTTCAAAGATTCATGATCAGAATGTATAACAAATTTTTTGGGCCATAAATAATGTTGCCATGTTTCTAAGAGCATATAATTCTTTATCATAAGTAGAATAGTTCAGACTAGGCCCACTCAATTTTTCAGAAAAGTATGCAACATGTTTGCCATCTTGTAATAACACACCTCCTAATCCAATTCCACTAGCATCACATTCAAGCTCAAAAGTCTTATTAAAATCAGGAAGTTGGAGTAAAGGAGCATGTGTCAACTTATCTTTCAATACCGTGAAGGCTTCTTCCTGTGCGGTACCCCAAACAAAAGGCACATCCTTCTTTGTAAGCTCATTGAGAGGTGCAGCAATGGTGCTAAAATCTCTCACAAAACGCCTATAGAAACCAGCAAGGCCAAGGAAACTCCTCACTTGTGTGACCGTTTTGGGCTGCGGCCAACTCTCAATAGCTTCAATCTTGGCTTTATCAACTTCAATTCCCTGTGGAGTAACAACATAGCCAAGAAAAGATACTCGGTCGGTGCAAAAGGTGCACTTCCCAAGGTTACCAAACAAACGTGCATCACGTAGAGCAATAAAAACAGCACGTAAATGTTCCAAATGTTCCTCCAAAGATCTGCTATAAATCAATATATCATCAAAGTAAACTACCACAAATCGTCCAATGAAAGCACGTAAAACTTCGTTGATTAATCTCATAAAAGTACTAGGTGCATTAGTTAACCCAAAAGGCATGACTAACCACTCATATAAACCGAACTTAGTTTTAAATGCTGTTTTCCATTCATCTCCCAATTTCATATGAATTTGATGGTATCCACTACGCAAATCAACTTTGGAGAATATTGTAGAGCCACTCAATTCATCAAGCATATCATCTAGCCTAGGAATAGGATGACGATAACGAATAGTGATATTATTAATGCCTCTACAATCAACACACATACGCGACGTACCATCCTTTTTTGGCACTAGTATAATAGGAACAACACAAGGACTAAGAGATTCGCGTATATAACCTTTATCGAGCAGCTCCTGTACTTGACGCATAGTCTCCTTCGTCTCCTCTGGATTGGTACGGTATGGCGCACGGTTTGGCAACGAAGCACCGGGAATTAAGTCAATCTGATGCTCAATCCCGCGAATAGGTGGTAATCCCGGTGGCACGTCTTGTGGAAAGACATCAGCGAACTCCTGCAAAATGTTAGTGACAGCAGGAGGCAAAGAGGAAGGCACGTCCTCGAATGAAAATAATGCCTCTTTGCACACAAAAGCATAGCAAACAGATTTGCTTAAATCTAGCTCATCAATATCAGATTTGGTGGCAAGTAAACACACATTTTTCAATTTAATTTCAGAAGCAACACTAGATGGTTTATTATTAGGCTTCATTTGTTGCTCAAATTCTTTTGCCACAATCTGTTTTTCACACTTATTTTTCTCCTGTTTTGCTTTACTAGCTCTATTAATATCATCTTTCAAAATATAATCAGGAGTCATAGGAAGCAAAGTAATATGTTTATCCTTATGAACAAGAGTATACTGATTGTTTCTACCATGGTGTATAGAATTTTTATCAAATTGCCATGGTCTACCAAGTAATAAGGAACATGCTTGCATGGGTAACACATCACAATCAACATAATCAACATATGTAGAGATACTAAAATGCACACGAACAGTACGTGTTACCTTAACCTTGCCGCTGTTGTTGAACCATTGGATATAGTAGGGATGTGGATGTGGTCTTGTGGTAAGAGATAGCTTCTCCACCATCTCCATGCTAGCCAAGTTGTTGCAGCTCTCTCCATCTATGATGACGCGAACAGAACGTTCCTTCACAACTCCCTTTGTATGGAACAAATTATGCCTCTGATTTTGCTCAGCTTGTGTGACCTGCACACTCAAAACACGTTGAGCAACTAAACATTTATACCTGTCAGCGTCTTCAGGAGCCATGTATTGCGTCTCATGATCAGAATCATCTCCACCGTGTTCTTCACTTGTAATAAGAGCCAAAGTCTGCTCATCATAGTCACTAGCGGACTCATACCCACCATCCTCAGTAGCAATCATAACACGCGAAGATTGGCATTCTCTCGCATAATGACCTCTTCCCTTACAACGACGACAAATAATATCATGTGTGCGCCCTGTTGATGCCATAGATGAAGAAGAGCTCTGGGCAGGCCTAGAAGGTGTACTCTTGGCAGATGGTGGTGGTGGTGGTGCCTGTTTTCTTGTATCTCGGTTGGAATTGGCGGCTGAAGTCAGTGGTGCTGCAGTAGGACGTGTGGGAGTAGAGGAGACACGCGGTGTCCATGATGAAGATCGACCTGCAGAAAAATTAGTTCGCGCCAATGCCTGTCGATCCTGCACTTCACGTTCAGCTTTACAAGCAAGATGGAATAAACGAGTGATATTATTATACTCCTTATACTCTAGAATAGTCTGAATCTCTCTATTTAATCCACCCATGAAACGTGCAAGCATAGCTTCATTCTCCTCAACAATACCACATCTAATCATGCCAGTTTGTAATTCCTGATAATATTCTTCTACAGAATTTTTTCCTTGTCTTAAGCGCTGCAATTTTTGAAGTAATTCACGTTGATAATATGGTGGAACCCAACAAGTACGCATAGCAGTTTTCAAAGCAGCCCAAGTAGTTGGAATAGGATATAATCTACAATGTTCAGACCACCATACACATGCAAAACTAGTAAAAGCACAAACAGCAGCAGCAACACGTCTCTCCTCGGGATATTGTAAACATGTAAAACGTTGTTCAGTTTCTAACTCCCACGTAAGATATATATCAGGAACATATCTACCCTCAAATGGTGGAATATTCAATTTCAGTTTAGGAAGATGGTCATGATCTCGTACCTGAGCTGGTAATGCAGCCCTACCATTGTGATTATTGGCATGTGGACGACCTGGTGCTGGTACGTAGTTCTGATTTTGATCAACCTCATCCTCGTAATCGCCCGCATAATCGTCCTCCTCAGCGGCAGCAGGAGCCACAGAAGCATCAACAGTAGGTGCAACGGCACCAGAAGTTTGACCAGGCTCAAGGGGAACGTGCTGTGCTCGTCCCACTTGATTTGGAAGGCGACGTTGTTGTTGTTGTAGGGGTGCGACAGGTGCAGCCGGTGGTGGTTGTGGAAGATGCGCGAGCAATTCATTAAACTTGTTATCGAGCTTTGTTTCGAACATCTTCTCAATTCCATCTAACTTCTCCATGGCCTCTTCAAATCTGTTTAGCACATCTTGCACCTGTCCACTCATCATTTGCTGAAATTTATCATGTAGCCGTTTGTTCGTCATGTTCTCCCAATCAGTCTCATCGGCTTGTGATCCTGCCATGGTTAGCAGCAATAGAAACACACAAGAATATGATCCTACAGACTACTAGGAAGTGGTGGTGGTGGTGTACCACAAATCCGTCAAGCGAATCTCAAATGCTTACCAGTTCTTACCCAGCAGCAGGTGGTGATCGGCCACCGTTGTAGTCAAAACTCTCAAAGATTGGACAGAGCGATTGCCAGGTGGTGTCAAACGCACGACGTAGATATATGTGGAGCTGGGAAGGCTTATGATATGGTAGCAAAAATGTCAGCAATAATCAATTCAGAGATGCAAAGTTGAATAAACGCTCAACGACGGTACTGTGCTGGTCCTAGGCTAGACCGTACTAGAGACGCGAGCCTAGAACACTAACAAAATCACGGCGCGGCACATAAACAAGGGAAGAGCACACTCTAAATTTTTTTTTTGTTTTTTTTGCGCTTTTTTTTCCTCTTTTTTTTTTGCTCCGCAACAATTTTTTTTCGAAAAAGTCTACAAATGGTCTAAAAACTGCCTAGCCAGAATTTTCCAGACTTAGTTTTTTTCTAAACTAGAACTATTTTTCTACTGCAGGTAGTACGAAAGTTCGGGAGTCCTTCTCTGTCACGAATCGGAGTATGGCGTGATCTAGAAATCCAAAACAGAGTAACAAAATACTGGACTCGGACTAGGACTGGTGGCGGAGATGAATCTGGTGGAACTCGGACTGGTGGTGGATATATGTTGCAGGTGGACTCGGATTGGCGTGATGGCGGCGGATAGGTGGTGGCGTATAGGGACTCGGATTGGCGGTGAATATGTGGTGGTGGTATATGGCAGCGGCGATGAAGTTGGTCCGGTGGTGGTATATGGCAGCAGCGATGATGATGATGCGGTGGTGATATATGGCAGCGGCGACGTGACAACCTGTGAACAGAACTCGAAACTCTAAAGGACTAGACGCTAAGACCAGCAACTTGACACGACGATGCAACCGCAAATTCAACAAAGCAAATACAGAAAAGTTTATGCAAAGGCTCAGATTGGTTCGGATATGATGAACTAACCCTAATTTTTTTGTTTTTGGCTTTTTCGTGGACTGCAGGTATGAAGAACAGACTCGATCTAAACTACGAAAAACCGTAAAATCTCACCGAGCAACCTGGAAATCTGTTACCACTTGATAGAGACGGGGTGTCCCGATCTTTCGATGAGATGATAGCTATCGATTTGGTGGAGTCGACTTTGACGATCCGACTACAAACGTGCACGACGTTGTGCCTTAGCAATCGCTAAACCAATCTCCTGAGGTTACTGACGATAGTGAAAGCACGATCAACCTGACCACGAAGGTCTATTCTTGCACGCAATCGAAGAACAAGCAAGAATATGATAATGCAATCTGAATATTGTGAATATAGATGAAGTATTGATAAAGGTGGGGATCCAAAAGCGGTCTTGGTCTGGTCGTTGGACACAAACGAAGTACACGAAGTTGCAATGGCTAACTTTTAAGTAAACAAATCCCAAAGTCTAAACGACGCCCTAAGGGCTGTATATATGGAGGAGTAGGGGTGAATTTCGTGGCCCCTTGTAGGAGGGGTCCGAAACCAACCCTAACTTTGTTTCCCCACACGTACGGACTCTAAAAATACCCTATACTTAAGTATTTCGAAATTACATGGGCCTGGCCCAAAAATAAGGTGGCGCAGCACCTAAAATAAGCTATGGACGAAATTTATGAAGGGGCATCTTGTATATTTTGTCCATGTCCTTGTGGGTCATCACGGAGGCTTCAAAGTGCTTAAATAGGCACTAGAAACGCCATTCTGGATCCCTTCACGCACGCCTTCATCTCCATGCTTGATCCTGCTCCAGTGTTCATCCCTCTTGTCCATGCTAGGCCCTTCATTAGTAATCAATACAAATGTATCCAATTTAGGCAGCATCATATTCTCATGAACATTAGAATCATTACCAAGAAATGAAAGTACCTGATAATTTAATTGGCGTGCGCGAGCTCTAGTAATTGGTCCAGTATATGTAGCAGTAGGGGCTGTGGGTGTAACAATGGTATTGATGTCGTCATCAAACACCCTGATCCTGGTCAAGATTATCTATTATGGTATCTAGGGTGCAGTCTTCTTGGGAGATCCGGGTAACTGGCATCACTTGGTCATACACCAAATGAAGTGGAACTTCCTGCTCTTCCGGCCCTATCGGCCCAACTCGAGCTAAATGCTCTGGGACGAGTTTGGTAAAGCAGGTCTTCACCATTGCCCATGCCTCCCGTGCTCCTTCTTGACAAATTGACATCTACCATAGCTCAAAGCGATGCCGAGCTCCTTTAAATCGATTAGCCAGCTCAGCCATCCCTTCCGGAGGAGTCTCGTTCGACCATAATGCATTGACCATGCTCTTCATAGCTTTCCAAGCTTGCTCGTGAATGATGGACATTCCTTTAGCAGGTTCCCTCTGAACGAGCTGGCCTCTTCCTCGGGACGCCCAGTAAGGAGACCTAACAAGAGATGTGGCATGTTTCTTACATTTGTATAATACACATAATCTACGTGTTCACTAACTAGATTTTACTCACCGAACATGACACCTTTCAATCTCTGGTTCTCCTCGTGGGCTTATGCCAGTTGAGTTCTTAAACTCTCAATTTCTTCGACTTGGCGCTGGTTTTCTGCTTTAATCTTGATCTTTTCCTCATGACTTCGGGTCAGTACCCGGCGGCCGGCTTCGTGCTGTGATTCTGCATACCTTTGAGATTCGTTGGCCGCGTCCAGATCCTTCTGCAGCTGACTTATAGACTCGGCTGCTATAAGGCACTCTTTCATTAGAAAAGGTGCCCCAAGCAATTCTGCATGCTAAATCTTTTACTCACCATGTGCTTCCCTGGTGAACATTTTTGACCTCCTCTAGTTCGGCCTTCACAGATGCCAACTATGTTCGGTTTAGCTCAAGGTCCTCAGACAACTTTTTGTTCTGTTCCCTTGACGCCAGCACCATATTGCAGCAGTATACACATTCAGACCCTTAACTCGACCGTCCCGCCCAAATAAAGGCTCGCGGGCTACTGGGTTAGGATTTGTGTTCAGTTCTCAAAACCAATCACATACCTGCAGGTTGACCGATAGAAGATTGGCGACTCCTTCAAGCCCTGCTCAAGCGGCTCCAAGATACGCATCTACCGAACTAAGAGTGTTAAACTCCTGTTCAGAAAAAGCAGAATGATGCAGCGACCCCTTTCATTGTCGGTTATTCATCGCACTTTCGACTTCACAGTTGGTAACCGAGACGTCCTTGGGATCCTTTGGAAGTTGATCTGTGGCTGGGATCTCCATGTTAATGTCGGCCCTGACTGAAGGCCTTGGTTCGGGATTACCCCTGCACCTCTTCAACGTCCTCGGACGAAGGTGGTTCTACATATCTCCTGCAGACCTCGGCAAAGATCATAAGTACTCACAGCGGCTATCGCATTTAATGACGTCGAGCTAGTCGTTGAACATATTACCTCTTGGACGAGGGCGCGGTCGATGTAACTCCCGCGGCCGTCCTACATTTTGACGATCTGTGGTTGTTCGGCGCTGATGCAACCGGCGTCGTTCTCGCCGGTGTCCGGTGCGATGTGCGACGACCCTTGGGGGTAGAAGTCAGTGTACTCGGAACGATGGGATGTGAACTCCCTTTTCAGGAAGAGGTCTTTTTGTCACTTACAGCGGAGGAGGGGAGTGTCCTAGGGTGATCGTCCAAAAGTGCCACTTTAGAGCCGTCAAGACTCTCCAGGTAAAAGACCCCATCTTCGAAATCGATCGATGTTTCTGGTTCGTCATGAAATCCCGGGCCGTCGTCGTGGGAATAGCTCTCCGGTTGAGGAGAAGGGCAGCTGACTATTTCGATCTAGGGCGTCCATTTCTTTTCGGAAAATTAGAAGATCCGATTAGAAAAAAATGGACATAACGTCTGAACTATAAAATGTAGCTGAACTCACCCATTCAATGGGATTATAGCTCGAGTAACCATCCTTGGACTTTAGGCGGGCAAACTCTTGCTCCTCTCCTTTAAAGAGATTGGCCAGTATGGCCGCCATTGCTGTCTGGTTGGCAGGCCCATTCCATTTGTAACGGGTCGCGTCATTCGTCCCGTTGTAACACCATAAGGGGTGCATCCTTTGCTGGAGAGGTTGGATGCGCCGAGTAATGACAGCGGCCATCACGACAATGGTGGTTAACCCGCTGTGAGCTAACCACCTCACTTGAGCAGGCAGACGCTTTACTTCGGCACTTTCCTTCTCGGAAGGGCTTTTCGGTCGCCACTTTAACCGCTTCTTCGGAGGAGCGAGTGAGTGCTCGGGAAGACCCCTCCGAGCTGGATCGAATAGGGGGACGTCTTTGATGTAAAACCACCCTGAGGTCCACTCCTTGGAATCCTACTTCGGGTTCCCATTAGGGTACCCCGTCCCGGCAATACACCATACCTCGGCTCCGCCGACCTCAAAGATCGTCCCTTCCTGGGTGCAGGGGACGAGGCAGAAGTATTTTCTCCATAATTCGAAATGGGCCTTGATATGTCTCCAACGTATCTATAATTTTTTATTGTTTCACGCTATTATATTATCCATCTTGGATGTTTTATATGCATTATTATGCTATTTTATATCATTTTTTGGGACTAGCCTATTAACCTAGTGCCAAGCACTACTACAGGATGCTGCTAACGCGACACTACGATCAGAGACCCTTTGACGAAACTGTGTGTGATGCATTAATCGCAAACGATGATGTAAAAAACCGTCAAAAAAGATACAAAACATTTGCGATAAAGGATACATCAAACACGGTTCAGATTTTAGTTGTGTGTGCCATGCGAGGCATATGGTTGATCCCTACGAATTGTTTGCGATGAGACAGAACAACAGAAACGGGCAGCCATATCAAGGTGTGTGCGATATACGGCATACAGTTCGCTCTGATGAACTGTTTGCTATTAGGGAATGCAATAGAAATGGTTAGCCAGATCAAGGAGTGTGTGATATATGACATACGGTTCAGTCGAACGAACTGTTTTCGAATAGGGAACACAACAGAAACGGTTCAACTTAACAAGATGTGTGTGATATGCGGCATACAATTCACATGGATGAACTGTTTACGATGAGCCAAAAGAACTCAAACGATTCATGTAAACAAGATGTGTGTGATACGCGGCAAACAGCCCACTCTGATGAACTCTTTGCGATGAGAAATTATAACACAGACGGTTACTACAGTTAATTCGTGTGTGATTCTGTGTGCACAAAAAACTTTGAAAAATGCAAACTAGTTGCTTGTGGTGGCTAGAAGTATCGCACACGATGCGTCTGCGAGTACTCGTGTGCGATGATTAGTAAGTTACACATACGTTTCCTTATGTTAACACGTGTGTGATAGATAACACGTGACACCTCATACGGTATTCGGGTTGTGTGCTCCACTTAGTCTTCACGCGCTCTAGCGAATGCTTCCCGTGCTCCACATGGGTGAATTGTGAAATCCCCAATCCCCTAGCCAGCTGCTAGCTATAAATAACCACAGTAATGCTCGCCGACGGCGACTCGCTATTGATCTAATTGCTAGCTGCTACTTCTTGAGCTTGAGTTGATTTTTCCCTTGAAGAGGAAAGGGTGATGCAGCAAAGTAGAGATAAGTATTTCCCTCAGTTAAGAACCAAGGTATCAATCCAGTAGGAGGCACAAGCAAGTCTCCAATCTATGCACCTGGACAAACTAACAAACACTTGCAAACAACGCGAAAAAGGGGTTGTCAATCCCTTCACGGTCACGAACAAGAGTGAGATGTAATAGAGATAGGTATAGAAGATAAATTAAAGAGCAAATTAAATTAATATAAATAAAGTGCAGCAAAGAATTTTTGGGTTTTTTGGTTTATAGATTTGAAAATATATGATGGAAAATAGACCCGAGGGCCATAGGTTTCACTAGAGGCTTCTCTCTTGAAGATAGCATACAGTGGGTAAACAAATTACTGTTGAGCAATTAATAGAAAAGCGCAAAGTTATGACGATATCTAAGTTAATGATCATGAATATATGCATCACGTCCGTGACAAGTAGACCGACTCCTGCTTGCATCTACTACTATTACTCCACACATCAACCGCTATCCAGCATGCATCTAGAGTATTAAGTTCATAAGAACGGAGTAACGCCTTAAGTAAGATGACATGATGTAGAGGGATAAACTCAAGCAATATGATATAAACCCCATCTTTTTATCCTTGATGGCAACAATACAATACGTGCCTTGCTACCCCTTCTGTCACTGGGTGAGGACACCGCAAGATTGAACCCAAAAATAAGCACCTCTCCCATTGCATGAAAAACCAATCTAGTTGGCCAAACCAAACCGATAGTTCGAAGAGAAATACAAAGATATCTTAATCATGCATAAAAGAGTTCAGAGAAGACTCAAATAATATTCATAGATAATCTAATCACAAATCCACAATTCATCGGATCTCAACAAACGCACCGCAAAAAAGTATTACATCGAATAGATCTCCAAGAACATCGAGGAGAACATTGCATTGAAGATCAAAGAGAGAGAAGAAGCCATCTAGCTACTAGCTATGGACCCGTAGGTCTGTGGTAAACTACTCACACATCATCGGAAGGGCAGCAAGGTTGATGTAGAGGCCCTCCGTGATCGAATCCCCGTCCGGCATATCGCCGGAAAAGGCCCCAAGATGGGATATCACGAGAACAGAGGCTTGCGGCGGCGGAAAAGTATTTTGGTGGATGCTTCTGATGTTTGGGGAATATTTTGGAATTTGTAGAGGTGGAACTAGGGTTAGAGGACCTCCGAGGGGCCCACAAGCTAGCCCCCCTGGGGCGTGCCCTACAGGCTTGTGGCCTCCTCGGGACTCCTCTGGCCCTCTCTCCAAGTTACGTAGGTGTCTTCTGGTCCAAGAAAAATCATCGCGAAAGTTTTATTCCGTTTGGACTCCGTTTGATATTCGTTTTCTGTAAAACTCAAAAATAAGCAAAAAACAGAAACTGGCACTAGGCTCTAGGTTAATAGGTTAGTCCCAAAAATAATATAAAATAGCATATTAATGCATGTAAAACATCCAAAACAGATAATATAATAGCATGGAACAATCAAAAATTACAGATACGTTGGAGACATATCAAGCATCTCCAAGCTTAATTCCTGCTCGTCCTCGAGTAGGTAAATGATAAAAACAATTTTTTTGATGTGGAATGCTACCTAACATGTTTATCATGTAATCTTTCTTTATGTGTCATGAATATTCAGATCCATAAGATTCAAAACAAAAGTTTAATATTGACATAAAAACAATAATACTTCAAGCATACTAATAAAGCAATCATGTCTTCTCAAAATATTATGGCTAAAGAAAGTTATCCCTACAAAATCATATAATCTTGTCATGCTCTATCTTCTTAACACAAAGTATTTATCATGCACAACCTCGATGACAAGCCAAGCAATTGTTTCATACTTTTGGTGTTCTCAAACTTTTTCAACTTTCACGCAATACATGAGCGTGAGCCATGGATATAGCACTATAGGTGAAATAGAATATGGTGGTTGTGGAGAAGACAAAAAGAAGGAGAAAGTCTAACATAAACTAGGCAAATTAATGGGCTATGGAGATTCCCATCAATTGATATCGATGCAAGTGAGTAGGGATTGCCATGCAACGGATGCACTAGAGCTATAAGTGTATGAAAGCTCAAAGAGAAACTAAGTGGGTGTGCATCCAACTTGCTTGCTCACGAAGACCTAGGGCAATTTGAGGAAGCCCATCATTGGAATATGCAAGTAAGTTCTATATTGAAAAATTCCCACTAGTATATGAAAGTGACAAAATAGGAGACTCTCTATCATGAAGATCATGGTGCTACTTTGAAGCACAAGTGTGGAAAAAGGATAGTAACATTGTCCCTTCTCTCATTTCTCTTTTTTTTGGGCTTCTTTGGCCTCTTTTTTTTATTTGGGCTTCTTTGACCTCTTTTATTTTTTATAAAGTCCGGAGACTCATCCCAACTTGTGAGGGAATCATAGCTTCCATCATCCTTTCCTCACATGGGACAATGCTCTAATAATAATGATCATCACACTTTTATTTACTTACAACTCAAGAATTACAACTCGATACTAGAACAAGATATGACTCTATATGAATGCCTCTGGCGGTGTACCGGGATGTGCAATGATCAAGAGTGACAAGTATAAAAAAATATGAATGGTGGCCTTGCCACAAATACTATGCCAACTACATGATCATGCAAAGCAATATGACAATGATGGTATGTGTCATAATAAACGGAACGGTGGAAGCTGCATGGCAATATATCTCAGAATGGCTATGGAAATGCCATAATAGGTAAGTATGGTGGCTGTTTTGAGGAAGAGTATATGGTGGGTATAATGCACCAGCGAAAGTTGCGCGGTACTATAGAGGCTAGTAATGGTGGAAGGGTGAGAGTGCGTATAATCCATGGACTCAACATTAATCATAAAGAACTCACATACTTATTGCAAAAATTTATTAGCCATTGAAACAAATACTACACGCATGCTCCTAGGTGGTAGATTGGTAGGAAAAGACCATCGCTCGTCCCCGACCGCCATTCAAAAGGAAGACAATCAAAAAATAAATCATGCTCGGACTTCATCACATAACGGTTCACCATACGTGCATGCTACGGGAATCACAAACTTTAACAAAAGTATTTATACCAATCCACAATTACACACTAGCATGACTCTAATATCACCATCTTTATATCTCAAAACAAATGCAAGGAATCCAACTTCTCATCTATTCAATGCTCTTTATATCAAAGTTTTTATTATATCCCTCTTGGATGCCCATCATATTAGGACTAAATTCATAACCCAAGCAAATTACCATGCTGTTTAAGACTCTAAAAATAATATAAGTGAAGCATGAGAGTTCATCAATTTCTATAAAATAAAGCCACCGCCGTGCTCTAAAAAGATATAAGTGAAGCACTAGAGGAAACTGCCTAGCTCAAAAGATATAAGTGAAGCAGATAGAGTATTCTAATAAATTCTTGATTAATGTGTGTCCCTCTCAAAAGGTGTGTACAGCAAGGATGATTGTGGCAAACTAAAAATCAAAGACTCATATCATACAAGATGCTCCAAGCAAAACACATATCATGTGGTGAATAAAAATATAGCCTCAAGTAAATTTACCGATGGATTGAAGGCAAAAGAGGGGATGCCAT
The DNA here is from genome assembly GCA_011799875.1 of Thinopyrum elongatum. Classification (NCBI taxonomy): domain Eukaryota; kingdom Viridiplantae; phylum Streptophyta; class Magnoliopsida; order Poales; family Poaceae; genus Thinopyrum; species Thinopyrum elongatum. Next base: position 385,661,592 of record CM022303.1, on the reverse strand, counting down.
CCGGGGCATCCCCAAGCTTAGATGCTTGGTTGTCCTTGAATATTACCTTGGGGTGCCTTGGGCATCCCTAAGCTTAGGCTCTTGCCACTCCTTATTCTGTTGGCCATCAAATCTTTACCCAAAACTTGAAAACTTCACAACACAAAACTCAACAGAAAACTCAAAAGATCTCTTAGTATAATAAAATAAATCACCTCTTTTGGTACTGTTGTGAACTCATTCTTAATTTATATTGGTGTTATATCTACTGTATTCCAACTTCTCCATGGTTCATACCCCCTGATACTACCCATAGATTCATCAAAATAAGCAAACAACACATAGAAAACAGAATCTGTCAAATACAGAACAGTCTGTAGTAATCTGGAAATTTCATATACTTCTGTAACTCCAAAAATTCTGAAAACTTAGGAAAACCTGGGAAATTTGTATATCAATCTTGTGTAAAAAATTTATATCAAAAGCACGTTTCTGTGATTTTCTAAATTTCTGGCAATGAGCGCAAAAGTTTCTGTTTTTGAGCAAGATCAAATCAACTATCACAGTAGACCATCCCAAAGGTCTTACTTGGCTCAAACACTAGTTAAAACACAAACACAATTATTATAGATATAATAATGTGTATACTCATAAAAACAGAAAATAAAAATATTGGGTTGTCTCCCAACAAGCGCTTTTCTTTAAAGACTTTTAGCTAGGCATTGATAATTTTAATGATGCTCACATGAAAGACAAAAAATTGAATCAGAAAGAGAGCTTCATATATCATGTGAAAAACAAGTTTAAGTCTAACATACTTCCTATGCATAGGCATTTTATAGGGAAAATATTTATCAAGACAAGCAAAAACTAGCATATGCAAGGAAGATGAAAGAAACAATAGCAATCTCACCATACCGAGTGGTAATTTAGTAACATGAAAATTTCTACAACCATATTTTCCTCTCTCGTAATAATTGCATGTGGGGTCATATTCAAATTCAACAATATAGCTATCACATAACATATTCTCTACATGATCCACATGCACATAAAGTTGACACTCTTCCAAAATAGTGGGATTATCATCAAATAAAGTCATGACCTCTCCAAGCACTACAAAAAAATACACTTCTGTGATGATACGTGTTTGTCACAGTAGGTCACATTTTCTGTCATGCATGTACATCCATGACGATTTTATGGCAGAATCAAGATAGTCATACTTGTGCTGTCGTAGAAGTGTTCCATGACATTACCAAAATTATCATCATGAAAGTGTCCACTTCCATGACGATAAATCGCGCGTCATAGAAATGCTTTCGTCAAGGGTAACCGACATGTGGCATCCACCGTAACGGGTCGCCGTTAAGCTATCGGGTTTCGGTTTGGATCCGATAACCCGTTAAGAGCCCCAACCAATGGGGATTTTCCATGTGTAAAACTCTCATTCGCCGGATAATCCACGTGTCAGCTCATCGTTGGGACAGATGTCATCCCTATAATGGACGGAAGACGCCTATGATATGTCGACACGTGGCACAACCCAATAGTGGCCCATTTAAGGTAAAAAGGCCGGCCCAGCTAAAGGCCCACCATATTTTTTCAAACACTAGTGGGCTGGCCCGTTAACAGCCTGCCATGTTTTGGGTCAAATTGAGGCCCATATCAGATCAGGCCCGTTCACAGCCTGTCATGTTTTGGGCTAAATTACGGCCCATATCAAATCAGGCCCGTTAACAGGCCACTGTTCTTTTGGGCCCATTCTAAGTCGGGTTTGTATTTCAGCCTGTTAAATGCCCGTTTACCAGTTCGGCCCGATAATAGTTTCGGCCTGTTAGCGGCCCGTGGTGCATCTGGGCCGTTGTCGGCCCGGTTTCACTTTAGACCATTTAACGGCCCATGCAGAAACTAGGCTATTTCTTGTCCGAAGTAACTTTAGGCCTCTTAACGGCCTGTAGTCTTCGTGGATAAATTTCAGCTCAACTGGCCTATCGACCTGTTAATGGCCCGTGTAACAGTTGGGCCTAATTACAGCCCGTGTTGAATCCGGCCCACTTACAGCCTATCTGTTAATGGCCCGTGACACTTTTGGGCCTACGACCCGCGTTGACTGCTTAAAGCCCATAATTTTATTGGGCCAAACAGGGCCCGAGATATTTTGGCCTGTTAACGGCTCGTTCTATTTGGGCCAAACATGGGCCTTAGGCAGTTTCGGCCTGTATTGGCCCGTGAATTTTTCGGCTCAACGCTAGCCCAATCTAGTTTTTAGCCTGTAAAAAGCCCATGATATTCTCTGGCCCAGCTGGCCAGGACTTTACTCGGCCTGTTAAAGGCGGAAAACTACTATACGTTTAGACCTGGTAATGGCCCAAGATGATTATAGGCCCACGTTTTAACCCATATATAGCGAGTTACGGGCCGGCCTGAAGACCGACAACATTGAGATCCATTGAAGCTTCTGGCATAAATTACAGCATACTGACCAAGAATAAACCTAGACTATACAATAAAGAAATTACGGCATATTACATCCACTAGGCATCAAAGTTCGCCACCGGTGATAATAAAGCGCAACGTGACCGCGGATTACATATACTGGGTATCCAAGGTTGCCACCAGTGCATATAAACGCGCCGACAAAAGAATATACAAAAGTGAGAGCACTTCAGAAGGCATTAGGCCTGGCCTGGACATGCACCGCAAGCAGCCGAACAAGCTGATGAGACCTCAATTGTGTCAACGATAGATGCTCTATCCCTAGCTGTATAGCACCAAAGCCCGCAAGGCAGTCCTCTGAGATCTTCTTTGCATCATTGACATCAAGTTGGAGCTGAGCTGAAGCAAGCCTTTCTGCTTTAAGTTGCGACTAAAGAAGTCGAACTGTTTGAGGCAGCAACTGCATAGAGGTTGTCTCACAGCTGCTGGTGAGTAACTTCAACTCACTGTCTTCATCAAGACATGACCTTGGGGTCATCTCGCTCTCTTCAAGATGGTTTGGCTCACTATCTTCCCTAAAGTTCTGCCTGGCATAAGAGATACGACTCTGAAAGAGAAACAAGGAGACACGTAACAGGTTTCACAATTATATAAGCAAATAAATGGGTCTGTTCTGCATAAGGAACATGTTTTTACAACTACAATTTAAAAATGGTAGTTGTTGCAAACATCCAATCAGATGTGAACACCAAATTAAACAGCAATGGAGGAAATGATGCCTATCCAAATCTATACTAGAACAAAGTTTGAAGGCTTGAGAAGGATGAACTTACGTTACATGTTAACATGGGCTGGACAAAGCCCTTCTCCATGTCGATGGAAGGATAATTCAATAAATTCCCCAAAGAAACTTCTTTATAACCGTTGCCATTATTCTACATTTGGTAAAGAGTAAATATAGATCAAATAATATTGGAAGAAATAGAGGATAATGAAGCTCAGGTGCAGAGTGATGATACATAAGCAAATAGCAATTAATTAAGTACAGCGTTACAAGGCAAAAGGTACTGACAAGAGGAATGCAGACATCAATGTGTGCAGTGGCATTGGCTTTATTCAACATTTTGGTAAGAGTAAATGTAGATCTGATAATTTGGAGAAAGTGGAGGGCAGGGCAGATAAGATGCAGAGAAATGCTAGACAATCAACTATCTCGCAATGCATGTATAGTAATACTACCACCGTCCTTATTACTTGTCGCTCAAATGGATGTATCTAGCACTATTAAGTTCTAAATACCTCCAATTGAGCAACAATTAATTCGATACAGAGGGAGTACATGACAACAGGTACTTACATGAGCAGTCCAAAACTTCATAACCATTGTGTTAATTCTACATTTATCTAAGAGTAAATATAGATCTTATAATTTTGAGCAAAGGGAGGATAAAGAAGTGAACATTTACAGTGATGCTACATAATCAAACAGCAATGAGTGTAAGTATGCTGACAAAGGGCAAGAGGTACTGACAAGAGCAATGCAGTGCCCAGTATTGTTGTGAGATCCTATGATCCTTTGAGAAATGAGATTCATCTGAAATTAGTTTTCATACAAGAGAGAACGTAAGGCACATGCAAAAATTTAGGAGTTCAAATTTTGAATTGATATCATAGACAGTACCTGACGGTGGGCTCTCTGCAGTTCTAATAGGGGTTTGTCTAGTGGAGTAGGGGTAAAGTGTGGTACAGTTGGGCCTGTGTTTTTTGTGGCTGCTTATCTATCTAATTTAACAAGTATCACTACCTTTTACAAATAGCTAGTTTGTACTCCTTGAGGATCTGCACTCACCCTCTTCCTTTTGGACATCTATTACGAAAGAACAACATTTGACTGGAAAAACATAGTATGATGACACATGGAACAGGTACAGAAAATGGATAGGTATGGCATATACTCATATATGATGCTTAAACTAAGCAGATGGTGGTGTAACAAAGTAGAAGTAATGCAAGAGGTCATATGCAAAATATGTGTGACCAATACAACCTTGCCAAGTTAGAGCAAGCACCTTGATGGGTGAATAAGATAGGCCATCCTCCACCATGCCAAGTTTGTTAGCCAGTGGATTGTTCCGCAATATTCCTCTCGTGCGCCCATTCTCATATTCATTTTGATCATGTTCAATACCTGACATGCTTCAATACCTGACATGCATGAAAACATAAAAACAAGTGAGATTATCTTTGTAATGCAGAAGTGATTCTAATCCAATACTGCCTCCCTGTAAAACCCTTTGTGCTATCTCTGCAATTCTTCTGAGAGATGCCATGCATGCTGTAATTTGGTGTGTGCATTAATATAATGTGGCCTACTACTCAAAATATGAGAGCTCCAGAAGTGATGATACTTCGCAGATGACAGCTTCAACATATAATAAAGAAGAACAAGTCGACCTGACCTGACAGATTCAAAATATACTAAGGGAGAACAACTCGACCTGACCAGTCGACCGCAAATGTCTCTGCTACTTTCCCAACAAGGAACATACTTATTAAAGAAGAGAAGAGGATCATGTTAAAGAAGAGCAGAAGAGCAAGCAGATTGAAGATATTACAAGTCTTTCTATACAATGTCTGTTGCCCACCCATGATGAACCAGAGTGCACAGAGAAATACTATTCCTTTGGGTCTCTCCAGATGTGGCTCACATGCATTTCAAAACTAAAGTAGGAACTTTTAGCTGACCAATTAAACATGTCTCAGTTTTACTAATATCAGCATAGTATCAGATTCGAATTTGTACAACTAAGCTTGTTTAGCTTGATGGGTGGAGCGGTGCTATTACGACACGAACTACGTAGGCTAATCGTGGTCATCATAAAATGGGGAAACCATAAGCATGATGAGTATAGTGTTGACCGTGGCAGTGGGATGGCAGATCTGAAGCTACAAACCGCGCAAAGGGTAGTTAGCAACCAATGTTTGCTTTGAATAACAACTAAGATTTGGTATGGAAAAGAAAGTACAGTCAACAAGTGACAAAGAAATGCAATTCTGCTGTCTCTCTATATGTCGCGACATGCATTTGGAAACTCAAGTGGGACCTTTAGCTAACCAATTAAATGTGCCTGTTAACTAATATTAGTATCATATCACAATCATATTTGAACAACTAAGCTTTGGAATTATGAGTGTTGTGTTGTTTAGCTTGAAGGGTGGAGTACTGCTAGTACGACAGAAAGCACCTACGTAGATCATAGTAGGGTAGATAAAAGGGGAAAACCCTAAGCATCAAGAGTAAAATCAGGAAAGTGGAACTAGCTGGACCATATGGGCTTGTATTGCCGGTGCGGCAAGAAAGGGTTCGGAAAGGCTTCGGCCCCAAAAGGGGCAGCTCTATTCAACTAAAGGCACAATACTGTTACTATCAGTCTAGACTATCAAAGACGACATAGCTCCTAGCATTTCCCGGATATTATGGCAGACCATCTTGAATCGTTGAAAGCATCCATCTAAAGCGACCCAATAGACCTGTCGACTGCAAATGTCCCTGCTCCACTTCCCGACAAGGAACATACTGTACTACTCCCTCCGTTCTTAAATATAAATCTCTTAGAGATTCGAATGCGTACTACATACGGAGCAAAATGAGTGAATGTACACTCTAAAATATGTCTATATACATCCGTATGTAGTTCTTATTGGAATATCTAAAAAGACTTATGTTTTACCAAAAAGGCTTTCGCCCCGCTTTATAAATAAAGCAACGATGAACAACACCCGGTACAAACGCACGCCACCACAACACACACACACACACACCCAAGGCAGTTTAGGAATGCAGGAAGTAATATACTTATTAAGAAGAACAGAAGAGGAACATGATAACAAAGAGTAAGCAGATTTCTCTACTTTTTTCTCTACTCTTATACTCTTATCTCTACTCTTATAAAAAACAGAGTTGGTGATGATGGTGTGCCTGCCATCCTGCAATATAGGTCATCCGATTTATATTTGACAGATAGGAAGGAAACTATGGCAATTTTGCAAAAAGATACCCACACCCCTCTCCACATTTGCAAATAAGGCCTTCCCTTGTTCATCCTTTTCTCCCACAAGATAAACTACTCATACAAATGCATCTTGATGTTCCGTGCAACGCACGGGCATCTTGCTAGTTAGATAATACAATGTGTGTTGCCCACCCGTGATGAACCAGAGCGCACAGAGAAATGCAAATCCCTGTTGTCTCTCTATATGTGGCGCACATGCTTTTCGAAACGAATATAGGAACATTAGCTGACCAATTAAATGTTCTCTGTTTTAGTAATATGAGCATCATATCAGATTCGTATTTCAACAACTAAGCTTTGGAATTATGAGTGGCATGTTGTTTCGCTTGATGGGTTGAGGTCTTGAGGAGCAGTGCTAGCACGACACGAAGCACCTACAATGATGGTAGTGAATATAAAGGGGGAAAACCATAAGCTTTACGAGTATAGTGACTGTGCCATGGCATATCTGAAGGTGCAAACTGGACAAAGGCTACTTCGCAACCAATGTGTGCTTTCAACTAGCCACTACAATTTGGTACGGACAAGAAGAGTACAGTAAACAAGTTACGATCTATTTTCCGGGTGAGATCAATTTGGTACGGACAAGAAAAGTACAGTAAAGACGCCGTGTAGGCCCCTGCTGATACGTTGAGGGTGCTGCGGGTGAGATGGCTGTCGGCAACACGGAAGAAGTGATAGAGGCGGGGGTGTCCCGATCTTTCGATGAGATGATAGCTATCGATTTGGTGGAGTCGACTTTGACGATCCGACTACAAACGTGCACGACGTTGCGCCTTAGCAATCGCTAAACCAATCTCCCGAGGTTACTGACGATGCTGAAAGCACGATCAGCTTGACCACGAAGGTCTATTCCTGCACGCAATCGAAGAACAAGCAAGAATATGATAATGCAATCTGAATATTGCGAATATAGATGAAGTATTGATAAAGGTGGGGATCCGAAAGCGGTCTTGGTCTGGTCGTTGGACACAAACGAAGTACACGAAGTTGCAATGGCTAACTTTTAACTAAACAAATCCCAAGGAAAAAGCTACTAGATGGATCTACTTATATAGGAGTAAGGGGTGGCGGCCAAGGAGGTGGGAGGACGTCCCAAGGCAGCCTAAAACTAACCCTAGGTCGTACAAGGCTCATGGGCCCAAGTGGAGGTGATGCAACACCTTTGGACTTGTAGTTTGACTCGGATTCTGCTACAGCGTCAGATTGTTTCGTCGATAACTCATAGCTCCGGATGAATTTTAAGGTGAATCCAATTGGGTTTGAAAGAGCACGAAATCTACTTTCCAACAAAAAAAGAATCACCCAATTCGGAGTCCGTATGAAAAAGTTCTTGGCGTTTTGAGTCAGGTATGTCTGTGCAGTCCGAATCTGAATCCAGAACGTGAGAGACTTGGACTCTATCTTCTCTTGGCCCAAAAGTGACGTGAGAGGACTTTTTGAACAGCACCTAAACTTCTCGTTTTCCCTTATCTTCATATGTGAATTGTACAAATGTCTCATACACCTGCAATTAGACATGGCACAAAAGTTTGTGAAGTATTTTTGTCCTGGATGACACAAATAAATTATTGCATAGTTTGCATTAGAAATCACCTCACAAATATACATGTATGCAATATTTTTGGTCGTATCCAAGGTATTCATGTCCTCATCAAGAAGACTTTAGACGGTAGACGGCCGGGTCGGGGGATAAGTCCTGTTGCCGTGGACAAGGCGGTCGTAGGAGCGGCAACGGCAAGGTGGACGACGGCGCCGATGAAGGGAGAGGACGCGATGAAAGGATCCTGGTCCGGCGCCGTGGATGAGAGACGTCCATCTCTTGCAGTGGACGACGGGGTAGGGGTAGCGGCTCCGGCAAGGTGGAGGATGGGGTGGCGGACGGAGGAGGCTGGCCGGAGTGGGGAGGTTGTTGTGGCGCCGACGGTGTATGAATGGGGAAATGGAGGGGGGGTGGGGATCTCAATCTTTGGGACGCACTTGTCTGAAATGTGGGAAACTTATGAACTTATCCCCCATTTAAAATTTCGAACATCTCGTCGGTTGGGGATAGGACGGTAATCTCGCATCTCCCCAATATTTGCCGGTAGCGATTTCGGGCGAGGAGAGGGTGTTTTGCCGCCCACGGTTGGCGCCCACGGTGTATGAACGGGGCTGACAGGTAGGGCGGTTGTGTCACGTCTGAGGGAAGTTACACATCTGCCCCTATTTAAAATATTTGCCTACATCGATTTCAGATGAGGAGAGTTTGTTTTGCCGCCCACCATGTATGAATGGGGAAATGGAGGGAGAGACACGGGTCTTTCAGACAAGCTTGAATCAAATGTGTTTTGCCACCCACGTTTGGCGCCCACCGTGTCTGAATGGGCTCAGAGGCGGTCATGTCACGTCTGATTAAAGTTACTAGTCTACCCCTATCGACAGCAATGGAAATCAGGTCGATTAGGATGTGAAGTGTCAGGGGTAGACAGTAATTTCCATCTCGTAAACACTTGCTTCGGGCAGCCGACAAATGATAGTGGGTGTTTTGCCGTTTCGTTCAAAATTTGGGAGAATTAGCATTCACGTTTACCCTGGGCCCTGGCAACTAAATTCAAATCCAATTTGTATTCGATTACGAATATCCATACATCATTCTATGTTTTGTTATTTATTTCTTCAAAACCACGACAAAGATTTATTCCACCTTTATATATGAATATGATTTAGAAATGCCGTGATCTTCGAATTCAGTAGGTTGGATGCACTTTGAGTCAAACAGTTATTTCATCCAATACAATATGCTCACACGAAAAATAGTTCACCTTATGTCAATCATACAAGTACTGAGGATTACCTCGCCTAAAAAATTCAGATCATTACAACACATGGACAACATAGGGGGTCTTACAACATAATCCATTCAGAGACATGACACAACATGCAAGTATACTAATCTAATGACAATTTCAACTGGTATCTAAAGAAGAACTGGGATTACCCTGGGCTTTAGATAGCAGAAGCAGCAGGACCTCCTCCGTCTTCAAATGCAACATTCTTACTTCCTCCAATTCTTGGGTTGCTTGCATAATGCGTGCAGCTAATTGCATAATTTCCAGCCTCAAGATCAAGATTACCTAATTCATGGTAGCCACACCATTTCTTTCTGCCTCTAGTAGAGCCTCAAGAACTATAATATCTGTGCTCAGACTACTCTTCGGCGGTGTTGCCTCTGAACTGCTACCATCTGGTAACATGGATGGCGCACTGCTTCCACAAATAGATTCTGGGGTTGTACATTGTGTCCTAGTGTGAACGGCATCCTGAAAGGTTTCTGCTGGACATAAGTAAGAGAGAGTTATCACATGATCCAGGCAGTAAGCTTACATGGTAAATGACATACGAATTATTGTCGGGCATGGCAAGCTATATTTAAATGGTTTGAAGCAGCATCAGCCGAAAATTAAAATGGTAAGATGAAACTAGGGATGTAAGTGGCAAATAAACGGCATCCACCAGTCCCATCTAGTTAGTTTTTGTTAGCTCGCTAGTTCATTTTCCTCAAAAAACAAAAACTCTTTTGAACTATCATACCATTAGTGGACTTTAATCAGGATTAAACGGGACCCAGTTGACATCCCTAGTTGAAAGGCAGTGTACCACCGCTATATTTAAGTTGCCAAGGCATCTAAGCAGTTGAAATAATCTGAGAAAGCACTTAACAGTGTGGCCTCATATAAACTACGAAGACAGTCTTGTGATGAAGTTCATAGGAAAAGTTAAGGAGTCAAATGAACTAGGCATGCATTTCTTTATGCTAGTACAGCAGGCCCTGCTGTCATATTGGCCAACTCAGGTATAGCCTAACAAGTAACAAACAAGCATTTGAATCAAGCAATACAGCAAAGCAGACAACTGAACTATTTGTAATTCTGTAGGATTACAGGTTGAGGGCACAAGCCAAGAAAGCAGCCCACACGCATTACATTTCACATGTACTAAAACACACTGGCTTGCCATATGTTGCTGTGAAGCCTCGCTGCTGTTGCAATGTTCTTTGAAGATATCGTCAGCATCCCGTGGTTGCAAATCTAGTTGTTGTAGCTTATTCTGCACCCTCTATTTAGGTAAAATTAATTTTAATCGCATGCACTGGTTCGAATTGATCATCAATGGTTCATCTAAACTAATGAAAGAAGGGCGTGTGCTTACATGACAATATATGTGCTTCACTCTATTTTTATGCTTGTTCGAGGTGCCAGCCCCAGAAGAACAAATATTTTGCTTGATGGGGTTGGCAGCTCCATAATTAATAGAAGCATCAAATTAGTCATGCAACTTGGGAAGATCAAGAACGCACAAAAAAGTAATGAACAGAGGCTCGGAGCAGTGATGTAATAGCTAGTATCAGAAAATGTAGGGTAAAACGAACAAAAAGCAGCGGAACCACATGCTAGTTTGTTGATGTGTAATTAAGCATAGAGAACATGAAGCAGTCTGATGGAACCAACAGGTGGCATCAGAACAACACCATTATCATAAATATAGCATGCAAGAAGTAAAATAGTAGGTAGTGATATCTAGGAAGTACAGTAATACTTAGGACAAAACAAAACATTGTAACTATATGTGCACTGGTTTGTAATTTAGCACATGTAACATGTTCACTGCCAGAAGTATGGCCCTACAGGTGCAAGCAGAATAACGCGTCTCATGAAAAATTGAATGATGCCCTCAAGAAATTCAAAGGTGCGGTGCTTATGCTAAGAAAGTGAACGTAGGCGCCGGCTGTTGGATAATAGTACCTGATTCTTGGCGGTGTATGGGTATCGTTGTCATACTTGATAGCTAAGGATCGTCGATGGTGCTCGTGTTGCGGTTGAGTTTGGGCCGGCTGTCGCCGTTGCTGAAGCGGCTCCGGTGCTTCAGTTGCGGCGCCTGTCGACATACAAGAAAGCTCATCTGTGGTAAGTGAATAGTTCCACGATAAAGAAGAGAAAAACCAAAGGAGTACAAATCGAAATAACCTGATGATAGAGGCGAAAGGTGTCCCGTCTTTCGATGAGATGGTGGCTATCGTTTTTGGTGGAGTAGACTTTGACGATCCGACTACGAACGTGCGAGGACGTCGCGCCTTAGCAATCACTAAACCAACTCCGAGAGGTTATTGACCACGCCGGAGCACGATCAACCTGACCACGAGGGTCTATTTCCTGCAAGCAAATGAAGAAAAAGCAAGAAACTAAGATTTGCAATCTGGATATTGCGAATATAAGATGAAAGCTTTATTGATCAAGGTGGGGTTCTGTGACGTCTTGGTCTGGTCGTTGAACACAAACGAAGTACGCGAAGTTGCAGCTATGGCGAACTTTTAATCTAAACAAAACCTAAAGTCTAAACGGTGCCCTAAGGGCTGTATATATGGAGGAAGAGGGGGGGAGGGGTGGGGGATTTCGTGGCCCTTGAAGGAGGGGTCCGAAACCAACCCTATCTCTTGTTTCCCCACACATACGGACTCTAAAAACAGCATATACTCAAGTATTTCGAAATTACATGGGCCTGGCCCAATAATAAGGTGAGGCAGCACCTATAATAGCCTCTGGACAAAATTTATGAAGTGGCATCTTGTATATTTCGTCCAAGGCTTCCTGCACTCATTATGGTGGCTTCAAAGTCCTGAAATCATCACTTGTAACTCCGTTCTTGTTCCCCTTGCGCATGCCATCATCTCCATGCTTGAACTTGCTTTAAGGTTCCTCTTTCTTGTCCAAGCTAGGCCCTTCATTTGTAAGCAAAACAAATGTATCCAATTTAGGCAGCATCATATTCTCATGAACATTAGAATCATTACCAAGAAACGAAAGTACCTGATAATTTAATTGGCGTGCGCGAGCTCTAGTAATTGGTCCAGTATGTATAGCAGCAGGGGCTGTGGGTGTAACAATGGTATTGATGTCCTCATCATCCTCCCCTTCTTGAAATGAAGTCGTCCTCGACGGAAGCTCATCTTCCTCACCCAAATAAGGCTTCAAATCTGCAATGTTAAAAGTGGGACTAACCCCAAAATCTGCAGGCAGCTCAAGTTTATATGCATTATCATTTATTTTCTCTAACACCTTAAAAGGACCATCAGCACATGGCATTAGCTTTGATTTGCGTAAATCAGGAAATCTATCCTTACGCAAATGTAACCAAACAAGATCTCCAGGTGCAAACACAACATGTTTTCTACCCTTATCTCCAGCAAGTTTATATTTAGCATTCATACGCTCAATGTTCTCATTAGTTAACTCATGCATTTTTAAGATCAATTTAGCACGTTGTTTAGCATCAAAATTAACCTTCTCCGAAGATGGAAGAGGCAACAAATCAATAGGTGCACGAGGTAGGAAACCATATACAATTTCAAAAGGGCACATCTTAGTAGTAGAATGCAATGAACGATTATAAGAAAATTCAATATGAGGCAAGCATTCTTCCCACATTTTCTTGTTATTCTTCAAAACAGCCCTAAGCATAGTAGACAAAGTTCTATTGACTACTTCAGTTTGTCCATCAGTTTGGGGGTGACAAGTAGTACTAAAAAGCAGTTTAGTCCCCAACTTAGCCCATAAACATCTCCAAAAGTGGCTAAGAAATTTGGTATCACGATCTGAAACAATAGTATTTGGCACACCATGCAAGCGAATAATTTCACGAAAGAACAAATCAGCAACATTAGCAGCATCATCGCTTTTATGACATGGTATAAAGTGTGCCATTTTCGAGAACCTATCCACGACAACAAATATGCTATCCCTCCCATTCTGTGTTTGAGGTAAACCCAAAACAAAGTCCATAGATATATCCTCCCATGGAACACTAGGTACAGGCAAAGGCATATATAAACCATGAGGATTGAGTTGTGACTTAGCTTTTTGCCATGTAGTGCAGCGAGCAACAAAGCGCTCAACATCCCGTCTCATCTTTGGCCAAAAGAAATGTGTAGCAAGTACATCCTCCGTCTTCTTTACGCCAAAGTGTCCCATTAATCCTCCTCCCTGCGCCTCCTGCAACAACAAAAGACGAACGGAGCTAGCTGGAATGCGTAGCTTGTTAGCACGAAACACACATCCATCGTTAACGACGAACTTATTCCATGTTCTCCCTTCTTTACAATTCTGCAATACATCTTTAAATTCAGGATCATGCACAGATTGATCTTTGATGGTCTCCAAACCAAATATTTTAAAGTCAAGTTGTGAAAGCATAGTATAACGACGAGACAATGCATCAGCAATAACATTTTCTTTACCCTTCTTGTGTTTAATGACATAAGGGAAAGTCTCAATGAATTCAACCCATTTAGCATGTCTACGGTTCAGTTTTGCTTGACTTTTAATGTGTTTCAAAGATTCATGATCAGAATGTATAACAAATTATTTGGGTCATAAATAATGTTGCCATGTTTCTAAGGTCCGAACAAGAGCATATAATTCTTTATCATAAGTAGAATAGTTCAGACTAGGCCCACTCAATTTTTCAGAAAAGTATGCAACAAGTTGGCCATCTTGTAATAACACACCTCCTAATCCAATTCCACTAGCATCACATTCAAGCTCAAAAGTCTTATTAAAATCAGGAAGTTGGAGTAAAGGAGCATGTGTCAACTTATCTTTCAATACCGTGAAGGCTTCTTCCTGTGCGGTACCCCAAACAAAAGGCAGATCCTTCCTTGTAAGCTCATTGAGAGGTGCAGCAATGGTGCTAAAATCTCTCATAAAACGCCTATAGAAACCAGCGAGGCCAAGGAAACTCCTCACTTGTGTAACCGTTTTGGGTTGTGGCCAACTCTCAATAGCTTCAATCTTGGCTTTATCAACTTCAATTCCCTATGGAGTAACAACATAGCCAAGAAAAGATACTCGGTCGGTGCAAAAGGTGCACTTCCCAAGGTTACCAAACAAACGTGCATCACGTAGAGCAATAAAAACGGCACGTAAATGTTCCAAATGTTCCTCCAAAGATCTGCTATAAATCAATATATCATCAAAGTAAACTACCACAAATCGTCCAATGAAAGCACGTAAAACTTTGTTCATTAATCTCATGAAAGTACTAGGTGCATTAGTTAACCCAAAAGGCATGACTAACCATTCATATAAACCAAACTTAGTTTTAAATGTTGTTTTCCATTCATCTCCCAATTTCATACGTATTTGATGGTATCCACTACGCAAATCAACTTTGGAGAATATTGTAGAGCCACTCAATTCATCAAGTATATCAGCTAGCCTAGGAATAGGATGACGATAGTGAATAGTAATATTATTAATGCCTCTACAATCAACACACATACGTGATGTACCATCCTTTTTTGGCACTAGTATAATAGGAACATCACAAGGACTAACAGATTCGCGTATATAACCTTTGTCGAGCAGCTCCTGTACTTGACGCATAATCTCCTTCGTCTCCTCTGGATTGGTACGGTATGGCGAACGGTTTGGCAGTGAAGCACCGGGAATTAAGTCAATCTGATGCTCAATCCCGCGAATAGGTGGTAATCCCGGTGGCACGTCTTGTGGAAAGACATCAGCGAACTCCTGCAAAATGTTAGTGACAGCAGGAGGCAAAGAGGAAGGCACGTCCTCGAATGAAAATAACGCCTATTTGCACACAAAAGCATAGCAAACAGATTTGCTGAAATCTAGCTCATCAATATCAGATTTGGTGGCAAGTAAACATGCACTTTTCAATTTAATTTCAGAAGCAACACTAGATGGTTTATTATTTGGCTTCATTTGTTGCTCAAATTCTTTTGCCACAATCTGATTTTCACTCTTATTTTTCTCCTGTTTTGCTTTACTAGCTCTATTAATATCATCTTTCAAAATAGAATCAGGAGTCATAGGAAGCAAAGTAATATGTTTATCCTTATGAACAAGAGTATACTGATTGTTTCTACCATGGTGTACAGAATTTTAATCAAATTGCCATGGTCTACCAAGTAATAATGAACATGCTTGCATGGGTACCACATCACAATCAACATAATCAGCATATGTAGAGATACTAAAATGCACACGAACAGTACGTGTTACCTTAACCTTGCCGCTGTTGTTGAACCATTGGATATAGTAAGGATGTGGATGTGGTCTTGTGGTGAGAGATAGCTTCTCCACCATCTCCATGCTAGCCAAGTTGTTGCAGCTCCCTCCATCTATGATGACGCGAACAGAACGTTCCTTCACAACTCCCTTTGTATGGAACAAATTATGTCTCTGATTTTGCTCAGCTTGTGTGACCTGCACACTCAAAACACATTGAGCAACTAAACATTCATACCTGTCAGCGTCTTCAGGAGCCATGTATTGCGTCTCATGATCAGAATCATCTCCACCGTGTTCTTCACTTGTAATAAGAGCCAAAGTCTCCTCATCATAGTCACTAGCGGACTCATACCCACCATCCTCAGTAGCAATCATAACACGCGGAGATTGGCATTCTCTCACATAATGACCTCTTCCCTTACAACGACGACAAATAATATCATGTGTGTGCCCTGTTGATGCCATAAATGAAGAAGAGCTCTGGGCAGGCCCAGAAGGTGTACTCTTGGCAGATGGTGGTGGTGGTGCCTGTTTTCTTGTATCTCGGTTGGAATTGGCGGCTGAAGTCAGTGGTGCTGCAGTAGGACGTGTGGGAGTAGAGGAGGCACGCGGTGTCCATGATGAAGATCGACCTGCAGAAAAATTAGTTCGGGCCAATGCCTGTCGATCCTGCACTTCACGTTCAGCTTTACAAGCAAGATGGAAGAAACGAGTGATATTATTATACTCCTTATACTCTAGAATGGTCTGAATCTCTCTATTTAATCCACCCATAAAACGTGCAAGCATAGCTTCATTCTCCTCAACAATACCACATCTAATCATGCCAGTTTGTAATTCCTGATAATATTCTTCTACAGAATTTTTTCCTTGTCTTAAGCGCTGCAATTTTTGAAGTAATTCACGTTGATAATATGGTGGAACCCAACGAGTACGCATAGCAGTTTTCAAAGCAGCCCACGTAGCTGGAATAGGATATGATCTACAATGTTCAGACCACCATACACATGCAAAACTAGTAAAAGCACAAACAGCAGCAGCAACACGTCTCTCCTCGGGATATTGTAAACATGTAAAATGTTGTTCAGTTTCTAACTCCCAAGTAAGATATATATCAGGAACATATCTACCCTCAAATGGTGGAATATTCAATTTTAGTTTAGGAAGATGGTCATGATCTCGTACCTGAGCTAGTAATGCAGCCCTACCATTGCGATTATTGGCATGTGGACGACCTGGTGCTGGTACGTAGTTCTGATTTTGATCAACCTCATCCTCGTAATCGCCCGCATAATCGTCCTCCTCAGCTGCAGCAGGAGCCATAGAAGCATCAACAGTAGGTGCAGCGGCACCAGAAGTTTGACCAGGCTCAAGGGGAACGCGCTGTGGTTGTCCCACTTGATTTGGAAGGCGACGTTGTTGTTGTTGTAGAGGTGCGACAGGTGCAGCCGGCGGTGGTTGTGGAAGACGTGCGAGCAATTCATTAAACTTGTTATCGAGCTTTGTTTCGAACGTCTTCTCAATTCCATCTATCTTCTCCATGGCCTCTTCAAATCTGTTTAGCACATCTTGCACTTGTCCACTCATCATTTGCTGAAATTTATCATGTAGCTGTTTGTTCGTCATGTTCTCCCAATCAGTCTCATCGGCTTGTGATCCTGCCATGGTTAGCAGCAATAGAAACACACAAGAATATGATCCTACAGACTACTAGGAAGTGGTAGTGGTGGTGTATCACAAAACCGTCAAGCGAATCTCAAATGTTTACCAGTTCTTACCCAGCAGCAGGTGGTGATCGGCAACCGGTGTAGTCAAAACTCTTAAAGATTGGACAGAGCGATTGCCAAGTGGTGTCAAATGCACGACGTAGATGTATGGGGAGCTGGGAAGGCTTATGATATGATAGCAAAAAGGGTCAGCAATAATCTATTCAGAGATGCAAAGTTGAATAAACGCTCAACGACGGTACTGTGCTGGTCCTAGGCTAGACCGTACTAGAGACGCGAGCCTAGAACACTAACAAAATCACGGCGCGGCACGTAAACAAGGGAAGAGCACACTCTAAATTTTTTTTTGTTTTTTTTCTTTTTTTTTGCGCTCTTTTTTTTTGCACCTCTTTTTTTTTTGCAAAAAATCACTATAATGGCAAGTGTCTCAAAACTCTTCCCAAGTCAAACTAACAGGATTGGCACGAAATTTTTTTTGACAAATTTTTTTTCGGAAATCAGGGCAGCGACGACGAAAAAGTGCAACAAAAAATCACTATGATGGCGAGTGTCTCAAAACGCTCCCTGGGACCTAAAAATAGGATAGGGAAAACATATTTTTGACTGACAAAATTTTGGCCTAAAAAACTATCCGGGGGTCTCCAGACTGAAAAAATATTTTTTTTTCCGAATCCTACTCAGGCAAGGAAACATGAATCGGAAAATAGATGGGTCTCGAAAACAAACCTAATATGAAAAGAACTCAGATTGGTGGTGGATATATGGTGGTAGAATATGGCAGCGGTGATGGTTTATGGCAGCGGTGACGTGACAACCTGTGAACAGAACTCGAAACTCTAAAGGACTAGACGCTAAGACCAGCAACTTGACACGACGATGCAACCGCAAATTCAACAAAGCAAATACAGAAAAGATTATGCAAAGGCTCAGATTGGGTCGGATATGATGAACTAACCCTAATTTTTTTTGGCTTTTTCGTGGACTGTAGGTATGAAGAACAGACTCGATCTAAACTACGAAAAACTGTAAAATCTCACCGAGCAACCTGGAAATCTGATACCACTTGATAGAGGCGAAAGGTGTCCCGTCTTTCGATGAGATGGTGGCTATCGTTTTTGGTGGAGTAGACTTTGACGATCCGACTACGAACGTGCGAGGACGTCGCACCTTAGCAATCGCTAAACCAACTCCGAGAGGTTATTGACCACGCCGGACCACGATCAACCTGACCACGAGGGTCTATTTCCTGCAAGCAAACAAAGAATAAGCAAGAAACTAAGATTTGCAATCTGGATATTGCGAATATAAGATGAAAGCTTTATTGATCAAGGTGGGGTTCTTTGACGTCTTGGTCTGGTCGTTGAACACAAACGAAGTACGCGAAGTTGCAGCTATAGCGAACTTTTAATCTAAACAAAACCCAAAGTCTAAACGGTGCCCTAAGGGCTGTATATATGGAGGAAGAGGGGGCGGGGGATTTCGTGGCCCTTGAAGGAGGGGTCCGAAACCAACCCTATCTCTTGTTTCCCCACACATACGGACTCTAAAAACAGCCTATACTCAAGTATTTCGAAATTACATGGGCCTGGCCCAATAATAAGGTGACACAGCACCTATAATAGCCCCTGGACGAAATTTATGAAGTGGCATCTTGTATATTTCGTCCAAGGCTTCCTGCACTCATTATGGTGGCTTCAAAGTCCTGAAATCATCACTTGTAACTCCGTTCTTGTTCCCCTTGCGCATTACATCATCTCCATGCTTGAACTTGCTCCAAGGTTCCTCTTTCTTGTCCAAGCTAGGCCCTTCATTTGTAAGCAAAACAAATATATCCAATTTAGGCAGCATCATATTCTCATGAACATTAGAATCATTACCAAGAAACGAAAGTACCTGATAATTTAATTGGCGTGCGCGAGCTCTAGTAATTGGTCCAGTATGTATAGCAGCAGGGGCTGTGGGTGTAACAATGGTATTGATGTCCTCATCACCTGATGAGGCTGCGGCGTCAGTAAAGCAGGGCTGGTGGAGTTGAATATGGCATCCGTGGAGCGGGTCCGGTGCAGTGGACGAAGGCGTCGGCGAAGCACATCCGGCGCGGTGTACAGTGCTTTCAGTGAGGTGGATCTGTTGCAGCGGACGAGGGAGTCGGTGAAGGGCCTACACTGTGGTGGACGAGGGCGCCGGTGAAGCAGATCTGGTATGGTGGACCATGATGGCGGTCAAGGAGATCTGGAGCGGTGGACAAGCTAGTCGCTGAAGTGGCTCCGGTGAAGTGGTGAGTTGGCAGTTGGGGGTTCCAAGGTGCGGAAGGTAGATCCGGCGGGGTGTGAGGTCCACCGTTGCGGCGAAGGACTAGATTCGGTGGTTGGGGGCAGGGAGGGGAAGGGGAGGGGCTCTGGGGAAGAATGTTGGGGGCAAAGAGGGGAAAACAATGGAGTTACCAAAGCAGCCCTTTTCCGTTCATGTGGCAGGGCTAAAACAGGAATATCACAAGGCTAAACTTTTGGGCGCGAGATATTTCGATGTGAGCGGGAAGTTTGAAAGCTTTTGGCACCTGAAATTAAGTGTTCTGCTCTTATACGGCCGACTATGATATCATGGCCGAGAATTTATTTGTTTTGCACGCAAAAAAAAGTGCAAGTTTCGAAAATCAATGTCTCCAACTCAAAACTTAGATTGTCCATTCAATTCAAATATGGATCATTGAGCTAGTGGAAGCAAATACCATCATATGGTCCAATTCAAATGAAATTCCAAATGTGTTTATCCTAAATATGATGACAAAAACAAAAATGTGTATGTGTATGAATAAAGTGGATGATTATAAGGTTTGAACATGCACGTATATGTATATCTCTAGGTTTGATATATGAATTTGAAATCACGAAATCCTGGCTTAAAAAATGTACCTCCGTTTAAATGAATTACAAAAGCTAATGATGGAGTCGAATTCCAAAATTCCAATCTTAGGTTTGTAATTCTGGTACTTCAAAGTATATCACGCATGTTCAAAAGTATCGTTATCTCATAGTCCAAACTGTGAAACAAATTGATCAACCATGAGTGCACACACTATTGACCATATATATATATATCTAAATTATGCTAAAGTCTCTCAAATATAGACACCTCACTCTTTATCTGAAGCCACCCACCCCGTCCCCCCCCCCCAAGTCGTTCTCTGCCCCAGACATGAGCACAGGAGCACATTAACACCCCCTTCTTCTAAAGTCCGGACCCCAATATAGGTCTCTATCACTTTGTCTCTCGGGCATGCACACATCTCTTCCCCCACTCTCTAGGTCTCCCGGCATCTCTCTTTCCCAAGCACACGTACTATATAGAGTGTATCTTTCCCATACACACAAAACGTGGCCCCCAAACGTCTATCTCCCTAGTTATGTGGTTCTCGCACACTCACATCACTCACCACCCCCACTGCAAACAAGCACCCTTTGTCTCCTTGTGCACCACTCTCCTCTTTCTATCTCTCCCACATGCAGACCCGCCCCAGCTCCTTCCCTATATACATATATGTCGTGACTCTTTCCATAGCTCCCTAACGTACCATCGTTCTCAATCTCGCACGTTGTTCTCTACACCATCTATTCTAGATCTCTCATGAAGTCTCTATCACACACACGATGACTCGCTTCCCTTGCGTCTCCGTACATAGGCCACTTTCGAACAACATCAACCTTGTCTCCCTATCTATACGCCGCTTACGCACACAAATGACCCCTCTCTCTCCCCCTCTCTTCCTCCCTCTCTCTCCCTCGCTAGCTCTCTCTCTCTCTCGCTCTCACACCCCTCTCCCACACACACTCGATGTCTCTTCCAAATAGTCTGCTCCCCGCCCGCACCCATGCTATCCCGCTACTACACATGCCTTTCTCTCTCTTTGACACACATGTCACACAATTCCCCCATCCCTACTAGGTTTACATCATTAGTGGTCTCTCTTCTCCACATACACACACTCCCTCTCACACACACACGCGCGCACAAACACACATAGACACGCACAAACACCCATCTATCTGGATCCTTCTTTTAAGACACACACCCTTGCATATTCTCTCCAGCTCTAGGTATGTATATATCCCTCCTCTCTCTAGCTCACATGCATACCAAAAATTCTCCATCTCTCTAACTCACACATCTCTCCCCATGTCCGCATGTGTATCTCACACACTCACTCTCTGATTATGTCTATGTGTCTCCACGTTACACAACACAAAGCCCCATGCACATGTCTCTCTCTATCCTCCACACACAGAGACACAAAGAATCTCTTATCATTGCCTCAGTCTCTACACATATCACACACACACACACGCTGTCTCTCTCTCGCACACACACTCAACAAAGGTCTTCCCGTGAATAACTTACCGTCTATTCATCAACAGTCGTGGCAGTACGGCGAACACGAGACATGAAAAAGAATAAATCTACACGTGCGTAGACCACCTAGTATGACTACTAGGACTAGAGCAAGCCGAAAGCGCACCGCCGTCACCCCCTCCTTATCGGCGACGGGAAAACCTTTGTTTTACACAAACGAGAAGTCATCGTGCTAAGGCCCCACATGCTCAGCCGTTGAATAGAATGTAGATCCAAGTTTATGGAAACAAGTATCGATAATACGTTTGTATCTCCATACTTATATCTCTTCTCTTATAAAAAAACCGAGTTGGTGATGATGGTATGCCTGCAATCTTGCAATATAGACCGTCCGATCTATATCTGACGGATAGAAATTAAACTAAAAGATACCCGCACCTCTCTCCACATTTGCAGACAAGGCCTTCCCTCGTTCATCCTTATCTCCCACAACCTCATTGTTGAGCAATTAAAAAAGGAAGCCTCTGGAACAAACTGGCATGGTGGTCGCTGCCGGCGTCGTCCATCCCCATGCTTTCGCTCAGTCCGACCACCAATCACCACCATGCCCCACTCCACCTCACCTTATCTCTCCTCTTTCTTGATATATCATTAGTTTTTACAGATGGATTACTCCCGCATGGGTCAATCACAACAGGTGTTTTATAAAAAAATGCATCTTGATGTTCCGTGCAATGCACGGGCATCTTGCTAGTACTCCTACAGAAGACTTAGTTGGTGATGATGGTGTGTCTGCCATCCGTCATTTCTGACCATTGGATCTACATCTAACGACTGTGAGGTAAGTTGTTGCCTTTTGTCAACAAAATCCCACTTCTCTACCAATTTGCAGAAAAATCCTTAATTAGTATCTTAAAACCAACCACATCCCTCCCTCACCTCACCAAAATAGCCCTAGGAATATATTTTGATTGAAACATAATATATTTCTAGTGATATATGTATATCAAAATTAGAGTGTTTTCTATCAAGTTTGTGAATAACTATTATTCTAATTATGATCCGTTGCAACACACGTGAACATTGCTAGTATTTCCAACCTTGCAAAAAAAATTTGCTAGTATTTCCATAGTTTCGAGTTTTCCATCAAGATATTAGTCACTCATGGTTGATATTTAGTTTGAATTACGTACACATAGGCACTATGTAACTAGCCGTGCTTATTGGCTTCCAAAGCTTAACTTTCACTCCTGCTTACAGTATGTAGAGTATTTAACAAAAAACTACCACTTTCAACCAGCCCTAGGAAGAAACTATTGTACAAAAAATAGCAAAAACATACCCAAAATTTCTTAATCCGCGCCAAAAAACTACTACCTAGTGCCGATTAGGCTCGTTTAAACCCGTTTATGACAGGGTTAGCCCACACGTCCGTGCTGACGAGGCAGCTTAAACCAACACATTTTGTTTGATCGTTGACACAAGGGACCCACATCTGACCTTCTATCATGTTCTTCCTCCTCCAATCATTATTTTTCCTGAACATTACTTCAAACAATTCTTATGCGTGTTCTTCGGTGGCGCTGGTGATGAGCGAGCTGGCCGCCGCTCTGCCGGACGGGCCGGACGCCGCGCTGGCCTCCGCACGGATTGGCTGGCTCGCCCGAGCGTGGCTCACGCACGAGCAAGCCGCCGCGCTGGCCTTCACTCGAGCCAGATGGCTGGCCTTAGCGTGGCGCGCGCGAGCAAGCTGCCGCACCACCGTGCCAACCTAGCTAGCAAACCATGTAGACAAGCAGCTGGATGCATCCAGCAGGGTGTGTGCTATCTTGGCTAGCTAGCGGCCGCGAGCGCCGGACGGAGCTGGCATCCGGGCTGCCGCAAGATGGGCTCCGTGCCGCCGACGCTTTTGACCTCGCCTTCTGCCGATGGTGGTAGCTGCATCCCATGGCCGAGGATGACTAGGTGGACGGGCCGGAGGTAGGCGGTCACTCGGGGATTTTTGTCCAGACTAACATGTAGGTCCCACAAGTCATAACGCCTAACTTGCCGGTCGAATAGAAGGCGTTGACTTAAGGGGCGACATGGGTTGAAATGTGCCTATAACGACACTTTGTAGAGTAGTCGTTTCTTGGTAGGGTTGGTTGGTAAGTGGTAGTTTCTTGGTATTAGTGGTTTCTTGTAAGGAACAATGTACTAGCGACAAAAGGCGATTCTAGGTTGCGTTGTACTCCAACGAGTACTACTAGTGGTCGCGGGAGTGTATAGCTCGTTTTGTGGGTTCGATCCCGGCCGAACGCACGACGGCCTTTTTTTTAAATAGTAACCTCGCTGCGAGCCAATATTGTACACTGGTAGTTTGACTTTTGAAGTCGAATGGACGTGTCGCACCACAATCTGGGTGCACTGGATAGCCCAGCCACATGAACGGGTTTTCCCTCCCATCATCTCGTGGCTCGCGTACTAGAGTAGTACTCCTATATATCAATTCACACCATGCAAAGTTTCTCGCCTGCGTGCTCGCCCTAGCCGCACCTTGCTTGCAGCTTCCTCATCAGCTACCATATTTAAACTAGCGCCTCCCAATTAAGCCCGAGGAGCCGAAAAAGCCTGGTGCGGCATTGGGAACTGTGCAATATGGCTCTGTACGTAAAGTGCTACTCTACTACTCTGTAGCTTGTGGCGTTGCACGCATGGACTTCGCTCCATTATCGACTCTATAAAAGAAATTCCTCTTGACGTGATTTTTTTTGTTTTGAAACGGAGGCAAAAGCTTTGCCTCATCTCATTCATAAAGAAGGAACTAACAAAGTTCAACGAGATCCATTACACCTCCACAAATGGAAGCAAAAAGCCTAGTCTCGCTGTATCAAAGAACTCAAATGTTCTGCCCCTGCAGTAACCGTCGCTGATAAACAGGCTGCTAGTGTGTGCGTGAGAGGAGCGGCTGAGTAGGCCAGCTATGCGCTTGAATAGAGCAGGGAGAGTACGCACTATGCAGGTGTACTTTCCCTGCATTGATAGTGCAGCGATGGTTCTAGAGAACAGTAGTACCCTCCACTTGCAACAGTAGCTCCTTGGCCTTGAGATTCAAGAGTTCAAAACTGGTGCACCATAGAAGTACAGTATATCGCACTACTAGTTGAGAAAGTATTACTACTACTGCTATAGTACTAAGTAGTAAATAATAGCCTCACCATCACGGGGCACGAGGCACTACCACTATGAGTGCCCGCATAACTTCCTTAGCGAAGGGACGAGGCCCTGCGGTTACGCTCTTATCTCCTCCTCGCCAGTTCCCCTCTCCCCGAAGAGACCAAGGCAGTTCATCGCTGGTCCCATGGATTCGCCAGGCGGTTCTCCTCCTCGTCGGGGCTGGGAGACCTTGGACGACGATCCTCTGGGAGAAATCGCACGCCGCTCCGACGTCCTCACTGCGGCAAGACTCAGTGCTTCCTGCACCAACTATTTTAAGACGGTGCTTAAACAGGCTTGGGAAAAGGCCATGCTTGTTGGTCTTCCATGCATCCTCGAGGAGAAGGTTATTCTATGGGACAATCCATCGAACAGTCCACTGCTCCCTGGCCATGGTTGCACGTTGACTCTGCTAGAGTTGCCGACGTTGAAAGGTAGTCGGATTTTGTCCGATGAGCAGGTCAATCATGGAGTTTGATCATGTAGTGTATATTCTAAATATAGTACTTAGTTATTCCATCCCGTAATTTCTCCACTGCCCACCGTCTTATATATAGTTCTGGGTTGGTGCCAACGAAGATTGGCTTGCATACCTCTGGCCGGATACCACCATCATTTTGCATAACATCCACAGCAGTGCGGCTGTTCCTGTAGACCCCTTCTCCACCATTGGGATCGGCCTTCCGGACTGGCTGGGCTTGAATATGTATGATGATGCCTACATGAGATTGAAGAAGATAGCAATTGCGGACCCATCGACGAAGCGATGCGGCTACAACGATTACTATCTCATCGCGGTGTTCGACATAAGGATTGCCATCAATACAAAAGGCAGTAATGGCAGAGGCTGGCACATGTTGGCCGCAGCAGATTTGTACCCCTACACGTTCGAAGATGCCGTGTGCAATGTAGGCCGCATCTTCGCGGTGACAAGCCAGGGGACTTGTTTCATCTGGTTGCCATCCTACGGTACGGGAGATTACAAACGGAATGCACAAACCATCATTTGCATCCCTAATGGTACTCCATTATTTTGCAGGGACCAGTCATCCCCCGATCAAAATAAGATCGCCGATCCTGGATATGCATTTGCATCTGTGATTCGGTCTAACCTAGAACCTTGTAGCTGACTTTGGCATATTGGGATCAACTATCTTAGCAGTCGTTACCCATGGTACCACTGATGTGCAACATGGTCACACAATCTACCATGATCGGACCATCACCATCTACCCAAGTATTCCATTTTCTCATTGCTATGTGTTAGAGTAGTAGTACTTGTTAGTTATTTTCTTTTCTTGACTGGGACATGTTTACTGTACTAGTACTACAATTTAGTATTATATTTTTTAACCCTTTCGCCTTCTCTTTCATTGTAGTACTACTTACTAGTACTAGTAGTACTTTTTACCTTGGAGGACGCGTATAGCTAGCTAGGCCCTTGAAGACTTGAACCCACTAGCTCCCACCATTTTTGTTTTTCCATGTCTTACTATCTCGTCCATGTAGCCAAGAGTAGCTATATATAATAAGCCGGTTATTTTACTTCCTCTATACCGGAGTACTACTATTTGCTGCACAATGTTACTGACCGCCATATTTGAGCACAACATTATTATGAATGGACCTTGACCATGTACGTCACCATGTGTCCAGATCTGAGATGCCGCGTGTACTAGATGAACGGCGCCGAGTTCGACCCCCGTGATGCTATGTGGGTGCCGAGGAATACTCTTGGAGAGTTCTCGCTTTTCATTGTGTACAGCTACCCCATTGTGAAGCGGATGCCACCTTCCGTGCACGACACCGAAGGCCTGCCGTTCATGAAGCATGGTTGTGTCTTCACTGCGCACCACCGGATGAATTACATGCTGGGACATGCTATCCCTGATTTATGCCGCTTCAGCTTAGATGAGTCTCCATCGTGTGGAACCGGACTAGAAAGTTGCGACAATGATTCCCGTTGCCCACCGCTATGGATCGTGCCATCTATGAAGAACACCTGGGACTGGAACCTGGAGGAGGACATGGAGCCCATCTATAACGTGTAGGTGTAGTATGGTAAATTGTGAATGGTAGCGCTGTGAATATATGTAGACTAGTCATGCACAAATTTATCACATGAAGTGGAGATGAACTTGTGTGGCATACTGGCATTTGTCCTTTAGAATTTATTAATAGTAAATGTGTTATGTGTACGTGCAACTTGTGTGGCTGTTGCACGGGCTCCAACACGCTCTGTGAGAAAAAAAGGTGGCACAGCTTTGGATATAGGTGACATGGCGGCATCATACAGTAGCATCGTTCGCTATAGTTGTAGTACTCCTACTAGGACGACAACTCCTATAAAACCTTGCGCTTGGCTCTTTGCCTCTTTGGGAGGTTCAACAGTTCGTACTCCTGTGAACCTTGCACTTGGCTCTTTGCCTCTTCGGAAGGTCCAACAATGATGATACTACAGTACAATATGCTTCTGGCAATCTGGCACCGAATGAACTACTGCACGTCCACCTCGAGGGTGAGGGTGAGGGAGAGGGAGAGGGCGCTATAGTCAAAACCCTCTCCTCGTCCTGTGAGCCACCGCGCGGGTGGGCGAGGGAGAGGGTGTAGGCGTAGTAAGCAAGCTTCTTCTCGTCTTGTGGGCCACCGAGCGTGGGCGAGGGAGAGGGCATAGTAAGCAAGCTTCTCCTCGTTCGGCGAGTTGACGGGACACATCAAAGTAGTACTAGTCCATATTGTGTCCTTTCTGGTTAATATGGCTTAATTTGAAACGAGAAAAATACACTGGCGGTCAACGTATGTAACAATACGCTCATTACGGTCACTATATAGTTTTGCGGTGATTATACAGTCACTAGCTCACTGTAGAGCATCGTATTGCACCCTACTGACCAGCCACATAGTCGACATGGCACTTTGTTGACTGGTTAAATTGACACCTGGTTTCTGGGTCCCACCTGTCAGTTGGCAGAGCAAAGAAATCAGTTAAACAAAACTTTACGCAGGCGCAACAGGAGTCCAACCCTTGCGCGCGAACCACCCTCGCTGTGTATGTGAGTGCATGCACGTGTACTCCCTTAGTCCGTGAAAAACTGTACATCTAGCATTAGAAAATTTTCCAACAAAGAGTGTACATCTACACTTCCAATGCACTTAGCCTTTAATCTAATCGATATTGATTGACTAATGCACCAACTTGTGCTCTAACTATAGGCTACATGTCTATCCTTAATTACAGCATGCAACAACCTTCATTTAATCTTCTTCTCTCAATGGTCGCATGCACACATAAGTCTGCTACTTTTGGGCGTTAATTATGCCATGAAGTTCCGGTTCCTCTTGGTCAATGTGTAAATCTCTATATGTACAGTCTTTCACGGACGGAGGGAGTAGGTTGAGCACTTAAGCGTGAGCGTGTGTGTTGTGTCGTGTGCTGTGTACCGCATGGATGCGTGAGTGTTGCGTGCGTGCATGTGTATGTGTGAGTGTTGCATGTTGCATTCATGCATGCATGCATGAGGCTTTTACTCCCTCCCATTGATATGTTCATATTTCAAGCTTCATTAAAACGTTGCATGCAAGAATTAAGAGAAAACTCACCAATGCGTGTAAAAGTTCTGGTCATTTGTTCCTCACGCATGCATTCCAATTAATACGTTCGTAAACACAATTTTCTTGAGGAAAACAAGCCCATTATTGAGTACTTTCGGAAGAAAATTCTTCAGGCACTCATCATTTACTACTACCTTGGTTGATGATTTTTTTATTGACCTGTATATAAACCTCCATCCTGGTTTAATGGTCCCCATCGTACTTAGTGTAAAATTTTGACCGTAAATTTAACTAACAAAGTGTCAATGGATGTCATAAAAAACTATACCATTAAAAACTATGTTCAAATACGAATCCAGTGATATGATTTTTGGTGGCATGCATTCACATTTTATTAGTTAAATAGATGGTCAAAGTTTGACACAAAATACTACTAGCACTCCTACATTATTGGCGCCGGGTGCTGATGAGGACATCAATACCATTGTTACACCCACAGCCCCTGCTTCTATACATACTGGACCAATTACTAGAGCTCGCGCACGCCAATTAAAATATCAGGTACTTTCGTTTCTTGGTAATGATTCTAAAGTTCATGAGAATATGATGCTGCCTAAATTGGATACATTTGTTTTGCTTACAAATGAAGGGCCTAACTTGGACAAGAAAGAGGAACCTTGGAGCAAGTTCAAGCATGGAGATGATGGCATGCACAAGGGGAACAAGAACGGAGTTACAAGTGATGATTTCAGGACTTTGAAGCCACCATAATGAGTGCAGGAAGCCTTGGACGAAATATACAAGATGTCACTTCATAAATTTTGTCCAGAGGCTATTATAGGTGCTGCCTCACCTTATTATTGGGCCAGGCCCATGTAATTTCGAAATACTTGAGTATAGGCTGTTTTTAGAGTCCGTATGTGTGGGGAAACAAGAGATAGGGTTGGTTTCGGACCCCTCCTTCAAGGGCCACGAAATCCCCTCCTCTTCCTCCATATATACAACCCTTATGGCACCGTTTAGACTTTGGGTTTTGTTTAGATTAAAAGTTCGCCATAGCTGCAACTTCGCGTACTTTGTTTGTGTTCAACGACCAGACCAAGACGTCACAGAACCCCACCTTGATCAATAAAGCTTTCATCTTATATTCGCAATATCCAGATTGCAAATCTTATTTTCTTGCGTGTTCTTCGTTTGCTTGCAGGAGATAGACCCTCGTGGTCAGGTTGATTGTGCTCCGGCGTGGTCAATAACCTCTCGGAGTTGGTTTAGCGATTGCTAAGGCGCGACGTCCTCGCACGTTCGTAGTCGGATCGTCAAAGTCTACTCCACCAAAAACGATAGCTATCATCTCATCGAAAGATCGGGACACCCTCGCCTCTATCAAGTGGTATCAGATTTCCAGGTTGCTCGGTGAGATTTTACAGTTTTTCGTAGTTTAGATCGAGTCTGTTCTTCATACCTACAGTCCACGAAAAAGCCAAAAAAAAATTAGGGTTAGTTCATCATATCCGAACCAATCTGAGCCTTTGCATAATCTTTTTAGGGTTTTTGCTTTGTTGAATTTGCGGTTGCATCGTCGTGTCTAGTTGCTGGTCTTAGCGTCTAGTCCTTAGAGTTTCGAGTTCTGTCACAGTTTGTCACGCCGCCGCCGCCGCCGCACCATATACCACCACCGCTGCCATATACCACCACCGCTGCCATATCCTACCACCGCTGCCATATACCATCACCGCAGCCATATTCTACCACCATATATCCACCACCAATCCGAGTTCTTTTTATATTAGATTTGTTTTCGAGACCCATCTATTTTCCGATTCGTGTTTCCTTGCCTGAGTAGGATTCGAAAAAAAAAAGAGTCTGGAGACCCCCGGGCAGTTTTTAGGCCAAAATTTTGGCAGTCAAAAATATTTTTTCCCTATCCTATTTTTAGGTCCCAGGGAGCGTTTTGAGACAGTCGCCATCATAGTGATTTTTTGTCGCACTTCTTTGTCGTCGCTGCCCTGATTTCCGAAAAAAAAATTGTCAAAAAAAATTTCATGCCAATCCTGATAGTTTGACTTGGGAAGAGTTTTGAGACACTCGCCATTATAGTGATTTTTTTTGCAAAAAAAAAAAAGGAGCGCAAAAAAAAACGAATTTTTTTAGAGTGTGCTCTTCCCTTGTTTATGTGCCGCGCCGTGATTTTGTTAGTGTTCTAGGCTCGTGTCTCTAGTACGGTCTAGCCTAGGACCAGCACAGTACCGTCGTTGAGCGTTTATTCAACTTTGCATCTCTGAATTGATTATTGCTGACCCTTTTTGCTACCATATCATAAGCCTTCCCAGCACCACATACATCTACGTCGTGCGTTTGACACCACCTGGCAATCGCTCTGTCCAATCTTTAAGAGTTTTGACTACAACGGTTGCCGATCACCACCTGCTGCTGGGTAAGAACTGGTAAGCATTTGAGATTCGCTTGACGGTTTTGTGATACACCACCACCACCACTTCCCAGTAGTCTGTAGGATCATATTCTTGTGTGTTTCTATTGCTGCTAACCATGGCAGGATCACAAGCCGATGAGACTGATTGGGAGAACATGACGAACAAACAGCTACATGATAAATTTCAGCAAATGATGAGTGGACAGGTGCAAGATGTGCTAAACAGATTTGAAGAGGCCATGGAGAAGATAGACGGAATTGAGAAGACGTTCGAAACAAAGCTCGATAACAAGTTTAATGAATTGCTCGCGCGTCTTCCACAACCACCGCCGGCTGCACCTGTCGCACCTCTACAACAACAACAACGTCGCCTTCCAAATCAAGTGGGACGAGCACAGCGCGTTCCCCTTGAGCCTGGTCAAACTTCTGGTGCCGCTACACCTACTGTTGATGCTTCTATGGCTCCTGCTGCCGCTGAGGAGGACGATTATGCGGGCGATTACGAGGATGAGGTTGATCAAAATCAGAACTACGTGCAACCACCACCACCAGGTCGTCCACATGGAAATAATCGCAATGGTAGGGCTGCATTACCAGCTCAGGTACGAGATCATGACCATCTTCCTAAACTGAAATTGAATATTCCACCATTTGAGGGTAGATATGTTCCTGATATATATCTTACTTGGGAGTTAGAAACTGAACAACGTTTTACATGTTTACAATATCCCGAGGAGAGACGTGTCGCTGCTGCTGTTTGTGCTTTTACTAGTTTTGCATGTGTATGGTGGTCTGAACATTGTAGATTATATCCTATTCCAACTACTTGGGCTGCTTTGAAAACTGCTATGCGTACTCGTTGGGTTCCACCATATTATCAACGTGAATTACTTCAAAAATTGCAGCGCTTAAGACAAGGAAAAAATTCTGTAGAAGAATATTATCAGGAATTACAAACTGGCATGATTAGATGTGGTATTGTTGAGGAGAATGAAGCTATGCTTGCACGTTTTATGGGTGGATTAAATAGAGAGATTCAGACCATTCTAGAGTGTAAGGAGTATAATAATATCACTCGTTTATTCCATCTTGCTTGTAAAGCTGAACGTGAAGTGCAGGATCGACAGGCATTGGCGCGGACTAACTTTTCTGCAGGTCGACCTTCATCGTGGACACCGCGTGCATCCTCTACTTCCACACATTCTATTGCACCGACACCTCCATCAGCTGCCACCTCCAGCCGTGATACAAGGAAGCAGGCACAACCACCACTATCTGCCAAGAGCACACCTACCAGGCCTGCACAGAGTTCTTCTTCTTCCATGGCATCAACAGGGCATACAAGTGATATTATTTGTCGTCGTTGTAAGGGAAGAGGTCATTATGCGAGAGAATGCAAATCTCAGCGTGTGATGATTGCTACCGAGGATGGTGGGTATGAGTCCGCTAGTGACTATGATGAGGAGACTTTGGCTCTCATTACACGTGAAGAACACGGTGGAGATGATTCTGAACAAGAGACGCAATACATGGCTCCTGAAGACGCTGACAGGTATGAATGTTTATTTGCTCAACGTGTTTTGAGTGTGCATGTCACAAAAGCTGAGCAAAATCAGAGGCATAATTTGTTCCATACAAAGGGAGTTGTGAAGGAACGTTCTGTTCGCGTCATCATAGATGGAGGGAGCTGCAACAACTTGGCTAGCATGGAGATGGTGGAGAAGCTCTCTCTCACCACAAGACCACATCCACATCTTTACTATATCCAATGGTTCAACAACAGCAGCAAGGTTAAGGTAACACGTACTGTTCGTGTGCATTTTAGTATCTCTACGTATGCTGATTTTGTTGATTGTGATGTGGTACCCATGCAAGCATGTTCCTTATTACTTGGTAGACCATGGCAATTTGATAAAAGTTCTGTACACCATGGTAGAAACAATCAGTATACTCTTGTTCATAAGGATAAACATATTACTTTGCTTCCTATGTCTCCTGATTCTATTTTGAAAGATGATATTAATAGAGCTAGTAAGGCAAAACAGGAGCAAAAAAAGAGTGAAAATCAGATTGTGGCAAAAGAATTTGAGCAACAAATGAATCCTCATAATAAACCATCTAGTGTTGCTTCTGAAATTAAATTGAAAAGTGCATGTTTACTTGCCACCAAATCTGATATTGATGATCTAGATTTCAGCAAATCTGTTTGCTATGCTTTTGTGTGCAAAGAGGCATTATTTTCATTTGAGGACATGCCTTCCTCTTTGCCTCCTGCTGTTACTAACATTTTGCAGGAGTTCGCCGACGTCTTTCCACAAGATGTGCCTCCGGGATTACCACCTATTCGAGGGATTGAGCATCAGATTGACTTAATTCCCGGTGCATCGCTACCCAACCGTGCACCATACCGTACTAATCCAGAGGAGACGAAGGAGATTATGCGTCAAGTCCAGGAGTTGCTCGACAAAGGTTATATACGCGAATCCCTTAGTCCTTGTGCTGTTCCTATTATTCTAGTGCCGAAAAAGGATGGTACATCGCGTATGTGTGTTGATTGTAGAGGCATTAATAATATTACTATTCGTTATCATCATCCTATTCCTAGACTAGATGATATGCTTGATGAATTGAGTGGCTCTACAATATTCTCCAAAATTGATTTGCGTAGTGGATACCATCAAATTCGTATGAAATTGGGGGATGAATGGAAAACAACATTTAAAACAAAGTTTGGATTATATGAGTGGTTAGTCATGCCTTTTGGGTTAACTAATGCACCTAGTACTTTCATGAGATTAATGAACGAAGTTTTACGTGCTTTCATTGGACGATTTGTGGTAGTCTATTTTGATGATATACTGATTTATAGCAGATCTTTGGAGGAACATTTGGAACATTTACGTGCTGTTTTTATTGCTTTACGTGATGCACGTTTGTTTGGTAACCTTGGGAAGTGCACCTTTTGCACCGACCGAGTATCTTTTCTTGGCTATGTTGTTACTCCACAGGGAATTGAAGTTGATAAAGCCAAGATTGAAGCTATTGAGAGTTTGCCACAGCCCAAAACGGTCACTCAAGTGAGGAGTTTTCTTGGACTCGCTGGTTTCTATAGGCGTTTTGTGAGAGATTTCAGCACCATTGCTGCACCTCTCAATGAGCTTACAAAGAAGGATGTGCCTTTTGTTTGGGGTACCTCACAGGAAGAAGCCTTCACGGTATTGAAAGATAAGTTGACACATGCTCCTTTACTCCAACTTCCTGATTTTAATAAGACTTTTGAGCTTGAATGTGATGCTAGTGGAATTGGATTAGGAGGTGTTTTATTACAAGATGGCAAACCTGTTGCATACTTTTCTGAAAAATTGAGTGGGCCTAGTCAGAACTATTCTACTTATGATAAAGAATTATATGCTCTTGTTCGGACCTTAGAAACATGGCAACATTATTTATGGCCCAAAGAATTTGTTATACATTCTGATCATGAATCTTTGAAACACATTAAAAGTCAAGCAAAACTGAACCGTAGACATGCTAAATGGGTTGAATTTATTGAGACTTTCCCTTATGTCATTAAACACAAGAAGGGTAAAGAAAATGTTATTGCTGATGCATTGTCTCGTCGTTATACTATGCTTTC
This sequence comes from Thinopyrum elongatum, assembly GCA_011799875.1. NCBI lineage: Eukaryota > Viridiplantae > Streptophyta > Magnoliopsida > Poales > Poaceae > Thinopyrum > Thinopyrum elongatum. The sequence goes on along the minus strand of CM022303.1, from coordinate 385,627,141 downwards.
ACAACTTGACTTTAAAATATTTGGTTTGGAGACCATCAAAGATCAATATGTGCATGATGCTGAATTTAAAGATGTATTGCAGAATTGTAAGGAAGGGAGAACATGGAACAAGTTCGTCGTTAACGATGGATTTGTGTTTCGTGCTAACAAGCTATGCATTCCAGCTAGCTCTGTTCGTCTTTTGGTGTTGCAGGAGGCGCATGGAGGAGGATTAATGGGACACTTTGGCGTGAAGAAGACGGAGGATATACTTGCTACACATTTCTTTTGGCCAAAGATGAGACGGGATGTTGAGCGTTTTGTTGCTCGCTGCACTACATGTCAAAAAGCTAAGTCACGACTCAATCCTCATGGTTTATATATGCCTTTGCCTGTACCTAGTGTTCCTTGGGAGGATATATCTATGGACTTTGTTTTAGGTTTACCTCGAACAAAGAAGGGGAGGGATAGCATATTTGTTGTCGTGGATAGGTTCTCGAAAATGGCACACTTTATACCATGTCATAAAAGCGATGATGCTGTTAATGTTGCTGATTTGTTCTTTCGTGAAATTATACGCTTGCATGGTGTGCCAAATACTATTGTTTCAGATCGTGCTACTAAATTTCTTAGCCACTTTTGGAGATGTTTATGGGCTAAGTTGGGGACTAAACTGCTTTTTAGTACTACATGTCACCCCCAAACTGATGGACAAACTGAAGTAGTCAATAGAACATTGTCTACTATGCTTAGGGCTGTTTTGAAGAATAACAAGAAAATGTGGGAAGAATGCTTGCCTCATATTGAATTTGCTTATAATCGTTCATTGCATTCTACTACTAAGATGTGTCCTTTTGAAATTTAGTATGGTTTCCTTCCTCGTGCACCAATTGATTTGTTGCCTCTTCCATCTTCGGAGAAGGTTAATTTTGATGCTAAACAACGTGCTGAATTGATCTTAAAAATGCATGAGTTAACTACGGAGAACATTGAGCGTATGAATGCTAAATATAAACTTGCTGGAGATAAGGGTAGAAAACATGTTGTGTTTGCACCTGGAGATCTTGTTTGGTTACATTTGCGTAAGGATAGATTTCCTGATTTGCGCAAATCAAAGCTAATGCCACGTGCTGATGGTCCTTTTAAGGTGTTAGAGAAAATAAATGATAATGCATATAAACTTGAGCTGCCTGCAGATTTTGGGGTTAGTCCCACTTTTAACATTGCAGATCTGAAGCCTTATTTGGGTGAGGAAGATGAGCTTCCGTCGAGGACGACTTCATTTCAAGAAGGGGAGGATGATGAGGACATCAATACAATTGTTACACCCACAGCCCCTGCTTCTATACATACTGGACCAATTACTAGAGCTCGCGCACGCCAATTAAAATATCAGGTACTTTCGTTTCTTGGTAATGATTCTAAAGTTCATGAGAATATGATGCTGCCTAAATTGGATACATTTGTTTTGCTTACAAATGAAGGGCCTAGCTTGGACAAGAAAGAGGAACCTTGGAGCAAGTTCAAGCATGGAGATGATGGCATGCACAAGGGGAACAATAACGGAGTTACAAGTGATGATTTCAGGACTTTGAAGCCACCATAATGAGTGCAGGAAGCCTTGGACGAAATATACAAGATGTCACGTCATAAATTTCGTCCAGAGGCTATTATAGGTGCTGCGTCACCTTATTATTGGGCCAGGCCCATGTAATTTCAAAATACTTGAGTATAGGCTGTTTTTAGAGTCCGTATGTGTGGGGAAACAAGAGATAGGGTTGGTTTCGGACCCCTCCTTCAAGGGCCACGAAATCCCCTCCTCTTCCTCCATATATACAGCCCTTAGGGCACCGTTTAGACTTTGGGTTTTGTTTAGATTAAAAGTTCGCCATAGCTGCAACTTCGCGTACTTCGTTTATGTTCAACGACCAGACCAAGACGTCACAGAAGCCCACCTTGATCAATAAAGCTTTCATCTTATATTCGCAATATCCAGATTGCAAATCTTAGTTTCTTGCTTGTTCTTCGTTTGCTTGTAGGAGATAGACCCTCGTGGTCAGGTTGATTGTGCTCCGGCGTGGTCAATAACCTCTCGGAGTTGGTTTAGCGATTGCTAAGGCGCGACGTCCTCGCACGTTCGTAGTCGGATCGTCAAAGTCTACTCCACCAAAAACGATAGCTATCATCTCATCGAAAGATCGGGACACCCTCGCCTCTATCAGGTGCCTTGGCCAATGTTTCATCTTGTTGGACAGGATGAGAGTAGAGGCATAGGGATACTGTAGATAGGAAGCCTTGGCGATCCATTATTCCCCATCTCGGTGAGAGAGAACTATTCAACTAGTCTTCACAGTGAAGTGACAATACAAGCTGCAGCAGATGGGACACTAATTAAGCTAAACCATCGTGTTGGTGTTACTAAATCAGCCTTACCCAGTACTGCCATCATGTTTGCCAGTGGAGCACGCTTCCACAAATACGCCTACGCACCTCTCTCTTCCATTAACTGACATATAGGCCCTCTTGAGGTAGACCCACATGTCATTGTCTTAACTATTTACACTCCGAAGGACGGTATATCCTGGTAGTAGTACTAGTAGAATTGAGATTTAATGCACTTTCTTCCCTGTCTTTCCCTCTTCTTCCTCCTCTCTTCTTCTTCCTCCTCTCTTCCCCATCGTCGGCCGCACACCATTTCCCCCCGCTCACTACTCGCCCGCCTGCGCCATCTTCCTTGGTAGCTCGCGCGTACCATATCCCCCCCGCTCACTGCTCGGCCACACATGCCATCTTCTTCACTCGCCCGCCCAAATCCACTTCCCCGCTCGCTCGCAGGCACCAAAAACCCCAATCACTAAGCACCCTAAAAAAACCTATGGCAGAACCGACTGACACGCAGAGCCGCGATTGGAATTCCCTCCCTGATGTTCTCTTGGAGCAGATATGTAATCGTATGGACCTGCTCAGCACCGTGCGTCTGGCCGCATGCTCGGTGTCTTTGTACCGTCTACTCGTCTGCAACCGGCTGGCCCTTTACAAGACACCCTGCTTGCTGATGCCCGATCCTCGCAGGTGGCCCAGACACCGACTTGACGATCCTACAGAGGTTGCCGTGGTGCCCCTCAACATGCTACCACTACTCGTCCACCTGTCCTTTGTGACGACCCCGGCTTAATCGTGCACTAACCATACACGCAAATGCACACGATCAAGCCTAAGGACTCACTTGAAGATATCACAACACAACTCTAAAACATAAATAAATTCATACAAGCTTAATATTACAAGCCAGGGCCTCGAGGGCTCGAATACATAGCTCGATGGCATACAAGTGTCAGCGGAAGCATCAGATATCTGAGTACAGATATATTATAGAAAAAGGGATAAGCCTTCACAGAGGCGGGGCAAAATAAAATACTACGATCGAAAGGCGTGGGCCTCCTGCCCTGGACCCTCCGTATCCTACTCCTGGTCGTCGGTCGGCTCCTCGTAGTAGTAGTTCTCTCCGGGCTGGTAGTAGTAGAGGTCATCGACGGGGGCATCTGGCTCAGGGGCTCCGTCGTCTGGAAGCGACAAAGGAATAAAGGGGGAAAAAGGAAAATAAAGCAAATGTGAGTACTCATCCGAAGTACTCAGCAAGCAAGGATCTACACTACATATGCAACATTCTCAAGGGATGGCTGTATATGTGGACTGGGTTGCAGAAATGCCAGAATAGAGGGGGAAAGCCTAGTCCTATCGAAGACTAGCATCTTCAACATCTTCATCAGTCTTGCAGCATAAGAAGAGAGCAGGACAACATAATGTAAAGTATAGTAGTAAAGTCATCAACCTCGGCTAGAGATTCTTCCTCGACTCCCCGCGAGAAAGCAATCCCAGAGCCGTACTATCCAGTTCTCATCACATGTTCTAGTTGTACCGATCGGGATACAACTCCGAGTGTCCGTTACCATAGGAGAGGCTATCGATAGAAGTTTCTTCCCTACAGGGGTGCACCAACTTACCCACCACACTCGCTTAACTCCGGCCGGACACACTTTTCTAAGTCATGCCCGGCCTCGGCTAAGCAACACGCCGCAACCCGACCTAGGCTCTAAAGAGAGGTCAGCACACCGGACTAACCTATGCCCCCAGGGGTCTTGGGCCTTCGCCCTGGGAACCCTGCATGTTGCGAGGACGTTTCGGAAGCAGACCTAGCAACCCCTTATACAAGCGCAGTTGCGTTCCCAGTCCAATCCAAAATGGGCCGCTCCTCGCAGACGTCAATAGAGCTTCGGCTGATGTATACGACGCAGAACGCCCATGCTATGCCCACGTGATGGTTAGTGCTATCGGGCCAGAGGCCCCTCGGATCAAATATCCAAACCGTTTAGTGGATTAGGAGCGCGCGGTAACGAGTAGAGACTCACGATCGATGTGACCCCGTCGCCCCGTCTCGAGGACTTGCGGCAAGGGCTAAGAATGCCCGGCCACACCTTGTAGTTATCTTGCGGGCACCTCTCAGGTTAACCCGACTCCACATCACTTCGCATTCATGCTCGCGCGGGTACCCCTCAGGGCTGACCCGTCTTTAGTATCAAAGTTCAGTGATCAGTCATAGTATCCAAAGTCTCCGTGTGTCTGACACCAAGGGGGAACCCTGAGGAATCACCCTCGATGGAGTCCCACCTGATGTTCTCGTCAAGGTGAACGAAGGAGGTATCACCCTCGAGGTCCACACTTGAACAGTTGCACGACAATGTCGTTATCGGGGGTGGTGTGGGAGGAATCACCCTCGCTTACCACGACCGATTAACTAACCTACAAGGTTGTCATCATAAGTGCTGTCGAGGTATCACCCTCGGCACTCGATAGTAACACAGTAGTGTCGAGCATCTTAGGGGAAGTGACGTGCGGTGCCAGGTTCTAATCTGCAATCCCGTTGCTCGGGTCTTCTGAGAGTCCAGCGGGGCAGTCGGGACAAGTGGGTCTCTGATCAGGCTCTACCCATCCTATACTAAACAGTTTAGGAGAACAGGCAGGTATCAAAAGTAGGCTACAATAAAACAGGCTATGCAGCAGATGTAGGACAACAGTAGCAGCAGTAACTTCTAATGCAAGCATAAGAGAGAAGAGAGTGGGCGATATCGAAATGCTCAAAACGGGGGTGCTTGCCTGTCTGCTCGACGGCAAGGGTAGGGTCGTCGGGGACGTAGTCGTACCCCGGAGCGGCGTCTGCCTCAGGAGCTACGGCAACGTCGGGGTCTACCGAAAGAGAAGAAGGGGAGGAAACAAGTAAATATAATGCAAACAGATGCAACACGTTGTATGTGATGCTATGATGCAGTGCAGGTTGACTAAGTATGATTCTAAGTCATTTTGGTTATTTTTAGAATTAACCGAGGATTATTAATCGGTGTGTGTGCACTATTCATCGGCCGGAATCGAGCTCGGAGTTATGAGTTCTCCTACGTAGGAGGTTCCGACAAGGAAACAGAAGGCACGATCAGACTTGTCTCGTCGTTCTGAGCAACTTTCATGTTTTAACTTTTTCGATCTGATCTACGGTTTAAAAGTTATTAATTTTTAAAGATTTATTGATTTTCTGGAATTATTTTTATTTACAGAAAATGAATTATGATGTCAGCATGATGTAATGCTGACATCAGCAAGTCAACAGCCGGCTGACCAGTCAAACCTGACATGTGGGTCCAGTGGGACCCACATGTCAGCCTGTGTGACTTTAACAGAGTTAATTTAGACTAACAGAGGGTTAATTAAAGAGTGGGCCCCACATGTCAGTGTCTCATTTAGTTAACTAATTATTTTTTTATTTATTAAACATTTTAGTTAATTAACTGGGCGGTGGGGCCCGCGTGTCAGTGACACGGTGCCGCCACGTCAGCGCGTTGACTGGTCAAACCAGTCAACGGGGCTGGCGGGGCCCACTGGTAGTGTCACTGGGGTGGCCCCAGGCCTGTCCACGTCGGCTGGGTCGCCGGAGTTACTCCGGCGACCATTCTAGCGGCGGTTTCTCGCCGGAGCTCGTCGGAAAATGCCCACAGGGCTCGGTTCGAGCCGTAGCTAGGTGCGTTCGATAGCTAGGGGACTCGCCCGTCGAGTGGGAGAGGTCTCGCCGCCGGAATCGACCGCAGTCATCGACGGGGAACTCGCGGGCGGCGCCGGAGTTCGGGACCGAACGGATACGGCACAACGATGCACGACAGGGCGAGCTAGAGGGCTCGCCGAGTTCCTACGAGCGTGCTGAGCACGATACCGTGCTCAGCTAAGCTTGGCGGCGCGTGTGGCTACGGCGGTGAGCTCGTCGGCGGCACGGAGTTCGGGCTCCTCGAGTGCGGCCTCTACGGTGACAAAGAGGTGTGGATCGAAGAGGGGAGAGATGGAGTGGAGCTCATCGGGTGGCTATGAAAAGCCGGCGACAGTTTAGTAGCCGCAGTGTGGAGAATCGACGCCGGCGAGGTTCGGTGGCCGGAGCGCTGGCGGGGTCGATCCAGTCGATGTGCTCCTCCCCGGCTCGAGCTGGTCCTTCCAGTCGAAGCAGCAGAGGCAGAGCAAACTCCTGGGCCGGCCACAGCAAAGAGGGAACGCCGGTGGCCACGCCTACGACGAGGCGTCGGCGGCGAGCGCGCTCGGCAGTAGCGGATCTAGCGAAGGGAGAAAGCGGGCGGTGCGAGCGAGGAGAGGGAAGTGGATAGGGACGGAGAGGAGGCCGAGGGAGCTCCTCCTTATCCTCTCGTCTAGCCTGCGCCGTCGCGGTGTCGACGCCGGAGCGGTGAGCGCGTGCGTGACCACGGGCATGGCGACACGGCGGCGGAGAGAGAGGGAGGAGGGAGAAACAGGCCGCGGTTGGCTGGGCCTCCAGATACTGTAGCGCAGGCTTAAGTGCACAGTGGTAGCGCCGGCCTTTTCCATTTTATCTTTTCTAACTCTGTCCTTTTCTTTTATTCATTTCTGTTTTGAATTAGTTAGGGCTCTTATGCATTTTTATAAAATGTGGGAGTTGGTCCAAGTAATGTAATGCAATATTACCCTTCACCAAAAACTGGTTTGGACAGATTTGAATTCCATTTGAATTAGATATGATTTCAATTGGATTTAATATTGCTGTTTCATCTTGTTTGAGTCATTTGTATAACTCCAACTTTATTGATGATGGTTTTACAAATGTCCCTGGATTATTTGCCACTTAATGAACATTTTCCCAACAGTGTTTGATCAACTTCATATTTCACTTTTGAATTTGAGTTGATTTTCAGATTGGAGTTGATTTGCTTTGGATAACCACTATGTTTAGGCACTGCAAATGATATGACTTGGCAATATTAGCAGCTGATCACAGTGGTAGTTACACAGGGGTGTTACAAGTTCTCCTCCTCTAAAAGAAATTCTCGTCCTGAGAATTTAGGAGGTAGAAGGAAAGAGGTCGGGATATTCTTCCCGAAGTTGATCCTCGCGTTCCCAAGTGGCTTCATCTTCACTGTGATTTGACCAATGCACTTTCAGGAACTTGGTCGTCTTCTGACAAGTTCGACGTTCAGCTTCATCAAGGATGCGGATCGGATGCTCCTTATAAGATAAGTCATCTTGCAACTGAAGCATCTCGTGATCCACTGCGCGGTGCGGAGATTCCTTGAAGCATTTGCGAAGTTGCGACACGTGAAAGACATCATGAATATGAGAGAATTGTGGCGGCAACTCCAATTTATAAGCCACCTGTCCACGTCTGGCAACAATGCGAAAGGGACCAATGCAGCGAGGAGCTAGCTTGCCCTTAATTCCGAATCAATGGGTGCCCTTCATAGGAGTGACACAAAGATAAGCTTGATCACCTGGTTGATAAGTCAGACCCCATCGCTTGCGATCGTAATTGCTCTTCTGGCGGTCTTGAGCTGCTTTGAGATTCTCCCGGACAATTCTGACTTGTTCTTCAGCGTGTTGAATAATGTTCGGTCCAACAAGAGGTCGTTCCCCAGTTTCTGACCAATTCAGAGGGGTTCGACACTTACGTCCATAGAGCACTTCGAAGGGGGCCATTTTCAAGCTGGCTTGATAGCTGTTGTTATAAGAGAACTCGGCATATGGGAGAGATTCCTCCCATTTCTTACCGAAGGATATAACACAAGCGCGAAGCATATCTTCAAACACTTGATTAACGCGCTCAACTTGGCCTTGGGATTGGGGATGATAAGCTGAACTCCAAGTAATGTGAGTTCCCATAGCTTCTTGGAAACTTTCCCAGAACTTGGACGTGAAAAGACCACCACGGTCCGAACTTATCTCCTTCGGAATACCATGGAGTGAAACAATTCTGGAGATGTAGAGTTCTGCTAACTGGCTAGCAGTAATAGTCTCCTTGACAGGCAGAAAATGAGCAACCTTGGAGAGTTGGTCGATGACGACAAGAATAGCATCGTGACCTTTCTGAGACTTGGGAAGACCAGTTATGAAATCCATCTACACTTTATCCCATTTCCATAGAGGAATAGGGAGTGGTTGCAGAATTCCAGCAGGCTTCTGATGTTCTGCTTTTACGCGACGGCATACGTCACATTCAGCAACATGTCGAGCAATGTCCTGCTTCATTCTGGACCACCAGTATCTCTGTCAAAGATCGCGATACATCTTGGTGCTACCCGGATGGATAGACAGCGGTGTATCATGAGCCTCCTTCATGACCTTGTCAGTCATAAGCTCGAAGCGAGGTACTACGATGCCGTCTCTGAAATATAATGTTCCATCTTCAGCAACTGAGAAATCCCGGTACTTATCTAGGTGAAGCTCTTTCTTCATCAGATCAATCTCAGCATCTTTGGCTTGCGCTTCCTTAATAGCCTTTTGAAGATCTGGTTGTACCACAAGGCTATTAAGAGAACCTTAGGGAACAATTCGTAGATTCAGCTGAGTCAGTTCTGCATAAAGTCGAGGTTGAGCTCGCCTAACCATGAGGTTGTTGCAATATGACTTGCGACTCAGGGCATCGGCCATCACGTTAGCCTTGCCCGGGGTATATGAAATACCACAGTCATAGTCCGTAATTGTTTCCAACCATCGTTGCTGACGGAGATTAAGATCCGGTTGGGTGAACAAGTATTTCAGACTCTGGTGATCGGTATAAATCTCACACCGGTTACCCAGAAGGTAATGTCGCCATAACTTTAATGCATAGATCACTGCAGCAAGTTCAAGATCATGCACTGGTAATTTTCTTCATGCGGACGCAATTGACGTGAAGCATATGCAATCACTCTTCGCTCTTGCATTAGGACACAGCCTAATCCCTGACGAGAGGCGTCGCAGTATATGACAAAGTCCTTGCGGGAATCAGGAGGAGCAAGCACTGGAGCAGAAGTAAGCTTGTCCTTGAGGGTCTGGAAACTTTCCTGACATTTGTCTGTCCACTCAAACTTAACGCCTTTGTGGAGCAAATTAGTCAAGGGCTTGGCGATCTTAGAGAAGTTCTCAACGAATCGACGACAATAACTGGCTAGACCGAGGAAGCTTCGGACTTGCTTGGCATTCTTCGGAGGAGTCCAGTCAAGGATAGCCTGAACACGCTCCGGGTTAACGGCAATACCGTCCTTGGAAATCACATGTCCAAGGTAGGTCACTTCAGAAAGCCAGAATTCACATTTGGAATACTTGGCATATAACTTGTGCTCTCGAAGCCTCTCCAGAACAAGGCGAAGATGTTCGGCATGTTCTTCCTTATTCTTCGAATATACTAGGATATCGTCTAGATATACCACGACGAACTTGTCGAGGTAGTCCATGAATATGTAATTCATTAGGCGAGAGAACGTAGCTGGGGCATTGGTCAAGCCAAAAGACATGACGGTGTACTCGTAAGAGCCATAACGAGTAACGAATGCAGTCTTCGGAATATCCTCTTCGCGGACACGGATCTGGTGATAACCCAACCTCAAGTCGAGTTTAGAAAACACCGAAGATCCAGCGAGTTGATCATATAAATCATTGATCCGGGGAAGCGGATATTTATTCTGAATGGTTGCCTGGTTGATAGGACGGTAATCTTGGACCAACCTATTCGTACCATCTTTCTTCTTGACAAAAAGAGACGGTGCTCCCCAGGCAGAGGAACTAGGGCGAATGAAACCTTTCCTTAAGGATTTATCAATCTCTTCCTTAAGCTCAATAAGATGGTGCGGAGGCATCTTGTAGGGACGCTTCGCAATGGGAGTGGTGCCAGGCTTCAAGTCAATGACGAACTCGACAGCTCTAGCAGGGGGTATTCCTGGAAGTTCTTCTGGAAAAACATCCGGGAAGTCGCGGACAACTGGGATGTTTTCGATCCCCTCAAGTGGAGAAGCGTTCAACGCGTTCAAGGCATAGATCTGAGCCTCGGCGTTCTGAGTGAGGTGAGCTTGATAATTCACTATCTCATTCGATGGGTGTAAGAGGTGAACAACTTTAGTGGCGCAATTGATTGAGGCATAATGAGCCTGCAACCAATCCATTCCCAGAATAAGGTCAATGTTGGAAGAATTCAGGATAATTAGGAGTGCCTGAAATTTCAACCCCTCAATTTCAAAAGTGACTTCGGGGCTGAACAGGGAGGCTCGACATCTACCCGCGGGAGTGTCAACCCCTAACGGATGATGTAGGTTATCACACTTAACGCCATGCATGAATGCAAAGTCTTCCGACAAGAATGAATGCGATGCTCCTGAATCAAATAAAACAGATGCAGGTACGGAATTTACAAGAAGTGTACCCATCACAATTTCAGGTTGATCTTGAGCTTCAGCCATGTTGACGTGGTAGTTCTGCCCACGACCATAAGAAGGTCTGGCATTGCTGTAGCGAGGCTGAGAATTCCCACGGCCATTACCACGGCCGGCAGAAGGAAGAGCCAACTGATTCTGATTCTGAGAGCAATATCTGGCACGGTGACCCGGCTGGCCACACTTGAAGCATAGTCCATTGTCAGGACGTGGTGCAGTAGCTCGAGGTGCTGGAGCTTGCAGAGGCTGTCTTGGTGGTGGAGGAGGCAGACGTGGTGCAGCATAGGAAGGCCTGTGCACTGGTGCTGCTGGACGGTACATGCTCTGTGGTATCCAAATGCGGCGCTTCTGGGAGGACGAGCCCGAAGATGAGCCCGTCTCACGAGTGCGTCGGGTAGCTTCCTTGTGCTTCTTCAATCCAGTCTCGACCATAATAGCCTTATTCACCAAGGTGGCGAAATCAGGGTAGTCTTGAACAAGCAGGGCTAACTGAATGTCATGGTGCAGCCCTTCGCGGAATTTCTCCTGCCTTCGTTCATCAGTGGGAACGTCCTCTTCAGCGTAGCGAGACAAGTCCAGAAACTCGCGCTGATATACTTCCATAGACTTGTTGCCTTGTACGAGGTTACGGAACTCGGCCTTCTTCCGAGCTATGACAGCTTGAGGAATATAGCGGGCACGGAAAGCAATCTTGAATTCTGCCCAAGTGATGACGGTACCAGGTGGTAGGGTCTGTCGATGAGTAGCTCACCATTGTGATGCGGGACCCTTCAGAAGGTAAGTCGCAAAGGTGACATAGTTGACCTGGGCGACACCAGCAGACTCCATCTCATGGGAGATGTCACGCAGCCAATCATCGACATCCAGTGGATTGACTGTGTTGCGAAAGAACGACGGATTAAGTCGCATAAACTCTGGCAAGGTGATGGAAGGTAGCGGCTGGTCGGCATTGGGACGGGGGAATTGCTGCATAATCCCCGTCATGAATTGGCGATTGAGTTCGAACTGTTGCATCATCGCAGCCATATAGTCTGGCGGTGGCGGCGGGGGTGGATTGTTATCTGCCATCCTGCTAAATCGATAGGGGTAGTTTAGCAGAAGCCAATGCGAGTGTTTAGCGACATGCATGATGTAACGCGACGGAATTTTAAATAGTACAGCAGATGCTTAATAGTAGTCATTAAGTCATACAGATCCATACAGAGTCAGTTACATTCGGGCAGCATAACGGCGCAAATTCAAAAGCTAGACATGCTAGGCGGCGCGCAGGCACGCGGTAAGGAAGTACACAACGAGACATAGCAAAGGCTACATCAACGTCGGAGAAAACCACTGAAACGGGGTAGCTCCAAGTGCGGACGATGGACGTTCGTCGCAGAAGGATCCTGCGCTCCATGTGCACTCTGATGCAGAACTCGGTCTCGAACTATAAGAAGAGGTCCACGTGCAGGCGTGTGACCTCCTACAGCAGGCCAATCGATCCCTGATGGCATCTCGGTCCTGCTCGGGTAAAGAATGTGCTCCGGATGTATCCCTACACGAACAGCTGGTAGCAACTACATCATAGCCTCATAGAGTCGTGCTCGAGTGGCGAACAACTCGACAGCAAGAGCGCGAACAGTGCGATCCAGAGCCTGAGTACAATGAATCAGAACTCGTTGATCGTAGCGACGAGGCTCGTAAGGGGCACAGAAACCTGTGTAGAATCCAGAAGCATCTCCAGCTGGGGCATACGGAATATAATGATACTCTGAGGCATCCAAGTCAGCACTGAACTGTCCTCGAAGACGTGCGACAGCAGAGTAGGCGGCATCATGGACTGCCATCTCAATCGTCACGCCGATACCGTGAAAACGGTGTAGCTCAGTGTCTGAGTCATCCTGCTGATCGTAGATGCGAACATCAGCATAGTACTGCTCCTGGTTGAACTCACGATAAACCTCGTAGACCATGAACTTGGGGCACCAGCGGTATCCCAGCCTGATCAAGAGGGCGATCAGAACAGCTGGAAACCCAGGGATGTCTCAAGCACAGGTGCGAAGCACAAGCTGTGTCGCAGGGCGAGGTGGAAACAGACGGTCCATCTGAAACAGAGAAGATTCAGGATTGTCATTCGACGATGAGAAACATAACAGATCTCGAATGGAAAGTTTAAACAAAACAATGGAAAGGAAAATGATTATCAGACTAATCAGATCAAAGACAGGGAAATCGCACTGAATCCAGCTCTCCGGGTGGATAGAATTAACGAGATCCTAAGTGTCGATGTTAGTAAATTTTATTAAACCTGAATAGATGAGAGATTAGAATCCCAGAGTAAAGACGAGGAATAAAAGATCCTATTACCACCCAGTTGGCGACGTGGGCCCGTAAGCCACACAGCCAAGTTAGTAAAATAGTTTTTGACGTCTAGACTCAACTTCGGCCAAGGAGTTGGAAAGGGGGACTCCTAGAGGCAGTCGGTTCTGATACCAACCTGTGACGACCCCGGCTTAATCGTGCACTAACCATACACGCAAATGCACACGATCAAGCCTAAGGACTCACTTGAAGATATCACAACACAACTCTAAAACATAAATAAATTCATACAAGCTTAATATTACAAGCCAGGGCCTCGAGGGCTCTAATACATAGCTCGATGGCATACAAGTGTCAGCGGAAGCATCAGATATCTGAGTACAGATATATTACAGAAAAAGAGATAAGCCTTCACAGAGGCGGGGCAAAATAAAATACTACAATCGAAAGGCGTGGGCCTCCTGCCCTGGACCCTCCGAATCCTACTCCTGGTCGTCGGTCGGCTCCTCGTAGTAGTAGTACTCTCCGGGCTGGTAGTAGTAGAGGTCGTCAATGGGGGCATCTGGCTCAGGGGCTCCGTCGTCTGGAAGCGACAAAGGAATAAAGGGGGAAAAAGGAAAATAAAGCAAACATGAGTACTCATCCGAAGTACTCAGCAAGCAAGGATCTACACTACATATGCAACATTCTCAAGGGATGGCTGTATATGTGGACTGGGCTGCAGAAATGCCAGAATAGAGGGGGAAAGCCTAGTCCTATCGAAGACTAGCATCTTCAACATCTTCATCAGTCTTGCAGCATAAGAAGAGAGCAGGACAACATAATGTAAAGTATAGTAGTAAAGTCATCAACCTCGGCCAGAGATTCTTCCTTGACTCCCCGCGAGAAAGCAATCCCAGAGCCGTACTATCCAGTTCTCATCACATGTTGTAGTTGTACCGATCGGGATACAACTCCGAGTGTCCGTTACCGTAGGACGGGCTATCAATAGAAGTTTCTTCCCTGCAGGGGTGCACCAACTTACCCACCACGCTCGCTTAACTCCGGCCGGACACACTTTTCTGGGTCATGCCCGGCCTCGGCTAAGCAACACGCCGCAACCCGACCTAGGCTCTAAAGAGAGGTCAGCACGCCGGACTAACCTATTCCCCCAGTGGTCTTGGGCCTTCGCCCTGGGAACCCTGCACGTTGCGAGGACGTTTCGGAAGCAGACCTAGCAACCCCTTATACAAGCGCAGTTGCGTTCCCAGTCCAATCCGAAACGGGCCGCTCCTCGCTAACGTCAATAGAGCTTCGGCTGATGTATACGACGCAGAACGCCCATACTATGCCCACGTGATGGTTAATGCTATCGGGCCAGAGGCCCCTCGGATCAAATATCCAAACCGTTTAGTGGATTAGGAGCGCGCGGTAACGAGCAGAGACTCACGATCGATGTGACCCCGTCGCCCCGTCTCGAGGACTTGCGGCAAGGGCTAAGAATGCTCGGCCACGCCTCGTAGTTATCTCGCGGGCACCTCTTAGGTCAACCCGACTCCACATCACTTCGCATTCATGCTCGCGCGGGTACCCCTCAGGGCCGACCCGTCTTTAGTATCAAAGTTCAGTGATCATTCATAGTATCCAAAGTCTCCGTGTGTCTGACACCAAGGGGGAACCATGAGGAATCACCCTCGATGGAGTCCCACCTGATGTTCTCGTCAAGGTGAACGAAGGAGGTATCACCCTCGAGGTCCACACTTGAACAGTTGCACGACGATGTCGTTATCGGGGGTGGTGTAGGAGGAATCACCCTCACTTACCATGACCGATTAACTAACCTACAAGGTTATCATCGTAAGTGCTGTCGAGGTATCACCCTCGGCACTCGATAGTAACCCAGTAGGGTCGAGCATCTTAGGGGAAGTGACGTGCGGTGCCAGGTTCTAATCTGCAATCCCGTTGCTCGGGTCTTCTGAGAGTCCAGCGGGGCAGTCAGGACAAGTGGGTCTCTGATCAGGCTCTACCCATCCTATACTAAACAGTTTAGGAGAACAGGCAGGTATCAAAAGTAGGCTACAATAAAACAGGCTATGCAGCAGATGTAGGACAACAGTAGCATCAGTAACTTCTAATGCAAGCATAAGAGAGAAGAGAGTGGGCGATATCGAAATGCTCAAAATAGGGGTGCTTGCCTGTCTGCTCGACGGCAAGGGCAGGGTCGTCGGGGACATAGTCGTACTCTAGAGCGGCGTCTGCCTCAGGAGCTACGGCAACATCGGGGTCTACCGAAAGAGAACAGGGGGAGCAAACAAGTAAATATAATGCAAATAGATGCAACACGGTGCGTGTGATGCTATGATGCAGTGCAGGTTGACTAAGTATGATTCTAAGTCATTTTGGTTATTTTTAGAATTAACCGGGGATTATTAATCGGTGTGTGGGCACTATTCATCTGCCGGAATCGAGCTCGGAGTTACGAGTTGTCCTACGTAGGAGGTTCCGACAAGGAAACAGACGGCATAATCGGACTCGTCTTGTCGTTCTGAGCAACTTTCATGTTTTAACTTTTTCGATCTGAGCTACGGTTTAAAAGTTATTAATTTTTAAAGATTTATTGATTTTCTAGAATTATTTTTATTTACAGAAAATGAATTATGACGTCAGCATGATGTAAAGCTGACATCAGCAAGTCAACAGCCGGCTGACCAGTCAAACCTGACATGTGGGTCCAGTGGGACCCACATGTCAGCCTGTGTGACTTTAACAGAGTTAATTTAGACTAACAGAGGGTTAATTAAAGAGTGGGCCCCACATGTCAGTGTCTCATTTAGTTAACTAATTAGTTTTTTATTTATTAAACATTTTAATTAATTAACTGGGCGGTGGGGCCCGCGTGTCAGTGACACGGTGCCGCCACGTCAGCGCGTTGACTGGTCAAACCAGTCAACGGGGCTGGCGGGGCCCACTGGTAGTGTCACTGGGGTGGCCCCAGGCCTGTCCACGTTGGCTGGGTCGCCGGAGTTACTCCGGCGACCATTCGAGCGGTGGTTTCTCACCAGAGCTCGTCGGAAAATGCCCACAGGGCTCGGTTCGAGCCGTAGCTAGGTGCGTTCGATAGCTAGGGGACTCGCCCGTCGAGTGGGAGAGGTCTCGCCACCGGAATCGACCGGAGTCATCGACGGGGAACTCGCGGGCGGTGCCGGATTTCGGGACCGAACGGATACGGCACAATGGTGCACGACAGGGCGAGCTAGAGGGCTCGCTGGGTTCCTACGAGCGTGCTGAGTACGATACCGTGCTCAGCTAAGCTTGGCGGCGCGTGTGGCTACGGCGGTGAGCTCGTCGGCGGCGCGGAGCTCGGGCTCCTCGAGTGCGGCCTCTACGGCGACAGAGAGGTGCGGATCGAAGAGGGGAGAGATGGAGTGGAGCTCATCGGGTGGCTATGAAAAGCCGGCGACAGTTTAGTAGCCGCAGTGTGGAGAATCGACGCCGGCGAGGTTCGGTGGCCGGAGCGCTGGCGGGGTCAATCCAGTCGATGTGCTCCTCCCCGGCTCGAGCTAGTCCTTCCAGTCGAAGTAGCAGAGGCAGAGCAAACTCCTGGGCCGGCCGCAGCAAAGAGGGAATGCCGGTGGCCACGCCTATGACGAGGCGTCGGCGGCGAGCACGCTCAGCAGCAGCGGATCTAGCGAAGGGAGAAAGCGGGCGGTGCGAGCGAGGAGAGGGAAGTTGATAGGGATGGAGAGGAGGCCGAGGGTGCTCCTCCTTATCCTCTCGTCTGGCCTGCGGCGTCGCGGTGTCGACGCCGGAGCGGTGAGCGCGCGCGTGACCACGGGCATGGCGACACGGCGGCGGAGAGAGAGGGAGGAGGGAAAAACAGGCGGCGGTGGGCTGGGCCTCCAGATACTGTAGCACAGGCTTAAGTGCATAGTGGTAGCGCCGGCCTTTTCCATTTTATCTTTTCTGACTCTGCCCTTTCCTTTTATTCATTTCTGTTTTGAATTAGTTAGGGCTCTTATGCATTTTTATAAAATGTGGGAGTTGGTCCAAGTAATGTAATGCAATATTACCCTTCACCAAAAACTGGTTTGGAGAGATTTGAATTCCATTTGAATTAGATATGATTTCAATTGGATTTAATATTGCTGTTTCGGTGCTGTTTCATCTTGTTTGAGTCATTTGTATAACTCCAACTTTATTGATGATGGTTTTACAAATGTTCCTGGATTATTTGCCACTTAATGAACATTTTCCCAACAGTGTTTGATCAACTTCATATTTCACTTTTGAATTTGAGTTGATTTGCTTTGGATAACCACTATGTTTAGGCACTGCAAATGATATGACTTGGCAATATTAGCAGCTGATCACAGTGGTAGTTACACAGGGGTGTTACATCCTTCATGCGCGACCACTACTGGGCGGGCATGAAGGCCAACTGGATCGTCCTCATCCACCAATCCATAGTCCGTGGCATCTCGTGGAAATCTACACCCAGCGAGAGATCACCCTTCCATCGTTGGATACCGCCGGCATTGAGCCTCGCGGCCCACCGGACACTCCTGCCTACCACGCATGAGATGCATCGAGCTTTTGGTGCGACATTCGTTTGCTGAAGGTTGTAATCTGCGAAGTGCCCACACCATCAGAAGACTACATGGATTACAAGCTCATTGCCTTGTTCGACATGGGATTAGTCTATCTGGAATCCGGTCGCCATACATGGTTATGGCTCATCATCAATCCTGTTAAGCCTCCATTTCTGTCTGATGCTATAGCGCACGATGGCATCGTTTACGCGGTCGACGCACAGATTGGCTGCCTATACTGGTGGAATCTATCGTCGTGTAATTGTTCTATCTCATCTCATCTTTACCTTATGAATATGACTGCCTGTTGATTGTTAGAAATTTAGAATAGATAGTATGTCTATAACCACATCATTGCTATATGTTCCTCTCATTTCCTAGATTTTTATGACCACACATGTTATTGTTAGAGTTGATATGAGAACAATTGGCATCTAATGATTGTTAGAATAGATATTATGAGTATAACCTCATGATTGGTATATGTTACTCTCATTTCCAAGATTTTTATAACCACGCATGTTATTGTTATAGTTGATATGAGAATAGTAGTAACTGCTATGGTAGAATATGAGTAGGCCCTGTCATAGCTGTTTTCCTCTCATTTTTACATGATGTTTGAACCATGACATATTGCTAGACTATGAAAGCCATTGGCTTAATTTTTTTAACTTGGGGTATGATTATGACCACGGCATTGCAATTCTCTGTCTATGATCTGCGTCATTGTTATAATAATCTTAATTCCACACATACTCTGAACATGATTGTATATTTTTGTCCTTTTGGTCTCCAATTTGATTTGTTGCAACAGACACAAATGTGCTGGCCTTCATAATTCCAGGACCTGGAAATATACAAGTCAATGGGTGGTGGTTTATCGCTTGTTCAACTAACGGCGGTCATTTGATGCTCATCGCATGTACCAAATTGACCAAACCATTTCATCAAACCACATGCAGTACAATGCCTGGGGCGTTCGTGACTGTGATGGCTATGGCTGCTTCGTGTTCGAGAAATATCCCAGCTCTGTTGGGCCAGGCGTATTCAACTGGAGGCGGGTTTACAGCCTCGGCAACCACTCCATGTTCCTCGGGCTCAATTATCTGATCATATCACCGGCGATGATTACCGTGCTATGCAACTTCCATTCGCCAGGGGGAACTGTGTTTACACATCGTACCATGGGTTTCATGAATCACCATATCCAGAGATTCGTCGACACAGCTTGTTGCCAGATAATTTTCAGTGTGTGAAAGGCATCAAGCTTCCAAGCGATGAATGACTTTTGCAAACCCGACATGCGGCGATGTGGTTCATGCCAACAGCAAATATGCACAACTTGATTCGTAGTGATATCTAGACTGAGCCATGTATCCTGCTGCTGTAGCATGACCCTCTTTTGTTGGATATTATGTACTATAGTTAGTTTGAAGGATAGATACCTTTCTGGGATCAAGTGCATCCTAACTCACCTACGTAGGATGTACTGATAATGATGATGGAGATGATGTGCAGAAGCCATATATATATATATATATATATATATATATATATATATATATATATATATATATATATATATATATATCAATTAAGCTTCAAGTGCGTACTTGTTAGTGAAAGTGTTGTCCAATGGGAATTATATTTTGTATTACTCATGTAGCCTACAAAGTCTGTCACACAACCTTGTAACTTTGTACCCCATTTCTAAATTTGTAGTAGTCCTCTATACCGTATATTGCGCTACTCGTACTACTACCTCCCTCCTGGTTTATTGGTCCCCTTCGTAGTTTGTGTCAAATTTTGACCATAAATTTAACTAACTAAATGTTAATGCATGCCACAAAAAATTATATCGTTGGATTCGTATTTGAACATAGTTTCCAATGATATAATTTTCGGTGACATGCATTGACATTTTGTTAGTTAAACCTATGGTTAAAATGTGACACTAAATACGACTAGTAAGTAGTACAGTAGTAGTACTAGTATACGTCGGTCAAATTATTCATCATGTCCTCACATTGAATTGACGTGACAACACACTGCGTGTGAGGTGACACAAGAGTCCCAGCGGCGTCTTCGGTTCACCAAGGTGACACAAGAGTCCCCTCTCGTACTACAACAACACTCTCGCATTCTCTACAAAATCACTCTCCCATTCTCTCACGGTCTCCCCGCCTCCCAGCCGCCGCCTTGTTCCGATCCATTTGGTACGATGAGCGATGAGCTACTAGAGTTGCTATACTTCATTGCATGTAGTCAAAAGGAAGACGCTGAAAAAATCAATCTCAACAAGGATGCTCTTCAAGCTAGCCGGATGAAGGAAGGAACCAGCGAGGCCGCTCCTGTGAGTATTCTTCCCGTCGCCCTGTATTATGATTTCGATCTTTATGGGGGTTTTCAAGTCTTTAGAGTCTACATGTAGTAATGAAGCCGAGACCCCAGTTTGTTCGGGTATTGTGGACTTCAGATTTGGAGTACCACTTATCTGTCGAAATCTTTCATCATTTACTTAAAACAGTTGATTGATCATACATTGAGTACCATTTAATTGGAATTAACCGATGCAAGTCCAAGAAGGATTGGCCGGTGCTGCCGGCTGGTGTCAAGTTTGATCCCATGGATCAGGAGCTGATCGAGCACCTTGAGGCCCAAGTGAGTGCTGACAGCGCGAGATCTCACCCTCTCATCGATTTGTTCATACCAACCATCGACAGCGAGCACGACATATGCTACACCCATCTTGAGAAACTTCCAGGTGAGACATCGATCGGCCGTCTACTTGCACAAACATATTCCTTTGTTTATAGCTCTAATTTTCTTTTTAGATGCAGACCTAGTGAAGCAATTACAATTTGACAGTTGATAAAAAGTGAAACAAGTGACTGCAACATGCCAAAGATGTTATGAAAATGCCAACTATGTACACTAAAACCTGTATTCGACAATACTACAGGTATCACACTGAGTGGCCTAAGCAAGCATTTCTTCCAGCGCAACTCCAGGGCATTCAAAAGGGGCACGCGGACACGTCGCAAGATATAGTCGGAGTGCGGCATGCACGCGATGTGGCACAAGACCGGCAATACCTTGTCGGTGATGGTCAACGGCCGGCAGACGGGCAGCAAAAAGGTTCTGGTGCTGCACACCAACAAGAACTTCGACCAGCAGAGGACCAACTGGGTGATGCACCAGTACTACATCGGTGACCTGGAGCAAGAGAAGGAGCGGGAGCTGATCCTCTGCAAGATTTTCTACCAGACGAACACTAGGGCCAGGACTAAAAAGATTATAAGTTAGTTTGGTATTGGTACTTGTACTACCTGTTCGTCTACAAGTTGGTACTGTTGTTAAGGATCTTTCGGTATGAACTTGGCATTTGCTTCCAACCATCATGTCGAGGGTCGACGTGGATATAAAGCTGAATCATTTGTTTCGAAACGAATTTTCAGGCACCTGATTTTTATTTGATGGGTAGCATAAGCACCTGTCGTTCAAATTCTCAGTTCTCCAAATTTTTTACATCTTCGAAGTACGCAGGGGATCCATCCGGATTCACAAGCTGATAGTTGGATGCAGCACGTCGGAACTAGGCTATGGCATGCCAAGCCCAGCTGCAAATTGTTAAAAGAGAGGAGCGATGGATTTGGGCCTTCCAGAACAGTTAAGTGTCGTGACCTCGATCGTGAAGCGCCTCCCATGGACTAAAAAAAAGGCCTAGTCCATTATTATTAGTTGAAATATGTAAAATATTCCAAAATGAAAAGAAATATGTAAAATGCAATGAATTTAGTCTGCTTTCACTGAAAACCATCCGATTTGCATGAAATTCGTCCGTGGAAACACAAGACGGCTATCCATACAGAGCCTAACCGTACGGAACCGGCAGGTCCATGGCCGTATGCAAGCAAGTGCATGCACTTATTATCATGATGGAAAAAAAATGTTGACGTCTAAGACGGTGAAACCCATGAAGTTTTCAACGTAGTCAATAAACGAGAGAATTCTGCAAGTATAGACTGATAACTGGGATCCAGCAGGTATATTGTTTTTTCAGGTCGAGCAAGTTTCAATTGGGCTGTAGACTGCCCAGGCTTGGTTTTCTTTTTAACAGCCCCAGCCCATGACGACAACGGGGCACAAAGATCCAGCAGGTATCAACTGGCCTCTGGCCCGCCAGCCTTAGTTATATTTTCTCTTAGAACATCCCCAGGCAGTTTTTTTACTGAATCAAACACACAGCCCAGTTCTATTTTCCTCTTGAAACGCCATGTCCTACTTCCGTTTTCTAATCTCTACCTATAGTTTTACTAGTTCATATACACGTATTATTATATTGAAAATACATAAAGTTCCCTTTTCATCTTTACATCCTTATTTCTTTGTTGTTGTTTTCCCTCCCAGCGCTGATTTTTTTACCACTGGTTTTCCCTAAAACCAACTCAATTGTCCCATGTCTTATTAGCTTACAAAAACAAAATGATATTTTATTTGGCAAATCAATAAGTTCTTAAAAAATGTTTATCATTTCTGGATTAAAACAGTTCGGACTCCACCGAAATATGCAAAATAAGGTTGAACTTTTTGACCGTGGTCCTGGGCAGAAAATGGGCTGTAATAAATTCCTTAAGAATTAGCAAATGGGCTGCAAATTATTAAAAAATAGCAAATGGGCTCTATGTTGTCTGCCACATATTTGGAGGCTGACTTGTGGGCCTACTAAGTTCATGCGTACACAAGGTTTCCCAAAAAAAAGAAACTTAGTCAACAATTGGCTCTACTAGCGTCAGACCGTTAGATGTCAATCTAATGACAATCGTGCTTCTTCAGTCTCTGATCTTCCTGCTCCAGCCACCCAAACTAGTGCCGGCGGAACTGCCTGCTCCCGCCTCCCGTGGCCGGCTGTGTTGCCGGGTAGGCCTCACGGCCGCACCATACTCGCATCCCTGGCCTGGCTATCCCTCTACTCACCCACACCTCCTGTTATTCTCCAGCGACGACAGCCTCACACTGCGGCCGAACAAGTAAACCCTCGTACCCACTCCGCATGGTAAACAACTGCCGAGTCTTCCTCGGCTCCAGGTCGTTCCCTTACTTGGCCTCGCCATCGTCCACCGCCTTGGTGCTCTCGGCACGGCGAGGTCAACGAACGACATCCATCGGAAGAGGACTGTACGTGGAGAGGCTGACAGCTGGGTCCATGGCCGCACGCAAGGAAGTGCCTCCTTTTTTTTTGCGAGTACGAAGTGCCTCCTTATTACGCGCAAAATAATGATTCCTCCTCCTGACAACTGGGACCGACTGGAAGGGCCTCTGTATTTCGCAAAAAAAACATTCCCCCCGCTGACAGCTCGGATCCACCAGCTATTACGCACAAAAATAATGAATACCCCCGCTGCTAGGTCGGTCCCACCATATTTGGAGGCTGACTTGTGGGCCTACTAAGTTGACGCGGACGCAAGGCTTTGTCAACTTAGTCAATATAAACGATTCTAGCTGCGGTGACCGTACGATTTCCATCCAACGGTCGTCGTGCTTCTTCAACCTCTGGTCTTCTTGCTCCAGCCGCCCAAACCAGCGTCGGCCGTGCCGCCTGCTCCTGCCTCCCGTGGCCAGCTGTGCTGCCACGCAGGCCTCACCGCCCCACCCTACTCCCACCGCTGGCCAGGTCTTCCCTCTACTCACCCACACCCCCTGTTATTCTCCGGCGATGGCAGCCTCAAACCGCAGCCGAAGCAGTCAACCCTCGTACTCCCCTCCGCGTGGGCATCCACTGCTACGTATTCCCCGGCTCTGGGTCATTCCCTTCCTAGGTCGCACCGTCGTCCACCACCTTGGTGCTCTCGGGCGGTACGGCATCGTCAACACGGTCAAGGAACGACAGCCATCAGAAGAGGACTATAAGTGGGGAGGCTGACAGCTGGGTCCATGGCCGCACGCAAGGAAGTGCCTCCTTATTACGCGCAAAATAATGATTCCTCCACCTGATAGCTCGGACCTACCGGAAGGGCCTCTGTATTTCGCGGAAAAAACGTTCCCCCCTAACAGCTGGTACCCACCGGCTTTATCTTCGCACGGAAGGAACTGCCTTCTTACCCCCTGACAGCTGGGACCCACCAGGTTGAAGCGAAGGTACCATTATCTATCCCGCCGCGAACATGTACGTACATAGCGGTCGATCGGTCTCTCTGCAGTGACGTACTGTGGCCGAGTAAGGAGCGGCTCGTGTTGAATAAGAGGCGCCGACGTAGCGTGTCACTCAGTCCCGTCTATATCGTGTACACGTACGTACGACCATGCTGCAAGATAGTAAATACGGCTACGTACATGCATACGGGAGGGGTCTCTAGCATGTACAACGATGTTGTCCTGTTCATCGGCAGCCAACCGGCTGGGTTGGAACGGAGTAAACAGCGTCGCGTGTTCATCGGGAGCCAACTGGCTTGGACGGAACAGCCGAAAGAGGTGTGGCGTATCGTAGAACGGAGGAAACGGCCTTCTGTTCGACCGCGTACAGTCGATGCGGGGTCCTGTTCATCGGGAAGGGTCTGGCGTACCGCAAAACAGAGGAAACAGACTTCTGTTCGAGTGCCTACGGTCGAAACGGGGTGCTGTTGATCAGGAGGGGTGTGGTGTACCGCAAAACGGAGGAAACGGACTTGTGTTGGAGCGCCTACGATCGAAACGGGGTCCTGTTCATTGGGAGGGGTGTGGCGTACCGCAAAACAGGACTCCACGGGCTACTGTTCATCCACCGTCGACTTCCTCCTGCCTCCACCAGCTTCTGTTCATCCACGGGGTCCTGTTCATCCAGCCTCCACCGGCTACTGTTCAACCAGCCCTCCACGGGGGTCCTGTTCATCCAGCCTCCACCGGCTACTGTTCAACCAGCCCTCGGCACGGGGTCCTGTTCAACCAGCCCTCCACCGGCTACTGTTCATCCAACCCCACCTCCTCGATCTGGGTCCTGTTCATCTAGCGGCAATGGCCTCTACTACCACGGGATCCTGTTCATCCAACCCCCACCAGGAACTGTTCATCCAACCCCCACCGGGGACTGTTCATCAAGAGGCAGCTTCGATCGGCTTCAGTTAGCAGCAGTAGCGAAGGAATCACTCAGGTTCAGTTAACAGCAAGGGATCGATCGGGGTTCAGTAACATAGCTAGTGCAATCGCTCGGGTTCAGTTAGAGCCCAACGCCTCGCTCGGGTTCAATTAGAGCGCAACGCCTCGCACACACGCGCGTACATGTACGAGAGAAACGCGCAAACCTCCATGCATCGCTCGGCTCCGACCACCCACCGTAACCGGGAACTCCCCGAAATTTTCCTCGCCCTCGCTTCTACCACAATTTTTTCCGTCATGGACGGCCCAAAGAATGTCATGTAGGTGCATCTTCGGCCCGCCCAGGACAAAAAGCCCATTTTCTGTCATGATTTTTTGTCATAGAAGTAGGAGCCCACCACATCTATGATGATACCGGGTTTTGTCACAATTATCGTCATAGAAGTGTCATAAGCATGACAGAAAAAAATTCGTTCGGCCCAACATGTCACAGATGTGTCTTTTTTTTGTAGTGAAGCCCACTTTTATCAAAAATTTCATAAGATTGAGCATTATTCAAAGTAGTGGGATCATTATTACCTAGAGTTGACACTCTTCCAAACCCACTTTCAATATTATCGCAAACATATTCATCATGAGGCTTAAATAAATTTTTAAGATCATAAGAAGAATCACCCCAATCATGATCATTGCAATAAGTAGTGGACATATCAAAATTAGCATCCCCAAGCTTGGGGTTTTGCATATTATTTGCACAATTCACATTAATAGAATTTATAATAACATCATTGCAATCATGCTTTTCGTTCAAGGAGCTATCGTGAATCACTACATAAATTTCTTCCTTTAACACTTCATCACAATTTTCAGATTCACGAATTTCAAGCAAAACTTCATAAAGATAATCTAGTGCACTCAACTCACTAGCAATTGGTTCATCATAATTGGATCTTTTAAAAAGATTAGCAAGTGGATGAGGATCCATAAACTTTTTGCTTTCTGATTTCCAATAAACACACAATTATGCCAAGCAAACAAGCAAACAAACCAAGTAAGACATAAAGGCAAATGAAAAAAAGGCAAATAAAAAGGCAAATATTTTTGTGTTTTTCTGAAAACGATTTAGAAGTGGGGGAGAGTAAAATGAGAGGCAATGGCAAATAATGTAATGCAAGAGATGAGAGTTTATGATAGGTACTTGGTAGGCTTGATGTAGAACCTCCCCAGCAACGGCACCAGAAATTCTTCCTGCTATTTCTTGAGATTGCGTTGATTTTTCCCTTGAAGAGGAAAGGGTGATGCAGCAAAGTACAGATAAGTATTTCCCTCAGTTAAGAACCAAGGTATCAATCAAGTAGGAGGCACAAGCAGGTCTCCAATCTATGCACCTGCACAAACTAACAATCACTTGCACACAACGCGAAAAAGGGGTTGTCAATCCCTTCACGTTCACAAACAAGAGTGAGATCTAATAGAGATAGGTATAAAAGATAAATAAAAGAGCAAACTAAAGTAAATATAAATAAAGTGCAGCAAAGTATTTTTGGGTTTTTTTGTTTATAGATATGAAAATATATGATGGAAAATAGACCCGGGGGCCATAGGTTTCACTAGAGGCTTCTCTCTTGAAGATGATAGAATACGGTGGGTAAACAAATTACTGTTGAGCAATTGATAGAAAAGCGCAAAGTTATGACGATATCTAAGGAAATGATCATGAATATAGGCATCACGTCCGTGACAAGTAGACCGACTCCTGCCTGCATCTACTACTATTACTCCACACAACCGCTATCCAGCATGCATCTAGAGTATTAAGTTCATAAGAACGGAGTAACGCCTTAAGTAAGATGACATGATGTAGAGGGATAAACTCAAGCAATATGATATAAACCCCATCTTTTTATCCTTGATGGCAAGAATACAATACGTGCCTCGCTACCCCTTCTGTCACTGGGTGAGGACACCGCAAGATTGAATCCAAAACTAAGCACCTCTCCCGTTGCAAGAAAAACCAATCTAGTTGGCCAAACCAAACTAATAGTTCGAAGAGAAATGCAAAGATATCTTAATCATGCATAAAAGAGTTCAGAGAAGACTCAAATAATATTCATAGATAATCTGATCATAAATCCACAATTCATCGGATCTCAACAAACGCACCGCAAAAAAGTATTACATCGAATAGATCTCCAAGAACATCGAGGAGAACATTGTATTGAAGAGCAAAGAGAGAGAAGAAGCCATCTAGCAACTAGCTATGGACCCGTAGGTCTGTGGTAAACTACTCACACATCATCTGAAGGGCAGCAAAGTTGATGTAGAGGCCCTCCGTGATCGAATCCCCCTCTGGTAGATCGCCGGAAAAGGCCCCAAGATGGGACCTCACGGGAACAGAGGCTTGCGGCGGCGGAAAAGTATTTTGGTGGACGCTTCTGATGTTTGGGGAATATTTTGGAATTTATAGAGGTGGAACTAGGGTTAGAGGACCTCTAAGGGGCCCACAAGCCAGGGGCGCTCCCTGGGGGCGCCCTACAAGCTTGTGGCCCTCTCGGGACTCCTATGGCCCTCTCTCCAAGTTACGTAGGTGTCTTCTGGTCCAAGAAAAATCATCACAAAAGTTTTATTCTGTTTGGACTCCGTTTGATATTCATTTTCCTGTAAAACTCAAAAACAAGGAAAAAACAGAAACTGGCACTGGGCTCTAGGTTAATAGGTTAGTACCAAAAATATTATAAAATAGCATATTAATGCATATAAAACATCCAAAACAAATAATATAATAGCATGGAACAATCAAAAGTTATAGATACGTTGAAGACGTATCACTAGCTAGTTACCCACACATACCGGCATACCCCCAACGGCCGACGACAGGATAGAGTCGCGCGACGGTGGAATCGAGGCTGAAGGCACGATGGTCGGCTTGGCGGTCGACGGCCATGCCGCCGCCTCTTCGGACGGCGGTCAGAGGAAGCAGGAAACATGGTACAAGCAAGCTGCCAGGTTAGCCAGGGTCGTCCTAAAAGCGGACAAGGATCGCAAGCGGGTGATACTGCTGGCTCGGCGCAGAGTGCGGCAGATGGTGTGGGCGGCGGAGGAGGGACCTCGATGACGCAAGGACAACTGCGGCAGTGGCGGCCGCCGCATGAGGCGCAGGCTTATGTCCCAGATGGAGGAGGGCGCAGCGCCGGACATCGATGGGGCATGCCTGGGGGCCGTCACGGCAGCCCTGTCGAGAGCCAATGTCGTCTCGCTGGACGTCATCGGGTCAGACCCGGCGGTCGCGGTAGCCCTGTTGAGTGCTGTGCCCGAGGCAGTACCGGCGATTCCCGATGTCGAGTCTGCCCCAGCCTCGATCGATCAAGGTGTGTAGGTCATCGACTTGGCGGCCTCCACTCCCACTGAGCCCATGATCGACACGCTGATGGATGATGACTGTTGTGCGTGCTGGGTCAGCGTCAGGAACACAGTGTAGCTTTTTTGTGCGCATGCGATTTGGTATATTCTTATAAATTAGGAAATAAAACAGCGTGTTGTACATAAGGAGAATAAGCAGAAGGTGCACATTCCAAGAGACGATACGATTGTTCCTTCAACTACTAGGCGTACTATGACAACCACATCCGTTGTTGTGAGGACTACATCACCTCCACCATGTGACACATTACCATCGAGAGTGCCTACATCTTTTGAGTTGATCATCAGAGGTAATGACAAAGGTACTGATCTTCCACCTCCACATGAGTATTATGAATGCCTTGTTAATTTAAATGCACCATGTGATGAGCTACCCACTACTTTGATCACACCAACTATTTTAGAGGACTATGTTGATGATTTGACTTTGCCATGTGATCAAACAATTTTGAGTGAACCCATTGAATTAACTATTGATGACAAAGAACCATGTGAACCAGGAAATAAATCAGATTTCGATCAAATATGTTTGAAAAAAAGTTTGCTAATGTTTAATCATTTTGATATGACCTCTAATCTTGGTGATGGTTCATCAAGGTTGGGATGGTTTAATGATGAGCATTGCCAATCTTTTGTTACGATTAAGAGCTTCACTTATATGTGCAAACTGAGTTGCAATATTTTCATGCCTTTGACTTCTTGGGATAGTATTTTGGCGTTATATTTCATGACTTTTGAAGAATTCTCTTGTATAACTGTGTCACATGTGCCACAATTGCGATTAGTAAAAATGGATGACATATACATATATAGTGTGTACACCATGTCTCTTTTGTTGACCACATTTCAGATTAAGCAACGCCGAGGACGGCTTTGTTTTCAAGAAGGGGAGGATGATGAGGACATGGCTACCACAGTTACACCCACAACCCCTGCTACTATATGATGAGGACAGCAATACCATTGTTACACCCACAGCCCCTGCTGCTATACATACTGGACCAATTACTAGAGCTCGCGCACGCCAATTAAATTATCAGGTACTTTCGTTTCTTGGTAATGATTCTAATGTTCATGAGAATATGATGCTGCCTAAAGTGGATACATTTGTTTTGCTTATGAATGAAGGGCCTAGCTTGGACAAGAAAGAGGAACATTGGAGCAAGTTCAAGCATGGAGATGATGGCATGCGCACGGGAAACAAGAACGGAGTTACAAGTGATGATTTCAGGACTTTGAAGCCACCATAATGAGTGCATGAAGCCTTGGACGAAATATACAAGATGCCACTTCATAAATTTCGTCCAGAGGCTATTATAGGTGCTGCATCACCTTATTATTGGGCCAGGCCCATGTAATTTCGAAATACTTGAGTATAGGCTGTTTTTAGAGTCCGTATGTGTGGGGAAACAAGAGATAGGGTTGGTTTCGGACCCCTCCTTCAAGGGCCACGAAATTCCCCCCCTCTTCCTCCATATATACAGCCCTTAGGGCACCGTTTAGACTTTGGGGATTTGTTTAGTTAAAAGTTAGCCATTGCAATTTCGTGTACTTCGTTTGTGTCCAACGACCAGACCAAGACCACTTTCGGATCCCCACCTTTATCAATACTTCATCTATATTCGCAATATTCAGGTTGCATTATCATATTCTTGCTTGTTCTTCGATTGCGTGCAGGAATAGACCTTCGTGGTTAGGCTGATCGTGCTTTCAGCATCGTCAGTAACCTCGGGAGATTGGTTTAGCGATTGCTAAGGCGCAACGTCGTGCACGTTTGTAGTCGGATCGTCAAAGTCGGCTCCATCAAATCGATAGCTATCATCTCATCGAAAGATCGGGACACCCCCGCCTCTATCAAGTGGTATCAGATTTTCAAGTTGCTCGGTGAGATTTTACAGTTTTCGTAGTTTAGATCGAGTCTGTTCTTCATACCTACAGTCCACGAAAAAGCCACAAAAAAAATTAGGGTTAGTTCATCATATCCGAACCAATCTGAGCCTTTGCATAATCTTTTTAGGGTTTTTGCTTTGTTGAATTTGCGGTTGCATCGTCGTGTCTAGTTGCTGGTCTTAGCGTCTAGTCCTTTAGAGTTTCGAGTTCTGGTCATAAGTTGTCACGCCGCCGCCGCACCATCATCATCGCCCCTGCCATCTACCACCACCGCTTATCCGTCACCGATCTGTATCCATATACCACCACCGATCCTTATTCACATACCACCACCGCTGCCATATACCACCCCCATATATACACCACCAATCCGAGTTCTTTCATATTAGGTTTGTTTTCGAGATCCATCTAGTTTCCGATTCGTGTTTCCTTGCCGGAGTAGGTTTCAGAAGAAAAAAAGTCTGGAGACCCCCGGGCAGTTTTTAGGCCAAAATTTTGGCAGTCAAAAATATTTTTTCCCTATCCTATTTTTAGGTCCCAGGGAGCGTTTTGAGACACTTGCCATCATAGTGATTTTTTTGTCGCACTTTTTCGTCGTCGCTGCCCTGATTTCCGAAAAAAAAAAATTCAAAAAAAATTTCGTGCCAATCCTGTTAGTTTGACTTGGGAAGAGTTTTGAGACACTCGCCATTATAGTGATTTTTTGCAAAAAAAAAGGAGCGCAAATAAAAAAAACTGCGGAAAAAAAAACAATTTTTTTTTTAGAGTATGCTCTTCCCTTGTTTACGTGCCGCGCCATGATTTTGTTAGTGTTCTAGGCTCGCGTCTCTAGTATTGTCTAGCCTAGGACCAGCACAGTACCGTCGTTGAGCGTTTATTCAACTTTGCATCTCTGAATTGATTATTGCTGACATTTTTGCTACCATATCATAAGCCTTCCCAGCACCACATACATCTACGTCGTGCGTTTGACACCACCTGGCAATCGCTCTGTCCAATCTTTAAGAGTTTTGACTACAACGGTTGCCGATCACCACCTGCTGCTGGGTAAGAACTGGTAAGCATTTGAGATTCGCTTGACGGTTTTGTGATACACCACCACCACCACTTCCCAGTAGTCTGTAGGATCATATTCTTGTGTGTTTCTATTGCTGCTAACCATGGCAGGATCACAAGCCGATGAGACTGATTGGGAGAACATGACGAACAAATAGCTACATGATAAATTTCAGCAAATGATGAGTGGACAGGTGCAAGATGTGCTAAACAGATTTGAAGAGGCCATGGAGAAGATAGATGGAATTGAGAAGATGTTCGAAACTAAGCTCGATAACAAGTTTAATGAATTGCTCGCGCGTCTTCCACAACCACCGCCCGCTGCACCTGTCGCACCTCTACAACAACAACAACGTCGCCTTCCAAATCAAGTGGGACGAGCACAGCGCGTTCCCCTTGAGCCTGGTCAAACTTCTGGTGCCGCTGCACCTACTGTTGATGCTTCTATGGCTCCTGTTGCCGCTGAGGAGGACGATTATGCGGGCGATTACGAGGATGAGGTTGATCAAAATAAGAACTACGTACCAGCACCAGGTCGTCCACATGCCAATAATCGCAATGGTAGGGCTTCATTACCACCTCAGGTACGAGATCATGACCATATTCCTAAACTGAAATTGAATATTCCACCATTTGAGGGTAGATATGTTCCTGATATATATCTTACTTGGGAGTTAGAAACTGAACAACGTTTTACATGTTTACAATATCCCGAGGAGAGACGTGTTGCTGCTGCTGTTTGTGCTTTTACTAGTTTTGCATGTGTATGGTGGTCTGAACATTGTAGATTATATCCTATTCCAGCTACGTGGGCTGCTTTAAAAACTGCTATGCGTACTCGTTGGGTTCCACCATATTATCAACGTGAATTACTTCAAAAATTGCAGCGCTTAAGACAAGGAAAAAATTCTGTAGAAGAATATTATCAGGAATTACAAACTGGCATGATTAGATGTGGTATTGTTGAGGAGAATGAAGCTATGATTGCACGTTTCATGGGTGGATTAAATAGAGAGATTCAGACCATTCTAGAGTATAAGGAGTATAATAATATCACTCGTTTATTCCATCTTGCTTGTAAAGCAGAACGTGAAGTGCAGGATCGACAGGCATTGGCGCGAACTAATTTTTCTGCAGGTCGATCTTCATCATGGACACCGCGTGCCTCCTCTACTCCCACACGTCCTACTGCGGCACCACTGACTTCAGCCGCCAATTCCAACCGAGATACAAGAAAACAGGCACCACCACCACCATCTGCCAAGAGTACACCTTCTGGGCCTGCCCAGAGCTCTTCTTCATCTATGGCATCAACAGGGCACACACATTATATTATTTGTCGTCGTTGTAAGGGAAGAGGTCATTATGCCAGAGAATGCCAATCTCCGCGTGTTATGATTGCTACTGAGGATGGTGGGTATGAGTCCGCTAGTGACTATGATGAGGAGACTTTGGCTCTTATTACAAGTGAAGAACACGGTGGAGATGATTCTGATCATGAGACGCAATACATGGCTCCTGAAGACGCTAACAGGTATGAATGTTTAGTTGCTCAACGTGTTTTGAGTGTGCAGGTCACACAAGCTGAGCAAAATCAGAGGCATAATTTGTTCCATACAAAGGGAGTTGTGAAGGAACGTTCTGTTCGCGTCATCATAGATGGAGGGAGCTGCAACAACTTGGCTAGCATGGATATGGTGGAGAAGCTATCTCTCACCACAAGACCACATCCACATCCTTACTATATCCAATGGTTCAACAACAGCGGCAAGGTTAAGGTAACACGTACTGTTCGTGTGCATTTTAGTATCTCTACATATGCTGATTATGTTGATTGTGATGTGGTACCCATGCAAGCATGTTCCTTATTACTTGGTAGACCATGGCAATTTGATAAAAATTCTGTACACCATGGTAGAAACAATTAGTATACTCTTGTTCATAAGGATAAACATATTACTTTGCTTCCTATGACTCCTGATTCTATTTTGAAAGATGATATTAATAGAGCTAGTAAAGCAAAACAGGAGAAAAATAAAAGTGAAAATCAGATTGTGGCAAAAGAATTTGAGCAACAAATGAAGCCTAATAATAAAACATCTAGTGTTGCTTCTAAAATTAAATTGAAAAATGCGTGTTTACTTGCCACCAAATCTGATATTGATGAGCTAGATTTAAGCAAATCTGTTTGATATGCTTTTGTGTGCAAAGAGGCATTATTTTCATTCGAGGACGTGCCTTCCCCTTTGCCTCCTGCTGTCACTAACATTTTGCAGGAGTTCGCTGACGTCTTTCCACAAGACGTGCCACCGGGATTACCACCTATTCGCGGGATTGAGCATCAGATTGACTTAATTCCCGGTGCTTCCTTGCCAAACCGTGCGCCATACCGTACCAATCCAGAGGAGACGAAGGAGATTATGCGTCAAGTACAGGAGCTGCTCGACAAAGGTTATATACGCGAATCTCTTAGTCCTTGTGCTGTTCCTATTATACTAGTGCCAAAAAAGGATGGTACGTCGCGTATGTGTGTTGATTGTAGAGGCATTAATAATATTACTATTCATTATCATCATCCTATTCCTAGGCTAGATGATATGCTTGATGAATTGAGTGGCTCTACAATATTCTCCAAAGTTGATTTGCGTAGTGGATACCATCAAATTCGTATGAAATTGGGAGATGAATGGAAAATAGCATTTAAAACTAAGTTCGGTTTATATGAGTGGTTAGTCATGCCTTTTGGGTTAACTAATGCACCTAGTACTTTCATGAGATTAATGAACGAAGTTTTACGTGCTTTCATTGGACGATTTGTGGTAGTTTACTTTGATGATATATTGATTTATAGCAGATCTTTGGAGGAACATTTGGAACATTTACGTGCGGTTTTTATTGCTCTACGTGATGCACGTTTGTTTGGTAACCTTGGGAAGTGCACCTTTTGCATCGACCGAGTATCTTTTCTTGGCTATGTTGTTACTCCACAGGGAATTGAAGTTGATAAAGCCAAGATTGAAGCTATTGAGAGTTGGCCGCAGCCCAAAACGGTCACACAAGTGAGGAGTTTCCTTGGCCTCGCTGGTTTCTATAGGCGTTTTGTGAGAGATTTCAGTACCATTGCTGCACCTCTCAACGAGCTTACAAAGAAGGATGTGCCTTTTGTTTGGGGTACCGCACAGGAAAAAGCCTTCATGGTGTTGAAAGATAAGTTAACACATGCTCCTTTACTCCAACTTCCTGATTTTAATAAGACTTTTGAGCTTGAATGTGATGCTAGTGGAATTGGATTAGGAAGTGTGTTATTACAAGATGGCAAACCTGTTGCATACTTTTCTGAAAAATTGAGTGGGCCTAGTCTGAATTACTCTACTTATGATAAGGAATTATATGCTCTTGTTCGGACTTTGGAAACATGGCAACATTATTTATGGCCCAAAGAATTTGTTATTCATTCTGATCATGAATCTTTGAAACATATTAAAAGTCAAGCCAAACTGAACCGTAGACATGCTAAATGGGTTGAATTCATTGAGACTTTCCCTTATGTCATTAAACACAAGAAGGGTAAAGAAAATGTTATTGCTGATGCTTTGTCTCGTCGTTATACTATTCTTTCACAACTTGACTTTAAAATATTTGGTTTGGAGACCATCAAAGATCAATATGTGCATGATGCTGAATTTAAAGATGTATTGCAGAATTGTAAAGAAGGGAGAACATGGAACAAGTTCGTCGTTAATGATGGATTTGTTTTTCGTGCTAACAAGCTATGCATTCCACCTAGCTCTGTTCGTCTTTTGTTGTTGCAGGAGGCGCATGGAGGAGGATTAATGGGACACTTTGGCGTAAAGAAGACGGAGGATGTACTTGCTACACATTTCTTTTGGCCAAAGATGAGACGGGATGTTGAGCGTTTTGTTGCTCGCTGCACTACATGTCAAAAAGCTAAGTCACGACTCAATCCTCATGGTTTATATATGCCTTTGCCTGTACCTAGTGTTCCTTGGGAGGATATATCTATGGACTTTGTTTTAGGTTTACCTCGAACAAAGAAGGGGAGGGATAGCATATTTGTTGTCGTGGATAGATTTTCGAAAATGGCACACTTTATACCATGTCATAAAACCGATGATGCTGCTAATGTTGCTGATTTGTTCTTTCGTGAAATTATTCGCTTGCATGGTGTGCCAAATACTATTGTTTCAGATCGTGATACTAAATTTCTTAGCCACTTTTGGAGATGTTTATGGGCTAAGTTGGGGACTAAACTGCTTTTTAGTACTACTTGTCACCCCCAAACTGATGGAGAAACTGAAGTTGTCAATAGAACTTTGTCTACTATGCTTAGGGCTGTTTTGAAGAATAATAAGAAAATGTGGGAAGAATGCCTGCCTCATATTGAATTTGCTTATAATCGTTCATTGCATTCTACTACTAAGATGTGCCCTTTTGAAATTGTATATGGTTTCCTACCTCGTGCACCCATTGATTTGTTGCCTCTTCCATCTTCGGAGAAGGTTAATTTTGATGCTAAACAACATGCTGAATTGATCTTAAAAATGCATGAGTTAACTAAGGAGAACATTGAGCGTATGAATGCTAAATATAAACTTTCTGGAGATAAGGGTAGAAAACATGTTGTGTTTGCACCTGGAGATCTTGTTTGGTTACATTTGCGTAAGGATAGATTTCCTGATTTGCGCAAATCAAAGCTAATGCCACGTGCTGATGGTCCTTTTAAGGTGTTAGAGAAAATAAATGATAATGCATATAAACTTGAGCTGCCTGCAGATTTTGGGGTTAGTCCCACTTTTAACATTGCAGATCTGAAGCCTTATTTGGGTGAGGAAGATGAGCTTCCGTCGAGGACGACTTCATTTCAAGAAGGGGAGGATGATGAGGACATCAATACCATTGTTACACCCACAGCCCCTGCTTCTATACATACTGGACCAATTACTAGAGCTCGCGCACGCCAATTAAATTATCAGGTACTTTCGTTTCTTGGTAATGATTCTAAAGTTCATGAGAATATGATGCTGCCTAAATTGGATACATTTGTTTTACTTACAAATGAAGGGCCTAGCTTGGACAAGAAAGAGGAACCTTGGAGCAAGTTCAAGCATGGAGATGATGGCATGCACAAGGGGAACAAGAACGGAGTTACAAGTGATGATTTCAGGACTTTGAAGCCACCATAATGAGTGCAGGAAGCCTTGGACGAAATATACAAGATGTCACTTCATAAATTTCGTCCAGAGGCTATTATAGGTGCTGCGTCACCTTATTATTGGGCCAGGCCCATGTAATTTCGAAATACTTGAGTATAGGCTGTTTTTAGAGTCCGTATGTGTGGGGAAACAAGAGATAGGGTTGGTTTCGGACCCCTCCTTCAAGGGCCACGAAATCCCCTCCTCTTCCTCCATATATACAGCCCTTAGGGCACCGTTTAGACTTTGGGATTTGTTTAGTTAAAAGTTAGCCATTGCAACTTCGTGTACTTCGTTTGTGTCCAACGACCAGACCAAGACCGCTTTCGGATCCCCATCATTATCAATACTTCATCTATATTCGGAATATTCAGATTGCATTATCATATTCTTGCTTGTTCTTCGATTGCGTGCAGGAATAGACCTTCGTGGTCAGGCTGATCGTGCTTCCAGCATCGTCAGTAACCTCAGAAGATTGGTTTAGCGATTGCTAAGGCGCAACGTCTTGCACGTTTGTAGTCGGATCGTCAAAGTCGGCTCCACCAAATCGATAGCTATCATCTCATCGAAAGATCGGGACACCCTTGCCTCTATCATGAATTGAGTGGCTCTACAATATTCTCCAAAGTTGATTTGCGTAGTGGATACCATCAAATTCGTATGAAATTGGGAGATGAATGGAAAACATCATTTAAAACTAAGTTCGGTTTATATGAGTGGTTAGTCATGCCTTTTGGGTTAATTAATGCACCTAGTACTTTCATAAGATTATTGAACGAAGTTTTACGTGCTTTCATTGGACGATTTGTGGTAGTTTACTTTGATGATATATTGATTTATAGCAGATCTTTGGAGGAACATTTGGAATATTTACGTGTTGTTTTTATTGCACTACGTGATGCACGTTTGTTTGGTAACCTTGGGAAGTGCACCTTTTGCACCGACCGAGTATCTTTTCTTGGCTATGTTGTTACTCCACAGGGAATTGAAGTTGATAAAGCCAAGATTGAAGCTATTGAGAGTTGGCCTCAGCCCAAAACGGTCACACAAGTGAGGAGTTTCCTTGGCCTCGCTGGTTTCTATAGGCGTTTTGTGAGAGATTTTAGTACCATTGCTGCACCTCTCAACGAGCTTACAAAGAAGGATGTGCCTTTTGTTTGGGGTACCGCACAGGAAGAAGCCTTCACGGTGTTGAAAGATAAGTTAACACATGCTCCTTTACTCCAACTTCCTGATTTTAATAAGACTTTTGAGCTTGAATGTGATGCTAGTGGAATTGGATTAGGAGGTGTGTTATTACAAGATGGCAAACCTGTTGCATACTTTTCTGAAAAATTGAGTGGGCCTAGTCTGAATTACTCTACTTATGATAAGGAATTATATGCTCTTGTTCGGACTTTGGAAACATGGCAACATTATTTATGGCCCAAAGAATTTGTTATTCATTCTGATCATGAATCTTTGAAACATATTAAAAGTCAAGCCAAACTGAACCGTAGACATGCT
This sequence comes from Thinopyrum elongatum, assembly GCA_011799875.1. Lineage (NCBI taxonomy): Eukaryota > Viridiplantae > Streptophyta > Magnoliopsida > Poales > Poaceae > Thinopyrum > Thinopyrum elongatum. The sequence continues at coordinate 385,589,395 of CM022303.1, read as the reverse complement.
AAATGGGTTGAATTCATTGAGACTTTCCCTTATGTCATTAAACACAAGAAGGGTAAAGAAAATGTTATTGCTGATGCTTTGTCTCGTCGTTATACTATGCTTTCACAACTTGACTTTAAAATATTTGGTTTGGAGACCATCAAAGATCAATATGTGCATGATGCCGAATTTAAAGATGTATTGCAGAATTGTAAAGAAGGGAGAACATGGAACAAGTTCGTCGTTAACGATGGATTTGTTTTTCGTGCTAACAAGCTATGCATTCCAGCTAGCTCTGTTCGTCTTTTGTTGTTGCAGGAGGCGCATGGAGGAGGATTAATGGGACACTTTGGCGTAAAGAAGACGGAGGATGTACTTGCTACACATTTCTTTTGGCCAAAGATGAGACGGGATGTTGAGCGTTTTGTTGCTCGCTGCACTACATGTCAAAAAGCTAAGTCACGACTCAATCCTCATGGTTTATATATGCCTTTGCCTGTACCTAGTGTTCCTTGGGAGGATATATCTATGGACTTTGTTTTAGGTTTACCTCGAACAAAGAAGGGGAGGGATAGCATATTTGTTGTCGTGGATAGATTTTCGAAAATGGCACACTTTATACCATGTCATAAAACCGATGCTGCTGCTAATGTTGCTGATTTGTTCTTTCGTGAAATTATTCGCTTGCATGGTGTGCCAAATACTATTGTTTCAGATCGTGATACTAAATTTCTTAGCCACTTTTGGAGATGTTTATGGGCTAAGTTGGGGACTAAACTGCTTTTTAGTACTACTTGTCACCCCCAAACTGATGGACAAACTGAAGTAGTCAATAGAACTTTGTCTACTATGCTTAGGGCTGTTTTGAAGAATAATAAGAAAATGTGGGAAGAATGCCTGCCTCATATTGAATTTGCTTATAATCGTTCATTGCATTCTACTACTAAGATGTGCCCTTTTGAAATTGTATATGGTTTCCTACCTCGTGCACCCATTGATTTGTTGCCTCTTCCATCTTCGGAGAAGGTTAATTTTGATGCTAAACAACGTGCTGAATTGATCTTAAAAATGCATGAGTTAACTAAGGAGAACATTGAGCGTATGAATGCTAAATATAAACTTTCTGGAGATAAGGGTAGAAAACATGTTGTGTTTGCACCTGGAGATCTTGTTTGGTTACATTTGCGTAAGGATAGATTTCCTGATTTGCGCAAATCAAAACTAATGCCACGTGCTGATGGTCCTTTTAAGGTGTTAGAGAAAATAAATGATAATGCATATAAACTTGAGCTGCCTGCAGATTTTGGGGTTAGTCCCACTTTTAACATTGCAGATTTGAAGCCTTATTTGGGTGAGGAAGATGAGCTTCCGTCGAGGACGACTTCATTTCAAGAAGGGGAGGATGATGAGGACATCAATACCATTGTTACACCCACAGCCCCTGCTACTATACATACTGGACCAATTACTAGAGCTCGCGCACGCCAATTAAATTATCAGGTACTTTCGTTTCTTGGTAATGATTCTAATGTTCATGAGAATATGATGCTGCCTAAAGTGGATACATTTGTTTTGCTTATGAATGAAGGGCCTAGCTTGGACAAGAAAGAGGAACATTGGAGCAAGTTCAAGCATGGAGATGATGGCATGCGCACGGGAAACAAGAACGGAGTTACAAGTGATGATTTCAGGACTTTGAAGCCACCATAATGAGTGCATGAAGCCTTGGACGAAATATACAAGATGCCACTTCATAAATTTCGTCCAGAGGCTATTATAGGTGCTGCATCACCTTATTATTGGGCCAGGCCCATGTAATTTCGAAATACTTTAGTATAGGCTGTTTTTAGAGTCCGTATGTGTGGGGAAACAAGAGATAGGGTTGGTTTCGGACCCCTCCTTCAAGGGCCACGAAATTCCCCCCCTCTTCCTCCATATATTCAGCCCTTAGGGCACCGTTTAGACTTTGGGGATTTGTTTAGTTAAAAGTTAGCCATTGCAACTTCGTGTACTTCGTTTGTGTCCAACGACCAGACCAAGACCGCTTTCGGATCCCCACCTTTATCAATACTTCATCTATATTCGCAATATTCAGATTGCATTATCATATTCTTGCTTGTTCTACGATTGCGTGCAGGAATAGACCTTCGTGGTTAGGCTGATCGTGCTTTCAGCATCGTCAGTAACCTCGGGAGATTGGTTTAGCGATTGCTAAGGCGCAACGTCGTGCACGTTTGTAGTCGGATCGTCAAAGTCGGCTCCATCAAATCGATAGCTATCATCTCATCGAAAGATCGGGACACCCCCGCCTCTATCACTATACCTATTGGACCAATTACTAGAGCTCATGCATGCTAGTTAAATTATCAGGTATTTTTGTTTCTGGGTAATGTTTCTAATGTTCATCAGAATATGATGCTGCCTAACTTAGATACATCTGTGTTGCTTACAATTGAAGGGCTTAGCATGGACAAGAAGGATGAACATTGGAGCATGATCAAGCATGGAGATGAAGGCACATGCGAATAGAACAAGAACGGAGGAGACAGTGGAGATTTCCGCACTTTGAAGCCACCATGATGACATCAGGAAGATGGACGGAATATAAGATGGCATTTCATAAATTTCGTCCATAGCATATTATTGGTGCTGCGCCACCTTATTTTTGGGCCAGGTCCATGTATTTTCAAAATACACTTAATAGGCAGTTTTTTTGAGTCTGTATTAATAGGGAAAATGACTTAGGCCAGAATTTAGTCCCACCTTGCCAAGGGTGGACGAAATTGCCCTCTGTCTCCTTATAAATACAGCCCTTAAGACACCATTTAGACTTGGGTTTTAATTAGTTAAAAGTTAGCCATTGCTGCAACTTCGTGTACTTCGTTTGTGTCCAACAACCAGACCAAGACCGCTTTTAGAACCCCACTTTTATCAACACTTCATATATATTCGCAATATTCAGTTTGCTTTATCATATTCTTGCTTGTTCTTCGATTGCTTGCAGGAATAGACCTTCGTGGTCAGGTTGATGGTGCTCCGGCGTGGTCAATAACATATCCGAATGGGTCTAGCAATTGCTAAGGCGCAACGTCGTTGCACGTTTGTAGTCGGATCGTCAAAGTCGTCTCTACCAAATCGATAGTTATCATCTCATCGAAAGATCGGGCCCCTCGCCCCTATTAGGATATGCACCTGGCTTTGTACAAAGGGTTACAAGTCGATGAGACTATGCTTGAACAAAAGGGGTTGTCGGGACAGGGCCCGGCAACAACACCTTATGGGTAGAACTTGCGAAGATGCTCGATATTCCACGTGTTTTGCACACGAATGCCATCTTCGGTCTCCAGATGGACTGCGCCGGGTCTGGTGACTTGTACTACCCGATAAGGGCCCACCCACTTCGGCATCAACTTGTTTGTTCCCTTGGCGGATTGAACGCGCCGAAGGATAAGGTCGCCTTCTCAAGGCTTCAGGCATGAAACTTGCGGCTATGATAGCGGTGCAAGGCTTGCTGGTAGCGTGTAGCTCGCACAACTGTCCAAAGACGATCTTCCTCGAGGAGCATGGCATCGTCATGCCAGAGCTGCTCTTGCTCTACTTCATCGTAGGCAAGTACTCGAGGTGACCCGTATATGAGTTCCGTGGGTAGCACCGCTTCTGCACCATAGACTAGGGAGAAGGGTGTTTGGCCAGTAGCTCGATTTGGTGTCGTTTGGAGTGACCAAAGAACCACCGGCAATTCATCAATCCAACGTCTCCTGCATTTGTGTAGCTTGTCAAAAGTACTTGTCTTGAACCCGAGCAGCACTTCAGCATTCATCCTTTCTCCTTGCCTATTACTCCTTGGGTGAGCAACGGAGGCAAAGCAAACCTTGCTTCCAAGGCTCTGGATGTAGTGCATGAATGTGCGGCTCGTAAACTATGTGTCGTTGTCAGTGATGATTCTATTTGGAACCCCAAAGCGGCAAACTAGTCCTTTGAAGAACTTGACAACTAACTGCACAGTCAGCTTTCTCACTGGCTCTACTTCTGGCCACTTTGTGAACTTGTCAATGGCAACATACAACAACTGAAAGCCCCCGGTAGCATGAGGGAAAGGGCCCAAGATATCGAGCCCCTCGACCGAAAAAGGCCAGGAGAGAGGGATTGTTTGGAGGGCTTGTGTCGGCTGATGTATATTCTTCGAATGGAACTGGCATGCTTCACATCTTGTTACTAGCTTAGTCGCATCCTGGAGGGCAGTGGGCCAATAAAAACCTTGCCGGAAAGCCTTCCTGACAAGGGCTCTTGATCCTATATGGGAACCACATATGCCTTCATGTATCTCCGCCAACAACTTCAGTCCATCTTCTCGGCAAATGCACTTCAATTTCACTCCGTTTGGCCTCTTTCTACACAGGCTGTTGTCCACAAACTGATACATACTCGATTGATGGGCTACTTTTTCAGCCTGCTCTTGTTCTTCGGGAAGATCTCCTGTTTGGAGAAACTAAACTATCTGTTGGGCCCATGCCGGAGCTTGTGGCTCCACGACAAGGACTAATGGCATTTCTTCGGCCATGGGAGCGCTAACCTCGACGGCACAAATCTGAGATTCTGCTCAAGACTGCTGCTCACCGGCAAGCACATCATCATTCCTGGCAACATTGTTGTCGGTGGCTTCAGGAAGCTCTACCGACAAATATTTGCCGGTGCTTATCTTTATTCTCTTTTTGGCTCTCGTTGACGGGGTAACTATTGGTTGATTCAAATGGAGCACAAATGTCCCTGGTTCCACAGGTAGCTTCTGGGTAGCACACTTTGACAGCTGATCAGCAATGCTATTTTCTGCGGGAGGAATGTGCTCTGTTTGCAAACCGTCAAAGTGTTCTTCCAATTTCCTCACTTCACCCATGTATGCTTCCATCAACGGGCTCTGATAATCCTTGTTCACTTGCTTCACTACAAGTTGCGAGTCTCCTTAGACGATCAACTTTCTGGTTCCCAACTCCACTGCAATTCTAAGGCCGGCGAGCAGTCCCTCATACTCCGCGGTGTTGTTGGTAGCTTCCTCCCTAGGGAAGTGCATTTGAATGACATACTTGAGATGCTCTCCGGTAGGTCCGACAAACAGCACTCCGGCACTAGTGCCTTGTAGCGAGAAAGCACCGTCAAAGTACATGATCCAATGTTTCTCAGTTTCTCTGTCTGGGAGGGTTGATTCCTGGATCTCGTCATCCTGTGCTTGGAATCACGATCACCTATGGGGCAGGGGTGCCCCTTTGTGGTTCGGCATGGGGACGGCCGCATTGCACAAAGAGCAGAAGCAATAGGGGACAACACGGCGATGGACTCCCTCTCTTTACCCAAGTTCGGGCCACTTTGCAGCATAAAACCCTACTCTTGCTCTGGTGGATTGATCTGGAGGAACACGAAGGCTCGACGCGCTCTAGCCCGGCAAGGCACCTCGGGGAGAGCGACGTGAGCTTACAAGTGTTGTGGGGTGGAAATTGTTCGATCCCCTTGCTATGTTGCCTCGGGCCTCCTTTTATAGGTTAAGGGGTGACCACAGTGGCAAAACAGTCATTTGGGTGTGATTAGATAGCTAACAGTGCTATCATACCTAACTCTGGCAGTTAGGACAAAGTGCATTAAATGCACCGCTAGGTGTCATGCTGAGGGTGAATCCCGGCAAGCCTGTCGCGCCACTTATCTGCCTCTTCTTATTAGTTGACATGCGTCCTGGACGGGTGTCAATAAAGCTAATCTCTTCTCCTTGATGCTGCCACGTGCTTGATAGGATCCACCTGGTTGCTTAACACCTTGACACCGCACTGATTAGTGACTTGGGTGCGGTGGCGTCTTGGTGAAGGTTCCTTGTTAAAGGAGCTTGGCGGGGTTTGATCTCGGTGGCCCCGGCAAGTCTGCCGCGGCGAATCTGGACCTGTCCTCGGGTGCGGCCTCGACCTGGCCAGGCTCTCCTGCTCGGCAAGGGAGGTCCTCCCAAGGTGGCCCTCTGCTATCTTGTTCTTCTTAATGCTCTCCTTGATCTCGCGAAGAGCGTCTTTTCTGGCTTGTCCTTGTGGCATGCATTGGTGCTGGATGTATGATCGTTAGCACGCCTGTGCATGAGTCCGATCGGCAAACGTGAATGTTTGTTGCACCGATAGGAGCCCCCGGGCCTGGCCCACACATGCTGCCTGGCATCATTGGAATAGGCCCTAACAATGCACAGGCGGGCACCCTGACCATGCCGCGGCGGGATCCATGTTTTTGAGATCTTCTTTGCTTCTTCATTAACCTAAAATTGGATCAATTCCCGGGTTCCCCACGAGTCGTGCGATGTTGAACGATGTGAGTCTACCCACGTAACTGTTGGAAATATGCCCTAGAGGCAATAATAAAATGGTTATTATTATATTTCCTTGTTCATGATAATTGTCTGTTATTCATGCTATAATTGTGTTATCCGGAAATCGTAATACATCTGTGAATACATAGACCACTACATGTCCCTAGTAAGCCTCTAGTTGACTAGCTCGTTGATCAATAGATGGTTACGGTTTCCTGACCATGGACATTGGATGTCATTGATAACGGGATCACATCATTAGGAGAATGATGTGATGGACAAGACCCAATCCTAAGCCTAGCACTAGATCGTGTAGTTCGTTTGCTAAAGCTTTTCCAATGTCAAGTAACTTTTCCTTAGACCATGAGATTGTGCAACTCCCGGATACCGTAGGAGTGCTTTGGGTGTACCAAACGTCACAACGTAACTGGGTGGCTATAAAGGTGCACTACGGGTATCTCCGAAAGTGTCTGTTGGGTTGGCACGAATCGAGACTGGGATTTGTCACTCCGTGTGACGGAGAGGTACCTCTGGGCCCACTCGGTAGGACATCATCACAGTGAGCTCAATGTGATCAAGGAGTTGTTCACAGGATGATGTGTTACGGAAACGAGTAAAGAGACTTGCCGGTAACGAGATTGAACAAGGTATCGGTATACCGACGATCGAATCTCGGGCAAGTATCGTACCGATAGACAAAGGGAATTGCGTACGGGATTGATTGAATCCTCGACATCGTGGTTCATCCGATGAGATCATCGAGGAGCATGTGGGAGCCAACATGGGTATCCAGATCCCGCTGTTGGTTATTGACCGGAGAGTCGTCTCGGTCATGTCTGCGTGTCTCCCGAACCCGTAGGGTCTACACACTTAAGGTTCGGTGACGCTAGGGTTGTAGAGATATTAGTATGCGGTAACCCGAAGGTTGTTCGGAGTCCCGGATGAGATCTCGGACGTCACGAGGAGTTCCGGAATGGTCCGGAGGTAAAGAATTGTATATAGGAAGTCCAGTTTCGGCCACCGGGAAGGTTTCGGGGGTAATCGGTATTGTACCGGGACCACCGGAAGGGTCCCGGGGGTCCACCGGGTGGGGCCACCTATCCCGGAGGGCCCCATGGGCTGAAGTGGGAAGGGAACCAGCCCCTGGTGGGCTGGTGCGCCCCCCTATGGGCCTCCCCTGCGCCTAGGGTTGGGAACTCTAGGGGTGGGGGGGGGGGGCGCCTCCACCTGGCTTGGGGGGCAAGCCACCCCCTTGGCCGCCGCCCCTCCCCTCAGATTGGATCTGGGGGGGGCCGGCCCCCTCTCCCCTTCCCCCTATAAATAGTGGAGGGGTGGGAGGGAGGACACACCCCAGCCCCTGGCGCCTCCCTCTCCCTCCCGTGACATCTCTCCTCCTCCAGTAGCGCTTGGCGAAGCCCTGCTGAAATCCCGCTACTTCCACCACCACACCGTCGTGCTGCTGGATCTCCATCAACCTCTCCTCCCCCTTGCTGGATCAAGAAGGAGGAGACGTCTCCGCTCCGTACGTGTGTTGAACACGGAGGTGCTGTCCGTTCGGCGCTCGGTCATCGGTGATTTGGATCACGACGAGTACGACTCCATCAACCCCGTTCTCTTGAACGCTTCCGCTCGCGATCTAAAAGGGTATGTAGATGCACTCCCCTCTCTCTCGTTGCTAGATGACTCCATAGATTGATCTTGGTGATGCGTAGAAAATTTTAAAATTCTGCTACGATCCCCAACAGTGGCATCATGAGCCAGGTCTATGCGTAGTATCTTGCACGAGTAGAACACAAAGTAGTTGTGGGCGTCGATTTGTCAATCTTCTTGCCGTTACTAGTCTTATCTTGATTCGGCGGCACTGTGGGATGAAGCGGCCCGGACCGACCTTACACGTACGCTTACGTGAGACAGGTTCCACCGACTGACATGCACTAGTTGCATAAGGTGGCTAGCGGGTGTCTGTCTCTCCCACTTTAGTCGGATCGGATTCGATGAACAGGGTCCTTATGAAGGGTAAATAGAAATTGGCATATCACGTTGTGGTTTTGGCGTAGGTAAGAAACGTTCTTGCTAGAAACCTATAGCAGCCACATAAAAACTTGCAACAACAATTAGAGGACGTCTAACTTGTTTTTGCAGCAAGTGCTTTGTGATGTGATATGGCCAAAGGATGTGATGAATGATATATGTGATGTATGAGATGATCACGTTCTTGTAATAGGAATCACGACTTGCATGTCGATGAGTATGACAACTGGCAGGAGCCATAGGAGTTGTCTTAATTTATTATATGACCTGCGTGTCATTGAAATTCGCCATGTAATTACTTTACTTTATTGCTAACCATTAGCCATAGTAGTAGAAGTAATAGTTGGCGAGACAACTTCATGAAGACACGATGATGGAGATCATGGTGTCATGCCGGTGACGATGATGATCATGGAGCCCCGAAGATGGAGATCAAAAGGAGCGAAGTGATAATGGCCATATCATATCACTATTTTGATTGCATGAGATGTTTATCATGTTTTTGCATCTTATTTGCTTAGAACGACGGTAGCATATAAGATGATCCCTTACTAAAATTTCAAGAAAGTGTTCCCCCTAACTGTGCACCATTGCGAAGGTTCGTTGTTTCGAAGCACTACGTGTTGATCGGGTGTGATAGATTCTAACGTTCGAATACAACGGGTGTAAGCCAGATTTACACAGCAATACACTTAGGTTGACTTGACGAGCCTAGCATGTACAGACATGGCCTCGGAACACAAGAGACCGAAAGGTCGAACATGAGTCGTATAGAAGATACGATCAACATGGAGATGTTCACCGTTGATGACTAGTCCGTCTCACGTGATGATCGGACACGGCCTAGTCGATTCGGATCATGTATCACTTAGATGACGAGAGGGATGTCTATCTGAGTGGGAGTTCATTACATAATTTGATTAGATGAACTTAATTGTCATGAACTTAGTCTAAATGTTACATATCTATCTTGTAGATCAAATGGCCAACGCTAATTTAACCCTCAACTTCAACGCGTTCCTAGAGAAAAACAAGCTGAAAGACGATGGTAGCAACTATGCGGACTGGGTCCGTAACCTGAGGATTATCCTCATAGCTGCCAAGAAATCATATGTCCTTGAAGCACCGTTAGGTGACCCACCTGCTCTCCCAGCACTGCCAGATGATTTGAACGTTTGGCAGACACGCACGGATGATTACTCCTTCGTTCAGTGCGGCATGCTCTTCAGCTTAGAACCGGGGCTCCAAAAGCGTTTTGAGCATCACGGAGCATATGAGATGTTCGAAGAGCTGAAAATGGTTTTCCAAGCTCATGCCCGGATCGAGAGATATGAAGTCTCCGATAAGTTCTACAGCTGTAAGATGGAGGAAAATAGTTCTGTCAGCGAGCACATACTCAAAATGTCTGGGTTGCACAGCCGCTTGTCTCAGCTGGGGATTAATCTCCCGGATGACGCGGTCATTGACAGAATCCTCCAGTCGCTTCCACCTAGCTACAAGAGCTTTGTGATGAACTTCAACATGCAGGGAATGGAAAAGACCATTCCTGAGGTATATGCGATGCTGAAGTCAGCGGAGGCAGAGATCAGAAAGGAACATCAAGTGTTGATGGTGAATAAAACCACTAAGTTCAAGAAGGGCAAGGGTAAGAAGAACTTCAAGAAGGACGGCAAGGGAGTTGCCGCGCCCGGTAAGCCAGCTGCCGGGAAGAAGTCAAAGAATGGACCCAAGCCTGAGACTGAGTGCTTTTATTGCAAGGGAAACGGTCACTGGAAGCGGAATTGCCCCAAGTACTTAGCAGATAAGAAGGCCGGCAATACCAAAGGTATATGTGATATACATGTAATTGATGTGTACCTTACCAGCACTCGTAGTAGTTCCTGGGTATTTGATACCGGTGCGGTTGCTCATATTTGTAACTCAAAGCAGGAACTGCGGAATCAGCGTAGACTGGCAAAGGACGAGGTGATGATGCGCGTCAGGAATGGTTCCAAGGTCGATGTGATCGCCGTCGGCACGCTACCTCTGCATCTACCTACGGGATTAGTTTTAAACCTCAATAATTGTTATTTAGTGCCAGCTTTGAGCATGAACATTGTATCTGGATCTCGCTTAATGCGAGATGGCTACTCATTTAAATCTGAGAATAATGGTTGTTCTATTTATATGAGAGATATGTTTTATGGTCATGCCCCGCTGGTGAATGGTTTATTTTTATTGAATCTCGAACGTGATGTTACACATGTTTATAATGTGAATGCCAAGAAATGCAAGGTTGATAACGATAGTCCCACATACTTGTGGCACTGCCGCCTTGGTCATATCGGTGTTAAACGCATGAAGAAACTCCATGCAGATGGACTTTTGGAGTCTCTTGATTATGAATCATTTGATAGATGCGAACCATGCCTCTTGGGAAAGATGACCAAGACTCCGTTCTCCGGAACAATGGAGCAAGCAACCAACTTATTGGAGATCATACATACTGATGTGTGTGGTCCAATGAGTGTTGAGGCTCGCGGTGGTTATCGTTATGTTCTCACCCTCACCGATGATTTGAGTAGATATGGGTATGTCTACTTGATGAAGCACAAGTCTGAGACCTTTGAAAAGTTCAAGGAATTTCAGAATGAGGTTGAGAATCAACGTGACAAGAAAATAAAGTTCTTACGATCAGATCGTGGAGGAGAATATTTGAGTCATGAATTTGGCACGCATTTACGGAAATGTGGAATTGTTTCACAACTCACGCCGCCTGGAACACCTCAGCGTAATGGTGTATCCGAACGTCGTAATCGCACTCTATTGGATATGGTGCGATCTATGATGTCTCTTACTGATCTACCGTTATCTTTTTGGGGTTATGCTTTAGAGACTGCCGCATTCACTTTAAATAGGGCACCGTCAAAATCCGTTGAGACGACACCGTATGAATTATGGTTTGGGAAGAAACCTAAGCTGTCATTTCTGAAAGTTTGGGGATGCGATGCTTATGTGAAGAAACTTCAACCAGAGAAGCTCGAACCCAAGTCGGAAAAATGCGTATTCATAGGATACCCTAAGGAAACTATTGGGTATACCTTCTACCTAAGATCCGAGGGCAAGATCTTTGTTGCCAAGAATGGATCCTTTCTAGAGAAAGAGTTTCTCTCGAAAGAAGTAAGTGGGAGGAAAGTGGAGCTTGATGAGATGACCCTCGAACCGGAGAGTAGCGCAGCACAGGAAAATGTTTCTGTGGAGCCTGCACCGGCTAGAGAGGAAGTTAATGATAATGATCATGATCAAGCTACCACTGAACTTCGAAGGTCCACAAGGACACGTTCCGCACCAGAGTGGTACGGCAATCCTGTCCTGGAAATCATGTTGTTAGACAACGGTGAACCTTCGAACTATGAAGAAGCGATGGCGGGCCCGGATTCCGACAAATGGCTTGAAGCCATGAAATCCGAGATAGGATCCATGTATGAAAACGAAGTATGGACTTTGACTGACTTGCCCGATGATCGGCAAGCCATAGAAAATAAATGGATCTTTAAGAAGAAGACTGACGCGGATGGTAATGTGACCATCTATAAGGCTCGGCTTGTCGCTAAGGGTTATCGACAAGTTCAAGGGGTTGACTACGATGAGACTTTCTCACCCGTAGCGAAGCTGAAATCCGTCAGAATCATGTTAGCAATTGCCGCATACTATGATTATGAGATATGGCAAATGGACGTCAAAACGGCATTCCTTAATGGTTTTCTTAAGGAAGAGTTGTATATGATGCAACCGGAAGGTTTTGTCGACCCTGAGAATGCTGACAAGGTATGCAAGCTCCAGCGCTCAATCTATGGGCTGGTGCAAGCATCTCGGAGTTGGAACATTCGCTTTGATGAGATGATCAAAGCGTTTGGGTTCACACAGACTTATGGAGAAGCCTGTGTTTACAAGAAAGTGAGTGGGAGCTCTGTAGCATTTCTCATATTATATGTGGATGATATACTGCTAATGGGAAATAATATAGAATTCTTGGAAAGTATAAAGGCCTACTTGAATAAGTGTTTTTCAATGAAGGACCTTGGAGAAGCTGCTTATATATTAGGCATCAAGATCTATAGGGATAGATCGAGACGCCTCATAGGTCTTTCGCAAAGCACATACCTTGATAAGATATTGAAGAAGTTCAATATGGATCAGTCCAAGAAGGGGTTCTTGCCTGTATTGCAAGGTGTGAGATTGAGCACGGCTCAATGCCCGACCATGGCAGAAGATGTAGAAGAGATGAGTGTCATCCCCTATGCCTCAGCCATAGGGTCTATTATGTATGCCATGCTGTGTACCAGACCTGATGTAAACCTTGCAGTAAGTTTGGTAGGTAGGTACCAAAGTAATCCTGGCAAGGAACACTGGACAGCGGTCAAGAACATCCTGAAGTACCTGAAAAGGACTAAGGATATGTTTCTCGTATATGGAGGTGACGAAGAGCTCGTCGTAAAGGGTTACGTCGACGCTAGCTTCGACACAGATCCGGATGACTCCAAGTCACAAACCGGATACATGTATATTTTGAATGGTGGAGCGGTAAGCTGGTGCAGTTGCAAGCAAAGCATCGTGGCGGGTTCTACATGCGAAGCGGAGTACATAGCAGCCTCGGAGGCAGCACACGAAGCAGTATGGATGAAGGAGTTCATCACCGACCTAGGAGTCATTCCAAATGCGTCGGGTCCAATGGCTCTCTTCTGGGACAACACTGGAGCTATTGCCCTTGCCAAGGAGCCCAGGTTTCACAAGAAGACCAGGCATATCAAGCGTCGCTTCAACTCCATACGTGAACATGTTCAAGATGGAGACATAGATATTTGTAAAGTGCACACGGATTTGAATGTAGCAGATCCGTTGACTAAACCTCTTCCACGAGCAAAACATGATCAACACCAGAACTCTATGGGTGTTCGATTCATCACAATGTAACTAGATTATTGACTCTAGTGCAAGTGGGAGACTGTTGGAAATATGCCCTAGAGGCAATAATAAAATGGTTATTATTATATTTCCTTGTTCATGATAATTGTCTGTTATTCATGCTATAATTGTGTTATCCGGAAATCGTAATACATGTGTGAATACATAGACCACTACATGTCCCTAGTAAGCCTCTAGTTGACTAGCTCGTTGATCAATAGATGGTTATGGTTTCCTGACCATGGACATTGGATGTCATTGATAACGGGATCACATCATTAGGAGAATGATGTGATGGACAAGACCCAATCCTAAGCCTAGCACTAGATCGTGTAGTTCGTTTGCTAAAGCTTTTCCAATGTCAAGTAACTTTTCCTTAGACCATGAGATTGTGCAACTCCCGGATACCGTAGGAGTGCTTTGGGTGTACCAAACGTCACAACGTAACTGGGTGGCTATAAAGGTGCACTACGGGTATCTCCGAAAGTGTCTGTTGGGTTGGCACGAATCGAGACTGGGATTTGTCACTCCGTGTGACGGAGAGGTACCTCTGGGCCCACTCGGTAGGACATCATCACAATGAGCTCAATGTGATCAAGGAGTTGTTCACAGGATGATGTGTTACGGAAACGAGTAAAGAGACTTGCCGGTAACGAGATTGAACAAGGTATCGGTATACCGACGATCGAATCTCGGGCAAGTATCGTACCGATAGACAAAGGGAATTGCGTACGTGATTGATTGAATCCTCGACATCGTGGTTCATCCGATGAGATCATCGAGGAGCATGTGGGAGCCAACATGGGTATCCAGATCCCGCTGTTGGTTATTGACCGGAGAGTCGTCTCGGTCATGTCTGCGTGTCTCCCGAACCCGTAGGGTCTACACACTTAAGGTTCGGTGACGCTAGGGTTGTAGAGATATTAGTATGCGGTAACCCGAAGGTTGTTCGGAGTCCCGGATGAGATCTCGGACGTCACGAGGAGTTCCAGAATGGTCCGGAGGTAAAGAATTGTATATAGGAAGTCCAGTTTCGGCCACCGGGAAGGTTTCGGGGGTAATCGGTATTGTACCGGGACCACCGGAAGGGTCCCGGGGGTCCACCGGGTGGGGCCACCTATCCCGGAGGGCCCCATGGGCTGAAGTGGGAAGGGAACCAGCCCCTGGTGGGCTGGTGCGCCCCCCTATGGGCCTCCCCTGCGCCTAGGGTTGGGAACTCTAGGGGTGGGGGGGCGCCTCCACCTGGCTTGGGGGGCAAGCCACCCCCTTGGCCGCCGCCCCTCCCCTCAGATTGGATCTGGGGGGGGGGGGGGCGGCCCCCTCTCCCCTTCACCCTATAAATAGTGGAGGGGTGGGAGGGAGGACACACCCCAGCCCCTGGCGCCTCCCTCTCCCTCCCGTGACATCTCTCCTCCTCCAGTAGCGCTTGGCGAAGCCCTGCTGAAATCCCGCTACTTCCACCACCACACCGTCGTCCTGCTGGATCTCCATCAACCTCTCCTCCCCCTTGCTGGATCAAGAAGGAGGAGACGTCTCCGCTCCGTACGTGTGTTGAACACGGAGGTGCTGTCCGTTCGGCGCTCGGTCATCGGTGATTTGGATCACGACGAGTACGACTCCATCAACCCCGTTCTCTTGAACGCTTCCGCTCGCGATCTACAAGGGTATGTAGATGCACTCCCCTCTCTCTCGTTGCTAGATGACTCCATAGATTGATCTTGGTGATGCGTAGAAAATTTTAAAATTCTGCTACGATCCCCAACAGTAACGGGCCAGGGGACACCCACGTTTACGGGAAGTTGATTGAAGCGTCTGCGCATGATCCGGGGGATAACTGCCTTTTTACCCATCCACTACGCCTGCCGTTTCCGCCACATAGGCTGCATGCATTGCGCAGGGTTGGCAGTGGATGCGCGGGGTGTAGGAATGAGTGCCATGACATAAAGCATGGCGCCGGGGATTGGCGTAGAAGGGCGGCCGGCGAATCTAGATCGGTGAAGCGGGGCGGTTGCCCCAGGATGGTGGGGAGCCAGCCCCCTGCCATGCTTCGCTATAAAAAGGGAGCACGGTGGTGAATGGAAGGGCTCACCTACGCATCTTCTTCGTCTTCTTCTCGTGTCCTTCTCCCACCATGGTGAGGGGAAGAGGACGTGCTCGAGCTTCGGCGGCGGTGACAAGGGCCTCTTCTTGGCACCACATCCCCGCCCCTGCTGGGGACGCAGGGGTAGGATCCAGTGCGCAAGGCAGAGCCGCGGGACGTGGTCATGGCCGGCGCCGTGCTCAGGGCCGAGGAGGATGCGGTGGTGCTCCAGCCTCTCCTCCCCTATCCACTCTGGCTCCAATGGAGGGCCATGTTAGAGATACAACGATGGAGTTCGTCGTCAGGCTGCACGAGCCCCCGCGCAACCGTCTTCGGCTTCCTGGCCCTTTTGCGAGGGTGATGGAGGTTGAACAGCCGCACGGGCTGAAGTTGCACATGAGAGGTTGCTGTAATGGCAGCATGCGGGTGGACGTCGAGTTCCCCGCACCTCATGTCATGCTACTCCGGTGTGGCTAGAAAACTTTTGCACGTACCCATAGCTTGGCGGAGGGGCACATCCTTCATTTTAAGCTAATGGAGGCCGATCTACTCTCCATCAAGGTCTTCGGGCGTTCGGGTGCTCGCTTAGGGTGCTGCATGGAGAGCTCGACCGATGATGAAAGCTCCTCCTCGAGCGACAGCGACGAAGAGGACACTAATGGCAAAGATGGTGGCGCCGAGCCCCTGGTCCTCAAGCGGGAAGACGGCGGCTCGGACTCCAACTGAGCGTCGGTCGCACCGTCACCGTCAGCTAGGCGCCGGCAGCAGCACCATCTGCAGCTGTACCCCGGTAGATTGATTTGCTGGGGGGTGCTTGGCCTGGTCAACTCTGCTTCCACCAGCTGGACCCCGGCAGGCTTCCTCGTGGACTCCGGCTTCGTCTTCCCTGCCGGTGTCCCTCTTGCCGTGTTCCTCTGGTCCTCGCGGTGGTGACCAGGGCATTGCCTAGCCGCTCTCTCTATCCCTGGCCTCTTGTTCCTTGCCGGGGAGGTGCCCTCCCGATCTTGTCAGGCTGCATCCCACTGGTCCTGACGGGGTCGGGCTGGGCTTCTGCCCATGCGCTCCTTTTGCCCTCTTTCCTTCTTGATGCAACTCCTAGGGGGAGGGACAAGAAAGGCATTACAGGGCACTTATCTTTTTTCAAATCAAAAGATGTAGGCATTTGCCAAACTTTAGTTCAAATTATGTAACCCTCTATCCATGCTTGTATCCTGTATGATTCCTACTTGTTTATCCGCGTATGAATGAAAAAGAATGCCTGCAGGGCACTTGTGCACATGTCATATCCATGCTGAGGAATGATCCCTCACTACTTTCAAGTAAACAAAGTTCCTCGGCAAGACATCTTTCCGGTCCCTTCCATAGCTGCTACTCAACCCTGTCTGATGGGTTAGGAGCATGGATGGAAACCGGCCCCTCGGCAATCCCCCCCCCCCCCCCCCCCCCCCCCCCCCCCAAATGCTACTGCGACCAACCTGACTGAAGAAACTCCAAATCAAAGGGTGGGAGCACAGATGTTGGGAGCTACAAGGTTTCCTTACGCACAAGCTTTTCATATAGGAACATATCATGGATGACGAGGTGAACTTATCTACGTTTGTTGTCCTTCTTATCGCTCCCGGTAAAGAAGAGCTGTCGGGGACCGATATGCTGGCTCATTCTCACTCTTCCTTTCGGGAAGTTCATCCACGGCGGGGGCCCTGCTATTGATCAAAAAGAAAGAAGTGCAGGGGAGAAAACAACTACATATGATCCTCCTCAAAGGATTAGTCATTATAGCAAAACCATACTTAAGTAAACATGCATGCAAGTTTTGTGCCAGCGCTTCATTTTATTATGTTTGCACAGGGTCTTCATATTGCTTTGTACAAAGGGTTACAAGTCTAGGGGACTATGCTTGTACAAAACAGGCTGCCGGGGCAAGGCCCGACAACCGCGCCTTACGGGTAGAAGTTACGAAGATGCTCAATATTCCATGAGTTTTGCATTGGGATGCCATCTTCGGTCTCCAGACGGACTGTGCCAGGTCTGGTGACACGTACTATCCGTTAAGGGCCTTCCCACTTTGGTGTCAACTTGTTTGAACCCTTGGCGGACTGAGCGCACCTAAGGACAAGGTCACCTTCCTCAAGGCTTCGGGCGTGAACTATGCGGCTATGATAGCGGCACGGGGCTTGCTGGTATCGTGCAGCACGTACAGCTGCCCGGAGATGGTCCTCCTCGAGGAGCATGGCATCGTCATGCCGTAGCTGCTCTTGCGCTACTTCATCGTAGGCAAGTACCCGAGGCAACCCATATATGAGTCCCATGGGGAGCACTGCTTCTGCCCCATACACCAGGGAGAAGGGAGTCTAGCCAGTAGCTTGATTTGTTGTCGTCCTGATTGACCTAAAAACCACCGGCAACTCATCAATCTAGCGCTTGCCGCATTTTTGCAATCTATCAAAGGTTCTTGTCTTCAGCCCCCGCATTTCTTCAGCGTTCATCCTCTCAGCCTACCCGTTGCTCCTTGGGTGGGCAACCGAGGTGAAAGAGACCTTGCTCCCAAGGCTATGGATGTACTACATGAAGGCGCAGCTTGTTAACTGGGTGCCATTGTCAGTGATTACCCTGTTGGGCACTCCAAAATGACACACCAATCCCTTGAAGAACTTGATAGCTAACTGCGCCGTCACCTTTCTCACTTGTTCCACTTCGGGCCACTTTGTAAACTTGTCGATTGCAACATACAAGAATTCAAAGCCCTCGGTAGCACGGGGAAAGGGGCCCAAGATGTCGAGCCCCAAGACCGTGAGAGGCCAGGACAAAGGGATGGTCTGCATGGCTTGAGTTGGCTTATGGATATTCTTGGAGTGGAACTGGCATGCCTCACACTTGGTGGCGAGCTCAGTTGCATCCTGGAGAGCGGTGGGCCAGTAGAATCCTTGCCAGAAAGCTTTCCCAACAAGTGCTCTTAATCCCAGATGTGAGCCACACACGCCTCCATGTATCTCTGCCAACAGCTTTAGTCCATCCTCTTGGCTGATGCACTTCAACTTCACGCCGTTCGGCCTCGTTCTGTACAGAATGTTGTCCACAAACTGGTACATACTCGATTGCCGGGCTACTTTCTCAGATTGCTCTGGATCGTCAGGAAGTTCTCCAGTTTGCAAGAATTGGACTATGTGTTGTGCCCATACCGGAGCCTGAGGCTCGACGACAAGGACCAAAGGCATCTCTTCAGTTGTGGGAGCACTTTCATCAACGGCAAGAACCTGGGATTCTGCTTGAGAGTGCGGCTCTCCATCCAGCACAGGATCTCCACCGGCAGCCTTTTCACCAGCGACTCCAGGGAACTCTGTCGAGAAATGTTTGCCGGTGTTGAGCTTCCTTCTTTTTCTAGCCAAGGCTAACGGGGAAACTGTTGGTTGGGTGAGGTGGAGCACAAAAGTGTCTAGTTCCACAGGAAGCTTCTGTGCAGCTCACTTCGACAAGTGATCAGCGATGCTGTTTTCCGCACGGGGTACGTGCTCTGTTTGCAGCCCGTCGAAGTGCTCTTCGAGCTTCCTCACCTCTTTCACGTAGGCTTCCATTAGTGGGCTCTGATAATCTTTGTTCACCTGCTTCACAACAAGTTGGGAGTCACCGCGTATGATTAATTTCTTGATTCACAATTCGACAGCAATCTGGAGCCCGGCAAGGAGCCCTTCATATTCTGCCGTGTTGTTGGTGGTGTCTTCCCTGGGGAAATGCATTTGGACGACGTACTTGAGGTGTTCTCTGGTGGGCGCAACGCGTAATACTCCTACGCGAGCAGCTTGGAGCGAGAAAGCACCGTCAAAGTACATGATCCATTCCTTAGGGGCCTCCTTGCCGGGGAGGGCAGTTTCCACGGTCTCTTCGTCAGGCGTCGGCTTCCACTCTGCTATGAATTGTGCCAGTGCTCTGCTTTGGATAGTTGTTGTG
This sequence comes from Thinopyrum elongatum, assembly GCA_011799875.1. Lineage (NCBI taxonomy): Eukaryota > Viridiplantae > Streptophyta > Magnoliopsida > Poales > Poaceae > Thinopyrum > Thinopyrum elongatum. Next base: position 385,570,085 of record CM022303.1, on the reverse strand, counting down.
CTCTCAAATTTTAAGGGCAAAACTTGACAGCTCCAGAGCCCATTCTACTATCCTGCCGGTAGCTTCAGGGTTCCTCAAGATCCGCTGCAGTGGGAGGCAAGTCACAACGGTGATCTCGTGGGCTTGAAAGTAATGGTGCAGCTTCCTCGAGGCCATGAGGAGGCCGAAGATTAATTTTTGGACACCAGAGTACCTTGATCTCGCTCCCTGCAAGAGGGAGCTAAGAAAGTAACTGGTCGCTACACCATTTTCTTCCTTGCCGCCCCTCCTGTTCGTCAGCGCTTATCTGTGGTCCCCCTCCATCTCCGCCGTCTGGCCTTGCCGGAGATAAAGCTGGCCCAACACTTGCTGGTTCTGTCGCTGTAGCTTCTTTGCTGTCCACTTCCCTCTGTTCTACCAAGGCTGCACTAACCACTTGATTTGTTGCTGCCAAGTATAGCAGCAACGACTCTTGTGGCTTGGGTGTGACCAAGGTCGGAGCAGAAGAAAGGTAAGCCTTCAAAAACTACAGTGCAGCCTCGGCCTGTGGAGTCCACTTTATTGGACCAGCCTTCTTCAAAATTTTGAAGAACGGCAAGGCGCACTCAGCGGATTTAGAAATGAACCTGCTTAGTGCGGCCACATAGCCAGTCAAGGGCCTCACATCTTTAACTGTCTTCAGGGCTTGGATCTGCTCTATTGCTTTGATCTTGTCGGGGTTGGCTTCTATCCCTCACTGAGACACAAAGAACCCAAGAAGCTTGCTAGACGGGACGCCGAACACACATATCTCTGGATTAAGCTTCAAGTTAATGCTCTGCAAGTTTGCAAAGGTTTCTTCTAAATCCTCTATGAGTGAAGGTTTGTCTTTAGGTTTGACCATGATATCATCCATGTATGCTTCAATGCTCCTGTGCAGCTGTGGCTCGAACCCAATCTGCACAGCCCTTGCGAATGTAGAACCAACACTCTTTAGCCCGAAGGGCATACGCACAAAGCAGTACGTGCCACATGGGGTGATGAAGGCAGTCTTTTCTTCGTCTTCCTTGGCCATGAAGATCTGGTGGTACCCAGAGTACGCATCCAAGAAGGACAGCAAGTCACATCCATAGGTGGAATCAACAATCTGATCAATGTGCGGCAAGGGGAAGGGGTCCTTTGGACAACCTTTGTTCAAGTCAGTGAAGTCAATACACAGTCTCCACTTCCCATTAGCCTTGCGCACCACCACTAGATTTGCTAACCAAGTTGGATGCAGTACCCCTTGGACCAAATTTGCTGCCTCTAGTTTCTTAATTTCCTCAGCAATGAACTATTGCCGCTCCAAGGCTTGCTTTCTGACTTTTTGCTTGACAGGGCGGGTGTGAGGACAGACAGCAAGGTGGTGCTCGATTACCTCCCTGGGAACATCGGGGATGTCAGATGGTTGCCAGGCAAACACATCCACATTCGCCCGCAGGAAGGTAACAAGCGCGCTTTCCTATTTGTTGTGAAGGGTAGCACTAATGGTGAAGGTACCATCAGTGCCATCCTGCCGCGCCGAAACTTTCTTGGTTGCCGGGGGAGCAGCCTTGGATCTTTTCTAGTTGTACTTTTCGGCAAATTACTACCGAGTGCCGCATACTCCAAAGAGATGCGCTTCCCGGAGTTCTTATCGGAGTCCTTGCCAGTTTCCTTGACTTTCTTCTCTCTCTTGGCGAGAGCTGGGGCCCTGACAGCCTCGGCTGCAACCGCATCTCTATACATCTGATCCACACAGATAACTACATCTCTCTTGTCCGACGGGATGGTGATGACTCCCGTAGGACCAGGCATCTTCAAAGTGTTGTAGGTGTAGTGGGATTCCGCCATGAACTTGGCCAGAGCTGGTCGGCCAAGAATCCCGTTGAATGGAAGGGGAAGTTCAACAACATCGAACACAATCTTCTCCGTCCTGAAGTTTATTTCCCCGCCAAATGTTACCGGCAAGGTAATCTTTCCCTTTGGCTGACTCCTCCATTGGTTGATTCCTTGGAAAGTGCCAGTCCTCTTCAGGTCCTCATCTGGAATCTGTAGTTTCTTCAGCACACCAGGAGAGATCAAATTTAAGCCTGCCCCACCATTAACCAACATCTTAGTGACCTTGAGGTTGCGGATTATTGGTGAAATCAACAATGGCAAACATCCTACCGCAGTGGTGCAGTCTGGATGATCCTTAATGTCGAAGATGATGGGCGTGCGGAACCACTTGAGTGGCTCTCGATCGCTTGCTACTGGTTCTGCTGCATTAACCTCACGTGCCCAATGCTTGAGTTGGCGGTGAGAGGAGTGTAAAGATGCACGCCCGTCAATGCACATCGCCTCCGTAGCTTTCTGGAACTCCTGTTCACTGGTTTCATCATCTTCCTCTTTGTTGTCGTCTTCATTTTCTTTCCTCTCACGGCCTCTGGCGGTTTTTTCTTTCTACTGATGAGACTTGTCGTGGTGTCCGTTATGACCACCACGGCCCTTCCCACCAGTACAATTCTGGTTTCTCTCCTTGTCGCTCCTTTCATACTCAGCTTTCTGTTTCACCACCAACTACTCGACTTGCTTGCAATCTTGGAGATCATGACCCTTGGTCCTATGGATCTTGCAGTACGGCCCGTCAGACTTGCCGGTTTTCTCAGCAGCCACTACCACCCGACAATCAGCAAATGTAGCAGCTTCCTTGTTGGGCATCTTAGTTTTTGCTTTCTTGCCGGTGCTAGGATCTCCAGCGCTCTCAACGGCCATTACTATCTTCTCCTTTCGCTTCTTGTTGCGCTTCTTGTTTTTCTTCCTAGGGGCGGCAGGGTCGTCGTCGTCCTCCAAATCGACTTCGATGCCAACCTCTTTCCCCAGAAGTCTCCTCCCTTCTTTGGCACGAGCACACTTATCAGCCAGCGTGTAGAGTTCGCCGACAGTCTTGGGCAATTGAACATTCATCTTAGCCCGCATTCTGCGGTTGCACACATTCGTATGAAATGCGGCAATCACAGCTGCCGAGTGTATCTTGGGAATGTTGCGGTGTACTCGACTAAACCTCTGCAAATATTTGCGCAAACTCTCTCCATTCTTCTGGAGAAGGGTTTGCAGGTCACTAGGCCGCCCTGGTTCTTGGTGTCCACCCGTGAAGGCGCCCACGAACTCGTTGCACAGATCAGCCCAGAAGGAGATGGAATCCTCCGGCAAGTGCATTAGCCATGCCCTCATGTTCGGCTTGAGTGCCAACGGGAAGTAGTTGGCAAGCACTTTCTCATCCCTTCCCCCGGCAGCTTGCACGGCAATCATGTAGATGCCCAAAAAACTATGTCGGGTTCAGCTTCCCATCATACTTCTCCGGCAAGTCAGGTTTGAAGGCGCGAGAGGATGACCACTGGACTTGACGCAGCTCGCGGGTGAAAGCAGGGCAGCCTACCTTGTAAGGCAGGTACCCGCCAGCACTGGGAGCAGGCTCATCGACATCGGCACCATTACGCCTATCGGACTAACAGCGTGTCTTAGGATGCCGCTCAATGGTGACGCGGGCATCCTCCTTCCACCTGTCTTCCAACACTCGACGTTGGTCTTGCTGGAGTCGTGGATCCGACGAGGCCATTGATGCCTCATCACGATCATCAATCCCTTGGGATTGCTAAGCTCGCTGTGGCTGCCCCTGAGCGGGCTGCCGTGGAGGGAACTGCACCGTGGGCGCGGTCCTCCCGTCTTGACCACCCGCATGGGCCGTTGGCGTTGCCTGAGAGCGCCGCGATGGCTCCGTGCTTGGTGTCTTATTGATCTCAGCAAACCCAAGGAGGCTTTGGATGGTAGCTCTCCACTCATCCATCCTGTCTGCCACTGGAGGAAAATGCAACAACAGCTGAGCTCTCGCCACCACTTCGGCCATTGTTTCTGGCATGGCGTGGGAGGCAGAGCGCGACACCGCTCGACTCCAGGATGAACCAAAAGGAATGCGTCGGTCTGTCCTCGTCTCAAGCCTATTGCTAGAGGGACCTGACGCGGTCGGAGCTGTTCTTGGTGACCAGGCTCTTGGTCAGTCGGGCCATTCCCGTGCGGGCATGGTCGCTCGGGGTCGACGGCGCCGTTCGAGGTGTTGTTGCACTCGCCCGACACGGGACGAAGCGCACGCTCTGTCTCCGCCCCTTCGGGCGGTGCGGCCAATGGATCTTGGCTCGCACCGGAGCGGGTGTCGATGTTGCATTGGTTGAGCACGCCGGTGGGATGAGTAGGAGGAAGCTGAGCGCCTCCATGACCCATATCGGCGAGAGCTTGATCGGCGGCATGCTGAAGGGGCTGGGTCACACCCGCGGTCCCAGTCCCTGTCGCAGCCATGGCGGGAGTGTTACTAGCGCCGCTCGCCTTGCCAGCCCCGTTCGCCGTAGCCGCAACGCCCATGGCGTCTGCAGCCAAGGGTAACAAAGCCTTCGAGGAAGAAGGATGCGCTCCGGTTCCGCTCTTCTTCTTGGGAGGCATGGATGCGAAGGTCAACGAAGATCGACGCACTGGATACTGCTTCAGGTCGCACAAGCGAAGCCCCCTACCCGGCATGCCAAATATGTTGGTGTGGAAGCACGATCACCTATGGGGCAGGGGTGCCCCTTTGTGGTTCGGCATGGGGACGGCTGCATTGCACAAAGAGCTGAAGCAATAGGGGACGTCATGGCGATGGACTCCCTCTCTTTACCCAGGTTCGGGCCGCTTTGCAGTGTAAAACCCTACTCCTGCTGTGGTGGATTGATCTGGAGGAACACGAAGGCTCGACGCGCTCTAGCCCGGCAAGGCACCTCGGGGAGAGCGACGTGAGCTTACAAGTGTTGTGGGGTGGAAATTGTTCGAACCCCTTGCTATGTTGCCTCAGGCCTCCTTTTATAGGTTAAGGGGTGACCAAAGTGGCAAAACAGTCATTTGGGTGTGATTAGATAGCTAACAGTGCTATCATACCTAACTCTGGCAGTTAGGACAAAGTGCATTAAATGCACCGCTAGGTGTCGTGCCAAGGGTGAATCCCGGCAAGCCTGTCACGCCGCTTATCCGCCTCTTCTTATTAGCTTGACACGCCTCCCTGGACGGGTGTCAATAAAGCTAATCTCTTCTCCTTGATGCTGCCACGTGCTTGATAGGATCCACCTGGTTGCTTAACACCTTGACACCGCACTGATTAGTGACTTGGGTGCGGTGAGGTGGGGCGGTGGCGTCTTGGTGAAGGATCCTTGTTAAGGAGCTTGGCGGGGTTTGATCTCGGCGGCCCTGCAAGCCTGCCGCGGCGAATCTGGACCTATCCTCGGGTGCGGCCTCGACCTGGCCAGGCTCTCCTGCCCGGCAAGGGAGGTCCTCCCAAGGTGGCCCTCTGCTATCTTGTTCTTCTTAATGCTCTCCTTGATCTCACGAAGAGCGGCTTTTCTGGCTAGTCCTTGTGTCATGCATTGGTGCTGGATGTATGATCATCAGCATGCCTGTGCATGAGTCCGATCAGCAAACGTGAATGTTTGTTGCACCGACACTCTGAATAGTTGATGTACTCTCGAACTTGAGTGCAAATCTTGATAGTTCCAATGACCACAGTGATCTCATGCGCTTGGAAGTAGTGGCACAGCTTTCTTGGGGCCATGAGTAGGACAAAGAGCAACTTTTGCACGGCCGAATACCTTGACCTAGCCCCCTGCAGGAGAGAGCTAACAAAGTACACTAGTCACTGCACCACCTTTTTCGTTCGCGTAATCTGTTGATCAACTACTTTCTCCTGCACTATTTTTGCCTTTCTGGTATCTGGACCTACCGGGGAGGACCCCGCTTCATCGTGGGATAGCTTTGCCGTTGTTGTTTCCTCATCGCTAGCCTGTCTTTGTGCAACTAGCGCGGCATTGACCACTTGGTTCGTTGCCGCTAAATATAGCAACAACGGTTCCTGTGGCTTAGGCGCGACTAAGGTTGGCGCAGAGGACAGGTATCTTTTCACATCTTCCAGCGTGGCCTCCGCTTCTGGAGTCCATTTTACTGGACCTGCCTTTTTCAATATCTTGAAAAATGACAGGGCACTCTCAGCAGACCTTGAAATGAACTTGCTCAAAGCCGTGACACAACCGGCAAGACGTCGCACATCCCTGACGGTCTTGGGTGCTTGAATCTGCTCGATAGCTTTGATCTTTTCGGGATTCGCTTCGATTCCATGCTGGGACACAAAGAACCTGAGAAGTTTGCTGGATGGAACTCCAAACACACAATTCTCGGGGTTGAGCTTCATGTTGATCTTGTACAAGTTTGCAAACGTCTCTTTAGTTGATTTGTCCTTGGTCTTGACCACTAAATCATCCATATAGGCTTCTACATTTATGTGCAACTGTGGCTCAAAACCAATCTGAACTGCTCTTGCAAATGTCAAACCAGCACTCTTTAGTCCGAAAGGCATACGTACAAAGCAATACGTGCCACATGGAGTAATGAATGCAGTCTTCTCCTCATCTTCCTTGGACATGAATATCTGGTGATACCCAGAGTAGGCATCAAGAAACGAGAGCAACTCACAACCGGGAGTGGATTCTACAATCTGATCAATGCATGGCAAGGGGAAAGGATCCTTCAGACATGCTTTGTTGAGATCAGTGTAATCAATACAAAGTCTCCACTTCACATTCGCCTTGTGCACGACAACTGGATTTGCCAACCAAGTTGGATGTAACACTCCTCTAACCAATCCTGGTGCCTCAAGTTTCTTGATCTCTTCAGCTATGAATTGTTTTCGTTCCAAAGCTTGCTTCCTGACCTTCTGCTTGATGGGCCGAGCATGAGGACAGACAACAAGGTGGTGCTCAATTACCTCCCTGGGAACACCGGGGACGTCAGATGGTTGCCATGCAACCACATCTACATTCGCCCGCAGGAAGGCAATGAGCGCGCTTTCCTATTTGCTATCTAGAGTGTCACCAATGGTAAAAGTACCGCTAGTGCCATCCTCCCTTGCCAGCACCTTCTTTGTTGCAGGTGGAGTGGCCTTAGATCTCTTGCCGGCAGAGCTTTTTGGCAAGTCCTCAATGGATGTGCAGCGCTCTGAGGAGGCGCGCTTCCCGAAAGTCTCATTAGATGTCTTGTCGGGTTTTTGGCTTTTCTTTTCCTTGGTGGGGGCCGCGGCCTTGACGGACTCCACTGCCACCACATCTCTGTAGAGCTTGTCTACACATATGACTGCATCTTTCTTGTCGGAGTTGATGGAGATGACACCCATGGGCCCTGGCATTTTCAGTGTGTTGTAGGCATAGTGTGATGCTACCATGAACTTGGCCAAGGCTGGGCGACCAAGAATTCCATTGAATGGCAAGGGGATTTTAACAACATCAAACACAATTTTCTCTATCCTATAGTTCAGCTCCCCGCCAAACGTCACCGGCAGCATGATCTTTCCCTTAGGTTGGCGCCTTCCCGAGTTGATTCCTTGGAATGTCCCAGTCTTCTTGAACTCTCCCTCAGGAATCTGCAGCCTCTCGATCACCTCAGGGAAGATCAAGTTCAAGCCAGCCCCACCGTCAACTAGTATTTTCGTGACTTTGAGGTTGTGTATCATTGATGAGACCAAGAACGGAAAACACCCGACCGCAATTATGCGATCAGGGTGGTCCTCAGCATCGAAAATAATAGGCATGTGGGACCACTTGAGGGGCTTTCGGGCATCCACCGCTGGCTCCGCTGCATTGACCTCATGTGCCCATTGCTTGAGTTGGCAGTGAGAGGAGTGCAAAGATGCACCCCCGTCAATGCACATGGCTTCTGTTGCTTTCAGGAATTCTGTTTCACTAGACTGGTCGTCATCCTCCTCATCACTCTCTTCGTCCTCTTCTTTTTTCTCTCTGTCCCGGGCGGGCTCTTCTTTCTTCTGGTTAGCATTGCCGCGGTGTCCACCTTGGCCGCCGCGACCCTTCTTGCCGGATCCACCAGTACCATCCTGGCCTTTCTCCTTGTCCCGCTTCTCATATTCAGCTTTCTGTTTCTTAACTAGCTGTTCGAGTTGACGACACTCTTGGAGGTCGTGGCCTTTGGTATGGTTAATCTTGCAGTATGGCCCGTCAGATTTGTCGGCCTTCTCTCCTGCTGCAGCAACCTGGCAATTAGCGCCTGCAGCTGCTTCCTTACCGGCGCTCTCCGTCTTGGTTTTCTTGGTGGGGCTGGAGTTACCGGACCCCTTCACGGCCATAACTAACTTGCCATTTCTCTTTCTATTGTGTCTCCGACCTTTCTTCTTCAGGGCAGCAACATCGTCATCATCAGAGTCGACATCAATGCCAGCATCTTCCCCGGGAAGCCTTCTCCCTTCTTCAGCACACGGGCACCTATCCGCCAATGTGTAAAGCTCGTTGACGGTTCTCGGTAGTCGAATATGCATCTTCTCCCACATCTTGCGATTGCGCACATTCATGTGGAATGTGGCAATCATAGCTGCATGGTGTATATCTGGTATGCTGCGGTGCACACGACTAAATCTCTAGATGTATTTGCGTAGATCTTCTCCTTCCTTTTGTGGGATCACTTGCAACTCGTTGGGTAACAAGGGGCCTTTCTGTCCTCCGGTAAAGGCACAAACGAAGTCATTGCATAGATCTGACCATGAAGAAATGGAGTTCTCTGGCAAATTCATCAGCCAGGCTCTCACATTGGGCTTGAGCACCAATGGGAAATAGTTTGCTAGAATCTTTTCATCCCTTTGTCCGGCAGCCTGCACGGCGATCGTGTAAATGCCTAAGAACTCTGTCGGGTTTAGCTTGCCGTCGTACTTCTCTGGTACTTCAGGCTTGAACGCGCGGACAGACGGCCAGCGGACTTGCCGCAACTCACGTGTGAAAGTAGGGCAACCAACTTCATAAGGCAAGTACCCGCCAACAACGGGCGCTGGCTCATCAACGACTGGGCCATTGCGCTCGTCTGATTGACGGCGCGCCTCTCGACGCCGTTGGACGGTAGTGCGAGCATCTTTTGCTCATCTTTCTAGCAGCACCTGCCGCTGATCTTGCCATGTCCGCGGATCTGAGGAGGCCATCGACACGTCGGTGAGCTATGCGCTCCATTGGGTCTACTGCGTGTTCTGGCGCTGCTGCTGGGATTGTTGCTATGGAGGTGATTGCACCGTAGGTGCACCGCCTACCACACGGCCATCAGTTTGAGCTATCGGCATAGTTGGTGGGCGCCACGAGGGTTCCACCAACTGGGATCTGTTTGCATCGGTAAACTCAATCAAGCTCTGGATGGTGGCTCTCCACTCATCCATTTTGTCAGCTCCTGGAGGGAAATCCAATAGCATCTGGCCTCGTGCCATCGCCTCCGTTGCCGTTGAAGGCATGTTGGAGCGTGAAGAACTTGACATTGCTCGACTCCTGGCAGAGCTAGCAGGAGCGCCGTTACGATCTTGTCGCCGAACTGCAGGAGTGACGACAGGTTGGCGTGGCAGGTGCGGCGCTTGAAGATCTTGAAGCTGATCGACAGGCATATTGCCGTGCGGGCGCTACTATGGAGGCATAACAACACCATTTGGCATCACGTCATGCCCATCTCGCGACGGATGCAGCACGTGTCTCGATGTCGTTCCCCTCATCGCCGCCGCCAAAGTCGTTGCAGTGGGAGGGTCACGGCTCGGACCCAACCGAACAGGGTCACTTCGATGGCTGCGTTCGCTGGTGCGCTGAGGAGGCGGAAGACACTCGCCCGCACCATTCATACCATTGATACTGTATTCGCCGGAGTGTCGAGGAAGATGCCCGGCTCCGATGCCTCCACCGCCCGTTCCCGCCGCAGTGGGCACGGCGACCGCACCTCCTGTGTCGGCCGCGCCCACCGTGGCGTCCGCACCGTCCGCGCGACGGCACTGCCTAGATCGCCCGCAGGCGAGTGAGACTGAAGCTTGGACATGGAGGGTTTCGTCGCCATGGAGCTCTTCTTCTTGGGCGCCATGGATGGTGAAGAAGATGCTGAGCTTGGCAAAGTCGACGCACCGCTTGCTGCCTTGGTTCACGCCAAGGATCCCCCTACCTAGCGCGCCAAAGATGTCAGCTTGGAGCCGGAGATCTATGGGACAATGTTGCCCCTTTCTAGTTCGGCGAGGGGGTGCACTCAATGCAAAGAGCAAAAACAACAAGAGGCGTTGCAGTTTTTACCCAGGTTCGGGCCGCTGGGAAGCATAAAACCCTACTCCTACTTTGGTGTATTGGACGGATGTGTGCACAAGTACACGGAGCGCTCTCTCCTGGCAAGTCGCAAGGAGAGGGCAGCTACATGGATACGTATGCATGGGGTTGCAGTGGCTTCGAACCCTTGTAAAGGTTGCCCTGGCCCTCCTTTTATAGCACAAGGGGTTACCACAGTGGCAAAAGGGTCATTACATGATGATTAGATAGTAACAGTGTTAACATACCTAACTCTGCTAGTTAAGACAAAATTCATTAAATGCATCGCTAGGTGTTGTGAGGAGGAGGAGCCCTGACAAGGGTGAGGCACCGCTTTCCCAACTACCTCCTATTAGCTTGACATGCCATTAGGACAGGTGTCAATAAAGGTAATCTGCTTCCCAGCGAGCAGATACGATTGGGCAGCTCCACCGCTGATAGAGGCGAAGGTGTCCCGATGTTTCGATGAGATGGTGGCTATCGTTTTCTGTGGGAGTCGACCTTGACGATCCGACTACGAACGTGCGAGACGTCGCGCCTTAGCAATCGCTATACCAACTTCCAAGGGGTTATTGACCATGCCGGAGCACGATCAACCTGACCACGAGGGTCTGTTTCCTGCGAGCAAACGAAGAACAAGCAAGAAACTGAGATTGCAATCTGGATATTGCGAATATAAGAGGAAAGCTTTATTAATGAAGGTGGGGTTCTGTGACGCCTTTGTCTGGTCGTTGAACACAAATGAAGTACGCGAAGTTGTAGCTATGGCGAACTTTTAATCTAAACAAAACCCAACCAAAAAGCTACTAGATGGATCTACTCATATAGGAGCAAGGGGTGGCGGCCAAGGAGGTGGGAGGACGTCCCAAGGCAGCCTAAAACTAACCCTAGGTCGTACAAGGCCAATGGGCCCAAGTGGAGGTGATGCAACACCTTTGGACTTATAGTTTGACTCGGATTCTGCTACAGCGTTAGATTGTTTCGATGACAACTCAACGGTCCGGATGAATTTGAAGGTGAAACCAACTGGGTTAGAAAGAACACGAAATCTACTTTCCAACAAAAAAAGAATCACCCAATTCGGAGTCCGTATGAAATAGTTCTTGGTATTTTGAGCCAGGTATGTCTGTGCAGTCCGAATCTGAATCCAGAACGTGAGAGACTTGGACTCTATCTTCTCTTGGCCCAAAAGTGACGTGAAAGGACTTTTTGAACAGCACATAAACTTCTCCTTTTCCCTTATGTTCATATGTGGATTGTACAAATGTCCCATACACCTGCAATTAGACATGGCACAAAAGTTTGTGAAGTATTTTTGTCTTGGATGACATAAATAAATTATTGCATAGTTTGCATTAGAAATCACCTCACAAATACACATGTATGCAATATTTTTGGTCGTATCCAAGGTAGTCATGTCCTCATCATCCTCCCCTTCTTGAAAACAAAGCCGTCCTCGGCGTTGCTTAATCTGAAATGTGGCTAACAAAAGAGACAAGGTGTACACGTTGTATATGTATATGTCATCCATTTTTACTTCCCTTGATTTTTGCACATATGACACATGTATACATGAGTAACTTTCATAGTTCATAAAATGTAAAGCCAAAATATTATCACAAGTATTAGAAGACATGAAAATATTGCAACTCAATTTGCACATATAAGTGAAGCTCTTATTCATATCAAAGGATTGACAATGTTCTTCATTAAACCATCCCAACATTGGTGAATAAACCATACTTGCATCAAATTTACATGCTACAACATGCTTAAATAAGCAAACATGCAATAAGTCATTTGACACAAAATCATCACCAAGATTAGAGGTCATATCAAAATGATTAAACATTGTTTCTTTTGCATCAACAGTTAATTCATTGGGTGCACTCAAAATTGTTGATACTTCAACTCTTTGATCACATGACGCATTCATGACAGTAACACAATTCTCTAAAATAGCTGGTGTGCTCAAATCAATAGGTAACACAACACATGATGTATTCAAGTTAACTAGGCATGCATCATTCTCATGTGAAAGTTGAAAATCTGTACCTTTGTCATTACCTCTTATGATCAACTCAGACGATGTAGGCACTCTTGGAGGTGATGTGTCATATGATGGAGATGATGTAGTCCTCGCGACAACGGATGTGGTTGTCATAGTACGCCTAGTTGTTGAAGAAACATCTGTATCAACACTTGGAATGTGCACCGTGCGCTTGTTCTCCTCGTGGCCAACACATCGTTTTATTTCCTGTTCAGCTTTGCAAGCAAGACGAAACAAATGGTCCATAGGATAACACTCTTCATGAATTAGAATCTCTTGAATATCACAGTTTAATCCTCCCCAAAATCTATCCATAAAATCTTCTTCACTTTCTTCTAAAAATGAGTGCAATAATGTAGTTTGTAAATCATCATAGTATTTTGTTACCGTGTCATTGCCTTGTTTTAAATGTTGTAATTTTTTAATCATGCCACGAGTATAATAAACATCAACGAATCTATCTCTCATGACAAGTTTTAAATCATCCCAAGTAGTAGGTATAAGATCAGGGTTGAACCGACAATATTCACTCCACCAAACTAAAGCAAAGCTACTAAAAGTACTAATCGCAGCTTGAAATTTTCCACGCTCATCAAAATTATGGGAAGCAAATATTGCATTTATTTCGTACTCCCATTCAATATATAAATCAGGCCTAAAACGACCAGTAAATGGTGGCATGGAAACTTTAACCTGATTATGTGCATACTGATGTAATTGCTCCTCTTGTGGCGGTTGTTGTATTTTCTTAGGTGATGGCAAATCTCCCACGATCGATGAAGCCCAAGAACTAACAACTCCGGAACCTGCCATGATTAGTAGAAACAAAAAAAAATCGAGAATAATGTTCCTATGAACTACTAGGATGTGGTGGTAAAGCGCTCACAGTAAAACAAAATATCAATAGCTTACAAGTTCTTACCATGCAGTAGGTGGTGACGGGCAACCAGCGGTGTCAAATAACTCCGAAGATTGAGTAAAGCGATTGCCAGGTGAACGTACGTATACACGGTGTAGAAATATGTGGAGCTGGGTTGGCTATATATGGTAGCAAAAGATTAGCAATAATCAATTCAGAGATGCAATGTTGAATAAACGCTCAACGACGGTACTGTGCTGGTCCTAGGCTAGACCGGACTAGAGACGCGAGCCTAGAACACTAATGAGGTCACGGCATAGCACAACTAGCATCAATAAAGGATATGAAGTAGCTCTGGACAGCAAGATATAAGTGAAGATCACAATGGCAGTAAAGATAATGATGAGAAACAACTACCAAGTAACATATACCAACAATTCTCTCTCCAACTTTACTCTATAAAAGTTTGTGCCAATTTTATGATAATTTTTATCAATAAAGGCACTAACTCAAGCTGTCAAATGCAAAAAGAATCACTCAATTCCGAGTTGATATGAGGAGTCAAAAAATTCTAAAACTGGCCTGAAAAACTGGAACAAGCTGTGTTCATGAACTTCGGAGGGCAAACAGACCTATTTAGAAGCCGATTTTGAGGTGTCAAATATTGAACTAGCTTCTGCAACTATTTAGATGCGGTTCGTCGCTAGCTTTAATTTGAGTACTCACGGAGCCAAAACAGACTTCGTATGAAAAAGATATGCCTGTTTTACTGAACACTGCGCAAAACAGATTCCAATCCGAATTCAGCTACGAGATTGAGTCTAGATAGATCCGAATTTTCTGTTTTTTTTCTCTCCTTTTTTTCTTACACTTTTTTTCTTTTTCTTTCTCTCTTTTTTTTCTCTGACTTTTTTTTACTTTTTTTCTCTCTTTTTTCTCTCTCCCTCTTTCCAAAACAAACTAGATAAGATGTAGATTGGATCAAGCATAGATGTGAACGACCTCAACTATGATTATGACAATGAACAGTGGGTAGCACGATGTGGAAATTGATGGATGGGATGGTGGATAGTGAAAGGAATAACGATGCAGCGGCGGCGTGACTAATGTGAACAGAACTCGAAACTCTAAACGAACTAGACACTAAGACCAGCAACTCGACACGACGATGCAACCGATAATTCAACTATGCAAGCAATGAAAAGAAAATTGCAAAGGCTCAGACTGGCTTGGACAAAGGATGAATAGATCTAACTTTTTTTTGTGGCTTTTTCTTGGACAATAGGTAAGAAAATAAATCTAATCTAGGGAAAACTGGAAATTCTCACCGAGCAACCTGAAAACTGATACCACTTGATAGAGGCGAAGGTGTCCCGATGTTTCGATGAGATGGTGGCTATCGTTTTCTGTGGGAGTCGACCTTGACGATCCGACTACGAACGTGCGAGACATCGTGCCTTAGCAATCGCTATACCAACTTCCAAGGGGTTATTGACCACGCGGGGAGCACGATCAACCTGACCACGAGGGTCTGTTTCCTGCGAGCAAACGAAGAACAAGCAAGAAACTGAGATTGCAATCTGGATATCGTGAATATAAGAGGAAAGCTTTATTAATGAAGGTGGGGTTCTGTGACGCCTTTGTCTGGTCGTTGAACACAAACGAAGTACGCGAAGTTGCAGCTACGGCGAACTTTTAATCTAAACAAAACCCAACCAAAAAGCTACTAGATGGATCTACTTATATAGGAGCAAGGGGTGGCGGCCAAGGAGGTGGGAGGACGTCCCAAGGCAGCCTAAAACTAACCCTAGGTCGTACAAGGCCAATGAGCCCAAGTGGAGGTGATGCAACACCTTTGGACTTGTAGTTTGACTCGGATTCTGCTACAGCGTTAGATTGTTTCGATGACAACTCAACGCTCCAGATGAATTTGAAGGTGAAACTAATTCGGTTAGAAAGAGCACGAAATCTACTTTCCAACAAAAAAAGAATCACCCAATTCGGAGTCCGTATGTAATAGTTCTTGGCGTTTTGAGTCAGGTATGTTTGTGAGGTCCGAATCTGAATCCAGAACTTGAGAGACTTGGACTCTATCTTCTCTTGGCCCAAAAGTGACGTGAAAGGACTTTTTGAACAGCGCATAAACTTCTCTTTTTCCCTTATGTTCATATGTGGATTGTACAAATGTCCCATACACCTGCAATTAGACATGGCACAAAAGTTTGTGAAGTACTCCCTCCATTCCACAATGTAGTGCCTATAGATTTTTGTTAAAGTCAAACTTTGCCAACTCTGACCAAGTGTATAGAGAAAATTGTCTAAATCTACAATACCAAACATGTACATTATGAAAATATAACTCATGATGTATCTAATGATGTGCATTTGGTATTCTAGATGTACCTACTTTTCTCTATAAATATGGTCAAAATTTGTAATGTTTGACTTTTGCAAAAATCTATATGCACTACATTATGGAACGGAGGGAGTATTTTTGTCTTGGATGACATAAATAAATTATTGCATAGTTTGCATTAGAAATCACCTCACAAATATACATGTATGCAATATTTTTGGTCGTATCCAAGGTAGTCATGTCCTCATTAACCGCACTGCTTGTGGGCTCGACACCTCACCGAACGGCTTCTAGCTAGGTAGTGAGGTGGAGCACCGGTGGTTTGGCAGGGATCAGCTTGTCGCAAGGCTTGCCGGGTCTTCACCTTGCCAGCCCAACTTTGCCGGCAGGGATTGCTTTGATGCTTGTGTTTCTCTTGGTCTTTTTGATGCACTTCATAATCTCTCAAAGGACTATTCCTTCTGACTTGGAAACCTTCACTAAGACTTTAGCTTGGCGGGGGAGCTGCTACTTGTCTGTGCATAAGTCAGGGTATTATGCATCCATGTTTAATACACCGGCACAGCCGTTGCAAATACTCATAATTTTATTTGCTGCGACCTGCAGGCGATATGTATAACCACCTTCATCCGAGGACGTTGAAGAGGTGCGGGGGGTGATCCAAAACCGAGGTCCCCGGCTATGGCCGACACCACCTCGGAGGTCCCTGCAGAGGACCAACATCCAGCGGGCCTCGAGGATGTCTCAGTTACCAACTTCGAAGTCGAAAGTGTGATGAATCACCGACGGCGGAAGGAGTCGCTGCGCCACTCTGCGTTTTCCGATCAGGAGTTTAACGCTCTTAGTTCGATAGACGCGCATCTTGGAGCCGACCGAGCAGTGCTCGAGGGAGCCACCAACCTTCTATCGACCAACCTGTAGGTACGCTATTGGATTTGATAACCAAACACAGTAGCCCCTGAGCCTTAATTTGGGCGGGATAGCCGAGTTAAGGGTCTGAATGTGTATAATACTATATTATGGTGCAGAGTGTGAGGGAACAAAACAAAAAGTTGTCCGAGGACCTCGAGCTAAACCAAACACAGTTGGAAGCTATGAAGGCCGAACAGGAGGAGGTCAAGAAATTTACCAGAGAAGCACATGGTGAGTAAAAGACTTAATATGTCGAACGAAGAATTGTTTGGGACACCTTTTCTTAATGAAAGATTGCCCTGTAGCAGCCGAGTTGATAAGTCAGCTGCAGAAGGATCTAGACACAGCCCGAGAATCTCAAAGATATGCGGAGTCACAACAAGAGGCTGGTCACCGTGTACTGACCCAAAGTCGTGAGTAAAGGAATAAGCTTAAAGCAGAAAACCAGCAACAAGCCGAAGAAATTAAGAGCTTTAAAACTCGACTGGCACAATCCCAGGAGGAGAACCAGAGACTGAAAGCTGGCATGTTTAGTGAGTGCAATCTAGATTTTTAATATGTAGATTATATGCATTATACAAATGTAAGAACAATGCCACATCTCTGGTTAGTTCTCCTTACCGGGCGTCCCGAAGAGGAGGCCAGCTCATTCAAAGGAACCTGTTGAAGGAACTATCCACCGTGCATGAGCAGGCCTGAAAAGCTATGAAGAGCATGTTCAAGGCATTATGGCCGAACGAGGCAGCTGCGGAAGGGATGGCCGAGCTGACTAACCAATTTAAAGGAGCTCGGTGCCGTTTTGAGCCATGGAAGATATCAACCTTTCGAGAGGGAGCACGGGAGGCTTGGGCGATGGTCAAGACCCATTTTACCAAGCTCAATCCGGAGCATTTAGCCCAAGTTGGGCTGGTAGGGCCGGATGGGCAGGAAGTGCCGGTACATTTGGTATATGACCAAGAGGTACTTGCTGCTTGGATTTCCCAGGAAGATTATTCCCTGGAGGCCTTAATAAACGGTCTCGACCGGCAATAGTGTTTTCATTCTATGTAGCTATGTACTTTACATCAAATATTCTCCAACTGTGCTTTAAACATTGTCTTAACCAACCATTGACTTCTTCCTCCTCGGCCATTGGCCAAGGAGTGTTTCCTACTACATGATCCGAGAACATCGGAACAACTTCTCGAAGAACCAGGCAATCCGGCCATCTGGTGCGAACAGACAGAACACACTCGGGGAGGAATGTTATATTACTTCTTAACGTAAGAAACATATTCCGAAGAAAATAGTTACTCCATGGGTTCCTTTCTTTGGGTTGTCATGTTGACCATGGACGTATAACCTAATCCCGAACATGTGTGGGTCACGGTTAATTTCAGAAAATAACCCCGGAATATGGTAAGAACTACCAATTATGTTCACTTCCCTCGCGGCCGATCAATTGTATACTAGAGAACGCTAGCTTTCGGCTTCATCCATTTGAGGTACGCACCCGAAGGACCCGGACGTAACAATCGCAGAGGTGCTCCCTTTACTCCCTAGCCGAACAATCAGGAACGTAGGGGGTAAGCATAAGAGCAAGGCAACCCAGCTTGGCAAAAACTCAAGTCAAATTGATGCATATAATGGCTTTAAAATGATATGGAAGGTTGGAAACATGGCACAAATGATGGTTGCACGACGGATATATTATTGGCTTCGCAAGAAGAAGCCGCCAGGTAAAACATGTGTGGTACATTTAAAGATGTTGTGTCGTGGGAAACTTAACGTAGCTCGGCGCGACCGAACACAACCTGGGGAATACTAGTCGAATGAAGAAACGAGAAAACATAAATCTGAGAAGGATCAGCCGAAGAGGGTGATGACGTTGATCTAGCAGTAGAAGTGCTGGAGCCGAGCTGCATTCCGTGGTTTTGGTTCGAGGCAGTTATCCTTTGGGTCACGGAGACTGTCGGTGTTCTGGGACTGGGGGTACCCAGATCTGCTGATAGAGGCGGGGGTGTACCGATCTTTCGATGAGATGATAGCTATCAATTTGGTGGAGTCTACTTTGACGATCCGACTACAAACGTGCACGACGTTGCGCCTTAGCAATCGCTAAACCAATCTCCCGAGGTTACTGACGATGCTGAAAGCACAATCAGCCTGACCACGAAGGTCTATTCCTACACGCAATCGAAGAACAAGCAAGAATATGATAATGCAATCTGAATATTGCGAATATAGATGAAGTATTGATAAAGGTGGGGATCCGAAAGCGGTCTTGGTCTGGTCGTTGGACACAAACGAAGTACACGAAGTTGCAATGGCTAACTTTTAACTAAACAAATCCCAAGGAAATAGCTACTAGATGGATCTACTTATATAGGAGTAAGGGGTGGCGGCCAAGGAGGTGGGAGGACGTCCCAAGGCAGCCTAAAACTAACCCTAGGTCGTACAAGGCTCATGGGCCCAAGTGGAGGTGATGCAACACCTTTGGACTTGTAGTTTGACTCGGATTCTGTTGCAGCGTCAGATTGTTTCGTCGATAACTCAACGCTCCGGACGAATTTGAAGGTGAATCCAACTGGGTTGGAAAGAGCATGAAATCTACTTTCCAACAAAAAAAGAATCACCCAATTCGGAGTCCGTATGAAAGAGTTCTTGGCGTTTTGAGTCAGGTATGTCTGTGCAGTCCGAATCTGAATCCAGAAAGTGAGAGACTTGGACTCTATCTTCTCTTGGCCCAAAAGTGACGTGAGAGGACTTTTTGAACAGCACCTAAACATCTCTTTTCCCCTTATCTTCATATGTGGATTGTACAAATGTCCCATACACCTGCAATTAGACATGACACAAAAGTTTGTGAAGTATTTTTGTCCTGGATGACATAAATAAATTATTGCATAGTTTGCATTAGAAATCACCTCACAAATATACATGTATGCAATATTTTTGGTCGTATCCAAGGTAGTCATGTCCTCATCATCCTCCCCTTCTTGAAAACAAAGCCGTCCTCGGCGTTGCTTAAGCTGAACTGTGGCTAACAAAAGAGACAAGGTGTACATGTTGTATATGTATATGTCATCCAATTTTACTTCCCTTAGTTTTTGCATATATGACACATGTATACATGAGTAACCTTCATAGTTCATAAAATCTAAAGCCGAAATATTATCACAAGAAGTAGAAGGCATGAAAATATTGCAACTCAGTTTGCACATATAAGTGAAGCACTTATTCATTTCAAAAGGTTGACAATGTTCATCATTAAACCATCCTAACATTGGTGAATAAACCTTAGTTGCATCAAATTTACATGCTACAACATGCTTAAATAAGCAAACATGCAATAAGTCATTGGTCACAGAATCATCACCAAGATTAGAGGTCATATCAAAATGATTAAACATTGGTTCTTTTGCATCAACAGTTAATTCAATTGGTGCACTCAAAATTGTTGGTATTTCAGTTGTTTGATCACATGATGCATTCATGACAGTAACACAATTCTCTAAAATAGGTGACGTGCCCAAATCAATAGGTAACTCAACACATGATGTATTCAAGTTAACTAGGCATGCATCATTCTCATGTGAAAGTGGAAAATATGTACCTTTGTCATTACCTCTTATGATCAACTCAGATGATGTAGGCACTCTCGGTGGTGATGTGTCACATGGTGGAGATGATGTAGTCATCGCAACAACGGATGTGGTTGTCATAGTACGCCTAGTAGTTGAAGAAACATCTATATCAACACTTGGAATGTGCACCATGCGCTTGTTCTCCTTGTGGCCAACACGTCGTTTTATTTCCTGTTCAGCTTTGCAAGCAAGACGAAACAAATGGTCCATAGGATAACACTCTTCATGAATTAGTATCTCTTGAATATCACGGTTTAATCCTCCCCAAAATCTATCCATAAAATCTTCTTCACTTTCTTCTAAAAATGAGTGCAACAATGTAGTTTGTAAATCATCATAATATTTTGTTACCGTGTCAGTGCCTTGTTTTAAATGTTGTAATTTTTTAATCATGCCACGAGTATAATAAACATCAACGAATCTATCTCTCATGACAAGTTTTAAATCATCCCAAGTAGTAGGTATAAAATCAGAGTTTAACCGACAATATTCACTCCACCAAACTAAAGCAAAGCTACTGAAAGTACTAACCGCAGCTTGAAATTTTCCACGCTCGTCAAAATTATGGGAAGCAAATATAGCATTTATTTCGTACTCCCATTCAATATATAAATCAGGTCTAAAATGACCAATAAATGGTGGCCTGAAAACATTAACCTGATTATGTGCATTCTGATGTTGTTGCTCCTCTTGTGACGGTTGTTATATTTTCTTAGGTGGTGGAAAATCTCCCACGATCGATGAAGCCCAAGAACTAACAACTCCGGAACCTGCCATAGTTAGTAGAAAACAAGAAACAAAATCCAAGAATAATGTTCCTATGAACTACTAGGATGTGGTGGTAAAACGCTCACAGTGTAGCAAATACCAATATCTTACAAGTTCTTACCATGCAGCAGGTGGTGACAGGCAACCAGCGGTGTCAAATAACTCCGAAGATTGAGTAAAGCGATTGCCAGGGGAACGTACGTATTCACAGAGTAGAAATATGTGGAGCTTGGAAGGCTTAAATATTTGGTAGCATAAGATTAGCAATAATCAATTCAGAGATGCAATGTTGAATAAACGCTCAACGACGGTACTGTGCTGGTCCTAGGCTAGACCGGACTAGAGACGCGAGCCTAGAACACTAATGAGGTCACGACGTAGCACAACTAGCATCAATAAAGAATATGAAGTAGCTCTGGACAGTAAGATAAAAGTGAATACCACAATAGCAGTAAAGATAATGATGTGAAATAACTGCCAAGCAGGATATACCAACAACTTTCTCTCCAACTTTCCTCTGGAAAAGTTTTTGCCAATTTTCTGATAATTTTTTCTCAAGAATGGCACTGACTCAAGCTTTCAAACGCAAAAAGAATCACTCAATTCCGAGTTGATATGAGGAGTCAAAAAAATCTAAAACTGGCCTGAAAAACTGGAACAAGCTGTGTTCATGAACTTCGGAGGGCAAAAAGACCTATTTAGAAGCCGATTTTGAGGTGTCAAATATTGAACTAGCTTCTATAACTATTTAGATGTGTCTCGTCGCTAGCTTTAATTTGAGTTCACACGGAGCCAAAACAGACTTCGTATGAGGAAGATACGCCTGTTTTACTGAACAGTGCGCAAAACAGATTCGAATCCGAATTCAGGTAGGAGAGTGAGTCTAGATAGATCCGAATTTTGTGCTTTTTTTTTCTTCTCTCTTTTTTTTATCTCACTTTTTTTCTCTTTTTTTTTGACTTTTTTTTCTCTCTTTCCAAAACAAACTAGATAAGATGCAGATTGGATCAAGCGAAGATATGAACGGCGTCAGCTATGATTATGACAATGAACGGTGGGTAGCACGTGGCGGAATTTGATGGTGGGAGGTGGTGGACAGCGGAAGGGATAATGATGCAGCGGCGGCGTGACTAGTGTGAACAGAACTCGAAACTCTAAACGAACTGGACACTAAGACCAGCCACTCGACACGACGATGCAACCGATAATTCAACTATACAAGCACTGAAAAGAAAATTGCGAATGCTCAGACTGGCTTGGACAAAGGATAAATAGATCTATCTTTTTTTTGTGGCTTTTTCTTGGACAATAGGTAAGAAAATAAATCTAATCTAGGGAAAACTGGAAATTCTCACCGAGCAACCTGAAAACTGATACCACTTGATAGAGGCGGGGGTGTCCCGATCTTTCGATGAGATGATAGCTATCGATTTGGTGGAGTCGACTTTGACGATCCGACTACAAACGTGCACGACGTTGCGCCTTAGCAATCGCTAAACCAATCTCCCGAGGTTACTGATGATGCTGAAAGCACAATCAGCCTGACCTCGAAGGTCTATTCCTACACGCAATCGAAGAACAAGAAAGAATATGATAATGCAATCTGAATATTGCGAATATAGATGAAGTATTGATAAAGGTGGGGATCCGAAAGCGGTCTTGGTCTGGTCATTGGACACAAACGAAGTACACGAAGTTGCAATGGCTAACTTTTAACTAAACAAATCTCAAGGAAATAGCTACTAGATGGATCTACTTATATAGGAGTAAGGGGTGGCGGCCAAGGAGGTGGGAGGACGTCCCAAGGCAGCCTAAAACTAACCCTAGGTCGTACAAGGCTCATGGGCCCAAGTGGAGGTGATGCAACACCTTTGGACTTGTAGTTTGACTCGGATTCTGTTGCAGCGTCAGATTTTTTCGTCAAGAACTCAACGCTCCAGACGAATTTGAAGGTGAATCCAACTGGGTTGGAAAGAGCATGAAATCTACTTTCCAACAAAAAAAGAATCACCCAATTCGGAGTCCGTATGAAAGAGTTCTTGGCGTTTTGAGTCAGGTATGTCTGTGCAGTCCGAATCTGAATCCAGAACGTGAGAGACTTGGACTCTATCTTCTCTTGGCCCAAAAGTGACGTGAGAGGACTTTTTGAACAGCACCTAAACATCTCTTTTCCCCTTATCTTCATATGTGGATTGTACAAATGTCCCATACACCTGCAATTAGACATGACACAAAAGTTTGTGAAGTATTTTTGTCCTGGATGACATAAATAAATTATTGCATAGTTTGCATTAGAAATCACCTCACAAATATACATGTATGCAATATTTTTGGTCGTATCCAAGGTAGTCATGTCCTCATCATCTGCCTGCCTGCGGCCCAGGACGCGGACTCATCGATGGCCTGGTGCGGCCCAGCTACAACACCCCCAAGACAATACCCTCGCGAGGGCCCCCGGCCTCGCGAGGAGAACGACGCCAAGACCTCCAGAGGAGCGGCCTCCCCAAGCTGCCTCCCGAGGAGCGGAGATCTCTATGCAAGCCTCGCGCCTCACAAGGCTGCGATGACGCAAGCTGTAACGACCAAGGCCAGGCGGGCGCCAGCGGGCGCAGAGGGGACAGTTTCCTCTTCGGTGCTAAGGGAGCAAGGGTAGGCGCAGGTTCCCAAGGAAAGCCCCAAAGCTTTCCATTCCGGTGCAATGAGACCAAGACCACAAGCTCGGCAGGACGGATGTCATCGCCGAGCCCACCGCTGCGTCATAGCCAGAAGCTTTGTAGGCGAAGACCACCTTTCATCAGGATAAGATGTACTCCTTGTCCCCTTTCAAAATTGGCCGTTGTGGGATCCCTTCCTGCCTAAGCTATGAGGGAAGAGGACCAAGGCCTGTATAAATATGGGCTACCCATCACCGTAGAATGGACCCCTGATTCCAGCAACTCGATCCATCCTCACCACTTGAGCCCTCGTGAGGCTGCTCATCCACTGTACTAGTTCATCCTCTACCTCCTCGTGAGGCCAATCCACCAAAAGCAGGAGTAGGGTTTTACACTGCAAGGTGGCCCGAACCTGGGTAAATCTCCGTGTTCCTCTTCTTCCCCGCTCGCGCGAACTCGTCGAGATCAGGCCATGGGTATGGCGAGCTAGCGCCGTTGTGGAGCGGGATCCTTCGTTCACGCCCCTGAGTTCGAACCTTCTTGGGTCTATGGAGCCCCGAATCCAACATTTGGCGCGCCAGGAAGGGGCGTGTCCAAGCTCCGTCTCTTCATCAACAGCGCTCCGTTCTCGCTCCGCCGTGCCAATGGTTGATGCTCGCCGAGTCCGAGCTGAGCGCTGGGCCATTCACGTCGCTCAGATAGCGCTCGTGGGCCGCGCCATCCCGCGTCGCTCTGCGTCTCCCATGGCTAAGGCTGCCACTGACCCTGCTGCTCACGAGCAGCAAGACTTGTTGCTGCCACCCTCCATGCGGCGCGATGGCCGCACCGCCACTCCTTCTCTCACTCCCGCCACGGCGTCATCCTCCCATGATTGCCGCGGGCCGGCCAACGCGTAGGCTGCGCTGCTCATGGCGTGCGAGCTGCCGCGCTACCGTCCTGCCGACGAGGGCTATGATGCTTGGCTCGGCCGCATCACCGAGCTCGTCAACGCCGCCGGCAAGGCCCTGATGCCCTCCCACTCGCTCCATCCCCCGCCGTCCCGGGCGAGCAACGTAGCCCACGGTGCTCCCCCTCCTCCTCTGCGCAGCACCAAGCCTGAGCCTAGGCTTGATGCGCCTCCCGGCGACCCACCGTGTGGGGCGCCAACGCTAGCATGGGACGAGGCAAGCTACCAGGTGGTGCAGCGGCCTCAAGGTGACGCACGTGCGCTCCCCGCACCACCGCGCCAGCATCAGGACCACTCGCCGCTGGAGGCAGCAGCGCGCGGATGTTAAGACCAAGCTCCCCCCACGCGTGCTGCGCCCGTGAGTGCAGCGGGCTGTCGCGCCTTCACCCCGGAGCTGCACCGCATCGTCTGGCCCGGCAAGTTCAAGCCAAACCTGCCTCCACGCTAGAACGGCACCCCCGACCCTACGGAGTTCCTCTAGCTCTACTCGCTAAGCATCGAGGCGGTGAACGGTGCCGACAAAGTCATGGCGAACTGGTTCCCCATGGCTCTCAAGGACGGCGCGTGCTCCTGGCTCCTTCACCTCGAGGAGGGATCGATCTGCTCCTAGGACGAGCTTCGCGAGCGCTTCATCGCCAACTTTCAAGGCACTCGTGACCGTGCCCCTGCAGTGAACGACCTGCTGCGCGTGAAGCAGTAGTCGGGCGAAACTCTGCACAAGTGCATACAGCGCTTCACGAAAGTTCGCCTCATGATCCCGAAGGCGTCGGACAAGGCCATCATCTCAGCCTTCACCGATGGCGTTAGGGACGTCAAGATGAAAGAGGAGCTTGCCATCCACGACACCTTGTGGTCGGCCCTAGAGATGTTCAACCTCGCGAACAAGTGTGCTAGGGCCGAAGAGGGCCGCCTCTCCCTCCTTGAGATTCTGGAGGACGACCTTGAGGACAAGAAGGCCAAGGCTAAGGAGGCGAAGCATAAGGGCCCCGCCATGTTGGCAGTGGAGCTCGAGATGAAGCGCGGCCGTGACCATGATGAGCTTCCCAGGGGCAACCGCCCGTTCTGCGTCTTCCACAATGTACACAGCCACAACACCAACGACTGTCAGGAGCTCAAAGCACTCCGTGACGGACGCCGCGGCCGCCACCCCGAGTGTGCTGACCGTGGCTACGGTCATGGAGGAGGCAGTGGCGGAGGCCGTTGGGACAACCGCGACCCTCGCCAGGACTGGCGCGACCAGCCCCGCGAGGATCGCTGGCGGGATCAGCCTCACGACGGCCCCTGGCTTGACCAGCCTCGTGAGGACCGTCCCCAGGGCAATGCCGGCCTCCCTCTGCTGCTGCTGCCGACAAGGAGAAATGATGACAACCGACAGGATTATGGGGCTGGGGGCTTTCAAGAACCCCGTACAATCGTGGGTGGTGCTCAGGCGCCCGCCTCGAACCGCATCTTCAAGCAGTTCTCTCGCGAGGTGAATGCAGCCCTCCCGAAGCTCGACGTTGTGCGTCCCCTTAGGTGGTCGCAGTATGCCATCACTTTTGACTCCAAGGACCACCTCAGGTGCGCGACCACTGCTGGCGCATTCCCCATGCTGTGCACACCCACCATCAGCAATGTTTCAGTCACCAAGACCCTCATCGACGATGGCGCTGGCCTCAACGTGCTCTCTGTCAAAACATTTAACATGCTCCAAGTGCCCTATGACCAGCTCCTACCCACCAAGCCTTTCTCAGGAGTCACTGATGGCTCCACCACCCCCGGGGTAGGTGCGCCTTCCCGTCACCTTCGGCAAGCGTGACAACTACCACACCAAGCTCATTGACTTCGACGTCGGCCATGTCGGGCCCCCGTACTATGCCATCCTCGGGTACCCTGCCCTCGCCAAGTTCATGGCAGCAACCCACCATGGCTACAACGTCCTCAAAATGCCGGGGTGCAGCAGCGTCATCACGGTCGCTTGCGATGAGAAGAACGCGGTTTGTTCTCTTGAGCATGCCTATCGTGCCACTGCAGCCGAGAACTCTGACGATGAGGGCAGTGTCCTGCCTCCTGAGGCCACCCCCACGAAGAAGAAGCAGCTCCTCCCCAAGGGTCGTCCGGAGACCAAGAAGCCCTCTGGCGGCACCTCGAGCCCTGCGCCTACTATCGGGGTGCCCCTTCCTCCTGCATAGGAAGGCGCTCCCGGCGCTTCCCTCGGGACGGGCTTGGGGGCTTCCATCTGGAGAGCCTCTGACCTGACCAGTGCGACGAGGGAGGTGCTCAGGCACCACTTGGAGGCGTGCCTCGATGCACGCCCCCACAAGCAAGGAGCGAGGTGCCAGGCGCCAGGGACGTGAGAATTCATCACGAAGGCAATCGAGGAGCTTCAGGAGGTGTGGGCCATGCGGGGCGACACTGCAGCCCCCGACACGGGTGGCGAGCTGCGTGTGTGCGTCAGCATACCGGGCCTCAACAGGGCCGCTTCACAGGATCTCTTCTGGCCGTCGCGTGTCGGCCGGAGTGGGGGCTACCCCTGCAGCTACGTCTGCATGCCATTCGGCCTGTTGAACATGGGCGCCTCGTACCAGCGCCTGGCGCAGCGTGCTATGGCGTCTCACGAGGCTAGGCGCTCGGCGGTCGTGTCTCTGGAGGTCTTGGATCCTCATGAGCCCCCTGGGCCTCGCAGGCCTCCTAGGCCTCCAGGCCGCCCAGCTCATGAGGAGCAATCTCAACGGCATGCATCTTCAGCTACCTCGACGCTTCTGCAGCACTGGTACCAGGTGACTTTTTGGTTTGTTCAGTTAAGGGCGCCCCTCGGGCTGCATTATCCTCAAGCTGTCAGGGCCCGCCCCTACAGCTGTATCGTTTTGCGCATGTATCAGAACTGGCTCTGCCTTTTATGAATTTCCTAACTATTTCAACCTGCGTGCCCGGTGCTTCGTCACCATGAATGTCGCTGCGCCCTCACAACCCCGCCCTCGACCACCTCATGATTAAGGGCTGGCACGGCATCTGTGCTCGGGTCTGTCCCTAGAGCGTTGATAAATCCAAGCAACCGAGCTCTGTCTCGCGGGTCAGCTCCCGTGCATGTCACCTCCTGGGTCCTTGGTGCCTTGTCCTCGCGTGAGCTAATCGAGAGTGGGTGAATCAGGGCGCATAGCCCGGTTCGTCCAACCGCAGTTCGGTGCTGCATCATCGATGGAGTCGCGCGCCGGGTGTCCTTCCTTGGAATTGTTGCATGAGATGACTGAGCATGGCGTCTGTGCTTGGGTCTGTCCCTGTAGCGTCGATAAACCCAAGCGACTGAGCTCTGTCTGGCGGGCCGGCCCCATTCACGTCACCTCCTGGGGTCCTTGGTATTCGGCCTTCTCATGCAATGGCCTCTGGAGGTTCATTCGGCGCAGGTTGCCCCACCACACAGCTTCTGTAAGCGCGCTCCATGCCAGAAGATTCAGGCACAACCCGCCTTCGGGTACGGCCTCGTGAGTCCCGCATTGGCTCACGGGTGCCGAGATACACCTCCTCCTGTTCTACTGTGCCAATCACACATACGAACAGGGTTGTACACACCCGGACACTCTAACACAGAGCTCCCATGCCACACCAAGTGGAAGCCCCATGTTCCGCGCTGGCAGACGACACGGTCGCAGCGACTATGCCCACGCCCCAGTGGAAGCCCCATGCTCCGCGCTGGCGGACGACACGGTCGAGCAGCGACTATGCCCATGCCCAAGTGGAAGCCCTATGCTCCGCGCTGGTGGATAAACAACCGAGGGCGCCCTAGCGGCTCCACCAACCTTAGGATAGCCTTTCGGCTCTTCACGCGGCCCTGTCATGTAGCATTCCCCTGGGATGCGTGCGTGAGGGGGCTGGACGCGGGGGCTACGCTCAGGCCAAGCCCGGCACCCGCCACCTCGTCAGGTCCCTTGTACCCGGTCTTCTTGCGCCCCTCCCAGGCGAAGGCTGGCGAGGAAAGGTATGGAGGGCTCCGGATTAACCTCGCCACCCCCCATGTTTCCTTCATGAGGGCTGCTCCCATGTCAAGGGGGACCCCTGAGCATTGTGATTCCGGGGCCTCACTAGTCACGTAGCCCCTTGCCCCTTGGTTTCGTCCTGGTGATCCGGACGCCCCAACGGTGGTCGAGGTATGCGCCGGGCTGGGCCCTGCCGACGCAGAGCACTAAGGCAAATAGGAAGGAAGCTAAGCACGAAAAGGAAATCACGGAGTCCAAACAGTTATTACAGGCACCAAATGTTCTGCAAATTCAACAAAGTCTTACGCCTCGACGAGGCATGATAAGTGTCGTAGGGTAAAATCTAGGAGCAGGGGTCATCATCACCATCACCACCGCTTGTCTCGGTCACGGCGATCTCGTCGTCAACATCGCTACCGCCGTCGTCACTGCCACTTGCCTCCACCGCAGGGGGCCCGACGTCAAGGATGCAGGTGAACTTCTTCAGCAGCATCTCCACATGGCCCTCCATGGCCGCCGCCGTGGCGGCATGGGGCTCAGGAGCAACCGGGCCAACCACCGTGGTGAAATCGAAGCAAGGATCCTGGAGGTAGAGATGGATGAAGACGTGCATCGCCACCGCGGAGAAGAGAGAGCAGCACTCGTCTTCCAGGAAGGAGTCCACCTTGGCGGCGGCACCTTCGAGCTCCTCGACAAGCCTGGAAGAGAGCCCTGCATAGCCACCTTTGGGAGGCACAAGCAGATCCTTGAAGCCTCTCCTACAGATCGACTGCAACCCCTGGTGAGCCCTGAGCTCGAGGAAGGGGAAGGCGTTGCGCTCCTCAGCCGCCTTCTTCTCGGCGACGACAAGGGTCTTCTCCCTGGCATCCAGCTGGGCCATCGCCTCGGAGACGTCCTGTGCATGGGACATCTGGGCTTCGACCACCTCCTCCTTCAGCTTGGCCAGACGCTCGCGCTCCGCGGCCTGATCAACAGTCACTTGGGACAGCACGGAGTCACAATCTGTGAGCTTCGCTTCACGGGACCTAAGGTCCTCCTCCCACTGGTGGAGCCGTTGTGTGTGTGTGGCTTGCTCCTCCTGAAGGGCCTTGGCCTCTACCTCGCCGCAATGCTTCACGGCAGACGCTGCCTCGGTCAGCATCGTGTCGCGAGCCACCCTAGCATCGGCAGCCTCCTTCCTGCTTTCCGCGGTGGCAGCTTCGGCCTGGTTCCAGGCCGTCCTGGTGGCTGTGTCAGCCTGGAGCCATCCCAAACAAGCCCCAGGCGCTCCCTTGCGAGGAACCTATCGGCGTCTTGGAGATTAGCCCGGATCCGGCCGAGCGAGGTGTAGGCTTCATCCAAGGCCCCGGGCCTGATTAGGGGGCCGTAGTTCGCGAGCACGAGGTCCTGATGGGGAGGCGGCACTGGCACGTCGACTGACGCTGTGGCCAAGGAAGCAGTGGCATGGCTGGCTTGGGGCACCGGAGGCTCCAGGCTCTCCTCGGGCACGACGAGGGTGGACGACTTCGCAGCCTGCTGGCCCACGGTGGTTGGCTCCTCCTGAGGCTGCATTGCTGGGTCCTCAGGGGCGGGCCCCGCCGGAGGAGGGCAAGGGGTCGCCCCCTACACCAGCGCCGGGGTTGCCGCGGCTGCAACAAGAGGTGTCGCCTCATGGACCCCTGCGTCCTCGGCGGTCGGTCCCCCGAGCAGTGCCGGCGAAGCGCCAAGGGCAGGCAGTACACCCATGTGCTTGGGCGCGAAGCCGCCTGAGCGCCCAGGGACCGCGTTGGGCTGGCGCGACGCACCCCTGGGCCCACCGCGGCCACGACCGAAGGCTGACGGTGCCATCGAGACAGGGGGATCCCTCAGTTCAGTGCTCGCCTTCTTCTTCTTCGTCACATCGCCACTCCTGGTCATCAAGAGGGGAGTGCTGTGAGCACAACTGCAATCTATGCATAACCAAAGGCAAGGGAGGTTACTTACTCCTCAGGCGCGATCCACTTCCTCTTCTTTTCCTTCTCGACGATGGTCGGGACGCCCCCGCTCTTCTTCGGTGTGGCCTTGGCAACGTCCAGGGGCGAGCGGGGTGCTCCTCGACGGGCCCCGGCGTGGCGCCGCCGCCCGAGAGGTGAGGAGGTCGCCCTGAGTGGTCACGGCCGGTGGGGTCACGTCCGCCTGATAGAGGCAGGGTGTCCCGATCTTTCGATGAGATGATAACTATCGATTTGGTGGAGACGACTTTGAAGATCCGACTACAAACGTGCATGACGTTGCGCCTTAGCAATCGCTAAACCAATCTCCCGAGGTTACTGACGATGCTGGAAGCACGATCAGCCTGACCACGAAGGTCTATTCCTGCACGCAATCGAAGAACAAACAAGAATATGATAATGCAATCTGAATATTGCGAATATAGATGAAGTATTGATAAAGGTGGGGATCCAAAAGCGGTCTTGGTCAGGTCGTTGGACACAAACAAAGTACACGAAGTTGCAATGGCTAACTTTTAACTAAACAAATCCCAAAGTCTAAACGGTGCCCTAAGGGCTGTATATATGGACCCAAACAAACGGTGCCCTCTCGGAGTTGGTTTAGCGATTGCTAAGGCGCGACGTCCTCGCACGTTCGTAGTCGGATCGTCAAAGTCTACTCCACCAAAAACGATAGATATCATCTCATCGAAAGATCGGGACACCCTCGCCTCTATCAAGTGGTATCAGATTCCCAGGTTGCTCGGTGAGATTTACAGTTTTTCGTAGTTTAGATCGAGTCTGTTCTTCATACCTACAGTCCAGGAAAAAGCCAAAAAAAAATTTAGGGTTAGTTCATCATATCCGAACCAATCTGAGCCTTTGCATAATCTTTTTAGGGTTTTTGCTTTGTTGAATTTGCGGTTGCATCGTCGTGTCAAGTTGCTGGTCTTAGCGTCTAGTTCTTTAGAGTTTCGAGTTCTGTTCACAAGTTGTCACGCCGCCGCCGCACCATCATCATCGCCCCTACCATATACCACCACAGCTTATCTGCTATTTCTCCGAGTCCATATACCACCACCGATCCGAGTCCATATACCACCACCAATCCGAGTCCACATATACTACCGTCATATACCATCACCAGTCCGAGTTCCACCATATTCATCTCTGCCACCAGTCCTAGTCCGAGTCCAGTATTTATTCCTTTATTTTAGAGTTCCAGATCACGCGATACTGCGAGTCGTGAACAAGTCGGATTCCCCAATTTTCGTGCTACCCGTAGAAGAAAAATAGTTCCAGTTTCAAAAAAAAAAAACTAAGTCTGGAAAATTCTGGCTAGGCGGTTTTTAGACCATTTGTAGACTTTTTCGAAAAAAAATTGTTGCGGAGCAAAAAAAAAAGTGCAAAAAAAGAAAAAAAAAAGATGATGAGGACATCAATACCATTGTTACACCCACAGCCCCTGCTTCTATACATACTGGACCAATTACTAGAGCTCGCGCACGCCAATTAAAATATCAGGTACTTTCGTTTCTTGGTAATGATTCTAAAGTTCATGAGAATATGATGCTGCCTAAATTGGATACATTTGTTTTGCTTACAAATGAAGGGCCTATCTTGGACAAGAAAGAGGAACCTTGGAGCAAGTTCAAGCATGGAGATGATGGCATGCACAAGGGGAACAAGAACGGAGTTACAAGTGATGATTTCAGGACTTTGAAGCCACCATAATGAGTGCAGGAAGCCTTGGACGAAATATACAAGATGTCACTTCATAAATTTCGTCCAGAGGCTATTATAGGTGCTGCGTCACCTTATTATTGGGCCAGGCCCATGTAATTTTGAAATACTTGAGTATAGGCTGTTTTTAGAGTCCGTATGTGTGGGGAAACAAGAGATAGGGTTGGTTTCGGACCCCTCCTTCAAGGGCCACGAAATCCCCTCCTCTTCCTCCATATATACAGCCCTTAGGGCACCGTTTAGACTTTGGGTTTTGTTTAGATTAAAAGTTCACCATAGCTGCAACTTCGCGTACTTCGTTTGTGTTCAACGACCAGACCAAGACGTCACAGAACCCCACCTTGATCAATAAAGCTTTCATCTTATATTCGCAATATCCAGATTGCAAATCTTAGTTTCTTGCTTGTTCTTCGTTTGCTTGCAGGAGATAGACCCTCGTGGTCAGGTTGATTGTGCTCCGGCGTGGTCAATAACCTCTCAGAGTTGGTTTAGTGATTGCTAAGGCGCGACGTCCTCGCATGTTCGTAGTCGGATCGTCAAAGTCTACTCCACCAAAAACGATAGCTATCATCTCATCGAAAGATCGGGACACCCTCGCCTCTATCAAGTGGTATCAGATTCCCAGGTTGCTCGGTGAGATTTACAGTTTTTCGTAGCTTAGATCGAGTCTGTTCTTCATACCTACAGTCCAGGAAAAAGCCAAAAAAAAAAATTTCGGGTTAGTTCATCATATCCGAACCAATCTGAGCCTTTGCATAATCTTTTTAGGGTTTTTGCTTTGTTGAATTTGCGGTTGCATCGTCGTGTCAAGTTGCTGGTCTTAGCGTCTAGTTCTTTAGAGTTTCGAGTTCTGTTCACAAGTTGTCACGCCGCCGCCGCACCATCATCATCGCCCCTACCATATACCACCACAGCTTATCTGCTATTTCTCTGAGTCCATATACCACCACCGATCCGAGTCCATATACCACCACCAATCCGAGCCCACATATACTACCGTCATATACCATCACCAGTCCGAGTTCCACCAGATTCATCTCTGCCACCAGTCCTAGTCCGAGTCCAGTATTTATTCCTTTATTTTAGAGTTCCAGATCACGCGATACTACGAGTCGTGAACAAGTCGGATTCGCCAATTTTCGTGCTACCCGCAGAAGAAAAATAGTTCCAGTTTCAAAAAAAAAAAAACTAAGTCTGGAAAATTCTGGCTAGGCAGTTTTTAGACCATTTGTAGACTTTTTCAAAAAAAAATGTTGCGGAGCAAAAAAAAAAAAGAAAAAAGAAAAGAATTCAGAGTGTGCTCCTCCCTTGTTTACGTGCAGCGCCGTGATTTTTGTTAGTGTTCTAGGCTCGCGTCTCTAGCACGGTCTAGCCTAGGACTAGCACAGTACCGTCGTTGAGAGTTTATTCAACATTGCATCTCTGAATTGATTATTGCTGACCCTTTTTGCTACCATATCATAAGCCTTCCCAGCTCCACATACATCTACATCGTGTGTTTGACACCACCTGGCAATCGCTCTGTCCAAGCTCTGAGAGTTTTGACTACAAAGGTTGCCGATCACCACCTGCTGCTGGGTAAGAACTGGTAAGAATTTGAGATTTGCTTGACGGATTTGTGACACCACACCACACCACCACCACTTTCTAGTAGTCTGTAGGATCATATTCTTGTGTGTTTCTATTGCTGCTAACCATGGCAGGATCACAAGCCGACGAGATTGACTGGGAGAACATGACGAACAAGGAGTTGCATGGTAAATTTCAGCAAATGATGAGTGGCCAGGTGGGAGATGTGCTAAACAGATTTGAAGAGGCCATGGAGAAGATAGATGGCATGGAGAAGTCGTTCGAGACAAAGCTGGATAACAAGTTTAATGAATTGCTCACGCGTCTTCCCCAACCACCACCGGCTGCACCTGTCGCACCTCTGCAACGACAACAACAACGCCCCCTTCCAAATCAGTTCGGACGAGCGAAGCGTGTTCCTCTTGAGTGATGAGGACATCAATACCATTGTTACACCCACAGCCCCTGCTTCTATACATACTGGACCAATTACTAGAGCTCGCGCACGCCAATTAAATTATCAGGTACTTTCGTTTCTTGGTAATGATTCTAAAGTTCATGAGAATATGATGCTGCCTAAATTGGATACATTTGTTTTGCTTACAAATGAAGGCCCTAGCTTGGACAAGAAAGAGGAACCTTGGAGCAAGTTCAAGCATGGAGATGATGGCATGCACAAGGGGAACAAGAATGGAGTTACAAGTGATGATTTCAGGACTTTGAAGCCACCATAATGAGTGCAGGAAGCCTTGGACGAAATATACAAGATGTCACTTCATAAATTTCGTCCAGAGGCTATTATAGGTGCTGCGTCACCTTATTATTGGGCCAGGCCCATGTAATTTCGAAATACTTGAGTATAGGCTGTTTTTAGAGTCCGTATGTGTGGGGAAACAAGAGATAGGGTTGGTTTCGGACCCCTCCTTCAAGGGCCACGAAATCCCCTCCTCTTCCTCCATATATACAGCCCTTAGGGCACCGTTTAGACTTTGGGTTTTGTTTAGATTAAAAGTTCGCCATAGCTGCAACTTCGCGTACTTCGTTTGTGTTCAACGACCAGACCAAGACGTCACAGAACCCCACCTTGATCAATAAAGCTTTCATCTTATATTCCCAATATCCATATTGCAAATCTTAGTTTCTTGCTTGTTCTTCGTTTGCTTGCAGGAGATAGACCCTCGTGGTCAGGTTGATTGTGCTCCGGCGTGGTCAATAACCTCTCGGAGTTGGTTTAGCGATTGCTAAGGCGCGACGTCCTCGCACGTTCGTAGTCGGATCGTCAAAGTCTACTCAACCAAAAACGATAGCTATCATCTCATCGAAAGATCGGGACACCCTCGCCTCTATTAAGTGGTATCAGATTCCCAGGTTGCTCGGTGAGATTTACAGTTTTTCGTAGTTTAGATCGAGTCTGTTCTTCATACCTACAGTCCAGGAAAAAGCCAAAAAAAAAATTTAGGGTTAGTTCATCATATCCGAACCAATCTGAGCCTTTGCATAATCTTTTTAGGGTTTTTGCTTTGTTGAATTTGCGGTTGCATCGTCGTGTCAAGTTGCTGGTCTTAGCGTCTAGTTCTTTAGAGTTTCGAGTTCTGTTCACAAGTTGTCACGCCGCCGCCGCACCATCATCATCGCCCCTACCATATACCACCACAGCTTATCTGCTATTTCTCTGAGTCCATATACCACCACCGATTCGAGTCCATATACCACCACCAATCCGAGCCCACATATACTACAGTCATATACCATCACCAGTCCGAGTTCCACCAGATTCATCTCTGCCACCAGTCCTAGTCCGAGTCCAGTATTTATTCCTTTATTTTAGAGTTCCAGATCACGCGATACTACGAGTCGTGAACAAGTCGGATTCCCCAATTTTCGTGCTACCCGCAGAAGAAAAATAGTTCCAGTTTCAAAAAAAAAAAACTAAGTCTGGAAAATTCTGGCTAGGCAGTTTTTAGACCATTTGTAGACTTTTTCGAAAAAAAATTGTTGCGGAGCAAAAAAAAAAAGAGGAAAAAAAAGTGCAAAAAAAAAGAAAAAAATTCAGAGTGTGCTCCTCCCTTGTTTACGTGCAGCGCCGTGATTTTTGTTAGTGTTCTAGGCTCGCGTCTCTAGCACGGTCTAGCCTAGGACCAGCACAGTACCGTCGTTGAGAGTTTATTCAACATTGCATCTCTGAATTGATTATTGCTGACCCTTTTTGCTACCATATCATAAGCCTTCCCAGCTCCACATACATCTACATCGTGCGTTTGACACCACCTGGCAATCGCTCTGTCCAAGCTCTGAGAGTTTTGACTACAAAGGTTGCCGATCACCACCTGCTGCTGGGTAAGAACTGGTAAGAATTTGAGATTTGCTTGACGGATTTGTGACACCACACAACACCACCACCACTTTCTAGTAGTCTGTAGGATCATATTCTTGTGTGTTTCTATTGCTGCTAACCATGGCAGGATCACAAGCCAACGAGATTGACTGGGAGAACATGACGAACAAGGAGTTGCATGATAAATTTCAGCAAATGATGAGTGGCCAGGTGGGAGATGTGCTAAACAGATTTGAAGAAGCCATGGAGAAGATAGATGGCATGGAGAAGTCGTTCGAGACAAAGCTGGATAACAAGTTTAATGAATTGCTCACACGTCTTCCCCAACCACCACCGGCTGCACCTGTCGCACCTCTGCAACGACAACAACAACGCCCCCTTCCAAATCAGTTCGGACGAGCGAAGCGTGTTCCTCTTGAGGATGGCCAAACTTCTGGTGCTGCTGTACCTACTGTTGATGCTTCTTTGGCTCCTGCTCCTGCTGCTGCTGGTGCCGAGGAGGAGGATGATTACGCGGGCGATTATGAGGATGAGGTTGATCAAAATCATAACTATGTGCAACCACCAGCACCAGGTCGTCCACATGCAAATAATCGCAATGGTAGGCCTGCACCACCACTTCAGGTACGAGATCATGACCATCTTCCTAAATTAAAATTGAATATTCCACCATTCGAAGGTAGATATGTTCCTGATATATATCTTACTTGGGAGTTAGAAACTGAACAACGTTTTACATGTTTACAATATCCCGAGGAACGACGTGTTGCTGCTGCTGTTTGTGCTTTCACTAGTTTTGCATGTGTATGGTGGTCTGAACATTGTAGATTATATCCTATTCCAGCTACGTGGGCTGCTTTGAAAACTGCTATGCGTACTCGTTGGGTTCCACCATATTATCAACGTGAATTACTTAAAAAATTGCAGCGCTTAAGACAAGGAAAATTTTTTGTAGAAGAATATTATCAGGAATTACAAACTGGCATGATTAGATGTGGTATTGTTGAGGAGAATGAAGCTATGCTTGCACGTTTCATGGGTGGATTAAATAGAGAGATTCAGACCATTCTAGAGTATAAGGAGTATAATAATATCACTCGTTTATTCCATCTTGCTTGTAAAGCTGAACGTGAAGTGCAGGATCGACAGGCATTGGCGCGAACTAATTTTTCTGCAGGTCGATCTTCATCATGGACACCGCGTGCCTCCTCTACTCCCACACATCCTACTGCGGCACCACTGACTTCAGCCGCCAATTCCAACCGAGATACAAGAAAACAGGCACCACCACCACCATCTGCCAAGAGTACACCTTCTGGGCCTGCCCAGAGCTCTTCTTCATCTATGGCATCAACAGGGCACACTCATGATATTATTTGTCGTCGTTGTAAGGGAAGAGGTCATTATGCGAGAGAATGCCAATCTCCGCGTGTTATGATTGCTACTGAGGATGGTGGGTATGAGTCCGCTAGTGATTATGATGAGGAGACTTTGGCTCTTATTACAAGTGAAGAACACGGTGGAGATGATTCTGATCATGAGACGCAATACATGGCTCCTCAAGACGCTGACAGGTATGAATGTTTAGTTGCTCAACGTGTTTTGAGTGTGCAGGTCACACAAGCTGAGCAAAATCAGAGGCATAATTTGTTCCATACAAAGGGAGTTGTGAAGGCACGTTCTGTTCGCGTCATCATAGATGGAGGGAGCTGCAACAACTTGGCTAGCATGGAGATGGTGGAGAAGCTATCTCTCACCACAAGACCACATCCACATCCTTACTATATCCAATGGTTCAACAACAGCGGCAAGGTTAAGGTAACACGTACTGTTCGTGTGCATTTTAGTATCTCTACATATGCTGATTATGTTGATTGTGATGTGGTACCCATGCAAGCATGTTCATTATTACTTGGTAGACCATGGCAATTTGATAAAAATTCTGTACACCATGGTAGAAACAATCAGTATACTCTTGTTCATAAGGATAAACATATTACTTTGCTTCCTATGACTCCTGATTCTATTTTGAAAGATGATATTAATAGAGCTAGTAAAGCAAAGCAGGAGAAAAATAAGAGTGAAAATCAGATTGTGGCAAAAGAATTTGAGCAACAAATGAAGCCTAATAATAAACCATCTAGTGTTGCTTCTGAAATTAAATTGAAAAGTGCATGCTTACTTGCCACCAAATCTGATATTGATGAGCTAGATTTCAGCAATTCTGTTTGCTATGCTTTTGTGTGCAAAGAGGTGTTATTTTCATTCGAGGACGTGCCTTCCTCTTTGCCTCCTGCGGTCACTAACATTTTGCAGGAGTTCGCTGACGTCTTTCCACAAGACGTGCCACCGGGATTACCACCTATTCGCGGGATTGAGCATCAGGTTGACTTAATTCCCGGTGCTTCGTTGCCAAACCGTGCGCCATACCGTACCAATCCAGAGGAGACGAAGGAGATTATGCGTCAAGTACAGGAGCTGCTCGACAAAGGTTATATACGCGAATCTCTTAGTCCTTGTGCTGTTCCTATTATACTAGTGCCAAAAAAGGATGGTACGTCGCGTATGTGTGTTGATTGTAGAGGCATTAATAATATTACTATTCGTTATCGTCATCCTATTCCTAGGCTAGATGATATGCTTGATGAATTGAGTGGCTCTACAATATTCTCCAAAGTTGATTTGCGTAGTGGATACCATCAAATTCGTATGAAATTGGGGGATGAATGGAAAGCAGCATTTAAAACAAAGTTTGGATTATATGAGTGGTTAGTCATGCCTTTTGGGTTAACTAATGCACCTAGTACTTTCGTGAGATTAATGAACGAAGTTTTACGTGCTTTCATTGGACGATTTGTGGTAGTCTATTTTGATGATATACTGATTTATAGCAGATCTTTGGAGGAACATTTGGAACATTTACGTGCTGTTTTTATTGCTTTACGTGATGCACGTTTGTTTGGTAACCTTGGGAAGTGCACCTTTTGCACCGACCGAGTATCTTTTCTTGGCTATGTTGTTACTCCACAGGGAATTGAAGTTGATAAAGCCAAGATTGAAGCTATTGAGAGTTGGCCACAGCCCAAAACGGTCACTCAAGTGAGGAGTTTCCTTGGCCTCGCTGGTTTCTATAGGCGTTTTGTGAGAGATTTCAGTACCATTGCTGCACCTCTCAACGAGCTTACAAAGAAGGATGTGCCTTTTGTTTGGGGTACCGCACAGGAAGAAGCCTTCACGGTGTTGAAAGATAAGTTAACACATGCTCCTTTACTCCAACTTCCTGATTTTAATAAGACTTTTGAGCTTGAATGTGATGCTAGTGGAATTGGATTAGGAGGTGTGTTATTACAAGATGGCAAACCTGTTTGCATACTTTTCTGAAAAATTGAGTGGGCCTAGTCTGAATTACTCTACTTATGATAAGGAATTATATGCTCTTGTTCGGACTTTGGAAACATGGCAACATTATTTATGGCCCGAAGAATTTGTTATTCATTCTGATCATGAATCTTTGAAACATATTAAAAGTCAAGCCAAACTGAACCGTAGACATGCTAAATGGGTTGAATTCATTGAGACTTTCCCTTATGTCATTAAACACAAGAAGGGTATAGAAAATGTTATTGCTGATGCATTGTCTCGTCGTTATACTATGCTTTCACAACTTGACTTTAAAATATTTGGTTTGGAGACCATCAAAGATCAATATGTGCATGATGCTGAATTTAAAGATGTATTGCAGAATTGTAAAGAAGGGAGAACATGGAACAAGTTCGTCGTTAACGATGGATTTGTGTTTCGTGCTAACAAGCTATGCATTCCAGCTAGCTCCGTTCGTCTTTTGTTATTGCAGGAGGCGCATGTAGGAGGATTAATGGGACACTTTGGCGTAAAGAAGACGGAGGATGTACTTTCTACACATTTCTTTTGGCCAAAGATGAGACGGGATGTTGAGCGCTTTGTTGCTCGCTGCACTACATGTCAAAAAGCTAAGTCACGACTCAATCCTCATGGTTTATATATGCCGTTGCCTGTACCTAGTGTTCCATGGGAGGATATATCTATGGACTTTGTTTTGGGTTTACCTCGAACAAAGAAGGGGAGGGATAGCATATTTGTTGTCGTGGATAGGTTCTCGAAAATGGCACACTTTATACCATGTCATAAAAGCGATGATGCTGCTAATGTTGCTGATTTGTTCTTTCGTGAAATTATTCGCTTGCATGGTGTGCCAAATACTATTGTTTCAGATCGTGATACCAAATTTCTTAGCCACTTTTGGAGATGTTTATGGGCTAAGTTGGGGACTAAACTGCTTTTTAGTACTACCTGTCACCCCCAAACTGATGGACAAACTGAAGTAGTCAATAGAACTTTGTCTACTATGCTTAGGGCTGTTTTGAAGAATAACAAGAAAATGTGGGAAGAATGCTTGCCTCATATTGAATTTGCTTATAATCGTTCGTTGCATTCTACTACTAAGATGTGCCCTTTTGAAATTGTATATGGTTTCCTACCTCGTGCACCTATTGATTTGTTGCCTCTTCCATCTTCGGAGAAGGTTAATTTTGATGCTAAACAACGTGCTGAATTGATCTTAAAAATGCATGAGTTAACTAAGGAGAACATTGAACGTATGAATGCTAAATATAAACTTGCTGGAGATAAGGGTAGAAAACATGTTGTGTTTGCACCTGGAGATCTTGTTTGGTTACATTTGCGTAAGGATAGATTTCCTGATTTGCGCAAATCAAAGCTAATGCCACGTGCTGATGGTCCTTTTAAGGTGTTAGAGAAAATAAATGATAACGCATATAAACTTAAGCTGCCTGCAGATTTTGGGGTTAGTCCCACTTTTAACATTGCAGATTTGAAGCCTTATTTGGGTGAGGAAGATGAGCTTCCGTCGAGGACGACTTCATTTCAAGAAGGGGAGGATGATGAGGACATCAATACCATTGTTACACCCACAGCCCCTGCTGCTATACATACTGGACCAATTACTAGAGCTCGCGCACGCCAATTAAATTATCAGGTACTTTCGTTTCTTGGTAATGATTCTAATGTTCATGAGAATATGATGCTGCCTAAATTGGATACATTTGTTTTGCTTACAAATGAAGGGCCTAGCTTGGACAAGAAAGAGGAACCTTGGAGCAAGTTCAAGCATGGAGATGATGGCATGCGCAAGGGGAACAAGAACGGAGTTACAAGTGATGATTTCAGGACTTTGAAGCCACCATAAGGAGTGCAGGAAGCCTTGGACGAAATATACAAGATGCCACTTCATAAATTTCGTCCAGAGGCTATTATAGGTGCTGCGTCACCTTATTATTGGGCCAGGCCCATGTAATTTCAAAATACTTGAGTATAGGCTATTTTTAGAGTCCGTATGTGTGGGGAAACAGGAGATAGGGTTGGTTTCGGACCCCTCCTTCAAGGGCCACGAAATCCCCCCCCTCTTCCTCCATATATACAGCCCTTAGGGCACCGTTTAGACTTTGGGTTTTGTTTAGATTAAAAGTTCGCCATAGCTGCAACTTCGCGTACTTCGTTTGTGTTCAACAACCAGACCAAGACGTCACAGAACCCCACCTCGATCAATAAAGCTTTCATCTTATATTCGCAATATCCAGATTGCAAATCTTAGTTTCTTGGTTGTTCTTCGTTTGCTTGCAGGAGATAGACCCTCGGGGTCAGGTTGATTGTGCTCCGGCATGGTCAATAACGTCTCGGAGTTGGTTTAGCGATTGCTAAGGCGCGACGTCCTCGCACGTTCGTAGTCGGATCGTCAAAGTCTACTCCACCAAAAACGATAGATATCATCTCATCGAAAGATCGGGACACCCTCGCCTCTATCAATGACTACCTTGGATACGACCAAAACTATTGCATACATGTATATTTGTGAGGTGATTTCTAATGCAAACTATGCAATAATTTATTTGTGTCATCCACGACAAAAATACTTCACAAACTTTTGTGCCATGTCTAATTGCAGGTGTATGGGACATTTGTACAATTCACATATGAAGATAAGGGAAAAAGAGAAGTTTAGGTGCTGTTCAAAAAGTCCTCTCACGTCACTTTTGGGCCAAGAGAAGATAGAGTCCAAGTCTCTCACGTTCTGGATTCAGATTCGGACTGCACAGACATACCTGACTCAAAACGCCAAGAACTTTTTCATACGGACTCCGAATTGGGTGATTCTTTTTTTGTTGGAAAGTAGAGTTCGTGCTCTTTCCAACCCAATTGGATTCACCTTAAAATTCGTCCGGAGCGTTGAGTTATCAATGAAACAATCTGATGCTGCAGCAGAATCCGAGTCAAACTATAAGTCCAAAGGTGTTGCATCACCTCCACTTGGGCCCATGAGCCTTGTACGACCTAGGGTTAGTTTTAGGCTGCCTTGGGACGTCCTCCCACCTCCTTGGCCGCCACCCCTTACTCCTA
This sequence comes from Thinopyrum elongatum, assembly GCA_011799875.1. Classification (NCBI taxonomy): domain Eukaryota; kingdom Viridiplantae; phylum Streptophyta; class Magnoliopsida; order Poales; family Poaceae; genus Thinopyrum; species Thinopyrum elongatum. The sequence continues at coordinate 385,527,791 of CM022303.1, read as the reverse complement.
TATAAGTAGATCCATCTAGTAGCTTTTTCCTTGGGTTTTGTTTAGATTAAAAGTTCGCCATAGCTGCAACTTCGCGTACTTCGTTTGTGTTCAACGACCAGACCAAGACGTCACAGAACCCCACCTTGATCAATAAAGCTTTCATCTTATATTCGCAATATCCAGATTGCAAATCTTAGTTTCTTGCTTGTTCTTCGTTTGCTTGCAGGAAATAGACCCTCGTGGTCAGGTTGATCGTGCTCCGGCGTGGTCAATAACCTCTCGGAGTTGGTTTAGCGATTGCTAAGGCGCGACGTCCTCGCACGTTCGTAGTCGGATCGTCAAAGTCTACTCCACCAAAAACGATAGCCACCATCTCATCCAAAGATCGGGACACCCCTCGCCTCTATCAAGTGGTATCAGAGCCCCGCCTCTATCAAGTGGTATCAGTTTTCAGGTTGCTCGGTGAGAATTTCCAGTTTTCCCTAGATTAGATTTATTTTCTTACCTATTGTTCAAGAAAAAGCCACAAAAAAGTTTAGATCTATTCATCCTTTGTCCAAGCCAGTCTGAGCCTTTGCAATTTTCTTTTCATTGTTTGCATTATTGAATTATCGGTTGCATCGTCGTGTTGAGTTGCTGGTCTTAGTGTCTAGTTCCTTTAGAGTTTCGAGTTCTGTTCACATTAGTCACGCCGCCGCTGCATCATTATCCCTTCCGCTGTCCACAACATCCCATCCATCAATTTCCACCACGTGCTACCCACCGTTCATTGTCATAATCATAGTTGAGGTCGTTCACATCTTTGCTTGATCCAATCTGCATCTTATCTAGTTTGTTTTGAAAAGAGGGAGATTGAACGAAAAAGACAGAGAAAAAAAGAGAGAGAAAAAAAAGGTAAAAAAAAGTCAGAGAAAAAAAAGAGAGAAAGAAAAAGAAATAAAAAGTGTGAGGAAAAAAAACAAAATTCGGATCTATCTAGACTCAATCTTGTAGCTGAATTCGGATTGGAATCTGTTTTGCGCAGTGTTCAGTAAAACAGGTATATCTTTTTCATACGAAGTCCGTTTTGGCTCCATGAGTACTCAAATTAAAGCTAGCGACGAGATGCATCTAAATAGTTGCATCAGGTAGTTCAATATTTGACACCTCAAAATCGGCTTCTAAATAGGTCTTTTTGGCCTTCGAAGTTCGCAAAGACAGCTTGTTCCAGTTTTTCAGGCCAGTTTTAGAATTTTTTGACTCCTCATATCAACTCGGAATTGAGTGATTCTTTTTGCATTTGAAAGCTTGAGTCAGTGCCATTCTTGAGAAAAATTATCATAAAATTTGCACAAACTTTTATAGAGTAAAGTTGGAGAGAGAATTGTCGGTGTATGCTACTTGGTAGTTGTTTCTCATCATTAGCTTTACTGCCATTGTGATCTTCACTTATATCTTGCTGTCCAGAGCTACTTCATATCCTTTATTGATGCTAGTTGTGCTACGCCGTGACCTCATTAGTGTTCTAGGCTCGCGTCTCTAGTCCGGTCTAGCCTAGGACCAGCACAGTACCGTCGTTGAGCGTTTATTCAACATTGCATCTCTGAATTGATTATTGCTAATCTTTTGCTACCATATATAGCCAACCCAGCTCCACATATTTTTACACCGTGTATATGTACGTTCGCCTGGCAATTGCTTTACTCAATCTTCGGAGTTATTTGACACGCTGGTTGCCCGTCACCACCTGCTGCATGGTAAGAACTTGTAAGATATTGATATTTGCTTTACTGTGAGCGCTTTACCACCACATCCTAGTAGTTCATAGGAACATTATTCTCGATTTTTTTTTGTTTCTACTAATCATGGCAGGTTCCGGAGTTGTTAGTTCTTGGGCTTCATCGATCGTGGGAGATTTGCCACCACCTAAGAAAATACAACAACCGTCACAAGAGGAGCAACAACATCAGAATGCACATAATCAGGTTAATGTTTCCATGCGACCATTTACTGGTCGTTTTAGACCTGATTTATATATTGAATGGGAGTACAAAATAAATGCTATATTTGCTTCCCATAATTTTGATGCGCGTAGAAAAGTTAAATCTGCGGTTAGTACGTTCTGTAGCTTTGCTTTAGTTTGGTGGAGCGAACATTGTCGGTTATACCCTGATTATATACCTACTACTTGGGATGATTTAAAATTTCTCATGAGAGATAGATTCATCGATGTTTATTATACTCGTGGCATGATTAAAAAACTAGAACATTTAAAACAAGGTAGTGACACCGTAACAAAATATTATGATGATTTACAAACTACCTTGTTGCATACCTTTTTAGAAGAAAGTGAAGAAGATTTAATGGATAGATTTTGGGGAGGATTAAGACGTGATATTCAGGAGATACTAATTCATGAAGAGTGTTATCCTATGGATCATTTGTTTCGTCTTGCTTGCAAAGCTGAACAGGAAATAAAACGGCGTGTTGCCCATAAGGAGAATAAGCACACGGTGCACATTCCAAGAGTTGATACGGTTGTTCCTTCAACTACTAGTTGTACTATGACAACCACATCCGTTGTTGTGAGGACTACATCACCTCCACCATGTGACACATCACCCCCGAGAGTGGCTACATCAGCTGAGTTGATCATAAGAGGTAATGACAAAGGTACTGATCTTCCACCTCTACATGAGAATGAGGAATGCCTTGTCAATTTAAATGCACCATCTGATCAGCTACCCACTACTTTGATCACACCACCTATTTTAGAGGACTATGTTGATAATTTGACTTTGCCATGTGACCAAACAACTAAAAGATCAACAATTTCGAGTGGACCCATTGAATTAACTATTAATATGAAAGAACCATGTGAATCAGGGAATAAATCAGATTTGGATCAAATACGTTTTGAAAATAATTGTGCCAATGTTTAATCATTTTGATATGACCTCTAATCTTGGTGGTGATTCTGTGTCAAATGACTTATTGCATGTTTTCTTATTTAAGCTTGTTGTAGCATGTAAATTTGATGCAAGTAAGGTTTATTCACCAATGTTGGGATGGTTTAATGATGAACATTGTCAACCTTTTGAAATGAATAAGGGCTTCACTTATATGTGCAAACTGAGTTGCAATATTTTCATGCCTTCTACTTCTTGTGATAATATTTTGGCTTTAGATTTTATGAACTATGAAGGTTACTCATGTATACATGTGTCATATGTGCAAAAACCAAGGGAAGTAAAAATGGATGACATATACATATACAACATGTACACCTTGTCTCTTTTGTTAGCCACATTTCAGATTAAGCAACGCCGAGGACGGCCTTGTTTTCAAGAAGTGGAGGATGATGAGGACAAGACTACCTTGGATACGACCAAAAATATTGCATACATGTATATTTGTGAGGTGATTTCTAATGCAAACTATGCAATAATTTATTTGTGTCATCCAGGACAAAAATACTTCACAAACTTTTGTGCCATGTCTAATTGCAGGTGTATGGGACATTTGTACAATTCACATATGAAGATAAGGGAAAAAGAGAAGTTTAGGTGATGTTCAAAAATTCCTCTCACGTCACTTTTGGGCCAAGAGAAGATACAGTCCAAGTCTCTCACGTTCTGGATTCAGATTCGGACTGCACAGACATACCTGAATCAAAACGCCAAGAACTTTTTCATACGGACTCCGAATTGGGTGATTCTTTTTTTGTTGGAAAGTAGATTTCGTGCTCTTTCCAACCCAACTGGAGTCACCTTAAAATTCGTCCGGAGCTATGAGTTATCGACGAAACAATCTGATGCTGCAACAGAATCCGAGTCAAACTACAAGTCCAAAGGTGTTGCATCACCTCCACTTGGGCCCATGAGCCTTGTACGACCTAGGGTTAGTTTTAGGCTGCCTTGGGATGTCCTCCCACCTCCTTGGCCGCCACCCCTTACTCCTATATAAGTAGATCCATCTAGTAGCTTTTTCCTTGGGATTTGTTTAGTTAAAAGTTAGCCAACGCAACTTCGTGTACTTCGTTTGTGTCCAACGACCAGACCAAGACCGCTTCCGGATCCCCACCATTATCAATACTTCATCTATATTCGCAATATTCAGATTGTTTTATCATATTCTTGCTTGTTCTTCGATTGCTTGCAGGAATAGACCTTCGTGGTCAGGTTGATCGTGCTCCGGCGTGATCAATAACCTCTCGGAGTTGGTTTGGCGATTGCTAAGGCGCAACGTCCTGCACGTTTGTAGTCGGATCGTCAAAGTCGTCTCCACCAAATCGATAGCTATCATCTCATCGAAAGATCGGGACACCCCCGCCTCTATCATGTCTTTTTCGTGGACTCTAGGTATGAAGAACAGACACAATCTAAACTACGAAAAACTGTAAAATCTCACCGAGCAACCTGGAAATCTGATACCACTTGATAGAGGCGGGGGTGTCCCGATCTTTCGATGAGATGATAGCTATCGATTTGGTGGAGTCGACTTTGACAATCCGACTACAAACGTGCACGACGTTGCGCCTTAGCAATCGCTAAACCAATCTCCCGAGGTTACTGACGATACTGAAAGCACGATCAGCCTGACCACGAAGGTCTATTCCTGCACGCAATCGAAGAACAAGCAAGAATATGATAATGCAATCTGAATATTGCGAATATAGATGAAGTATTGATAAAGGTGGGGATCCGGAAGCGGTCTTGGTCTGGTCGTTGGACACAAACGAAGTACACGAAGTTGCAATGGCTAACTTTTAACTAAACAAATCCCAAGTCTAAACGACGCCCTAAGGGCTGTATATATGGAGGAAGAAGGGGGAATTTCGTGGCCCTTGGAGGAGGGATCCGAAACCAACCCTAACTCTTGTTTTCCCACACATACGGACTCTAAAAACTGCCTATACTTAAGTATTTCGAAATTACATGGGCCTGGCCCAATAATAAGGTGACGCAGCACCTATAATAGCCTCTGGACGAAATTTATGAAGTGGCATCTTGTATATTTCGTCCAAGGCTTCATGCACGCATTACGGTGGCTTCAATGTCCTGAAATCATCACTTGTAACTCCGTTCTTGTTCCCCTTGCGCATGCCATTATCTCCATGCCTGGTCTTGCTCCAGTGTTCATCCCTCTTATCCATGCCAGGCCCTTCATTTGTAAGTAAGACAAATGTATCCAATTTAGGCAGCATCATATTCTCATGAACATTAGAATCATTACTAAGAAACGAAAGTACCTGATAATTTAATTGGCGTGCGCGAGCTCTAGTAATTGGTCCAGTGTATGTAGCAGTAGGTGCTGTGGGTGTAACAATGGTATTGATGTCCTCATCAGCCTCCATGTCCGAGGATGTCCTCTTCAAGACGGGCTCCGCCCAGGGGTAGGCGAGCTTTGCAGAGCCCCACCTCTTAAGCCGCTCGGGCAGCGCTGTCGGCAGCTCCAACCATGGGTTGAGACCTTTGGTGTCTAGGAAGACCCAGCGGTGTCGTAAGCCCTTCACCTTCTTCCCAGCCTTCAAGAGCACATTCCCCTTGTGGACCATGATGAAGGAAACACAAGCAGAGTGCTACGTCCTGTCATGCAACCGCAAGTTGAAGAAATGACGGAAGAGCGCCACGGAGGGCCTCACGCCCACGAAGGCCTCGCGGTTGAAAGCGAAGATGGACAGGAGGAGGATGGAGGTGGGCTGAAGATGGAGGGCATGGATTCTGTAGTGGTCGAGGACAGCACAGAAGAACCCCGAGAAGGGCGGGACGAGCCCCGCGAAGATGCTGTGGAAGAAGAAGGGATAGATTGTCCGTGCCAAAGTGCTCCGCTCCACGGAGCCGGCACAGATCAAGGTCTCGCCCCATTCATTGTCTTCGCTCGCCGTCTGTGGGAGCACGGGGCCAAGATGCCCCTCCTCGGCGATGGAGGACACGTCGAGTGCCGGCGAAGGAGAGGAGGAGGTCACGGCCTGGACCGCGGGCTTCGACTTCCCGGGCGCCATTTGTGGCGTCGCCAGCGTTGGGGAAGGAGAAGGAAGGGGCGGAGTTGAAACTGGATCTAGAGAAGCTGTCGGCCGGAGGAGGGGATCAGGAGCAAGGCATGGGTGAGCAATGAGACCCTGTGGTGTGTGCTAGTCTTTTGTCAGCCTGGGCAGTTGCCGAGGTGATGTGGGGGAGCAGAGGCGCTCGCGTCCCATCGTGCGCCACGCGTCAAGCCTGGCCCGCAGGTGATCGGGGGCCCGCGGTGCTTCACCCTTCGCTCCTTGCCTTCGCCGCGAAGCCAGGTCGGGCACGCCTTGGGACCGGGGGCTACTGTCGGTGTTCTGGGACCGGTAGTACCCAGATCTGCCTGCTTGTGGCCCAGGACGTGGACTCATCGACGGCCTGGTGCGGCCAAGGTACAACACCCCCAAGACAAGACCCTCGTGAGGGTCCCCGGCCTCGCGAGGAGAACGACACCAAGACCTCCAGAGGAGCGGCCTCCCCAGGCTGCCTCCTGAGGAGCGAAGATCTCTATGCAAGTCTCACGCCTCGCGAGGCTGCGATGACGCGAGCCATGACAACAAAGGCCAGGCGGGCGCCAGCGGGCGCAGAGGTCACAGTTTTGATGAGGACATCAATACCATTGTTACACCGACAGCCCCTGCTGCTATACATACTGGACCAATTACTAGAGCTCGCGCACGCCAATTAAATTATCAGGTACTTTCATTTCTTGGTAATGATTCTAATGTTCATGAGAATATGATGTTGCCTAAATTGGATACATTTGTTTTGCTTACAAATGAAGAGCCTAGCTTGGACAAGAAAGAGGAACCTTGGAGCAAGTTCAAGCATGGAGATGATGGCATGCGCAAGGGGAACAAGAACGGAGTTACAAGTGATGATTTCAGGACTTTGAAGCCACCATAATGAGTGCAGGAAGCCTTGGACGAAATATTCAAGATGCCACTTCATAAATTTCGTCCAGAGGCTATTATAGGTGTTGCGTCACCTTATTATTGGGCCAGGCCCATGTAATTTTGAAATACTTGAGTATAGGCTGTTTTTAGAGTCCGTATGTGTGGGGAAACAAGAGATAGGGTTGGTTTCGGACCCCTCCTTCAAGGGCCACGAAATCCCCTCCTCTTCCTCCATATATACAGCCCTTAGGGCACCGTTTAGACTTCGGGTTTTGTTTAGATTAAAAGTTCACCATAGCTGCAACTTCGCGTACTTCGTTTGTGTTCAACGACCAGACCAAGACGTCACAGAACCCCACCTTGATCAATAAAGCTTTCATCTTATATTCGCGATATCCAGATTGCAAATCTTAGTTTCTTGCTTGTTCTTCGTTTGCTTGCAGGAGATAGACCCTCGTGGTCAGGTTGATTGTGCTCCGGCGTGGTCAATAACCTCTCGGAGTTGGTTTAGCGATTGCTAAGGCGCGACATCCTCGCACGTTCGTAGTCGGATCGTCAAAGTCTACTCCACCAAAAACGATAGCTATCATCTCATCGAAAGATCGGGACACCCTCGCCTCTATCAAGTGGTATCAGATTTTCTAGTTGCTCGGTGAGATTTTACAGTTTTTCGTAGTTTAGATCGAGTCTGTTCTTCATACCTACAGTCCACGAAAAAGCCAAAAAAAAATTATAGTTAGTTCATCATATCCGAACCAATATGAGCCTTTGCATAATCTTTTTAGGGTTTTTGCTTTGTTGATTTTGCGGTTGCATCGTCGTGTCTAGTTGCTGGTCTTAGCATCTAGTCCTGTAGAGTTTCGAGTTCTGTCATAGTTTGTCACGCCGCCGCCGCACCATATACCACCACCGCTGCAATATACCACCACCGCTGCCATATACCACCACCGCTGCCATATCCTACCACCGCTGCCATATACCATCACCGCTGCCATATTCTACCACCATATATCCACCACCAATCAGAGTTCTTTTCATATTAGGTTTGTTTTCGAGACCCATCTATTTTCCGATTCGTGTTTCCTTGCCTGAGTAGGATTCGGAAAAAAAAATTACTATTTTTAGGCCAAAATTTCGGCAGTCAAAAATATTTTTTCCCTATCCTATTTTTAGATCCCAGGGAGCGTTTTGAGACACTCGCCATCATAGTGATTTTTTGTCGCACTTTTTCGTCGTCGCTGCCTTGATTTCCGAAAAAAAAATTGTCAAAAAAAAATTTCGTGCCAATCCTGATAGTTTGACTTGGGAAGAGTTTTGAGACACTCACCATTATAGTGATTTTTTGCAAAAAAAAAGAGCCCAAAAAAAAACCAATTTTTTTTAGAGTGTGCTCTTTCCTTGTTTATGTGCCGCGCCGTGATTTTGTTAGTGTTCTAGGCTCGCGTCTCTAGTACGGTCTAGCCTAGGACCAGCACAGTACCGTCGTTGAGCGTTTATTCAACTTTGCATCTCTGAATTGATTATTGCTGACCCTTTTTGCTACCATATCATAAGCCTTCCCAGCTCAACATACATCTACATCGTGCGTTTGACACCACCTGGCAATCGCTCTATCCAAGCTTTGTCAGTTTTGACTACAAAGGTTGCCGATCACCACCTGCTGCTGGGTAAGAACTGGTAAGAATTTGAGTTTTGCTTGACGGATTTGTGACACCACACCACCACCACTTCCTAGTAGTCTGTAGGATCATATTCTTGTGTGTTTCTATTGCTGCTAACCAAGGCAGGATCACAAGCCGATGAGACTGATTGGGAGAACATGACGAACAAACAGCTACATGATAAATTTCAGCAAATGATGAGTGGACAGGTGCAAGATGTGCTAAACAGATTTGAAGAGGCCATGGAGAAGATAGATGGAATTGAGAAGACGTTCGAAACAAAGCTCGATAACAAGTTTAATGAATTGCTCGCGCGTCTTCCACAACCACCGCCGGCTGCACCTGTCGCACCTCTACAACAACAACAACGTCGCCTTCCAAATCAAGTGGGACGAGCACAGCGCGTTCCCCTTGAGCCTGGTCAAACTTCTGGTGCCGCTGCACCTACTGTTGATGCTTCTATGGCTCCTGCTACCGCTGAGGAGGCTCCTGCTGCCGCTGAGGAGGACGATTATGCGGGCGATTACGAGGATGAGGTTGATCAAAATCAGAACTACGTACCAGCACCAGGTCGTCCACATGCCAATAATCGCAATGGTAGGGCTGCATTACCAGCTCAGGTACGAGATCATGACCATCTTCCTAAACTGAATTGAATATTCCACCATTTGAGGGTAGATATGTTCCTGATATATATCTTACTTGGGAGTTAGAAACTGAACAACGTTTTACATGTTTACAATATCCCGAGGAGAGACGTGTTGCTGCTGCTGTTTGTGCTTTTACTAGTTTTGCATGTGTATGGTGGTCTGAACATTGTAGATTATATCCTATTCCAACTACATGGGCTGCTTTGAAAACTGCTATGCGTACTCGTTGGGTTCCACCATATTATCAACGTGAATTACTTCATAAATTGCAGCGCTTAAGACAAGGAAAAAATTCTATAGAAGAATATTATCAGGAATTACAAACTGGCATGATTAGATGTGGTATTGTTGAGGAGAATGAAGCTATGCTTGCACGTTTTATGGGTGGATTAAATAGAGAGATTCAGACCATTCTAGAGTATAAGGAGTATAATAATATCACTCGTTTATTCCATCTTGCTTGTAAAGCTGAACGTGAAGTGCAGGATCGACAGGCATTGGCGCGAACTAATTTTTCTGCAGGTCGATCTTCATCAAGGACACCGCGTGCCTCCTCTACTCCCACACGTCCTACTGCAGCACCACTGACTTCAGCCGCCAATTCCAACCGAGATACAAGAAAACAGGCACCACAACCACCATCTGCCAAGAGTACACCTTCTGGGCCTGCCCAGAGCTCTTCTTCATCAATGGCATCAACAGGGCACACACATGATATTATTTGTCGTCGTTGTAAGGGAAGAGGTCATTATGCGAGAGAATGCCAATCTCCGCGTGTTATGATTGCTACTGAGGATGGTGGGTATGAGTCCGCTAGTGACTATGATGAGGAGACTTTGGCTCTTATTACAAGTGAAGAACACGGTGGAGATGACTCTGATCATGAGACGCAATACATGGCTGCTGAAGACGCTGACAGGTGTAAATGTTTAGTTGCTCAACGTGTTTTGAGTTTGCAGGTCACACAAGCTAAGCAAAATCAGAGGCATAATTTGTTCCATACAAAGGGAGTTGTGAAGGAACGTTCTGTTCGCGTCATCATAGATGGAGGGAGCTGCAACAACTTGGCTAGAATGGAGATGGTGGAGAAGCTATCTCTCACCACAAGACCACATCCACATCCTTACTATATCCAATGGTTCAACAACAGCGGCAAGGTTAAGGTAACACGTACTGTTCGTGTGCATTTTAGTATCTCTACATATGCTGATTATGTTGATTGTGATGTGGTACCCATGCAAGCATGTTCATTATTACTTGGTAGACCATGGCAATTTGATAAAAATTCTGTACACCATGGTAGAAACAATCAGTATACTCTTGTTCATAAGGATAAACATATTACTTTGCTTCCTATGACTCCTGATTCTATTTTGAAAGATGATATTAATAGAGCTAGTAAAGCAAAACAGGAGAAAAATAAGAGTGAAAATCAGATTGTGGCAAAAGAATTTGAGCAACAAATGAAGCCTAATAATAAACCATCTAGTGTTGCTTCTGAAATTAAATTGAAAAGTGCATGTTTACTTGCCACCAAATCTGATATTGATGAGCTAGTTTTCAGCAAATCTGTTTGCTATGCTTTTGTGTGCAAAGAGGCGTTATTTTCATTCGAGGACGTGCCTTCCTCTTTGCCTCCTGCTGTCACTAACATTTTGCAGGAGTTCGCTGACGTCTTTCCACAAGACGTGCCACCGGGATTACCACCTATTCGCGGGATTGAGCATCAGATTGACTTAATTCCCGGTGCTTCGTTGCCAAACCGTGCGCCATACCGTACCAATCCAGAGGAGACGAAGGAGATTATGCGTCAAGTACAGGAGCTGCTCGAGAAAGGTTATATACGCGAATCTCTTAGTCCTTGTGCTGTTCCTATTATACTAGTGCCAAAAAAGGATGGTACGTCGCGTATGTGTGTTGATTGTAGAGGCATTAATAATATTACTATTCGTTATCGTCATCCTATTCCTAGGCTAGATGATATGCTTGATGAATTGAGTGGCTCTACAATATTCTCCAAAGTTGATTTGCGTAGTGGATACCATCAAATTCGTATGAAATTGGGAGATGAATGGAAAACAGCATTTAAAACTAAGTTCGGTTTATATGAGTGGTTAGTCATGCCTTTTGGGTTAACTAATGCACCTAGTACTTTCATGAGATTAATGAACGAAGTTTTACGTGCTTTCATTGGACGATTTGTGGTAGTTTATTGATGATATATTGATTTATAGCAGATCTTTGGAGGAACATTTGGAACATTTACGTGCTGTTTTTATTGCTCTACGTGATGCACGTTTGTTTGGTAACCTTGGGAAGTGCACCTTTTGCACCGACCGAGTATCTTTTCTTGGCTATGTTGTTACTCCACAGGGAATTGAAGTTGATAAAGCCAAGATTGAAGCTATTGAGAGTTGGCCGCAGCCCAAAACGGTCACACAAGTGAGGAGTTTCCTTGGCCTCGCTGGTTTCTATAGGCGTTTTGTGAGAGATTTCAGTACCATTGCTGCACCTCTCAATGAGCTTACAAAGAAGGATGTGCCTTTTGTTTGGGGTACCTCACAGGAAGAAGCTTTCACGGTATTAAAAGATAAGTTGACACATGCTCCTTTACTCCAACTTCCTGATTTTAATAAGACTTTTGAGCTTGAATGTGATGCTAGTGGAATTGGATTAGGAGGTGTTTTATTACAAGATGGCAAACCTGTTGCATACTTTTCTGAAAAATTGAGTGGGCCTAGTCTGAACTATTCTACTTATGATAAAGAATTATATGCTCTTGTTAGGACCTTAGAAACATGGCAACATTATTTATGGCCCAAAGAATTTGTTATACATTCTGATCTTGAATCTTTGAAACACATTAAAAGTCAAGCAAAACTGAACCGTAGACATGCTAAATGGGTTGAATTTATTGAGACTTTCCCTTATGTCATTAAACACAAGAAGGGTAAAGAAAATGTTATTGCTGATGCTTTGTCTCGTTGTTATACGATGCTTTCACAACTTGACTTTAAAATATTTGGTTTGGAGACCATCAAAGATCAATATGCGCATGATGCTGAATTTAAAGATGTATTGCAGAATTGTAAGGAAGGGAGAACATGGAACAAGTTCATCGTTAATGATGGATTTGTGTTTCGTGCTAACAAGCTATGCATTCCAGCTAGCTCTGTTCGTCTTTTGTTGTTGCAGGAGGCGCATGGAGGAGGATTAATGGGACACTTTGGTGTGAAGAAGACGGAGGATATACTTGCTACACATTTCTTTTGGCCAAAGATGAGACGGGATGTTGAGCGTTTTGTTGCTCGCTGCACTACATGTCAAAAAGCTAAGTCACGACTCAATCCTCATGGTTTATATATGCCTTTGCCTGTACCTAGCATTCCTTGGGAGGATATATCTATGGACTTTGTTTTAGGTTTACCTCGAACAAAGAAGGGGAGGGATAGCATATTTGTTGTCGTGGATAGGTTCTCGAAAATGGCACACTTTATACCATGTCATAAAAGCGATGATGCTGTTAATGTTGCTGATTTGTTCTTTCGTGAAATTATACGCTTGCATGGTGTGCCAAATACTATTGTTTCAGATCGTGATACTAAATTTCTTAGCCACTTTTGGAGATGTTTATGGGCTAAGTTGGGGACTAAACCGCTTTTTAGTACTACATGTCACCCCCAAACTGATGGACAAACTGAAGTAGTCAATAGAACATTGTCTACTATGCTTAGGGCTGTTTTGAAGAATAACAAGAAAATGTGGGAAGAATGCTTGCCTCATATTGAATTTGCTTATAATCGTTCATTGCATTCTACTACTAAGATGTGCCCTTTTGAAATTGTGTATGGTTTCCTACCTCGTGCACCTATTGATTTGTTGCCTCTTCCATCTTCGGAGAAGGTTAATTTTGATGCTAAACAACGTGCTGAATTGATCTTAAAAATGCATGAGTTAACTAAGGAGAACATTGAGCGTATGAATGCTAAATATAAACTTGCTGGAGATAAGGGTAGAAAACATGTTGTGTTTGCACCTGGAGATCTTGTTTGGTTACATTTGCGTAAGGATAGATTTCCTGATTTGCGCAAATCAAAGCTAATGCCACGTGCTGATGGTCCTTTTAAGGTGTTAGAGAAAATAAATGATAACGCATATAAACTTGAGCTGCCTGCAGATTTTGGGGTTAGTCCCACTTTTAACATTGCAGATTTGAAGCCTTATTTGGGTGAGGAAGATGAGCTTCCGTCGAGGACGACTTCATTTCAAGAAGGGGAGGATGATGAGGACATCAATACCATTGTTACACCCACAGCCCCTGCTGCTACACATACTGGACCAATTACTAGAGCTCGCGCACGCCAATTAAATTATCAGGTACTTTCGTTTCTTGGTAATGATTCTCATGTTCATGAGAATATGATGCTGCCTAAATTGGATACATTTGTTTTGCTTACAAATGAAGGGCCTAGCTTGGACAAGAAAGAGGAACCTTGGAGCAAGTTCAAGCATGGAGATGATGGCATGCGCAAGGGGAACAAGAACGGAGTTACAAGTGATGATTTCAGGACTTTGAAGCCACCATAAGGAGTGCAGGAAGCCTTGGACGAAATATACAAGATGCCACTTCATAAATTTCGTCCAGAGGCTATTATAGGTGCTGCGTCACCTTATTATTGGGCCAGGCCCATGTAATTTCGAAATACTTGAGTATAGGCTTTTTTTAGAGTCCGTATGTGTGGGGAAACAAGAGATAGGGTTGGTTTCGGACCCCTCCTTCAAGGGCCACGAAATCCCCCCCTCTTCCTCCATATATACAGCCCTTAGGGCACCGTTTAGACTTTGGGTTTTGTTTAGATTAAAAGTTCGCCATAGCTGCAACTTCGCGTACTTCGTTTGTGTTCAACGACCAGACCAAGACGTCACAGAACCCCACCTTGATCAATAAAGCTTTCATCTTATATTCGCAATATCCAGATTGCAAATCTTAGTTTCTTGCTTGTTCTTCGTTTGCTTGCAGGAGATAGACCCTCGTGGTCAGGTTGATTGTGCTCCGGCGTGGTCAATAACCTCTCGGAGTTAGTTTAGCGATTGCTAAGGCGCGACGTCCTCGCACGTTCGTAGTCGGATCGTCAAAGTCTACTCCACCAAAAACGATAGCTATCATCTCATCGAAAGATCGGGACACCCTCGCCTCTATCACGTTTGTTTGGTAACCTTGGGAAGTGCACCTTTTGCACCGACCGAGTATCTTTTCTTGGCTATGTTGTTACTCCACAGGGAATTGAAGTTGATAAAGCCAAGATTGAAGCTATTGAGAGTTGGCCGCAGCCCAAAACGGTCACACAAGTGAGGAGTTTCCTTGGCCTCGCTGGTTTCTATAGGCGTTTTGTGAGAGATTTCAGCACCATTGCTGCACCTCTCAATGAGCTTACAAAGAAGGATGTGCCTTTTGTTTGGGGTACCTCACAGGAAGAAGCCTTCACGGTATTGAAAGATAAGTTGACACATGCTCCTTTACTCCAACTTCCTGATTCTAATAAGACTTTTGAGCTTGAATGTGATGCTAGTGGAATTGGATTAGGAGGTGTTTTATTACAAGATGGCAAACCTGTTGCATACTTTTCTGAAAAATTGAGTGGGCCTAGTCTGAACTATTCTACTTATGATAAAGAATTATATGCTCTTGTTCGGACCTTAGAAACATGGCAACATTATTTATGGCCCAAAGAATTTGTTATACATTCTGATCATGAATCTTTGAAACACATTAAAAGTCAAGCAAAACTGAACCGTAGACATGCTAAATGGGTTGAATTTATTGAGACTTTCCCTTATGTCATTAAACACAAGAAGGGTAAAGAAAATGTTATTGCTGATGCTTTGTCTCGTCGTTATACGATGCTTTCACAACTTGACTTTAAAATATTTGGTTTCGAGACCATCAAAGATCAATATGCGCATGATGCTGAATTTAAAGATGTATTGCAGAATTGTAAGGAAGGGAGAACATGGAACAAGTTCGTCGTTAATGATGGATTTGTGTTTCGTGCTAACAAGCTATGCATTCCAGCTAGCTCTGTTCGTCTTTTGTTGTTGCAGGAGGCGCATGGAGGAGGATTAATGGGACACTTTGGCGTGAAGAAGACGGAGGATATACTTGCTACACATTTCTTTTGGCCAAAGATGAGACGGGATGTTGAGCGTTTTGTTGCTCGCTGCACTACATGTCAAAAAGCTAAGTCACGACTCAATCCTCATGGTTTATATATGCCTTTGCCTGTACCTAGCGTTCCTTGGGAGGATATATCTATGTACTTTGTTTTAGGTTTACCTCGAACAAAGAAGGGGAGGGATAGCATATTTGTTGTCGTGGATAGGTTCTCGAAAATGGCACACTTTATACCATGTCATAAAAGCGATGATGCTGTTAATGTTGCTGATTTGTTCTTTCGTGAAATTATACGCTTGCATGGTGTGCCAAATACTATTGTTTCAGATCATGATACTAAATTTCTTAGCCACTTTTGGAGATGTTTATGGGCTAAGTTGGGGACTAAACTGCTTTTTAGTACTACATGTCACCCCCAAACTGATGGACAAACTGAAGTAGTCAATAGAACATTGTCTACTATGCTTAGGGCTGTTTCGAAGAATATCAAGAAAATGTGGGAAGAATGCTTGCCTCATATTGTATTTGCTTATAATCGTTCATTGCATTCTACTACTAAGATGTGTCCTTTTGAAATTGTGTATGGTTTCCTTCCTCGTGCACCAATTGATTTGTTGCCTCTTCCATCTTCGGAGAAGGTTAATTTTGATGCTAAACAACGTGCTGAATTGATCTTAAAAATGCATGAGTTAACTAAGGAGAACATTGAGCGTATGAATGCTAAATATAAACTTGCTGGAGATAAGGGTAGAAAGCATGTTGTGTTTGCACCTGGAGATCTTGTTTGGTTACATTTGCGTAAAGATAGATTTCCTGATTTACGCAAATAAAGCTAATGCCACGTGCTGATGGTCCTTTTAAGGTGTTAGAGAAAATAAATGATAATGCATACAAACTTGAGCTGCCTGCAGATTTTGGGGTTAGTCCCACTTTTAACATTGCAGATTTGAAGCCTTATTTGGGTGAGGAAGATGAGCTTCCGTCGAGGACGACTTCATTTCAAGAAGGGGAGGATGATGAGGACATCAATACCATTGTTACACCCACAGCCCCTGCTGCTATACATACTGGACCAATTACTAGAGCTCGCGCACGCCAATTAAATTATCAGGTACTTTCGTTTCTTGGTAATGATTCTAATGTTCATGAGAATATGATGCTGCCTAAATTGGATACATTTGTTTTGCTTACAAATGAAGGGCCTAGCTTGGGCAAGAAAGAGGAACCTTGGAGCAAGTTCAAGCATGGAGATGATGGCATGCGCAAGGGGAACAAGAACGGAGTTACAAGTGATGATTTCAGGACTTTGAAGCCACCATAATGAGTGCAGGAAGCCTTGGACGAAATATACAAGATGCCACTTCATAAATTTCGTCCAGAGGCTATTATAGGTGTTGCGTCACCTTATTATTGGGCCAGGCCCATGTAATTTTGAAATACTTGAGTATAGGCTGTTTTTAGAGTCCGTATGTGTGGGGAAACAAGAGATAGGGTTGGTTTCGGACCCCTCCTTCAAGGGCCACGAAATCCCCTCCTCTTCCTCCATATATACAGCCCTTAGGGCACCGTTTAGACTTCGGGTTTTGTTTAGATTAAAAGTTCGCCATAGCTGCAACTTCGCGTACTTCGTTTGTGTTCAACGACCTGACCAAGACGTCACAGAACCCCACCTTGATCAATAAAGCTTTCATCTTATATTCGCGATATCCAGATTGCAAATCTTAGTTTCTTGCTTGTTCTTCATTTGCTTGCAGGAGATAGACCCTCGTGGTCAGGTTGATTGTGCTCCTGCGTGGTCAATAACCTCTCGGAGTTGGTTTAGCGATTGCTAAGGCGCGACGTCCTCGCACGTTCATAGTCGGATCGTCAAAGTCTACTCCACCAAAAACGATAGCTATCATCTCATCGAAAGATCGGGACACCCTCGCCTCTATCAAGTTTCCTCTTCGGTGCTAAGGGAGCAAGGGCAGGCATAGGTTCCCGAGGAAAGCCCCAAAGCTTTCCATTCCGATGCAACGAGACCAAGACCACAAGCTCGGCAGGACGGATGTCATCACCGAGCCCACCGCTGCGTCATAGCCAGAAGCTTTGCAGGCGAAGACCACCTTTCATCAGGATAAGATGTACTCCTTGTCCCCTTTCAAAATTGGCCATTGTGGCATCCCTTCCCGCCTAAGCTATGAGGGAAGAGGACCAAGGCCTCTATAAATATGGGCTGGCCATAACCATAGAATGGACCCCCAATTCCGATGACTCGATCCATCCTCACCACTTGAGCCATCACGAGGCTCCTCATCCACTGTACTAGTTCATCCTCTACCTCCTCGTGAGGCCAATCCACCAAAAGCAGGAGTAGGGTTCTACACCACAAGGTGGCCCAAACCTGGGTAAATCTCTGTGTTCCTCTTCTTCCCCACTCGCGCAAACTCGCCGAGATCATGCCATGGGTATGGCGAGCTAGCACCGTTGTGGAGCGGGATCCTTTGTTCACGCCCCTGAGTTCGAACCTTCTTGGGTCAGCGGAGCCCTGAATCCGACAGAGGCGGTATGGTCCTCCTGCGAGTACCTGATCGATTATGAAGGCCCCCTCCCATTTGGGTGATAGATTATGCTTCTGCTTCTCCGGGAGGCATAGGACGAGTTCGCCCACATTATATGCCTTCGCCCAAACTTCCTTACTCTGGTAGCGTCGGGCTTGCTGCTGATAAAAAGTAGAATGAGCCCGAGCTACATCGCGCTCTTCTTCTAGGGCATCCAGGTCATCTTGCCGATCGAGCTCGGCTTCCTTTTCTTCATACATGCGCACTCGAGGTGCGTCGTGGATAAGGTCGCTAGGGAGAACAGCTTCTGCTCCATACACCATGAAGAACGGCGTATAGCCCGTGGAGCGATTGGGGGTTGTTCGCAGGCCCCATAATACAGAGTCGAGCTCCTCGACCCAGTGGTAGTCGGACTGTTTCAAAGACGGGACCAGGCGGGGCTTAATGCCGCTCAAAATTAGGCCATTGGCTCGCTCGACCTGTCTGTTGTACTATGGGTGGTATACGGAGGCATAGTCGAGCTTAATGCCCAAGTTAGCGCACCGGTCCTTTACTTCTTGGGCGGTAAATGTAGCACCCAAATGCCATTCTATCACAATCATGTGATGAATTGATGATTGGGGCACAACCGCATTTCGAGCGCATTGCAAGGTGGATATCATTACAACATACCACGTACTGAATAGATGAGAATACCAGATACAGGCTTACACTCGCCACAAGCTACATCATCGATACATCAATACATCAATACATAGAAATCACCATACAGAAGAGCAGGATCCGACTACGGATGAAATCAAACGAAAAAGAAGAACGACAACCACCCTACTAATCCCAGGTTCCCGACCATGAGATCCCATCCTATGATCGATGAAGAAGAAGAAGCAGAAGAACTCCAAAAGCAAACAAGCATCGCTCTCACATCAGGTCATCGCATTACCTGTACCTCCAATTGTTGTTGTAGTAATCTGTGAGCCACAAGGACTCAGCAATCCCATTACCATGTGTATCAAGGCTAGCAAAGCTTACTGGGTATGGAATGGATAAGTGGTGACGTTGCAGCAGCACTAAGCATTTGTATGGTGGCTAACTTACGAGTACAAGAACAAGAAGAGAAACTACATATAACGGTCGCAATCTAGTAGTGATCAAGAAGCGATCCTGAACTACTTATGAGTCATACATAACCCCACCGTGTTCTCTTCCTGAACTCCCTCGAAAAGGGACAGTCACGGTTACGCACGGGGTTCGTGTATTTTATTTTGGGTTTAGTGTCAAGTTCTCTACAACCGGATATTATAAATTTCCAAGTCGCCACATAACCGCGGGCACAGCTTCCAAAAAGATTTAACCCTGCAGGGGTGCTCCAAGTGGTCCATTATAAATTACCATGCGCATCCAATGGAACATCCTCACACCATGATAACATGATGCTTACGATAAGGAATCCCGGTGGACAAGCCACTCAAGCAAAGGTACAACTAAACCAACAAGACCTCCCGACGTGTCGACGATCCCGATAGGAGTCGCGTATCTCGTTCTCAGGACATGGCGGATTGTCCAAACTTCCGGTAGGCCAATCACAGAGTTGCCCCTGGTGGCCACCGGCGGTTGACAGGTTTGGACCAACACTCATGAGGAGCACTGGCCCGGGTTGTTGATTAATTATCCACGGGGGCCGGCAGGTCCCTATGCAAGTTTTAGTTGTTATTAGGCAAATGGTAAAACCAATGTTGGGCCTTGCTGGAAGAGTTAAACCTAAGTGAATGATCATGGGGTCCCCATATACCCACACATGTTAGGAGCGCTCGTCATGGAACATAACACAGGTATAACGGAAACTAAGGAGGCATGAGTGGAACAAAACACCAGGTAAAAGGCCGAGCCTTCCACCTATTACCAAATATATAGATGCGTTAATTAAATAAGAGACATTGTGATATCCCATGATATCCATGTCCCAACATGGAACAACCTGCACTCCACCTGCAACTAGCAACGCTATAAGAGGGGCTGAGGAAAGTGGTAACATAGCCAAACAACGGTTTGCAGAGATGGTGGAAAAGGTTAGAGGCTTATCATGACATATTGAGAGGCTTGAGAAACAAGTGGTAGGTAGCGCGACATAGCGATAGCATCGAGACAACTAGCAAAGCAAAGATAGTAGTGATATCCAGGGTAATGATCATCTTGCCTGAAATCCCGCTCGGAAGAAGATCGAATCCATGAAGAAGACGAACGGGCATAGTCGAACTAATCCTCACAATCGCAACGAAATTGGAACTATCGAGAAGAACCACAACTGGAAAGAAGCAAACAACACGATAAAGAACCATCACATAAACATGGCATGATGCACAATCAAGTATGATGCATGTCCAGTTTAATGAGGCATGGCATGGCAAAGTGCAATGAACAATACTACAAGTTAAGTGGAGCTCAATATGCAACGAGTTGCATATTGACAAAACACCACATTCAAGTATTTTGTTCACTCTGGTTTATGTACATGACTAAATTAAATGTTGGTTAACATCGCAAGTGGTGAAGCACAATAGAACTACCTATCTAGGCAAGTTTAAATGATGCCGGAAACAATAAACAACAATTCCAGAAAATCCCCATAAGAAATTTTCGAATTTGGTACTGTTCTGCCCTAACTCATATTTTATTGTTATTAAACAGCAAAATAAAGTGCACCAAGTTACTCTACACATTTTTCTAGACAAATTACATATAAAGTTCATTTAATTCAGAGCTACGGTTAATTAGTTATGAAACAAACCATTTTATCATGTTATTTATGCAAATTAGTTGGAAATTGTGAAACTACATGAAATTCTAAGCATGTTACATATATAAAGTTTTTACATATGATGCACGGTTCTGGAGTTATTAAATGTATGAATATGGAGGGTTTTTCTGTAAAACTGCAGTTCCTGGAATAATAGCTAAATTCGCAGATCTGAAAAAAAAAACCCTACACGGGCCGAAACTAAAACTAGAGCAGGGCCAACAGAAGGAAAAAAGAAGGCGTTGGGGTGGCCTCACCATGGGCCAGGGCCCGGCTCGGCACAGGAGGCCGATGCATTGGCGTTGGTCTCGCTCGACGCGGTCAATGCAAGCAATCCGAAGGCGCTGGATGCAGAGGAGGCAGAGGCTGGCGGCGGGACTCGCAGCAGCGGGGATGGCACGGATGAAGCCAGATCCGTCCGGGAACAAGAAGGGTCGGCAAAGGTTGGCCGGACTTGGTCGTTGGGGCAGCGGAGGCTGGGGGCCGTCCATGGCGCGGTGGTGGAAGGTCCTAGAGAGAGAGCAGAAGGAGACGCGAGCTTGAAAATGGTGGAGGACAGGAGAAAGGAGAGGAAGGGAATGGTAGTGTCCTGGAGCTCGTGGTCGGTGGCGACAACTTCTCCAGTGAGGCGAGGCAGGGGAGGCCTCGGGCGCCATGGCTTGGTTCCTGGGAAGAAGAGGAAGAGAGAGGCCGAGAGGTTAGAGAGAGAGAAGAAAATAGAGAAGGCACGGGGAGCGGCGGCGTGACCTTGAGTAAGAGCAGTGAGGTCCATCTGCTGGTTCGGCGAGGTACAGTGGGGTCGGGGAGGTCCTTGGCTGCCATGCGAGGAGGCTCGACGACGTGAGGAGACTGAGGCCGAGCGCTCCTGCTCGGGGCCTCGGTCAGCTTCACGACCCATTCGGGACCGTGGGAAGGAGGTAGGGTTCGGGCGCCTGGGGAAGAAGCAGAGGAGGAGCCTGGCTTGCTTCGGCGAGACAAGGCGGAGGTTGGTGGAGACCGGGACAAGCGGGACGACGCCGGAGGTGGAGCAGCTTAGGGTTGGTGCAGAGCTTCGGTGAGTGTGGCCATGGCCATGCTTGCTCGGGCAGGAGGTGTCCTTGTGCGGCGGCGTGCTCGCTCGGGAGGCAGAGGACTCGGCTGTGGGTGGAGCTGGTTGGTGGAGATGGATCTCGGTGGGGGTTGGCCGGCTGGGGAAAACGAGGAAGGAAGGAGGCGCTGGTTGGTGGATTGGTTGTGTGATCAAGAGGGGATCCCGAGGTGGAAGAGGAGTGGCAGCAGGGAGGAGAATTCGATGGGACAGCCCTCCTAGGATCTAGGGCTGGCAAAATTTCATGTTTTGACCCTTTTCTGGTCTAATTTCGGGATCTGACCCCGTTTTGAATTTTTTTTTGGGATCTGACCCTTTTGCCTACCGCTAGGGGTTCTGGCGGTAGCCCCCCACACCCTACCGCCATGGTCCCCGGTGGTAGGTGACGTGACGGTGCCTGACGGCCGTCAACTGCAGCTGACGTGTCAAAGGGCCCTACCGCGACAGACCCTGGCGGTAGGCTACTAAGACCTACCGCCAGGGTCCCTGGCAGTAGGGTCCTGGGGTGGATAAGGTTGGGAGGGGGCTGGTGTGTGGGCCCCACCACCACTCTTCTTCCCCATTCTTCTTCTTCCCCGTGGTGAGATCCTCTCCTCTCTCTCCCCCAGCCAAACACCTCCTAGATCCACTCCACTTGCTTGAGATTTCACCGGTGGATGCGGAGCATTTTTATCACCCAAGGTACCTCTCTCAATTCCCCTCATTTTGATCGGTTGAAATCTTGGTTTTGTGTGCATTTCCTCAATTTATTGCAAACCCTAGGTGGTGTTCTTGTTGTGTACATTTATGATGCATTTATGGCACATTTATGATTCATTTATGGCTATGTTTGTGCTTGCCTAGGGTTTGGGTTATAGTGGTTATGTTAGGGGTTAGTGTTAGGGATAGGGTTAGGGTTAGGATTATAGTTATGTTTAGGGTTATGGCTAAGGTCAATGTGAAATTAAATATGAATAGAAGTTATTTGTCCAATGTGTGCATAAATTATGTTATTTCTCCATTTGAATTGGTTGGATGACATATATGGATGACTTTATTGTTTCCATTGTTCTTAGATGCATAATGATGAGGACATCAATACCATTGTTACACCCACAGCCCCTGCTTCTATACATACTGGACCAATTACTAGAGCTCGCGCACGTCAATTAAAATATCAGGTACTTTCGTTTCTTGGTAATGATTCTAAAGTTCATGAGAATATGATGCTGCCTAAATTGGATACATTTGTTTTGCTTACAAATGAAGGGCCTAGCTTGGACAAGAAAGAGGAACCTTGGAGCAAGTTCAAGCATGGAGATGATGGCATGCACAAGGGGAACAAGAACGGAGTTACAAGTGATGATTTCAGGACTTTGAAGCCACCATAATGAGTGCAGGAAGCCTTGGACGAAATATACAAGATGTCACTTCATAAATTTCGTCCAGAGGCTATTATAGGTGCTGCGTCACCTTATTATTGGGCCAGGCCCATGTAATTTCGAAATACTTGAGTATAGGCTGTTTTTAGAGTCCGTATGTGTGGGGAAACAAGAGATAGGGTTGGTTTCGGACCCCTCCTTCAAGGGCCATGAAATCCCCTCCTCTTCCTCCATATATACAGCCCTTAGGGCACCGTTTAGACTTTCGGTTTTGTTTAGATTAAAAGTTCGCCATAGCTGCAACTTCGCGTACTTCGTTTGTGTTCAACGACCAGACCAAGACGTCACAGAACCCCACCTTGATCAATAAAGCTTTCATCTTATATTCGCAATATCCAGATTGCAAATCTTAGTTTCTTGCTTGTTCTTCGTTTGCTTGCAGGAGATAGACCCTCGTGGTCAGGTTGATTGTGCTCCGGCGTGGTCAATAACCTCTCGGAGTTGGTTTAGCGATTGCTAAGGCGCGACGTCCTTGCACGTTCGTAGTCGGATCGTCAAAGTCTACTCCACCAAAAACGATAGCTATCATCTCATCGAAAGATCGGGACACCCTCGCCTCTATCATATGTGAATTGTACAAATGTACCATACACCTGCAATTAGACATGGCACAAAAGTTTGTGAAGTATTTTTGTCCTGGATGACACAAATAAATTATTGCATAGTTTGCATTAGAAATCACCTCACAAATATACATGTATGCAATATTTTTGGTCGTATCCAAGGTATTCATGTCCTCATCATCCTCCCCTTCTTGAAAACAAAGCCGTCCTCGGCGTTGCTTAATCTGAAATGTGGCTAACAAAAGAGACAAGGTGTACATGTTGTATATGTATATGTCATCCATTTTTACTTCCCTTGGTTTTTGCACATATGACACATGTATACATGAGTAACCTTCATAGTTCATAAAATCTAAAGCCAAAATATTATCACAAGAAGTAGAAGGCATGAAAATATTGCAACTCAGTTTGCATATATAAGTGAAGCCCTTATTCATTTCAAAAGGTTGACAATGTTCATCATTAAACCATCCCAACATTGGTGAATAAACCTTACTTGCATCAAATTTACATGCTACAACATGCTTAAATAAGCAAACATGCAATAAGTCATTTGACACAGAATCATCACCAAGATTAGAGGTCATATTAAAATGATTAAACATTGGCACAATTATTTTCAAACGTATTTGATCCAAATCTGATTTATTCCCTGATTCACATGGTTCTTTCATATTAATAGTTAATTCAATGGGTCCACTCGAAATTGTTGATCTTTTAGTTGTTTGGTCACATGGCAAAGTCAAATTATCAACATAGTCCTCTAAAATAGGTGGTGTGATCAAAGTAGTGGGTAGCTGATCAGATGGTGCATTTAAATTGACAAGGCATTCCTCATTCTCATGTAGAGGTGGAAGATCAGTACCTTTGTCATTACCTCTTATGATCAACTCAGCTGATGTAGCCACTCTCGGGGGTGATGTGTCACATGGTGGAGGTGATGTAGTCCTCACAACAATGGATGTGGTTGTCATAGTACGCCTAGTAGTTGAAGAAACATCTGTATCAACACTTGGAATGTGCACCGTGCGCTTGTTCTCCTTGTGGCCAACACGTCGTTTTATTTCCTGTTCAGCTTTGCAAGCAAGACGAAACAAATGGTCCATAGGATAACACTCTTCATGAATTAGAATCTCTTGAATATCGCAGTTTAATCCTCCCCAAAATCTATCCATAAAATCTTCTTCACTTTCTTCTAAAAATGAGTGCAATAATGTAGTTTGTAAATCATCATAGTATTTTGTTACCGTGTCAGTGCCTTGTTTTAAATGTTGTAATTTTTTAATCATGCCACGAGTATAATAAACATCAACGAATCTATCTCTCATGACAAGTTTTAAATCATCCCAAGTAGTAGGTATAAGATCAGGGTTTAACCGACAATATTCACTCCACCAAACTAAAGCAAAGCTACTAAAAGTACTAACCGCAGCTTGAAATTTTCCACGCTCATCAAAATTGATGAGGACATCAATACCATTGTTACACCCACAGCCCCTGCTGCTATACATACTGGACCAATTACTAGAGCTCGCGCACGCCAATTAAATTATCAGGTACTTTCGTTTCTTGGTAATGATTCTAATGTTCATGAGAATATGATGCTGCCTAAATTGGATACATTTGTTTTGCTTACAAATGAAGGGCCTAGCTTGGACAAGAAATAGGAACCTTGGAGCAAGTTCAAGCATGGAGATGATGGCATGCACAAGGGGAACAAGAACGGAGTTACAAGTGATGATTTCAGGACTTTGAAGCCACCATAATGAGTGCAGGAAGCCTTGGACGAAATATACAAGATGTCACTTCATAAATTTCGTCCAGAGGCTATTATAGGTGCTGCGTCACCTTATTATTGGGCCAGGCCCATGTAATTTCGAAATACTTGAGTATAGGCTGTTTTTATAGTCCGTATGTGTGGGGAAACAAGAGATAGGGTTGGTTTCGGACCCCTCCTTCAAGGGCCACGAAATCCCCTCCTCTTCCTCCATATATACAGCCCTTAGGGCACCGTTTAGACTTTGGGTTTTGTTTAGATTAAAAGTTCGCCATAGCTGCAACTTCGCGTACTTCGTTTGTGTTCAACGACCAGACCAAGACGTCACAGAACCCAACCTTGATCAATAAAGCTTTCATCTTATATTCGCAATATCCAGATTGCAAATCTTAGTTTCTTGCTTGTTCTTCGTTTGCTTGCAGGAGATAGACCCTCGTGGTCAGGTTGATTGTGCTCCGGCGTGGTCAATAACCTCTCGGAGTTGGTTTAGCGATTGCTAAGGCGCGACGTCCTCGCACGTTCGTAGTCGGATCGTCAAAGTCTACTCCACCAAAAACGATAGCTATCATCTCATCGAAAGATCGGGACACCCACGCCTCTATCACTAGTAGTCTGTAGCATCATATTCTTGTGTGTTTCTATTGCTGCTAACCATGGCAGGATCACAAGCCGACGAGATTGACTGGGAGAACATGACGAACAAGGAGTTGCATGATAAATTTCAGCAAATGATGAGTGGCCAGGTGGGAGATGTGCTAAACAGATTTGAAGAGGCCATGGAGAAGATAGATGGCATGGAGAAGTCGTTCGAGACAAAGCTGGATAACAAGTTTAATGAATTGCTCACGCGTCTTCCCCAACCACCACCGGCTGCACCTGTCGCACCTCTGCAACGACAACAACAACGCCCCCTTCCAAATCAGTTCGGACGAGCGAAGCGTGTTCCTCTTGAGGATGGCCAAACTTCTGGTGCTGCTGTACCTACTGTTGATGCTTCTTTGGCTTCTGCTCCTGCTGCTGCTGGTGCCGAGGAGGAGGATGATTACGCGGGCGATTTTGAGGATGAGGTTGATCAAAATCATAACTACGTGCAACCACCAGCACCAGGTCGTCCACATGCAAATAATCGCAATGGTAGGTCTGCACCACCACTTCAGGTACGAGATCATGACCATCTTCCTAAATTAAAATTGAATATTCCACCATTCGAGGGTAGATATGTTCCTGATATATATCTTACTTGGGAGTTAGAAACTGAACAACGTTTTACATGTTTACAATATCCCGAGGAACGACGTGTTGCTGCTGCTGTTTGTGCTTTCACTAGTTTTGCATGTGTATGGTGGTCTGAACATTGTAGATTATATCCTATTCCAGCTACGTGGGCTGCTTTGAAAACTGCTATGCGTACTCGTTGGGTTCCACCATATTATCAATGTGAATTACTTCAAAAATTGCAGCGCTTAAGACAAGGAAAAAATTCTGTAGAAGAATATTATCAGGAATTACAAACTGGCATGATTAGATGTGGTATTGTTGAGGAGAATGAAGCTATGCTTGCACGTTTCATGGGTGGATTAAATAGAGAGATTCAGACCATTCTAGAGTATGAGGAGTATAATAATATCACTCGTTTATTCCATCTTGCTTGTAAAGCTGAACGTGAAGTGCAGGATCGACAGGCATTGGCGCGAACTAATTTTTCTGCAGGTCGATCTTCATCATGGACACCGCGTGCCTCCTCTACTCCCACACGTCCTACTGCGGCACCACTGACTTCAGCCGCCAATTCCAATCGAGATACAAGAAAACAGGCACCACCATCACCAACTGCCAAGAGTACACCTTCTGGGCCTGCCCAGAGCTCTTCTTCATCTACGGCATCAACAGGGCACACACATGATATTATTTGTCGTCGTTGTAAGGGAAGAGGTCATTATGCGAGAGAATGCCAATCTCCGCGTGTTATGATTGCTACTGAGGATGGTGGGTATGAGTCCGCTAGTGACTATGATGAGGAGACTTTGGCTCTTATTACAAGTGAAGAACACGGTGGAGATGATTCTGATCATGAGACGCAATACATGGCTCCTGAAGACGCTGACAGGTATGAATGTTTAGTTGCTCAACGTGTTTTGAGTGTGCAGGTCACACAAGCTGAGCAAAATCAGAGGCATAATTTGTTCCATACAAAGGGAGTTGTGAAGGAACGTTCTGTTCGCGTCATCATAGATGGAGGGAGCTGCAACAACTTGGCTAGCATGGAGATGGTGGAGAAGCTATCTCTCACCACAAGACCACATCCACATCCTTACTATATCCAATGGTTCAACAACAGCGGCAAGGTTAAGGTATCACGTACTGTTCGTGTGCATTTTAGTATCTCTACATATGCTGATTATGTTGATTGTGATGTGGTACCCATGCAAGCATGTTCATTATTACTTGGTAGACCATGGCAATTTGATAAAAATTCTGTACACCATGGTAGAAACAATCAGTATACTCTTGTTCATAAGGTGATGAGGACATCAATACCATTGTTACACCCACAGCCCCTGCTTCTATACATACTGGACCAATTACTAGAGCTCGCGCACGCCAATTAAATTATCAGGTACTTTCGTTTCTTGGTAATGATTCTAAAGTCCATGAGAATATGATGCTGCCTAAATTGGATACATTTGTTTTGCTTACAAATGAAGGCCCTAGCTTGGACAAGAAAGAGGAACCTTGGAGCAAGTTCAAGCATGGAGATGATGGCATGCACAAGGGGAACAAGAACGGAGTTACAAGTGATGATTTCAGGACTTTGAAGCCACCATAATGAGTGCAGGAAGCCTTGGACGAAATATACAAGATGTCACTTCATAAATTTCATCCAGAGGCTATTATAGGTGCTGCGTCACCTTATTATTGGGCCAGGCCCATGTAATTTCGAAATACTTGAGTATAGGCTGTTTTTAGAGTCCGTATGTGTGGGGAAACAAGAGATAGGGTTGGTTTCGGACCTCTCCTTCAAGGGCCACGAAATCCCCTCCTCTTCCTCCATATATACAGCCCTTAGGGCACCGTTTAGACTTTGGGATTTGTTTAGTTAAAAGTTAGCCATTGCAACTTCGTGTACTTCGTTTGTGTCCAACGACCAGACCAAGACCGCTTTCGGATCCCCACCTTTATCAATACTTCATCTATATTCGCAATATTCAGATTGCATTATCATATTCTTGCTTGTTCTTCGATTGCGTGCAGGAATAGACCTTCGTGGTCAGGCTGATCGTGCTTTCAGCATCGTCAGTAACCTCGGGAGATTGGTTTAGCGATTGCTAAGGCGCAACGTCGTGCACGTTTGTAGTCGGATCATCAAAGTCGACTCCACCAAATCGATAGCTATCATCTCATCGAAAGATCGGGACACCCTCGCCTCTATCAAGTGGTATCAGATTCCCAGGTTGCTCGGTGAGATTTACAGTTTTTCGTAGTTTAGATCGAGTCTGTTCTTCATACCTACAGTCCAGGAAAAAGCCAAAAAAAAAATTTAGCACTTGATAGAGGCGGGGGTGTCCCGAT